>CM033791.1:11470195-12070195 GCA_019656835.1 Rhododendron ovatum | reverse complement strand
TCTTGGTCTACAAGTCGACCAGACCAGATACTTGGTCAACCAACAATGTTTATGTCGTATGTCCCTTAAACTAGAACGCTTGGCTTGTCAACTAACTTGAAAGAATGTTCACTCAACTGGCTTCTTAGTCAACCAAGATGAAAACTTTGGTCCACCAATCTGTTCTGGATTTAGAATTTTTGCCTTTACAAGTACTTTATGCTTGGGCTATAAACACACCCAAGGGCCTTTTAACAGCCAAGGTTGATGAGTGAGAAATCTAGACTTCGTACTCATTTCCTCTATCTTGATTCACTCATGCATGGGTGTTCTATACCTTGTGTGAGTGGAAAGTGAGCTCCGGTTACCTCTTTGTAGCGTGTGGCTACCTCTCTTAGATTGGCTAGCTAGACTTCATCTGGTGGTATATTTCTTACTAACCCATGATAATTAAGTACACATATTGCCTTCCCATAATTGCACGTGTCTCATGTAGAGTCTTATTCGGATGCTCATTGGAGCTATTCTTCAGTTGTGTTAGTTGTTGATTGAGATTGGTTGGTTTTGGGGAGAATTAAGAAAATTCTACGTGTATGTACATGATGATTTTGAAGGTAGGGGGACGTGGGTAACCCTTGAAAACCCCTTTGGGATTTGAAGGTTTTGAGTAAACTTAGTGAATGCCCTCTTTTGATTTCGGAAATCTAGCATGGGATGGTGGAGGTAGATGTGAATGTTGCAATACATGAGATATGTTAAATGGCTTACACGCACTTGCTTAGTATCCACTTAGATTTGTGAGATATATTCTATAGAATATTCGCTTTTAGCATAATAAAAATGAAGGGCACTTGCACAATCATTTCAATCACTTATATAGGCTTTAGTAGTTGCATCCAATTATTTCCATTCTCTTCCAAAAACCTTTCTGACACTAACCTTATGTTTGTGAACCAAAATGAGACACCAAAAGAAATGTAGATCCTTGGGTATTGAAAGCAGTCATAGAACAGAGCATGATAGTGAAGAATGTAGCTAGTCAGGCGATGAGAAAAGACATCCTGCGACCTCACTGGCAAAAACCATGCTGATAAATATAGCAAATGGGCGAAATAAGATTCGTATGCAACTGAATCAGTTGCAGATATTGTTTGCCAAACGAATTGAAAATAAACAACTAGAGTGCATTGTCTACGGGGAGATTACTACTAGGTATATTGTAACCAATTGATGAGCTGCTTGTGTTATTGCCTTGCTCCAATAGCTAATATGCTGTTTTGGTATTTCTCTCGCTAAAATATACTTTGGAATTTTTTGGTGGATTTTTTCCAGTAAAATATTGTTTGTTTGCATTTGAAACGTTTGCCTAAAAACTTCTCTGTTTCAGTTGTGCTCGTGGCAGCCCAAAACGACAGATTTTATACGAGAAAGCTGGACATTTCCAGGTATTCTCCTTTTATTTCTTCAAGGAGTTGTCATTTTTCTAATGGATGTTTTCTTTGTGTCCTATTGTGCTTCACACTTGCAGTAGGATAGCACTAACTATTTCTTAGAGACTATTCCGAACAGTACTGTGGATCTTTGAACACATGTATTCCAGTAGCAGAATTTACTATGTTCAATTATGCGTAACCCATTTAATGAATTTAAAAGGTCTACGTTGGTTTTTAAGCACCTTCTTACCCTGAACAAACCCCATTTACATGAACGAGCACATCAATTACCCTGAATATAAAAAGTCAAGTTTATTCGCTTTCAAGATATGGCTAGATGCCATGCAACAGAGCAGAAGTATGACAGTCTAGATATTACTTGCTGTATCACTTGGTATTGCATAGTAAGAGTATTACTTTCACTGCATCTCTTGACAGGTGCCTTATTTAGAAGATCCAAATACTGGGGTGCAAATGTTTGAGAGTGCAGAGATAGTGGAATATCTAAGAGCAACATACACTCTTTGAAGGCAAAAGTTTCCTATGAGTTTTCAGGTTTTGCATCTTATGCTCTTGTTGTATACAATTGTCTGCTTTACATCCATTTCCTGATCTGGATCATTACACAGCAAAAACAAGTTATTTAAAGGATGTACTGAGTGTGTTTTTTGTTTTGGGCAAATGGTAAACGAGGTTCCTTCGCTTGGTATTGATGTACAAGAACAGTTACTCTCATGAATGTATACTGTACTTCATCTTGCACTGTTTTTGGTTCTTCGGTCAACTGTGGTTGGTATTTTAAGTGAATTCTTTCATACGTGAGTTAGTTGAGTCATCTTAATGTTAAGGATATGTGATTCTAAATTGGCGAAGTAGGAGGCAGAGGTGTGGTCTACAGAAGAATCCTTTCCTACCCTGCCAAATTATCCAACCTGGTTATGGAAGTACTACTCAACATGAGTGGTTTTTTCGAATGATTTTCTTCAATGTGCACATGTGTTGTTCTGCGATAGAGAATTTTCAAAGTTTTTGGAGTTAATGAATATTCGCATTTACTTTTTTCCCTGCATATTTTGCTGACAATAGTAATGCATAATTTTTATTCGCATAGCAATTATTTTTAATTTCGTAAGAAGCTTCTGGGTCATGATCATATTCTTACTTCTATTTCCATAGCAAATCAGTTTTACCACCTTGGAAGATTCTAATTCTGTAGTTGTGTAGGTCGGAGCTAATTGGTATTATTTTGTTGACGTCACCCGCAGCATTCTTCAGCTTTTGTTGATGGAAGCATCTTCCTCCATTACTTTACTTCTAGTTCTAGCTTTTCTTCTCATGTAGAAAGTTTAGCTAAAAGAAATGTACTCTAGAATATGCAAAAGAAGTGAGAGGAAACTATCACCAGAGGAAAACCCTACATGATTCTTTCGGGAGAGTTTGTTGACATTTAGAAGCTCTACATGAACCTACACTTAGAGGTATAGGCCACTTCCATCAAGAAGATTCTGCTGTGCATATAGAAACACATAAGATGTATGCTGATTCAAATTAGTGTGTGAGAACTGTTGGGTAGCTTGATATGGTACACAACTAGATAGTCTCTGGTCTTCGATTTTAGAGATTCATAGGGACGGAATTTTTTTTCTTGAGGTTTAGATGGGACTCGTCTTTGCAAAATTACGCAGTGAGATAGGAAAAAGAAAGATGGTGTCAGACATGCTTTCCAAAGGAAATACTAGGTAATCCAGAAAGTGTGTCATGAAAGAAAAGCGTTATGAAAAATCTCTGGAATGCTGTTCCAAAAAAAGAAGAAGAAGAAAAATCTCTGGCATTAAACCTGATGAGAAATAAGTGACAAATGGTATATCGCACTAGACATTGTTCACTGTGCAATATTATTATCTTCCTGGTGAGAGGAAAATTTGTTGACTTGAGTGCTCAGGCAAGGGTTTTCATTGGTAGAAAAAGATTCGAGTCCATCAGTGAAAATTCACAAAAGCATTATCGGCTCATGTCATTATTCACCACCTCCACTAGAAATCAACATGGGATAAGTGATTAGTCCAGAAAGGTCTGGGTTTGAGGATGTTGGATGACTAGACTAGCAAGGTGTTTGGTCCTCACAATGCTGGTCTGATGGGGACTGAATCCAAGTTGAACTGACTTTAGTAAGGAATCTGTATCTCTATTGTGAAGCTCAGAACAAAAGAGTTGTCAACAGTTAGCTTTACTTTAGCTCTAGCCATTTTCTGTGGAATGTGGAGTGCTAAATGTTCTGGTTTAACTGTGTTCATAAAATGGTCTTCTTCAACATTCTCACCTTTGCAGAAAGGTATTTCAATCTTTTATTATGGTGGGGTAAGGTATTTGATTCCAACATTTTCAGGAGGCTTTTTCCTTTCCTATCAGCAAAATTTGTGCCCTTGAGGAGATAACTTTAGTTCAGCGTCTGCATGATTTGTGCCTTTTTCCGCATCCGGATGGTCCTATGCTTCTAAACTAATTACCATTAAGATCCTATTGTTGGGTTTATGCAGCTTGATTCAGTTTAGTTTGCCACTTCGCCCACTATTACCGTTGGGTTTCTTGCTTGATTATTCTCCCTGTGATCGTGTATTGATTTGGATTGAATCTGCAAGCACTATATTTTTCGAGATTTCTATTGGAAAATTTCAATTTCTGTAGGATAAGTTAATGTCATTGATAAGACTTCGAATCTGGGGGCCTGTAGTGCACCTGTGTGCTACGGGCAAGCGGTGCACCCAAACGATGCCGTTTTCGTGCCTATTTCCATCTCCAACAGTTCTCTCTCTCTCTCTCTCTCTCTCTCTCTCTCTCTCTGATCTTTGCATTGCCATCTTGTGAACTCCTATGCATTTTCATCAGACCCTCTAATCATAGTCAAATTTGTCAAGGTTTTGGAATTACCCAATAATTTATGACCACTACATAAATTATTTATACAGCGGCTATGGCCTATGGATTGGGGAGAACTGAAATTATTTGTTTTAGTTTGCATTTGCAGAATTATCATTTTTTTTTTTGGGGTGCACTGCTACTTTGCTAGCCTTATTTTGTTCAAAATAAGCGACTTGGATCATATTTGTGGGACTCGAGACGGGTCCACAATCCGTATGTACGCGTTGTATGTACATTTATCTATGTAACTTTAGCAGCTCTGTTAGGTTTACTTATGTGTGTTCAGCAACTTAGATTTTTTGGTGTTTACCGTTGTCCCTCGCATGTACTTTCTCTGTAGCCAAACATATGTCGAACATTAATTCGATCAAAAGCTGCGGAAAAAAAAAAAACCCGGCAAGATTGAAACCTTATGGGTGTGCTTTTAAAGGGGTAAAGAGAATACAACGGATTTGGTTTTTTCATGTCTGTGTTCGCTTTGGGTCTTTAAATCCAACTCCTCTCCGTGGATATTTTCTCTTCAACTATTATTCTAATTTCTCTATCTATTTATTTTCGATCGTTACCCAAAAACCTTGGGCAAAACCCAAGCCAAACTTGGAACTAGGGGCTTACAGTGCCAAGTTCAAAAAGGGCGCTTACTGTACCCGTGAGGTTCAACAGGCTTTTGGGCCGATTGAATGGGTGTCATCCTGAGTCCGAAAAAGTGATTCCCTTCAACTTGTAGAGTTTAATGTGTAGGATAGCCCGATGAAGAATCAAGTTTCGGACGTCGGTAACCGAGTGATCGAATCAAATTATCTTAGTAGCGTATTTTTAAAATAGTACTTGTCCTTCATTAGGAGGAATTAGAGCATCTCCAATCCAATATTTTCTATTTGAGAGTATCAAAATACTCTATTTTATTCATAAAGTAATTTTAGAGGAAATCACTATTCCTATTTACTCCAATCACAAACCCTCTATTTTTCCCTCTAAAATTTTCCTCCAAAATTAACCTCTATCAATTCCCTCCAAAATTAACCTCTGCCACAACAAAACAAGTTCCCCTCATGTTTTTTTCTCCAGTTTTGTAGTTTTGTAGACCCCATGGCTTCCCCTACATTTCCAATTGATGGGGCTCAATCACAATTTACTAATTATGCAAAAGAAATGGAAGAATGGGAGGAGGAAGTGTAGACAGTGTTAAAAGGTTGATATAAACGTGCAAAGGTGAAAGAATATGGTTGACATAAACAAAAGCTCATAAGGATACAAATGCCATTTTAAAAGTTGAATAGTGTTATAGAGGGGATCTTCTATATTTTCTTCCATCCTCTAAATATGGAGGATCAAAATCTCATCCTCTCAAAATAGAGAAAGAGTGAGAGGATGGGTTGAAGGAGTTCCATACTCTCAAATTGAGGAATAGAGCATGGGTTGGAGATGCTCTTAGGAGCAGTGAACGTGGGCGGTGGCGATTGCGTCACGTGAACCCAGAGGAGCCTGCCCTGAATTAAAGCTCGAGGCACAGTCGCTTTAGACCGCCAAAAATGTACAAATGTTAGGGGGCTTCCTAGTTTGTAATAGTCCAACAAAAAGGGACTGTCTTTAATTTTTGGTTTAAGCCCTCGAAAAGTCAAGACCGGCTATGCGTGAACCATTGGGTGACTAGTCTAGCCTATCTTGTTCCACTCCGCTCCACTTTTAGTGAGTGGAGCATGTGAAGCAGGAGAAGGCTGTGTATTTCAGTCTTCGTCGTTTTAGAGAATCAGAATATGGAGGTAGGTTTTAGTGTATATAAACTAGTATATAGTAATAAAAGTCTCTATTTTGGTGCATTTGAACTTTTCCTGCATTGGATTGGCACTTGTCAAAAGCATTAGGTGTGGGGTTGTGGCTGTGCAAACAGTGGAGCAGGACCAGCATTATTGCTCCAGAAACCCTTTTTTTTTTTTCCCTAGACAGTGTGGATGTTTAGGCAAGCTTACGCACAGTTCGACTAATTCCCTTTCCGGCTTGATCAAAGATAGACAATCCACGTCGGAACTTGGGGATTCACAAAAAATCACTTTCTTACGATATGACTCCAAGAATCGAACCCTGATAAATTATGTAGCGAGCAAACCGACCGACCGACGGAATTAACTCTTGGGATTCCAGAAACCATATACTGTTAGATGTTAGTATATGTCACTAGGCCGCACAGGGTCCAATCAGGACACCGAGTAAAAGAAACTGTCCCCAATAATGTATTAAGTGGCTGGAGCATGGACACAGTCTTTTTTTTCTTTTTCTTGATCAGGCATGGACACAATCTATAAGTAGATAACATCTGCACTACTGACTCCTGAGATTCTCTCTCTCTCTCTCTCTCTCTCTCTCTCTCTCTCTTCAGGAGACAAATAGTGGGGTTAAAAAAGAACTCCATTTTGATCCAACCACAAACAAAAGATCACATAATAAGGGGCTTGTTCGAAGTGCAATGGCTTCCGGAGTGGCCTCCTTCTTTCTAGCTACTGCATTGTTTCTTGTCCACAGCCATGCCAATTTGGCTGGCCTTGCGCCAGAGGGTATGCTCTCTCTTGTCCACAGCCATGCCAATTTGGCTGGCCTTGCGCCAGAGGGTATGCTCCCTCTCTCTCTCTCTCTCTCTCTCTCTCATTGAAGCTCACACGTCACGCGTGCAACCACATGGGATGAGCTCCCGTCTCTTTTCCATCTCTCTTTACACCTTTCACGTGTTAGGTTTCGGATCTACAAACATGATCTAAACCGTTCATCTTATTCGGAGAGAAACGAAATTTGCTAGGAATTAACTAGCTCAGTTGAACGTCTATTGACACGCCAACAAAACACATTTTTATTCTTTGAATTGGATGGAAAAAAATGATTTTGAACTTAAATCGCTCAACTTTTCAAACAAAATAAAGTTCGTTCATGCGCCTATATGTCCGATTAAGTTTAACTTTACCGATAATTAATTTAGACCTACAAGATAAAATCTTATGATCACCATCGCGAGCCTGAAATCAGTGCCACAAATGATAGTTTAGTGGGGTAGGAAGAGAGGAAGTACTATCGACGTAAGCTGATCCCAACCCGTATACGCAGAGACGACCGCTTGCATATTTGAATTAAAATATGGATTAGGATCGGAGATGCTCTATTATGACCCGTTTCCGAAAGGGAAATAAGTACGTATTTTTTAAAAATGCAATTTCAAGTTCAAAAATCATGTGCTTACGCAACTAATTTTTCTATCAATATAGATCTTGTTTGATAGATCTCATTAAGATCTTTAATATGGTGCAAAAAATTAAAAAATTATTTTTCATTTACATTATTTTTGAATTTGAAAATATAAAATAAGTACTTATTTTTTAAGAATGTGTTATGAAACAGGGCCTAAGGCCTCCCGCCAATATTTATTATTTTGTCTTTACATTTCCTGTACTTCTTTAAAATCAATCAAAGAATTTATTTTTATTTTTTTTGAATTGGACTCCTTTCTCATTTCATTCCCTTTTTCTGTAGCGAACCTGAAGTCCTGAACAACGAAAACAATTCAAATTTCTCTGGATTACATTCTTTGTATTTTTCTTCATTCCCACAAGTCCCAAGATAGATATACTCCATATTCCAGTAACAACTTCCGGATACAACTGTGTTTGGAGTCGTGTGATGTATGTGAGCTCACGTGCATCGAACGATTTTAAATGCAGCTGGATTTGGAGTAACAACTTCCGAACACAACTATGTTTGGAGCCGTGCGATGTATGTGGGCTCACGTGCATCGAACGATTCCAAATGCAGCTGGGGTTTGGAGTTGTGTTGTACCACTGCTTTTCCAGTAAAACCTTAGAAAAAACTAAAAGCAAGCAATTAGTTGCCTTTTCCATTACTGTCATCTAAAACCAACGAAGTAGTGGATTATTTTTTTTTCCTGGTCAAAATTGTCCCTAGGGCTTGAAACAGCTCCTGGATTCAGCTACTCTGGAAACAACGGCCCAGACAAATGGGGAAGCTTGAGCCCGATTTACGCGCCGTGTTCTAACGGAAAGTGGCAGTCTCCGATTGATATCGAAAAGGACAAAGTTGTCCTAAACAAAACATTGAAGCCCTTAGTGAGCAATTATTATCCCACAAATGCAACTTTGGTTGACCGTGGCTACAACGTTGGGGTATGTATTTATTCCTCATAAATTAACCTCCTTATCTCCCGTTCCGTTGAGGAAAATTAGTACTTATTTTTTGAATTAAAAGTAATGTATTGTTAGATAATGGCATATGATAAGTACTTAAAAAATAAAAACCTTGGTAGAATGGGGCCTTAGTTACTTTTAGTACCATTCGTTTTATATTAAGAAAAAATTGGGAAGACTTATTTCGAGAATTACATATAGCGTTTGCAATTTGAGGAATGGAACGCAAGCACTTTTGTATGAAGTTCATCTCAATAAAGCTATGTAATCAGTGACGGATTTAGAAAGTTCTTGCAGAAGGAAAAAAAAAAAAAAGAGGAGGGGCAAGGATTTTTGGTGAGGGACTTTGGCAAGAAGTTGTGACTTTGGAGGGGTTAAAGTAACCTTTATTATTTAAGAGGGGCCAAAATGCTAAATTTTCTTCATGTGGGGAATATGCAAATCAAGACGACTTTGGCAAGAATTTTGACTTTTTTAATGAAAATATGATTTTTATTTTCTGCTCAGCGAATAATTTCTGTGATTGTACATTGAAGGAATTATTTTGTGTTTGTAGGTGCTATTTGGAAATGCTGGAGTGCTGATTGTAGATGGCAAGAACTACACCTTACTGCAAATGCACTGGCATATCCCTTCCGAACACAAAATTAATGGTGTCTCGTATGCTCTCTCTCTCTCTCTCTCTCTCTCTCTCTCTCTCTCTCGTTTCTTGGAGAGACTTAAAATACAATTTCATCAAAAGATTATCAATATCCTGAAATCCGCCGTGATATGGCTAGGTATCCTTAAACAATGAATCCAATCTCTGGTTTCAAAATTGAGGCCAAGGATCTAGTGCGCAATAACTTCCGGGCGGGAACTTATGCCCGATCGTGAGACTACATGTCAAACCTCCGATGGCACCTTGCTCCAACTTGAGCTTATGCAACAAGAGGTCTACCTTGATCTCGGAACAAAGACACATTTTATTGTTAATTTCAACGATGGTAACCGACTCCTCCAGTGGAATTGGGTCCAAGCCCAGCTTGGTCTTATTTTGCGGCTCTGTTTGACTCCCCAACTTTAACGTGCAAATCATGTACACCTCTCTCTTTTCTTGTTCTTTATCTTGTTTTAATTTTTTTCGATAACGACAAACTCCAGACCCTCAACCACATAAAAGTATATGAATTCTTGATAATTTAGTCTTTTTCTTCTAAAAGTATCGGTTTTTTTTTTTCCTTGCAAAAACTTGGGACCGATTGTGGTAGTTACAGATACGCAGCCGAGCTTCATCTAGTTCACAAGGCGAGCGATGGCGGCTTTTCGGTAGTAGCCGTCCTTTATAAACTTGGTCATCCCGATTCTATTGTTGCCAAGGTAATGTTACGTACACTACATAATCTATGGGAAAACGACGCAAAAATGTTTCTACCGGTTTAACCCCATGGGCATGTCATCCGATTTCTTTCTTTCTCTGTCCGGGGAAAAATGACGCAAAAATGTTTCCTCTGTTCTCGAAAACAAATTAAACCAATTGAATAAATGCTTGTGGTATAATTTTGTGATGTTTAATCCATTGATGCATAGTAAAAATAAAGAGGTGCTACTGGTATAGACAAAAAATTTGTACCAGTGGATACGAACCTCTTTTTGGGTCCATTTTGGGTCTCAAAAAACTGATCGGAGTCGCTCATTTTGTTTAAAATGCTTTGCTTATGGTTCCTAAAAAAATAAGCTTAATCTGGTATTGGTAAGAGTATTTACGAAACATCCAAACTTTGCTCTCCTGAATTTACGAAACATCTAAACTTTGCTCTCCTGAATTCTAAAGCAAAGTTTGGATGTTTCGTAAATACTCTTACCGATACAGAATTAAGCTTATTTTTTTTAGGGACCATAAGCAAAGTATTTTAAACAAAATGAGCGACTCCGATCATTTTTTTAAAATTCAAAATGGGCCCAAAAAAAGATTTGTACCCACCGGTACAAATTTTTTTCTGTACCAATAGACTTTCTGGTAAAAATAAATATTGTTTGCAGGTCCAAAGAAAATTAAGTGAGCTAGAAAAGGAGGTGAGGGCAAGGCATAAAGTGGTGGCTCAGGTGGCTGTGGGGACCTTCGAAACCCAGAAACTGAAGAGACACCCCCACAAGTATTACAGATATGGTGGTTCTCTCACCACTCCTCCGTGCTCCGAAAGTGTCATCTGGCACGTCCTCGCCAAGGTACGTACTAATTAACCAGTGAGAGATGCTACAACTACACCCAAATTTACACACTCAAATATACACTCTCTCATAAAACACAAGGGTCCCACACACACTATACACATAGTGTGTGTGGGATCCTTGTGTTTTGTGAGACGGTGTGTATTTAGGTGTGTGATTTTGGGTGTGGTTGTAGAATTTTTGTTAACCAGTTCTAGTTGATTATCAGAAGCATTCTCTACGCGTTGTTGAAAACGAAAAAATTATTTGGTCATATTAAAAATAGCTCCTAGACAATCCAAACGAAGTTCGGGTAGTCCTACCGGATTAGGATTATCGCAAGGATCAACCGTAACCTTCAAGGCACGTTCGGCTCTTCAGCTAGCCCTCGTTGAAGGCATCTTGACTTATTTGTAGGAGTGGAAAATTGAATCCAAACTCATTAGTTAATCCAAATCCGCCCACTAGAAAATAGATTCAACTCGGTCCATTTATTAATTGGATTAGAATGGATTCGACACATCTAATCTAATTATTAATTGAGTCTTAGTTGAATCTTAATTGAATCAATTTAAATGACCTAATAAGACATGAACATGATCCAACTAAATAAATCCTTCTCATTCGATCTCCTCCTCCTCCGTTTGAAGTTTCTTCCACGTCTGTCGGTACCATGTACAAAAAGATGCTTTTCGAATTGACACCAGTGACACCAATCCTTTCCGCTAATCATTACACTGTTTACCAAATGCGCCCCGAGTATTGCTAAAGGTACCGACCGGTACTGAATGGAAATCGTAGGGACGGTTACGCCGGGCCATTTTCGGCCACCGGACGGTTGATCCTAGCCGTTCAAAAATTCTAAAAAAAAAAAAACGAAGGGGCCAACGCAAGATTCAATGGTATCCGACGCATATATATATATATATGAAAATGGAGTGTTTGGATCGAGCACCCTATACGAGTCGGATGCCATTGAATCTTGCATGGGCCCCTCCGTTTTTTTTTATAATTTTTCGACGGTTCGGATCGGCCATCCAATGACCGGAAACTACCTGGCGTGGCCGTCTCTACGATTTTCCTACGGTACCGATCAGTACCTATAGGATTTTCGATGTGCCCCCACCCACTCAACACAAAAACTGTGGAAAACACATTGTTAAGAGATTTTTGGACTTTTAAGTTTTTTTCGTTTTGTCCTTGTATAAAAAATTTTCGCGTTTATTTATTTGCGACAAACTTTGTACCCTTATTGATGCGTCTCGACAAGAAGAATCGGAAAAGTATTTTTTTTTTTACTTTTACTCAAACGTTTTTTGTAATATCCAAAATAAAACCCAAATATTTTTTCTTTTTCGATTCCTCTTATTGAGACGAATCAATAGAGGTAAAAAAAATTATCGCAAAATGAACAAACACTAAAAAAATTGAATAAGAACAAAATTAAAAGAGAGAAAAACCCCTTAGCGGAAGTTAGCCTCAAACATGCACGCCATCTGGTCATTTGAAAAAATAACTTTGCAATTAACCCCGTCGTCATTGTGAGGAGTAGGACAACGTGGATTGGGTTGAAAATTTGGGCCAACCCATGTTCCTCTCTCTCTCTCTCTCTCTCCGTGTTCTTTGTTTCCTTTGTTTCTGGAGAGAGAGTGTTGGAACATTGAGTTGGGGGAGTGGGTGGTCTTAGCCAGAGGTTTGTTTGGGTGTTGTTCTGTGTTTCCTTTGTTTCTGGAGAGAGAGTGTTGGAACATTGAGTTGGCGGAGTGGGTGGTCTTAGCCAAAGGTTTGTTTGGGTGTTTAAAATGTTCGGTGAATTTGGTAATTAAGTGCATAGGGGTAATTTGGTCATTTTAGAAGTATAGGGATAGTACAATAATTTTAGTGTACAAAGTTGTTTTATTCATTTAGATATAAGGGTAATATTGTCATTTTAGTGTACATTTGTATTTTAGTCAATTTTAAATTTTAGTATATACTATAGTATGTAATTGGGTTAATGGGCGGGTTGAGTTTGATTATGGGAAAATGACGGCCAATGATGTGTTTTGATAATTAATACCTACCAAGGACATTTTCAGTATTAACAAAAATGTTCTTAGTTTGTCCTTAATGGGTATTAATTATCAAAATACGTCTTGGGCTGGATTCTTAATTAAAAAAAAAAATTGCAGGTGAGATCCATATCTAGAGAACAAGTTGAGGCATTGGACGCCCCATTGGAACCGACGTGCAAGAGAAATTGCAGGCCCGTGCAGCCCTTGAATGGTAGACGAGTCGAGCTGTTCGATGAGCTTGCATGAATTACGTACTATTCAAGATCGATCTTTACCGATCGAGATGCATATGCACAAGCTAGCTAGCTAGCACTTATTATTAACTAGATACTAAATGGTTGCGTTGTGTACTTGTTGTATTCACGAGTGTACAAACTCCCTGTATCGCTCATGATCGATGTGCTTCGATCCCTCCTGGGAATGTCTGCTAAAACCAGAACGATACACAGAGCGATTCGTATGACTTGCTAGAACTATCGTAACGTATTAATGCGTATGGCCGGGTTCGAGGGCCCTGCGTGCTGTTGCTTGCTTCATTGGTGTATTGAGTTTGAAGGTGCTCACCCATCTATCAACTGTCAAGGACTCAAGGGAGAGTATTAACGCATTTCTCGTGGAATTAGCCTGTTTTTATGTTCTGAAGTCTACCCCGTATAATAAACTCTACTGATTAGTGTTTGAAAAAATTGCTGGGAAAATGTTTACTTTTTGCGATGAAATCGATAATACGAGTGCAATAAAATCAGAACTCAAAACCTGAAAATCGATGCAGCAAACATAGTGATCAAGGCGGGTATGACACTTCGTACTTAGGAAAGATTCGTATCCGCTACGGTGTTTACAGCTTACATGAACGTCTATCTTCCAGCACTACTTCATTGAACTCTCCACAGAAGCAGCACTAAATCGGCGAGTCCGTTGAACCTCCTCCTTGTGTTTTGTATTGTCTCAAAATGAATGAACTCGATCGAACGGAAGGAAATTAATTCACCCCTCAAAAAGAATGAGAAAAATTATATGTATAGACTAACTGGTGACTCTACAAATGGTCAACAAGGGGAGGGGGCACCTTTTTATATATATATATATATATATATATATATATATATATATAGAGGAATTTTCAAGTAAGGGATCCCTTATTTTTTTAAAATGAGGGACTTTCATTTCCCGATCAAATTTTAAAAATCCGAACCGTTCAATGTGTGCAGAATGTAATTTTAAGGGTCCCCGCGAGAAATCAGCAAAAAAAATAACCGGGAAGGGCGTCATCCGAGCAGTTTTTTTTGAACCGTTCAATGAAAACTGCTCGGATGAAGCCCTTCCCGGTCATTTTTTTTGTTGATTTCTCGCGGGGACCCTTAAAATCACGTTCTGATTACTTTGAGCGGCTCGGATCATCGAAATTCAATCGGAAATGAAAGTCCCTCATTTTAAAAAAATGATTTAAAATGAGGGATCCCTCACCGGAACCTAACTCTATATATATATATATATATATATATATATATAAGATGCATCTGTCCTCAATGAACAGATGCCGCTCAAAAGATACAACTCCAAAACAAATCAATTTACATTCACATCTAATTATATAATAATACATCGTACAATATTTTCCAAGACCTAGCTCTTTTTAAGTGTTGAGTCTAATGGCCTTGGCCTCCCAAACCTCCCTTGGAGATAAGGATTCTCATGGGCAATGGAATTTTTTTATGCTTATCCCCATATGGGTAATTAGCTTTCTCCGTGGGGTTAGGAGATCAATGGCTACAAGGATTCCTTATTCCTTTGGCTCTGTTTTATAGGAGGGATTGGATTAGATGAGATTGTGGTTAAGGGATTATTAGTAAGAGAACTATTTGAGAGTATAGTCCCTCATATTCCATGTTTATTTGTGTATGGGATTACATGATAGACAAGTCCAATTCTGACTAATCCTCCATATCCCATGTCTGTTTTGAATCCCTCTTGACAATGATTAAAAGCCCAATTGACTATGTTGCCCTCAAAGCAATTTACAAACTCATCCATATTTAAATCATAAACACTATACATTCTCTTTTTATTTTTCGTCACCAATAAAATACCCCATGAAGATAAATAAATAAATAAAATACCCCATAATAGGTTTTTTCCTCTACTGGTACCATCTATTGACATGAAAAGAAAAAAAAACAGTGAAAAAACAGTAAGAAATTGGCCCAAAGCACTATTTTTTTATTCGTTAAAAGAGTTTACTAGCACATTACTCGAGCTCCTCTTCATCATTATCATCATTAAAATCCATGCAAGTTACGTTAATTTCCTTTGAGGATATTCGGGTAATTTCTATGTGCAATTCAAGGATATTTTGGTAATTTCCATTTCTAATCCTTCCCAGCCATAATCCTGGGACTATTTATCCCACACCCTCCTAGGATTGGATCGATTGTCCCCCGTGTAAGGGATATCTCAATCCAGTTGGACTAATAATCCCCAGACTAAAATGCAAAACAAACGTGGGATCGACTAGAATGGGTAGGGGGATTATTAGTCCTATCCCATCTCCAATCCTCCCAATCAAACACGCCCTATGAGTGCTCTGTCTGCGGCACATGCTTGGCTGGGTAGTTATGGGTGTAAACGAGCCGAGTGGAGTTTTGTCGAGCTCGAGCTCGGTTCAAGCCTTCACGAGCCGAGTTTAATCATTTACTCCCACCGTTCCAAATTAATAGTCCATTTCGGTCTCCAATTCATTTTTTAGATTGTTAATATCTTTCAATCTACTATGAATTTTATGTGCAATATGGATATCATATGATAGATCCCAATTAGTTCTATTATACAAAGTTTTTAAAATTTTTAAAGACATTGTAGATTGAAAGATATTAATATTTTAAAAATTGTATTGGAGACCGAACAGGACTATTAATTTGGAACGGAGGGAGTACTAAATAAACTTCTTCAATCGAGTCAAGCCGAGCTTGTGAGCTGCTCGATTCGTTTACAGCATCTAATGTGGTCATGTTCTCTCCAGCCCAGTATCCAAGTTGGTGATGTGCAATTTCAGTAATCCTCAGTCAGAACGATTGTAAACGAATTCTTGTCCTTAAAAATTCACATGATTGTGTAATTAGTACTCCTACATGTGAATTCAAGTACAAAAAACCTCTCTTAAATCATAAATGTATGCTCATTCAAACCATTAGTCGGTGTTCGTCTATCATTATTTATCGTTCGATTCACAATGGCTTACGCAGGATTCTCATTGGATGACTTAATCACTCCATTCTGATTATGTAAACTGCTTGAATGCTAAAATAGAACCTACCTCAGAAAACTTGTGTTATTATTAATAATAAGACAATTTTGAGGAAATCTTTCTTCATAAAGTTTACAAACAAAATCTAAAATTTAGTAAAAATAACCGGATAATTTAGAGGTTTCCCTGCCCCCTTTTTTTTGGGTACATAAGAAACAAAAACACTTGACGCGGTAGCTGAATAAACTCCAAGACCACTGTGGTCATTGCGCAAAATCTCCAACACGATTGATAGGGCTTTATTAACTTGCTCTCCTTGATATAACTGAAGTGATATGCCCCTTCTATTAGCATTTTTACTTATTTTGCGTCTAAATCTACACATTATACACACACACACAAAAAAAAAAAAAAAGCTTCTAAATATGTACATACTTGATTGTAAGGGGCAAACAGTTCCAAGGGGGAAAAAATGTAAGGGGTAAAAGAAAATATTTCCCGCACTCAAAATTTGATTTGATTTATACAAATACTACCAAAAAAATCGCACTTCTATTTACATAAAGCTACCCCTAAAAGTGTTGCAAACAAAGCACGAAACTTCCAAAAAAAAAAGGTGGGGGGGGAGGGGGATAAAAATGTGAAAACTGTTGCTTTTACTCCGATTTTACCCTTGGAAACGACGAGGAATTCGTTATTCAACGTCACACGTCACTCAAACCAAACCCGGAATTCACACCAACCCACCATATTAGACCAACGACCCCTGGGCCCACCCAACCTTGCAGCCGCCGTCGACCAGTCCCATCTCGCCACGTCACCATCTCTCTCTCTCTCTCTCTCATTCATCCCCAGCCCACGACGACGCCGACCTCCTCCCCGACGCGAACCGCGTCATGCCTCCCAAACCGGGCGGCTCCCCCCTAAACGACGACCGAACCTCCACGCTCCTCCTCGGCGCCGATTCTTCCACAGGCGGAGGAGGCCCCGTCCTCCGCTTCGACCTGAAGATCGCCATAAACCGCCCGTATAAACCGGTCCGGCTCCTCTCCACCCCCCTAGTAGCCTTCTCCACCGCCTTCGCCTTCTTCTCGTCGCTCCTAACCTTCTTCCGCCCCCGCTTCGACCTCACTCGCCCCATACACGACACCTTCGGCGAGGACGGCTCCACCAGCGCCTTATTGTTACTATTAAAAAACCGAGCGTTGGCCGGTTTTTTCTTACAGTTCCTACGGTTCGCGTCGACGTAGCTTGCCTTCTGGGTCTTCGGCAGCCCGATGATCTTCGCCTTGGCCTTCAGGTTCTTCGAGAACCTCTGCGACGAGGAGTTGTTCGAGTGCAGGTGCGGGTTCAAATTCGGGTTCAAGTTGGCGGAATTGGAGCCCTTGCCCGAGTCCTTGCGCTCGTAGAAGGCGTTGCGATCGAACCAGTCGAACTCGGCGTCCCTGGAGAGCCAGAACGATTCCGGCGGGGAATCCGGCTGCTGCGGAAGATCTGGCTTCTTCTCGTCGTCGTCGTTGTCGTCTAGAGGTTGTTCGCCGGCGGCGTGGGCTTGGAGCGGTTCGCAGGCGATCTTGCAGTCGCCGCCGCCGCCGGAGCAGATGGAAACGAGGGTGTCGAGATCGACCTGAGGCATGTCGGGCACACAGACTTAGAGAGAGGAGGTTTTTAGGGCGAAAGGAAGGAAATATTGTGCTGCTATGTATGTCGTGTGTTTACACTGTATATATAGATAGGAAGAGGAAGAGAGAGAGAGAGAGAGAGAGAGAGAAATGGGAATTATTGGAGGGAGGGGAGAGCGGGGAGTTTCAACAGGTTGACTGCAGACTGTAGGTAATGGGGTGGGTGGTGGTTTCCTTTTGATTTTCTAGAAACAAACACAGAATATCTACCAATACTTTTTTTTTTTTCCCCTTCCAATCAAAATCTACGGTTACAATAGAGGTGGGACCCACCAGCGGGCGGACACAAGGAAGGTATCGGGGTGTCCCGACCCCTACACAACTCTAAATACTCATACTGATTATACTAGTTTTTGAGGATAATTTGGAAAAAGTTATATAAGATCGGCCTCTACAAATTCTTTTGAGTGAAAAAAGGGTTTATAAAGTTTCTATATATGTGTGGAAACAAACCCCCCAAAATTTAAAGTTAATGCATCCATTTATTTGATTGTAGGTAGGTACAATATTCAACGGCAGTTACGTACATGCACACAATCTAATCTTCTTTTCAAAGCAAAGTATATTACAGATTATATTTTTTTGCTAAGAATAAAGGAATACGTGATTCGAACCCCTAATGAGTAAGAATCCGCGTCCGACCGGAACAACACACTGGAAGTGTGCAACGCGTGTGGACTTCATCTCTCTTGTGAGCTAGGGAGTATTTTACATTTGTTGGTGTATTTGTACGTGATGGTAGCAAATAAGAATAATAATAATAATAGGCAGACCGCGACGTCGCTTTAAGTTTTCATGGAATAATGCTACGGGACGCAAATAAATACTACTGTACTTGTGTCCAATTTGGTACACATGGATCTATCTCTATACATCCGTAAGCCCTCTTTAATTCTTATGATATGGTGACGTTTTCGTTTTCGTTTTCGTTTTCTTATGAGAGGGTGACGTCATCTCGGGGATTCATGTCGTGTGCCAAGTCGTCTGTCTTCTTCTCACGTGCTTTACGTAGAGGCGGGGGGCGGGGGGTCAGACACTTAAGGACCACAATTTTTTGTTCGGATCAAGCACATTGAATCAGAAACCAGAAAAGAGAAAAAAAAAAAAAAAAAATTTTGCATCTGAATTTGTTCAGATCAAGAACTTACAATCCCTTTGAACGGTGAGAAATGATTAGATAAGAAAGGAAAAGAGCCAATCGAATTTTTTTTTTCCGTACTTTTCTCTCCATTTCACGCTAAAATGCTCAATACAAATGAGTGATGTCATAAGAATTCATAACCATTTTTTTTCCTTTTCTCATGAAATCCATTCATCCAAAGAGACCTGTTATAAATGTCGATTGAAATAACTCTGGGCTCCGGCACCAACCGAGGGAAGAGAAAATTCGGTGCGAAGAGGTGCTAGAGAGAATTTCTTTGAGTTCGAATAAAATCACACTTGTCTGAAACTTAGAAGTTTCAACCATGTTTAGTATAAAAATTGCGAGACACGCCAAAATGTTATGATTCTAGTAAAAGAGTTACTAATTCTAAGCGTTACGAATTCTATCATATTGAAAAGTTACGATTTTTAATTTAGTATAAATGTTACAAGATGCACCAAAATACTATGAATTGTAGTGAAAATGTTATGAATTATATTGCTAAAAATTTATCGAGGGAAGTTTGGATTTTGAAAATGTTATCAATCAAGTTTTAGAATAAAAGTTACGAAACATACCAAAATATTATGAATGATCCATGCAATAGGTGCATATGGTATACATTTTTAAAGAATATGTGTATTGTAGACTTTCCCCATTATAAGAATATCGCAATGAACAACAACAAATAATTATGCGAAGCAAAACCAAACAAACAAAAGGAAAAATCAAACCAAGATCGACTTTGTTTGGTTTTGTGTTTTGAGAATTTTTTGGGAGGTAAATGAGTGGATAGAGATAAATAGAAAAATTTATTGAGAATCATGCAGAGGGAAAAAATTTCTTGAAACTTGAAAGTGAACAAAGTTATTTTGCGAGTTTCGGCTTAAACTAACTCCAAAGTCTATCCATGGCTAAAATTAATGCAAATAAACCAATGACCAAAAGAGCTACAAATGTGCCTGGCACGCGTGTTGAGCCAATCCGGGCCGTTCATGCTCGACAATGGACGGCTCAGATTGCATCTCGACCAAACAAATCTCGACCGTCCATTGTGGATCAGCTGAGATGCAATCTGGGTCATCTTTGCCGAGCATAAACGGCTCAAATCGGCCCAACACGCATGATTAGGGACAACATGCGGACAACACGCACCCCGTGTTCAACTATAGCAACGCCATGTCAAATCTCATTCCTTTTTTCTTTTTCTTTTTTCCAAAATGGTAGTAATAGTTTCGTTGATAGGAAAAAAAAATAACCAACGGTTTTGGTCATGGCTTCGATAAAAAGAAACCGATCGTTTTTTGTTTCGTTTTTGGTTTCATGCAGTAGTACAATTTTCGATTTCGTTTTATTGTTTTTGTTTTACCAATACCCGAACCGAAGCAGCGCCATATGGGGGAGTGGAAAGCAACTCCAATAGCTGAGAAATCAGCTGGTAAACGCACCAAAATCGCCAAATCATCTGCCATCAACTTGCATTTTACTGGTTGTTTTTGGTTGGGAGTTTAGTTTAGTTTAGTTTTGGTAGTGGGTGGAGAGAGAAATAGAATAATGATTGAAAATAAGGGTAATGATTTGAGAAAGAAAGAGAGAGATGAAAAAATAATAATTAAAAAAATAAGATAATAATTGGAGAAAAAAATACGGTAATAATTGAAAACAAAATTAAAACTAAAACTAAACGGTGAACCGAACAAAGATAGTCCTTTTCCAAAATAGAAGTCACCAAACATCACTTTCAGCATTTACTAACATTTGGCATTTCATGGATTTTCTTCGGGAAATGATATTGGCACTCTAAAAATTGATGCAGACACTCCAAAATCAATGTAATTTCAAAGCCATTTTGTTTTGTTTTTGGAGTACCTGCATCAATTTTTAGAGTGCCAATATCATTTCTCTTTTCTTATGTGAGAAAAAAATAATGAGAGAATGAAAAATTTTGACCATTTGCCTGCAATTTAAGCTACTTCTAAAGAGTATTAGAGAAGCTCTAAATGGATTTTTATTTTTATTTTTTTCCTAAAAAGAAAGAACAAAACACTAATAGTATGAAATTGGGATGGGCAGGCTTCCCTTAAGCCCAATTACGTTTTGTTGCCAAAACTAGTCCTGTTGCAAACGGCATTTCTGTTGTAACGAACGCTATGAACGCAAGTTAAGAACGAGAAATTGAAAAACTAAACAAGAAATCACAAAGACACAAGATGTACGTGGTTCCCCAAGTTGGGTACGTCCACGGGCGAGGAGAGAGAGGATTCACTAACCAACGTAAAGAAGAGATACAAAGAGCCGGCTATAATCCGTAACTCTAGAAAGGCCACAATATGAAAGCCCAAAAGATAATTCCTAGAAGTACCCCAAAAGCCTTATTTATAATAGGCTACAAAAACGGAAACAACATAATTAACCAATGTGGGACTAAAGAATACAAGGCATTCCCAACAATTCTCCACCTTGACTTGAATTCCACTGAACCAAATCACCAAATATAGTTATCCCCTTCTAACCTCTCACTCGCCAAATGCCCCCGAGGGGCGATCAACTGCAAATACCAAGCAAGCCCAAGCAATGCTTGAACTTGGCAACCGGAACCGGTTTAGTCAACATATCTGCTGGGTTATCTGCCGTACCCACTTTCTTCACCTCAACTTGCTTCTGTGAGATGATATCCCGAACGAAGTGATACCTGACATCGATATGCTTGATCCTCTCATGATACATCAAATTTTTAGTCAAATGTATAGCACTCTGCGAATCACAAAATACTGAACTCACACCCTGTGCAAGACCAAGCTCACAAAGCAAACCTCTCATCCACAATGCCTCCTTCACAGCTTCAGCAATGGCCATATACTCCGCTTCTGTTGTAGACAGCGCAACTGTAGCCTGTAAAGTAGCTTTCCAACTAATGGCACTTCCGGACAGAGTAAAAACATAACCTGTCAGAGACCTCCTCTTATCGTGGTCACCAGCAAAATCCGAGTCAACATAACCAACAGCATGATCACCAGAATTGGCAATCTCAAACAATAGACCAACACCTGCAGTTTCGCACAAATACCGTAGTATCCATTTCACAGCCTCCCAATGTGCCTTTCCTGGACGCCCCATATAACGACTAACGACACTAACTGCATGTGAAATATCAGGACGAGTACATACCATGGCGTACATAAGGCTCCCAACTGCGCACGAATATGGAACCTGAGACATATACTTCTCCTCATCCTCCGACTGTGGTGACAACTCAGCTGAAAGTCGAAAGTGTGATGCCAAAGGGGTACTGACTGGTTTCGAGTTCTGCATGGCAAAGTGCTCAAGCACTTTAAGAACATAAGACTTCTGATTCAAAAATAGTTTGCCAGCTACTCGATCTCTGCAAATCTCCATACCCAAAATACGTTTTGCTGCACCCAAATCTTTCATCTCAAATTCACCACCTAACTGTTGTTTCAACCTGTTGATTTCTGATACACTCTTGGCAGCAATAAGCATATCATCAACATACAACAGTAGATAAACAAATGAACCGTCTGGAAGTTTTCGAAAATACACACAACTGTCATACTCACTCCTAGAATATGACTGGCTTATCATAAAAGTATCAAACCGCTTATACCACTGCCTAGGGGATTGTTTGAGGCCATACAAAGACTTACGAAGTAAACAAACGTGATCCTCCTTACCAGAAACAACAAATCCCTCAGGCTGACGCATATAAATCTGTTCTTCAAGCTCGCCATGCAAAAACACAGTTTTGACATCAAGTTGCTCTAACTCAAGATCATAACATGCAACAATAGCAAGTAAAGTGCGAATGGAACAATGTTTTACAACTGGTGAAAATACCTCATTGTAGTCAACACCCTCCTTCTGGCTGTATCCTTTCGCCACTAGCCGAGCTTTGAACCGAGCATCTTCTACCTCTGGAATACCTGGCTTGCGCTTGAAGACCCACTTGCATCCAACAATCCTCTTCCCTTTCAGCGGTTCTACTAACTCCCATGTCTGATTCTTCTGAAGAGACTCAATCTCCTCATTCATAGCAACAAACCACTGTGCAGACTCAGTGCTCGAAACAGCTTCCGTATAGCTGGAAGGCTCTTCATACTCAACTGTCTCAGCAACTGATAAAGCATAGGCCACCATCTCAGAATAAGCCGAATACCTTTCAGGAGGCCGAATCTCCCTCCTTGGCCTATCTTTAGCAATAGTGCGTGGTTGCTCAACTAATGCATCAACCTCTGTGTCTGAACTCTTGAACTCCTCTTCAATTGGCTTCTCAATATGCTTCTTCCCTGAGTCGGAAGATTCACCCAAAAACTCCACCTGCTTTGGAACACTATGTTCCTGAACTGTATCATCAACCTGCTTAGACCCCTTAATCAGATAATTTTCATCAAAAGTCACATCCCTACTGATCAAAAACTTCAAATCATCAGAGCACCATAACCTGTACCCTTTGACACCTGCTGCATAACCCAAGAAAATACACTTCTTGGCCCGTGGCTCCAATTTACCCTCATTCACATGAGCGTAAGCTGGACACCCAAAAACACGCAACACAGAATAATCAGCTGGATGACCTGACCATACCTCAAACGGAGTCTTACACTCAATAGCAGTCGACGGAGACCTGTTCACCAAATAGCATGTTGTGGAAACGGCTTCAGCCCAAAATTCTTTGCCCAATCCGGAATTGGACAACATACAACGTGCCTTCTCCAAAAGAGTCCTGTTCATTCGTTCAGCCACACCATTCTGCTGAGGGGTTTTTCTCACTGTGTGATGCCTCACAATGCCCTCATCACTGCAGAACCTATCAAACTCGCCAAGACAAAACTCCATACCATTGTCAGTTCTCAAACGTTTTATTTTCTTACCAGTCTGATTCTCAATCAAAGTTTTAAACTGTTTGAATGTATTAAAGGCGTCACTCTTATGTTTCAACATATACACCCAAACCTTACGAGAGAAATCATCAATAATACTCATAAAATATCGAAAACCACCTTTAGAAGTTACCTCTACGGGACCCCAAAGATCCGAGTGAAAATAATCCACCGTGCCTTTGGTGCGATGAACAGCTGTACTGAATTTTACCCTGCACTGCTTGCCGTAGACACAATGCTCACAGAAATCCAGCTTCTCAACTTTCTGGCCACATAGCAAACCCTGTTTGCTCAAAACTGTCATCCCCCTCTCGCTCATATGCCCAAGGCGCATATGCCACAAACGAGTCAAGTCTGAATCTGAAACCTTGGATGAAGCAACCGTTGCTGCAGCACCTAAAACTGTACTGCCCTGGAGTGTATAGAGGTTACCACGCTTTTGACCCTTCATCAGTACTAATGCACCCCTTGAGACTTTCAAAACTCCACTTTCACCGAGGAATTTGCAACCATGAGAATCAAGAGCACCCAGGGATATAAGATTTTTCTTCAAATCCGGAACATGTCGAACCTCAGATAAAGTCCTAACAATACCATCATGCATCCTAAGCTGAATCGTTCCTGAACCAACAGTCTTACAGGCCATGTTGTTGCCCATCAAAACTGTACCACCATTGACCGCCTCATAAGTAGAAAACCACTCTCTATGCGGACACATATGGTATGAACATCCAGAATCTAGAACCCACTCGGTATTAGAGCGAGAATCGCCCTCTGTAACTGATAACACATTATCTGACTCATCTGAACTTTCAGCAATTCCAGCAATTACTTTACCCCCTTTCTGGTCTTCTTTTTCCTTCTCCTTGAGTTTTAAACAGTCACTTTTCCAGTGCCCGGGTTTCTTGCAATAATTGCACTTTCCCTTCTTCTTACCTGATGATCTGGATCTTCCCCTATTACTTGACTCCACCCTTTCTGTTGTTCTTCCCCTAACAAACAAACCCTCCGCATGTGCATCACCCTCACCTGACACTTTTTTCCTCAATTCTTTCGAATATAGGCTGGCCTTAACATCCTCCATGGATATCGTGTCTTTACCATACAATAGGGTTGTAACAAAGTGCTCATACGAAAGTGGTAAAGAACATAGTAAAATTAGGGCTTGGTCTTCATCCTCAATTTTACTATCAATATTTTTCAGATCCATAATAATACGGTTGAACTCGTCTAAATGATCTTTAATAGGTATACCTTCTCGCATACGAAACGTATAAAGACGTTGTTTGAGATATAACCTGTTGGTGAGCGACTTCGTCATATATATGCCTTCCAACTTCAGCCAAATTCCTGCTGCTGAAG
The DNA here is from genome assembly GCA_019656835.1 of Rhododendron ovatum. Lineage (NCBI taxonomy): Eukaryota > Viridiplantae > Streptophyta > Magnoliopsida > Ericales > Ericaceae > Rhododendron > Rhododendron ovatum. The sequence continues at coordinate 12,045,106 of CM033791.1, read as the reverse complement.
TTTCTTCTTCCACCTCGCGAAGAACATCATCTGCCAGACTCAACTGAATAGAACTCAGAGCTTTGGCATCGGTATCATCCCAATCTTCCTCTTTAATTCCAGAACTAGTCTTGCCTAACAAAACCTTGTGCAATCCTTGTTGGGTTAACAAAGCCTTCATCTTTACTCTCCAAAGACTGAAACTGCTGCTCTGCCCATCAAACTTCGCAATCTCGAATTTAGCCGCCATAGCCACAATCGGAAACGAAACCCTAATTTTTGGAACCTAAGGCTCTGATACCAGTTTGTTGTAACGAACGCTATGAACGCAAGTTAAGAACGAGAAATTGAAAAACTAAACAAGAAATCACAAAAACACAAGATGTACGTGGTTCCCCAAGTTGGGTACGTCCACGGGCGAGGAGAGAGAGGATTCACTAACCAACGTAAAGAAGAGATACAAAGAGCCGGCTATAATCCGTAACTCTAGAAAGGCCACAATATGAAAGCCCAAAAGATAATTCCTAGAAGTACCCCAAAAGCCTTATTTATAATAGGCTACAAAAACGGGAACAACATAATTAACCAATGTGGGACTAAAGAATACAAGGCATTCCCAACCATTTATTTATTTAAACCTAACGGACCAAACACAATTACCAAAACCTGGAAAAAATTATTCAATGTCTCTCCTCAACCACACATTTCTGTAGGATCCGAGATTAAGTGTGAGAATCCCACAACAATGTGTGATTGGAGAGAGTCTTGGGATCGACCGGGGGAGGGCCAACAAATCGTGGGGCCCACTTAGAGGTCCCACGAAAACAATCCAGTTTGGATCTTTGCTTATTTTTTTAATGTTTTTCAAGTGTCTCTGTAAAATTTCTGGTCAATTGGATAAACATAAGTGCGTGGTTCATATGTCAAATGTTTCATTCAGAATCCTAAACTCTGAAACAAAAAATGAATGTTGGATCAATCATTTATAGTTATCCGATTGATTTGGAATTTTTTCAGAGACATTCGAAGTAAATGCTTAAAATATAATCAACGGTTTAGGTCGTTCATGTGGCAACCAAAAATAGCAACTTGCATTGTACTTTCCCAAAATAGAAGTCACCAAAGCATTTATAACATGAGTAGTGCTATCCATACCGACGGTTCCTATACCAAAACTGTATCAATGGCCGCATCGGGCAATCTTCGGCCACCGAACATATACACGAAAAATAGGGTGTTTAGATTAAACACCCCACACACATCGGATGCCGTTGATTTCCACGTAAGTCCCCTCGTTTTTTTTTTTATAGAATTTTTGGAGGTCTCGGATCGGCCGTGCAATGGCCAAAAATGGCCCGGCGCGGCCGTCGGTACAGTTTCAGTATGGGGACCGTCGGTCCCTATAACTTTATTGTTATAACATTTGGCATTTCATGGATTTTCTTATGTGGAGAAAATGAGAGAATGAAAAAATTTGATCATTAGCATGCAATTTAAGCTACTTCTAGGAATATTAGAGAAGCTCTGAGTGGATTTAATTTCTTTCCTAAAAAGAAAGAACAAAACACTACTACGAAATTGGGAAGGGCAGGCTTCCCTTAAGCCCAATTACGTTTACTTGCCAAAACTCGTGCTGTTCCAAACGGTATTTATTTATTTATTTAAACCTAACGAACCAAAAAACAATTACCAAAACCAGGAAAAATTATTCAATGCCCCTGGCCCTGTGGTGCCCCTGGCCACCCTAGGTCTCTCCCCAACCATGCATTTCAGTGGGGTCTGAGATTAAGAAGGTGTTTTCGGTAGTGAAAAAATTTTAAATTTTTATTTGTGATTGAGAAGTTGTTAGGTATTTCCGGTAGGGAATAAGTTGTCGAGAAATATCAAGTTGTTTCCAGTAGTGAATAAGTTGTTGAAAGGTTTGTGAGTAGAATTACTGTAGCAAAAACAGTTTTTGGTGACAACATTTTTGTTAGTAGAAACGATATGGTAAAATGCGTTAAGTTTTTAGTGTTTTTTGTTAGTAGAAATGGGGCCTAAGTGTGAGGATCTCACAACAATGTGTGATGGGAAGAGTCTTAGGGCCCGGGAGAGAACCGATGGGATACCGACAAATTGTGGGGCCCACTTAAGGGTCCCACGAAAACAATCCAAACAGGATCTTTGATTATTTTTAAATATTTTTTAAGTGTCCTTGTAAAATTTCAGGTCAATTGGATAAATGTAAATGCGTGGTTCATATGTCAAATGCTTCATCCAGAATCCTAAACTCTGAAATAAAAAATGAACATTGAATCAGACATTTATAACTATCCGATTGATCTGAAATTTTTTGAGAGACACTCGAAGTAAATGTTTTACTCCCTCCGTCGATTTTTAAGTGTCTCGCTTCGTAACTCCAATTTATTAAGAAAACATCATCATTACACCCTTCACATTAGCTTTTACCTCTACTTTCCCTACTTACTCTATATGGAGACATCATCATTACACTTTTACTCACTAATTTTTAAAAAAAATGGAATTTACTTTTCAAGGCAAAATGAAAAATGCACTAATTTTTATCCACTAACTTTACAAAATAGATATTTATCAAGAGACAACCCAAAATGAAATACTGAAATTTAAAAAAGAGCTGGAGGGAGTTAAAAAATTAACGGTCTGGATCATTCCTATTCGTGTGGCGTGGACCCGCCAGTTAGTGGGTACCCAATCTGCGAGATTACCCCTAGTTACCTATTCGAATTTTTTTGACCGTTGGAGACAGTAACCGTTTATATCTTTATTGCCAAAAGGGTACTCCCACCATGGATCCGTTCAGACAACTCATCTGTTTTCGAAAAACAAAAATAAAAAAATCAGACAAATCTTCCCCTTCAAATTGAGAAACCCCATAAAAATAAAAAACCAGAGTGTGGAGTGAAAAAAAATCTCCCCCATATCAATGGGTTGTGTGTCCTCCAAACTCTTCCGGAAAGATCTCAGACAAGAGATTGTGTTTGGCAATGGCGGCAGCGATTCTACCCACCTCCACCATGTGGTTTCTCTCACTTCAAGCACTTACGGAGTCCTCAATTTGGACAAAACCCAGCACCAAAAACAGCCTATCATCAAGGACTTCGCCACGGATTCGAAAAGGAGTAAGAAATCGCCGGTTCGGGAAGAGCCGCCGGAAGTGATCAACGCTTGGGAACTCATGGAGGGTCTGGAAGAGGAAGCACCCATTTCGATTCCGTCGAAGAGGAGCCCGAAAACGATGGTTTTCCTTCGTGGGTTTGGGGATTTGGATACCGGTAGAAGAAGCCCTTTGAAGTTCTTGAACCACATGGCTTCGCCGAAGAAACTCATGAGATCCGGCGGAGGTGGGAAAGAGAACAATAAGGGGCTTGTTAATAGGTTCAGGTGGGATTATAGCCCAAAAGGGGCTTTGAAATCTCTTAATTTGCCCGATAATTTGATGAGATCGAGGCGTTGCAGCGTTGATTCTGGTGGGATTTCGCGGAGGAGTTTGGGTCCCCTGTTCGATCCAGAGCTATTGGAGTCTTTTGAGAAAGAACTCTCGGTTGAAGAAGAAGAACAGATCAAGAAGATGGTTTTTTCAACGCCCGTTTCGAGGACTAAAAGGAATTCTAATAGTACCAGGGATTGTGATTCCATTCTGGACTCGTTCGAGAAAAAATTCCCAAATCGTAGCGAAAACGCTGTAGTCATATACACGACGACGTTGAGGGGGATCAGGAAGACTTTCGAGGACTGCAACACCGTCCGGTCAATCGTGGAATCACACGGTATCCAGGTGTTCGAGCGCGATGTGTCGATGGACTCGGGGTTCAAGGAGGAGCTGAGGGGCATAATGGGGAAAAAGGAAGTGAAAGTGCCTGTTGTGTTTGTGAAGGGTAGGTTGATAGGGGGGGCTGAGGAAGTAGTGAGGTTGGAGGAGGAGGGTAAACTGGGTATTTTGCTCGATGGGATTCCGAGGGCGGCAGCCGCTGCCTGCGACGGGTGCGCCGGGATTCGGTTTGTGATGTGTTTGGAGTGCAGCGGGAGTTGTAAGGTGGTGGGTGAGGATGGGAGGAAGACAGTCAAGTGTGGGGAGTGTAATGAGAATGGGTTGATTCAGTGTCCCATTTGTTGCTGATTCTAACTTCTTTTTTGTTCTTTGAATTTGTTCTTTGTTTTCATGTTTTGGTTCTGTTTCTTGTGGATAGAACTAGGAATTTGATGTGAAAAGTGGGTTCTAAAGTGTGTTTTGGGTCCCCTTATGGTGCTTGTAGTTCTGGATATTGGCCAGTTAATTTATGCTAATTATTTTTCATGGTTGTAAAAGATGACAGTGCCAATAGAAATATACAAAATGCAGATGTCTTACAACTGAAACATTTGTGGTCATTTTTGCAAAATTAAGTGTTTTTTAATGTGTAATTTGATTTTTGGTATGTTGGAAGGAGTTCCCAGTTCCATGCACAAGTTAGTCCAGTTGATTAGACCAAGTCGCAAGAAAGAAATTTCTTGTGAATCCCGACATAAATGACATGTCTTTAACTGGACCAGAGAAGGGATTAGTTAGGCATAAATAAGCTGGTCCGGACACCAGTGACCGTTGAAAAAAAAGGTTCCATTCGCAAGTTTGGTATATGCCATGAAAAGAGTTGGAATGCCCATTCACACCTTCAGAGAGAGAGAGAGAGAGAGAGAGAGTAATGTGCGGCTGCATCTCGTTACAAAGATTTGAAAAGTGACGAAAATTCAGGACACGATAAAAAAACGTTTGTCTTCTTACTCTGCGGACAACCACAGAATTCTTACTAACCAAAGCAATTAAGCACACTACCATCGTTATCTTTCTTGTGGCAATTGCTTCCACAATCACTACAAACAAATCAGTAAGGGTTATAACGGCTACCCCCGCGTCCACTGTCACTACCGCGTCTTCCACCACTTGAGCTTCCTCCTCTGCTACCGCTCCTGCCGCCGCTTCTCTGCTGTGGTGGTGGGGCTGGCCGTGGCGCTCCTGGCTGTTGCCTACAGTAATAGACAGGTAATGTTTATTGCTTCACCATACTTTAGCAAATACTTGAAATGGATACATACTTTGGCAAATATTACATTGATGACTTGCCATGATGCTAAGGTCCAAACACAACCTTAAAGCAAGAACCCTTCAACCTCTGAAGTTTGGTTTTGGTTCGACAGCCAAAAATTTAGAAATAAAAATTACAGTGCATGTTGGTGTGCAACTCAAATCATAAACCATGATCGTAGAAAATTTAACCTTCGACGTTTTTTTCCATTAATTCCTGAAAACCTAAAAGTGTATACGGCAGAATCCATGGGTGCTAATGCTTAAAGAGATTATCAACTTAGAATTCTATCTTGATGGAATGTGATAATTGAATACTAATGATTCATGTACATTTAAATAGCACATCTATAAGACCAAGTGTGTGGATTCCATAAGTAGCATATCAAATGAATTAAACTCACAAAACATATCCAATCCTTCCATCAGGCAAAAGCATCGGCATCATTGCCATGCCACCAGGAGTAGGTCCCCTTCCATACATCATCGGCTGCAAAACAATGGAATCCACATCAGCATGGAAGCCGAAGAGACAAAGCTAGAAATGCTGGTTTCAAAAGGATCTTCCTTATACAGATACACACTCGAGCATCACAGAGAACCAACCAGTTCAAGTTGATCATTGAAAGTTAAAACTGGCACATTATTGACATTAGTTATTTGGTTAACAATTTTACCTAACCGGGATAAGTGCAGGAGGGATAATCAGAAATGAATCAAGCATAATGCAGAATGAAGTCAACTATTATGCACCAACTATTACACATCACTCCATATTGATCCCTGGCTAAGAGCCCAACACGCTGCCGAGACTAACGTACCACTGTCAACATGTGTCCAACTCTGACAAGCCTGTGATTTATATCAATTTTTTTCGGGACACGTGAGGGAAGCATCGACAAAGAAGTAGAATAAGGGGGAGAGACAGAGAGGTACGACAACCTGCTACTTCTCTTCATCGTCTCAAGCACGACCCCTGCCGCTGCTGCTGCTTCATTGTATCAGACTCTCAAAGCAGCAGCCACTGCTGTTGTGGTTGATTATAGGGCTACCGAAGTGCTCAGACTACCTTTTACGGTTTCATTCTTAATTCCAAGGGGTGGGCTTGGGCTTTTAAATTTAAGGCTGCGTTGAATCTTTATTGTGTAGCCTTCAACCAAAGCTTCCTTTAAGGCTTTGCATTTCATTTATTAAGGATAATAAAGACATGTGCTTATACTTTACTATTCAATACTCTTTTTGGCATTTGTGCTAAGATAAACTTTAAACCAGTACTATTATATAAAAATATACACGAACATTAATCCTTCTAATAAAATATCAATTCATATAGATAAATGTTACCAAGGTATCCCCAACACGTCTGTATCCTAATATTTCAGAGAAATGGCGTGTCCGTGTCCATACTTATTAGACTCCCTGCTAATTGTAGAACCGGGAGGGTGCATACAGAAAAAGATATAGGATATCAGTACATACTTCTACTGTTCCACATAAAACAGGGCATCTTACCTGTCCAAAACCAGCACCACCATATCCAGCACCTAGAGCACCGTATGCACCCCCAACCAAACCATAACCAAGACGAGGTGGGTAGGTCGGAAGCAAGGCCGGCTTCTGTGAATTTGGCCCTCCAGATGACTTTTGATCAGCAGGTGGCTTAGCGAGAGAGCACTCCAAAACTTGACCTGTCAAATGAGACCAAGAAAAAACAAAAGGAGGAAAATGGATCACGGCTTAAGGTAATGCAAGTTCAGACTCGAACCTTCAGCAAGATGCCATATTTCATTTGTTATAAATATTGACTGGCAAGAACATAGAAATGAAACTGCTTACCATCTATCTCATATTTCTCAGTGTTCTTTAGGGCTTTCATTGCGCTTGACCTTTCCATAAAGTGTACAAAACCAAATCTGCTCTTCTCATGTCCTACTTTAGCAGAAGGGAGAACAACTTTTGTGATCTTTCCATGATGTTCAAACAGCTCCTTTAGCTGATCCTGGGTAATGTTTTTGGGCAAATTCTTCACATAAACTGCTTTAACCTGTATGCACAACAGAAATTAAGAATGGGTGTATGGTTCCAGTCCCATTGGATAAGGTAGTTGATTCATTTCAACATCTAAATTTAGAAGCTCAAAGCAATACATTGTCACTTTAAGCAAATGATCACAAATTTAAGTCTGCTGTAATACTAATACAGGATACTGGATAAAGAGTAAAAGGCATGCATTGACCAATGAGCACTTCACCGTATTGACATAAAAATAGTCATTTTGGCTCCTTGCTGTTCCCACCGTTGTGCACCTCGTGATCACAAATTCTGTCTAGATGGACGAGAGATTGTTCCACAAACCCCTATCGTGAGTGTTGGCAACTTGGCATGTTAAAATTTTGAGAGACTCAAACGGATTACCAGATCTCAAATTGCTGCAATGGACAAATTCAGCAAGGTACTCGTCATCTGATTCTATACCACTTTCCTAGTTACAATTTTTTTCCTTCGATTCTTAGATTTAAAAGCTAAAATGCCCAACTCCATGTAAAGTCACTGAGTTGCTATAACAATATCTGAATACTCTGGGTTTAGCTAATCATAGTGTGTTGCAGTTATATTCTTCAGTTTTTTCTTCAATAGGCGATCAGATTTTTTCTCCCGGCAAGCATTGCACCATCACACATCCAATTTGATCATGAACTACAGGTTGTTGGATTGATTTGAGCACAATATATAAGACAACCCCAACGCTTGTAATTCCTTCTCAGACAACCAAGCTTTGAACCTTTGATGGTATAGCTCCAATAAATACTAAATAGAGCTCAGTGGAAACACTGTAGATACCCGAACCAATTAAAAAGTGGTGATTAGGTTGTGAAAAACCTTCGTGCTCATTTGGTGGGGGAGACCGCGGAAGAGGTGGACTTCCATAAAAGCGAGAAGGGCATTAAGGTTGTTCCAAATCTTCCATTAATGGTGTTAGCATTGCAATAGAGTCCAAAACCACGTGCTTAATGGCTATTACCAAACCATAGGGAGGTGAAGTCCTCCAGCCCCAAACCACAAGTGCGTCAAATGATTTTGCCAAAAGAACAAGAAAAAGAAAAGAAGAAAAGTTATTTGCTTATTACAGTATAGCTAGTACAGGAGCACCAGCATCCGATACAAAATATAAATGCTTGGCAGCAAAAGAAGGCCCTATAGAACAGTTCGCGTTCTATAAGCAAGTTACCGTTAAATATATTCATACGCATGCAAACATTGAATTTTCCATTAAATAGAGAAAAAAAGATGAAAGTTAATGCAAAGCACCTGTGAAGAAGCTGAAGACTCCCCATTTTTGGGATCAGCCCAACTTACAGTTGGAGCATTATCATCAAGCTTAAATTCCGGTTTTGACATCTCTTGCCTCGAATACTCTGCACAAGGATGGTTGTAATACTCGATGAATGCAAATCCACGGTTGCGGATGGAATTTTGTGGGTCCTACAATAGTGATTAAGATTGTGAAATAACAATCAAGGGTAAATGACAGAGAGTCAAAGAGAGTATGTGGGAGTAAACTAGTAAAGTATTGGAGAAGATGGAAAGTAGATAAAATTTAATGCAAAAAGTTAACAATTTACTTCAAAACAAGTTATAAAGTATAAAATAACAAATAAAAACTGGCGTGCACAAACCTTCAGCAGTTCGACAGCAATAACTCCGGGTCCTATCTCAGTTACCACCTTCTTCATGTCTTGCTCTCCCCAGTTTCTCGGAACATTACCAATGAACAGTTTATGCTTTGCTTGAGATGTTGAACACCTAATCTTTTTACCCTGAAGAAAAGAAAGATGTGATTAAGGGTTAGTACAACAACATTGACAATACCGAAAAGCTCATGAAGCGAACCTTCAAAAAGAAGAAAAGGCTGTATGATTAGGATAAATGACAGTGACCATTCAAGAAGGGCAAAAAAAAAAAAAACAAGTAATGGTCTGCTTGCTTTACCTTCAGTTGAGTATTATTCAGCTCCTTAATCGCCTTAGAAGCCAATTCCTTAGTTCGGAAGGTGACAAAGGCATAACCTTTGTTTTCGCTCGAGTCCTTTCCCTTCATTATTCTGACCTGTTTTGAGGCATGTTAAATAATGTAGTTTTCAGATTTGACATAAAGGCACATATCCATATGTAGCAAGGCATGTAACATACCTCTGCAACTTCACCAACAGTTTCACAGAAGCTCCTCAGATCCTCTTCCGAAGCATCTTGAGGAATGCCACCCAAGTATACTTCCGACCCATGAGCAGGCAGTGAAAGAAGCTCAGCATGTTTTTTTCTCACATCCTCATCTGCCCCAGCAGGTGTCATATTCACATCACCATCTGGGCCCTTTTGCACATTAGCGCCATCGATTTCAGCATCCTCTTCTTCTTCTTCTTCCTCCACCTCCTCTTCAACCTCTTCCTCTTCTTCTTCCTCTTCTTCTACCTCTTCCTCTACTTCTTCATACTCAACCTCCTCCTCCTCCTCCTCCTCTTCCTCCTCCTCCTCCTCCTCCTCCTCCACTATCTCCTCAGGATCATTGTCTTCATCAAGCTCCACCCTCTCCTCTGACTCGACAGGCTTTTCAACTTCAATTGGCTTCTCAGGTTCAATTGATTTAGCTATTGCAGCAATTGCTTTTCTCCTCGGAGGCATCTTATGAATCTAATAAAGTAAGCTTGCACAGCAACTGTTATGGAAGGACAGAAGCCAGAAGCATGCACAGAAGAAAGAGAAGCATGGGTGGGTGGAGAAAAAATGAAAGGGAAAAAGGAGGCCCAGAGTAAGAATCTTGACTGAATCTGTGCCATGAGATATGGCTCCAAGGAGTTGCAATGTGAATAGTTTGCAGTAAAGGGATCATAACATACTAGCAATACTAATAGATTCATAGAAACAAGCAAGAGAGAGTTCTGAACGATAATCAAGAGGAAGGTGATGCTTAACAGGTGCAAAAATCAATGATACAATGAGTTTCTGAAATTTGAACAGCGATCGATGCCGGAAAAAAAACAACCACCTTTCATGGTCTAACTATCTATCAACAATCCATCACAAAGAAAGGAAAGGAAAACAAACAAAAAAAAGGAATGAGTAATGAACTCCATGAGGTGAAAATTGCAAGGATCATGGGGAAAGATAAACGAAGGAATGGCAAAGCAAAAAAACCAAGACAATGGATCCAGACACCAACTAAATGGTTTGGCTTGGTCGGCAAGAACTAGTCCCATTTGAACCCACAAACAAATGTACCAATTGGTATCCTTCCTGCAGTAAGTTAACGCATAGGAGTTGAGTATATATAAAGGTCAATGACCAACCCTAAAGGTGCTTGTTGATAGAATCGCTTAATTTAGCTTCACATTGTGCCATAAAGAGGTTTGTGTAATAAAAAAAAAATTCACTCATAATGGGTTGTTGAGAGAAGAATCGATTAATTTAGCTCCACAATGTGCCATGATGAGAGTTATTTTCTTAAAAAGTAAATTTCTGCCTATCAAGGGATTTTGATGCCGTTAATTTAGTTGTTTAACTAAAAGATTACCCTGGTATTGTGAAAACTTAAAATCATAATGGAAGAGTACAGCGAAGCACTACGTAATTACGAATACTTGAAAACCAAAAATCTATTTCACAGGGTCCCATCAGCATAATCATCATTATTCGAGAATGTTGAAGCAACATTCATACAAATTTCTAAAATCAGTACAAGCACGAGCATAAGATCCAATGTATGTGACTTAGAATCAGGATTGTAAAGGTTCAATTAACAGGAGCGGGACCATGGTACACCACATGCCTAAATCGTGGTACGCTAAGTCTTAGCATTTACTATAAATAACAAAATTAGAACTTACTCTTCCAAGCGATAAATACCTAACAAAAGACATTACTATCATTCAAATTACCCATGTGAAACACATTTGTAGGGGTATAAAGACGGGGGTTTTCTAACCTTTTTTTTTGCAAAGCTGACTCTCAAGTTTTTTAAGTTACAATTTATTATTTGAAAAAACTTTGGGGAACACTTGGATCACTAAATCAAGTTTCGGAATGAGCTTCCGATTAGATATCAGTGATCCCTGGTAAGTTCGAATTATAGATCCAACCACTGTGAGAGTTCAAAGTTAAAAAATCTGATTCACGACCAAGGCGACACAAGGATTTTATGAAATTTTCATATTCTTTCTTTGTTCTTCTAAACCATAGTGAGCGCTCACCCTGATGGCTGACTCCTCTCCTCTTTTTGTCAATTGTCATACTAATGTCCTACCATTTTGCTATGGTGGCTCTGAACACCTCTAAAATTTGTACACACAGTGAGGACTTCTCTTCAAAGACTATCATTTCTATCAGAAAGAGAGTATGACCTTCACAACATATAGGTCACAAACTTACAGTAAAACTTAAAATACACTCCAAAAAAGCCAATACTCTAGGGCCATGTTCCAAGTAATTCCATCTATGTAGAAAACCTGCAAAAGCACTGTGAAGTGGAAAGCACAGGGGATTGTGATGCAGGCAATAAGATGAGGTACATTGGGGGCAGACTTATCTTTACATAGTTGTTCATAATATTTATCATGTCGAACCAATGAAGATTGAACTAAATCTCTCAATTGCGCATTTAACTCTTCTTTTTGACAAGCATCATACAGGGAGATCAACACCTCATTCCTTCTTTTTTTCTGATACGTACATTGTCTGACCTACTTTAGTATAAAGGAGAGCCCTTCTTGTCGTGCTGGTTAATAAACAATTCTCCGTGCATACAAAATTCTTGATGCTTAGCTTTATTTTATTTTATTACAAAATAGCCAGAAGTTCCACATGCAGGTATGGGTTTCAAAAGGAAGATAGTTAAACTTTCAAAAAAAAAACTTGTAATTCTACTTTTGGGCGTGCCCCCAATAAAATGCAATTCAAGTGTCCATATAGAGAAAACACAAGCAAAGAAAATTCCACGAATCACGTGACGTCAATCAATATTGAAAAGTTACTCAAAAATAAGGGGAAAAGCAACATATGCATACTAATGAACACAACAACTGAGGAGCTACAGCAACAAAGAGAGAAGTTAGCATATTGAACCTTTCGCTCATTTGCATCATTGGTTAAGACTCATTGGTTCAACTCTCAGATCCACCAACACAAAACCATGACACCCATACACACATTGTAAACGCATCTGACGAAATCAATAGAAATGGGATACAGTAGACTTTAACCAGAAATATTTTCGTTTCTCTCTTCAAATTGAGCTTATGCAAAATTTCCAAGGGCTATATGTTCGTTAATTGTTCATATACTTTAAATGTGCGAGATTTCTTGGTTGAAGGGAGCGGAGGATAAAACCAATTGGTAAAGCACATGAAGGTACGTGCATAAACTAGTGAGGAGAGAGAATTGACTCGGGTAGAAACTCAACCAACGTACCATCTGAGATTTCACTGAGTGGTCCAACCTAAAAGTTTATTGGCAACGGATAGTCTCTAGATTTTTATATGACTGATACTTGGGCAGCTTAGGTGTGTCGTGTGGGACAAGTCTAACACTCCCCCTCACATGCTACCGGGTGGCACATGGAGGTAGGTACGACTGTACATGCATAAACTAGTGAGGAGAGAGAATTGACTCGGGCAGAAACTCAACCCACATGAGCCACTCAAGACCTCGCTCTGATACCATATCAGATTTCACGGAGTGATCCAATCCAACCTAAAACTTTACTCACAACGGGTAGAGTAGTCTCTATATTATATGAATGCTACTTGGGTAGCTTAGATGTGCCGTGTGGGACAAGTCTATCAGACTGCTTTATTACCAAATTGATAAATTTTTCTTGCAATTGATACTAGGACATCAGATAAAACAAACTGAGCTAGAATTGCTATGTCCTCCGACACCGTTCCATTATTGAATCAGTAGTTTGTTTCAAAACCCGAAATACGAATCTCACACGCCCCACATCAAATGAGAAGCGGACATACGTATAAGGAAAGAGGAGGACAGAGAAACTCAAACGACATTTGAGGTTTTCCATACAATATGTATCGAAACGTTTACGTATGCAACATATACATTACAAGAATATATATAGAGAGCGAAGGAGAGAGAGAGGGAGGGAGAGAGAGAAACCTGGGGAGAGGGATAGTCGCCGTCGAGCTATGGGAAGGTATAATTTGCAAGCCCTAGCACTGTTATTGACTTATTGTGTTCTCATGTACGAGGGCGATAAAGAACTCCGGTTTCGTGTTATAAAGCCACCGGTTCAAGACAACCGGGGATTTAAGCGAACCGGTGACTCAACTGTAGACTACTTCGGTACTTAATATCTGGATTTGTTTTTTCTACTCTATTCTGGTTCTTATTTTTCACTTTGCGAGATATATTATTCTCTTACAATATACAATCGTTTAATTTAATTTAAAAAATACTACTTATTTTTGTTTGTGAAACCGGTGCTTAATAATTAGTATATTTTTTTGCTTAAAAAATCTCAAGAATTCATATTTTCGGATACTCTAGACTCTAGAGCATCTCCAAAGAAATAAGCAAAATTTCACATCAAATATGTATTTTGGTGACCCGTACGGTAAATTGAAGAGTTATGCAACTCCAAGGGACTATGCAAATTATATATTTTTTTATCACTTTTTAAAACTTTAAAGTGACCCACTTTGTTAAGAAATTAACTATTCACCAATAATAACCATTAAATTTGTTAAGAAATCAATTATTCACCAATAAAAAGTGTAGCAAGTTTGCTGCTTCCTTTTTTCTTGGAGGGTCTTTTGCTAATGTGGCTCATCAAATGTAATTTGGTTTTAGGCTGCGTTCTTTTGGACTTAATTTAAATCTGAAAGTTTTGTCCTTATTTGAATTATTTCCGCATTTGTTAGTTTGTGCCAAATTTTTGTGGGTTATTGATTTGTCTCGACGAGAGGAATCAAAAAAGTAAAAAAAAAATTAACCCTTTGACGACGAAAATTTTTCGTCACCAATTACATATTTTCTGTTAGTGTATTTTTAGAAGGTGCTCCACATATAAGGACTAAAAAAAGAATCTCTAAATTGCTCCTAGAATTTTTCGTAAACACAGAGAATAAAAGGAGCATCTTCAATCACACTATTTTTCGCCAAAATAGAGACCCAAAGTTCCAAGCAAGTTCTTTTTATTAGGTGGCGTTCCTAAGGAATATTTGGGATTTATTCGCTTTTGTTCTTATTAAAAAAAAAATCGCGTGTGTTAGTTTTGAGCCTAACTGTTGTGGTTTTCTGCTTCGTCTCATCAAAATGAATCGGAAAAATAAAAAATTACTATGATTTTTACTCAAATATTTTGTAAATATCCAAGATAAAGCTCAAAATTAACAAAAGCGAAATTTTTTTGAATAAGAACAAAATCCCCAAAATTCCAAAAATTTAAGCGGAACGGCTCCTTAGTCTCTACTTGTTTTTGCTAGACCAAAAAGGGTGGAGGAGGGGTAAAAAGACATAACAGCCCCTCCCTCGTGACCATAGGGACTCGATTCCGCGACAATCCGAAGGAAACCATAGAGTCAAAACTTCTCCTATCCCGCTAAGAACTAGTGGAGTACAACTGTGACTCGTAGGAGGGCAAATTCTAAGAGATATCGATCGCATGCCTCGAACCTTGAGAGTCCCATGATCACAACAGAGTAAGCCATAAAACCACTAGGCTACAACCTTTGGTAGTTGTTAGGTCTCTATTTTGTGTCTTCATTATTTAAGAGACACATCTCTCTCTCTCTCTAAGATAAAGAATCAATTATATTTCTACTATTCACCTTTTTGCAATTTTTTAAATTCCGATTTTATCCTTTTTATCTGATGGCAATTTTTAATACCAGCCGCATCCTTTGGAGTTTTTGTTTATTTTTATGAAATCTGTATCGCATTCAGGTCATATAATTGGCAAAAGAAAGTGCAATAGTCCATCCCACATTATTTAGAGCCTTTAACCAGTACTACAGCCTTGCAAGGTTTTAATGAAAAGCTGTAGAATACATATTTTTTTGACGAACAAGATCATTCTATATATATATGTAAAAAAAAAATTTACGTGGAGTATATATTAAACACAAAGTTAGCATCCACCATCAAATTACTGTTACAGGATTCCCCTATTTCACACAGCTTGTTTGGGATTTTTTTTTTTTTTTTTGTCATTGTTCAATTTTTTTCCGCATTTGTTATTTTTACGTCAAACTTTTGTGGAGTTCGTCTCCACGAGAGAAATCGGAAAAGTAAAACACTATGACTTTTATCCAAATATTTTGAGAATTACCCAAAAAAATTCCAAAAATCCCAACTTTCTAGACTTTATCTTGGATATTTCACATAATATTTGGATAAAAATCATACTGTAATTTTTTACTTTTCGAATTCCTATTGACATGACGAACCAATAGTCCACGAAAGTTTGAAGCAAAACTAACAACTGCAATTTATTTATTTTGAATAAGAACGAAAAACCAAAAAAGC
The DNA here is from genome assembly GCA_019656835.1 of Rhododendron ovatum. Taxonomy (NCBI): domain Eukaryota; kingdom Viridiplantae; phylum Streptophyta; class Magnoliopsida; order Ericales; family Ericaceae; genus Rhododendron; species Rhododendron ovatum. The sequence continues at coordinate 12,029,515 of CM033791.1, read as the reverse complement.
CCAAAAAGCTATGTGAAGCAGGGGTTAACATAATTTTTTTGAAAAGGGTTAACATAATTTGTGTAAAATCAACATCCACAATCGAACATTCACTTATGAACCTCGCTAGTTGCTAGTGGATGTGACATTGATGCCCAAATTAGTCGGTGCACTGGGCTAGGTACAAAGTCATCAAAATACATTCACTTATTTTTTGATAACCCAGCGTGTATAGGCCATCTTACGCAAACCTCGACTAATTCATGAGGACCAATCCCATAGTCCACTAGCGACTAGCGACGGTCTCATTTAAAATCGAGGCAAAGTCCCGTATGGACTGATCTCACAAGTGTAAAATAACCATATCAAGCCGCAGCTTCTACACTATGTATCAAACACACTAGATACTCATCAACAAAGAAAGGTCACCATAATAGGACTTCTTGCATTTAAGAAAACAAGGGTGATCCAGAAACACCATCCAAACTTCACTAGTAAATCACCAGAATATCTGAACTCAGTAACACACAAGTCCTAACATCATTCCAGAAAGTAGGTGATGGCTTGTTTCATGAGTCCCACGTTGCTGACTTCCTAGCATAACAAAGCTAAAGAATGCTAGTTGTGTTTCCTCAGATGAACAAGTGCTTGTATTCGCCGTTCGCAAGTATGCAAAGCTGATTGTAGTTGTACATGTCTGCAGAAAGGGGGAAACGAAAGCCCTTCAGAAGCAAAGCCACCAAAATCCTCACAAAGTTGAAAACTAAATCAAATCAGGTCAATACATCCACACCATAATAGTTTGAAAAAAAGAAAGCAATCAATAGGTATTTAAGCAGAAATCACACAACAATTTATGGAGAGGCCTGTAGTCGAAAGGACCACCATTCAAGCAGATCTCCACCCAAAAGAAATTTTGCATCAGTACCCTTCATTGTAAAACAATTATCCTTAACATGGATTCAAGCCAGATCAGATCCATGTGATTCTTTCTCATGCATAGAAAAGTTGAAAGAAAATTTCAAAAGAAAAGAACCTACCAGAATATTGCAACCTGATAGGTCTCCTCAACAAAGATGTATTGGTGATAACCACTGCTACGTGTTTGCTTCTTAGACTATGAAGTTTGTTGAGGAGACCTAACGAGAGGTTTGCCTCTTAAAAGATTACAATAAATCTCAAGCTAGCACTGTGTAACTAACGAGAGGTTTGTAACGTGCCACGAAAATGCCCTCTAAGTTGCAACCAGGTATAGAGTATAGACAAAATAACTTCTGGCTGGCAGTCTTGTGGCTTTTGAATTATATTATTGCAGAAGTCAGTGCTCCTTCAGAATAACATTAACACTTAATCAGGTACATAGAAAGTCATATGGAAGCCGTCCCTGCTATCTCATAGCCACCTTAGATGAACATATGTAAATGTGGAGGGCCTAGCCCCGGTCCAACTTATGGCTCAATGAGAACTGTTTGCTCGGTCCTACGGTGAGCCAATACCAAAGGAATGCAGAAAGGGATAAGCCCATGTTCGTGGCAGCCTCAGCGCATAACGGCAGTACAACGCGGCAAGCTATGAAGGAATGTTCTGCTGTGTGGCACCCGTTTTAAGCGGAGTTCAGCTGACATCGGGAAATTTCTGTGTACTGGATAAGGGGAACCACACATCGGGACCCGAGATTGACCGGACAGACACATGAAACGGTTAGCTCACGACCAAGCATGGTGAGGCCTGAGAAGCAAGTCAGTCGGCTCTCTAAATGGTCCACATTTGAAAACATATTATCCAATTTCATACTCAAGAGAGTCATCCTTAAGCAACCACAAAGTACTGCTAGCATTCAATGCAAACACAGGCCAATAGTAAAATGAAACATATGTATCACCACTGCAATTCTCGAACCCACACTTCATGTATGTGGGTGTGAGAGGTGGTCTTTGTTGGGGGTTGGGATGTGGGGGCGTGTAAGAAATCAGTTAGGAGTAGACTTAATAGAGCAGAAATCATACCAAATGTATCACCAAAGTTGTTCCAAATTTCAGCACGAATGGACTGATTACTGTCAGCAATACCAATCACCTCAACATAAGTAGTGAGAGGAATGGGTGGTGAGCCATTCACAACCAACTGTTTTTCATCTGTAGATTTTCCAATGACAGTACCACCATCGGAACGCATAACCTGAATGACAGTCCGAACCTTACGTCCCATATATGTGTGCAGCAATTCCGCATTTACAAAAACAGCAGGGTTTGATGTATCCATATCCTTCAAACATAAATAAACAAATCAGTAAGAAACACACCATGCTTCAAAACTCAAAAGTAATGTTGGTTGAGGAATAACTCCACCACTTCAGCAGTGGAAATATAGAGCATACAAGATCTCTCCATATAATATAATACACTAAGACAAAATCCTCATGCTGTGTCACGTGGGCAAAAAATAGGCAAGGGAGAGCAAGGGTTTGGTGATTTGGTTGTATTTTAAAGCAACTGAGTTCAGTTTAACTTCTAAGAAACAAGTAAATAAGGCAGTCTAATGGCTTCTTGCCTACCTGAAGTCAGAAACAGTCCACTTCAAGGTTTCATTCGGAGGGGTTGAACCTTGGAACTCAATCTGTCACAGCGGAAAATAGAACCAAGAATTTATCACTCCAAAGCAATTACAAATTGACCAAGGCCTTCATTTTAATATCTCCCGTACGCATTGCGTGCAAGAAGCTAACTGGGTTTGACCCGACAAACCAAAAAGCATTCTTTCTATGTGGCATTTTTGAGGTTGACAATACGAAGAAATTATCAGCGACTGTTGCATAAGACGTTTTCAACAGATCAAGCAGGTACCTCTCAATTCTTATGTCACCACATATGTGCCAATCAATGTTCTAAATGGCGCTTGGTGGTAGTCGGGCGGAGACCCATCTCCAAGTGCCAAGCCGCCTAGGCGGCGTCAAGCAGTTCGGCGGATTTTTTTTTTTTAACAAACCATTATCCAATCAAACTATATTCCATGTATCCATAATGCAATAGGCCTACACATTAAAAATAACTGTACAAGTTATACAATGCAGTCAAACCTTTTTCACAGTTAAGCTAAGGTTCTGACATAATACAATAATACAAGTATACTAATACAACACTGAACACAGTCACACTCGCACTGTCGCACAATCTGTTTTTTTTTTTTTTGAAGACAGCCTTTTGATGAGGGTTACCATTCGGATCTCTTCGGTATGACAAAGTCGTTTAACATAGAGGGGATCAAAATGAATTTGATTCCACAATTGCTGCTGGTACTCGATTGGGGATATATAGATTTTGATGATAAAGATGCACAAAACATGAAGAAATTAATAGAGACCGAAGCTCAATAATTTGCTTTGCTACAGAGAAATTCTTTTGCTGTGCTACAGAGAACCAGAACAACTAGTCACTAATTAAGGCCGGCGTGGAAAAAAGAACATCCTGCATGCGGGTTGAATCCAGAACTCAGAAGAGAGAGAGAGAGAGAGACGACTCAGACGAGAGAGAGAGAGAGAGAGAGAGAGAGAGAGAGACTGAAGAGAGAGCCAAGAGAGAGAGCAAGAGAGAGAGAGATGTACCGGCGGGACCGCCGATCGACGACGATGGGACCTCGACACCTCCTTCACTGCTAGGCTAGGGCTCGTTCTTCACCTCTCGCCTTGCTCGATCGACTGGAGTGAGTGAGAATGGGTGTGGGATGTAAATGTAATTATGTAATTGTAATATATACACACACACACACACACACATTTTAATACTATACATTTTAGGTCACCAAAGACCTCCAAAGACACCGACGCTGCCACCAAGGCCGCCGCCAAACACCTTCAAACCTCCCTGGGTGCCAAATCAAAGCCAAGGGGTATTGGCGTGGTGGCAGGGCACCTCCAAGTGCCTAGGTGGCCGCCATTTAGAACACCGGTGCCAATGAAGTGTCCCAGGTATGTGCATCCATCGGCACTCGGCAAAGATATGATTGATGAAATCATCTATTTTTATACCAGGTAACACTTCCCAATTCCCAAGTGAGCTATTAAAAGGTTTCTCACATACATCGTAAGATGCCTAATAACATAACATTCACTACTATTTGACTGCTTTTAGTGCCTGAAGGCTCTGAGAGCATCCCCATTGTAATAAGCAAATGGGTGTGGATAAGCAAATTTAACAACAATGCTCAAAAAACACCCCACATTGTAATAAGTAAAGTTACAAGTCTTTTAGCAAATAACCAAATTCCACCAATTCCATAATCAAACTTAACTTTTACCAATAACCAAACTCAATAACTCAAAAACACCCCACATTGAAATCATCTCATCGAAACGAAGAATTTAGTGTGGTCGGGTGCGTGATTGGAACTCGATTGCGATTGGACAGATGTACATTGTGTATTGTGGGGGTTTTTTTGTTAGGGATGCAAAAATAACCAATGTGGAGATAGAGGTTGTTAAGTTTGATTATGGACTAAATGGATAATCAAATGCTGACGTGGTACATTTTGATTATTGGTTTTGATTATTACCATTGCGGATGCTCTGAACAATACAGATCTTTAAAGCAGCCGTCTGGTTACGGGTGAAGTTCTACCCATGTTGAACAAAACTCAACAGCTTTTGCATTTACGGTGAATTCTACATGATCATGAGGGAACACACAATGGAAACCAATTGTAGGTATGTTGTTCCAAAGCTCAAAGGCCAATCCTCATCTTCTTTTAAAGCAACCTTCCGACCCTTTTGTTCCCAAGCCTTTCCTAGAAACCAATGCCAGGTCTAGCAAAAAATCTGATACCCAAGCTCATAACATCTTTCGCCTGCCAAGTTAAAGTTTTGTGGTAGACCGGCATGGGTGCCTCAGATCGTATGTTACTAAAGTTGTACTACTATTTCATAAACTTTGACAACCGTAGTTTCTTGGGTCTCTTTAAAAATAGACCTCGAAAGTTTTCACAGAGCAATTAATTTAGATTGTATTTGGATCATAGATCTCTATGGAGTTTTTGGATACAGAAGTAAAACAAAGGTAGAAGGTTTTTCCTAAGTACCATTTTCTTTTCTCGAATTCCTGGCCACAAATTCACTATCTGAACATAGCCCTTATTAGAATGTGGGATGCTTGGAAACTAGGCCTGGATGGGCCGGCGCAGTGATTTAAAAACGCAAGGCAAAGGTGAGGCAACAAAGCCCGAAAAAGACGAGACACGACGCGAGGCAAGCATTTAAAAAAAAGAAAGATATACTACATAAATGAGCAACATTCACTCGTGACATCAAAACTAGAATTAACATCACTATATTGCATATGAAATACTAATAAAAAAACATAAAATACGCTCATTCATAAAATGTAAACAATCCACATATTCCAAACAAGGGCATTACAGTTAAATGGAACCACCAAACACTAAACAAAATATATCATCCATGAATTAGCCTTAGAGACATAACAAAATGATTAATGGCAATCAAATCTAGCGGCATATATTACGTGTGTAACTGTGTGCAGCCCACTGCCCACCAACGGTAACATATTATATATATATGTGTGTGTGTGTGTGTGTGTGTGTGTGTTGGGCTTGTCGGCAAACGAAGAAGAGAAGAAATTAAGAGGAGAGAGAGAGGGATTCGATGCAAAGGGCAGAGAGAGAGAGAGAGAGATATGATCGATCTTACCTCTGAGATTTGAAGATCTTTGTTTGCTGTGTAGAGGAGATAGGGAGAGAGCTAGAGAGGTACCCTATTCTAATTTATGATCGTTGTTTGTTTTGAGTAAGCCTTGGTTAGTTTTTGTTTTGCCCTAACGATGTGAGGCAAGATCTATTAAAGCATCTAACTCCAAACCAATTGGCAAATAGTGGAGAGACCGCCCAAGCTCATATACTAGTTTTATCGGAGATAATTAACCGATGTGAGACAAATCCTAATACTCCCCCGCACGTGCGACCCATAACTCACATGTGGAGAGGTCAACAAAGGATCCGAAACACACAGATCACAATGAAATAAAGTGCAACTATGACACAGATAAAGGGGAAAAGCCTCCGAAAATCTAGCTCTGATACCATGTTAAAGCATTTAACTCCAAACCAATTGACAAAAAATAAAGAAGCCGCCCAAGCTCATATACTAGTTTTATCGGAGATAATTAACCGATGTGGGACAAGTCCCAATAAGATCTTCAGGCGCCTCGTCCAACCTCGCCTCGCCTCACACCTCTAAGGTGATACAGGCTCGCCTCACGCCTAGTCGCGCTTTTTTAATCAGCCTAAACGAAATGATGAGTAGGTTTATCTTGCTCGCTCAGTTGGGCCCGGCCCTGAGCAGATACTACCAATGCATTTTCAGCCATTGGATGGCATAAAAATTTTAAAACACTAAAAAAAAAAACTCACATACTCTAACAAGCCAAAACATCTCGATACAGAGGTACACCAATTTTTCGGCACAGAGGATCTCGAGTGCCCAAAAACATACTAAAAAGAATGGTCCGTAATTATACTACTCCCGCAGCTGCATCTTCCTTAAATTGGTTTTTATCACTACTGGAGTGTGGATCGGACATCCTTGTGCGTAGAAAACCCTAGATCGCGTAGGAATTTAACACAGTAGTGTGTGTGTGTGTGTGTGTGTGTGTGTGTTGCATAAAAGTAGCATAGATAGTCGAATGGATTGAAATGTCACCTAGTTTTCGGCAGAAGGTCTTTGGAGAGTGCGATTGAGATTGAGATTTGAGTTGCCGCCTTGGAACCAGATCGACCAGAGGCCTTTTTGTAAGCGGGAGGGTTTTGTTACAGTTTCCCTGGCGGGAAAACCAAAATGAGGAGGAATGGTTTAGGGCTCTCTTTATGATCTAGGGTTTTGCCGCTTTGGTTACATAAATCAAATCAAATTTCACAAATTTCATTTCACAGTGTCGGAAAGGTGTAGTATAATACTAGCATCGCAGCCTAAATCAAAACGCACCTTCTTCCGTTCTTAAATAAATATCCCGCTCATAAACTAAAGTCTTTAAAAATATACATTTTTTAGTTCAAAAAATTGAAGAAAAATACTTTAAATTTGTAGGCCGGACATTTATTTAGGGACATAGAAAGTATTAAACACTGCCAGACTCAAAATTCTTGTTGCGGGAGTTGGGGACTAAATAACATGTACCCAATATTCATACAGTAACAACGAAATATCGTCCTTGTATAAAAATACTATAATTTTGAGAGGACATCTCTTCATAGTTTTTTACAAATAAAACCTAAAAATGTGATTAAAAATAATAAAATAATTAGAAAGTGTGTAGGAAATCGGTCCCCGCTTGCACCCCTTGGTGCGCCCTTGATATTAAATTTGTTTGAGTAATAAGACCCTATTTGATAACAGTGATAGATGAATGAGATTCGTAAGGAGATGAGATTAGGATTGGGATTGATAATTATTAATATCATGTTTGTTTGTGATGGAATTAGATAATGAGATTGGATTGATAGAAAGAATTGGTAATGAGAATGTGTTGGGAATTGGGTTGGGATTGGTAATACTATCTCCCCTGGGGTATTTATAATACCCCATAAAGCCTACCTTACTAGCCCCAAGAGACTAATAGTCTTAACCCATTTTAAAGAGAAATCCTATTGGTACCGACCTCCTCATAGGGAAAATGCACCGACGGCCACCGGACGGCCGTCTCCGGCCACCGGACGGCCGATCCGAGCCGTCCAAAAATTTTAAAAAATAAAACCGAGTAGGCCTATGCGAGAATCAATGGCATCCGAGGTGTGTAGGGTACTTGATCCGAGCACCCCTTTTTCGTGTATATTTGTATATACGTGTATATACACGAAAAAGGGGTGCTCGGATCAATACCCTACACATCTTGGATGCCATTGATTCTCGCGTAGACCCACTCGGTTTTATTTTTTAAAATTTTTGGACGGCTCGGATCGGCCGTCCGGTGGCCGTCGGTGCATTTTCCCTATGGGGAGGTCGGTACCAATAGCAATACTCCATTTTAAATTACCAAACAAAGAATTGGTAATCTCGTGGGATTGATAGTCCATTCCCAATGTCTAATAAGTTTATCAATGAGGCCTAATTGTACTACTGGCCGATTCTCTTCAAGAATGACAAGAAATTCATTAATACTACTTTACAAAGTGATAACTATCTATAATAGATGTGTACACAAATAGATGTATTTATTTATGTACACATGTATAACAACCCACAATCCACATTAATATATGACTAAAAAGAAGGACCGGCAATTCACTTTGTCCATTTATAGTTCATATTTTTAAAGGGAAATAATTTTGTCACTCATTTTTTTTGTTAACGTCACTCCACTGCAAGTATATTTTTTATACAAAAATATATTTACAGGGATATAACGTTAACAAAAAAGAAAGTGACAAAATCAACCGTCTTTTTAAAATCTATTAAGGGTAACGTCAATCTCCACTCCCCAATTCCTAGCCTGTCAGTTTGGGACCTTTTGGTATCCAAAGAACATCATGTTGGCTCTGTTTTTTTTTTCAGAATTAAAAAGGATTTTTTTTTTCCGTTGGGCGAAGTCGAGTTTCTGAAAAAATATTTTTCTTGGAAAACAGCTTCAAACAGCGTAGTAGTAATATTTTTGGCATTGGTACCTGACGAGTAGTGAACGACTCTTTTAAAAATGGTACACTTTCCAAAATTCATTTTCCTAGTAATTTGTCATTTGATGTATTGTTTATGATAAGACTCGGGCCTCGCGTCGTCGCACCTAGACTCCAACAGACCTTGCATCTCACTCCGCCTCTCGCCCTAAATAATTGTGTGCTTGGTGCGGTGGTAATTAACCAAATGAAAACCAAAAGTTTTAAGAAGCTTTTGGTCTAGGTTTCGACTTATACACGCATGCTATTAATTCTACAATGGAATTGAACCCGAATTAGGCCTATGTTGGCCAAATAATCCAAATAGATTTTTTTTTGTCCTTATTCAATTTTTTTCACATTTGTTAATTTTTTATGAATTATTGCTTCGTAAGAAAATAAATGCATCAAAGCATACCTTGGAGTAGAAAGATCCGTGCAAACATTAAGGGTGAGTTTCCACTAAATTTTTTGTCTTTCGAACTAACGATAATAATTAAGTTGTTTCCACTAAATGATATGATAGTTAAATACGTATGTGAGGAGAACGAGTTGTCTAAAAATCCATAAAAATACGGACTTTAATCAATTTAGTTCATTTATAGTCGGTAAGAGAAAAACCCACCCTAAAGAGTGCTGCTATTGGTACATATAATATGTACATACAATGTACATATAGATTTTAAGCGATAATAACTCAGAAAGGGGAGAGCGACCAGTTTGTGTTTTTCATTTGATTTCGCACACTAATCACTGCCTCGACCTTTTCGTGTAACTAGACGCTTTTGACATGCTCCGGTGTCAAAAATGTTGAGAAAATCACAACCGCTGTACCCGATTCTCGATTCCCCACTCCCGCTACGCGAATCATTCGACTCCCCTTCTACCATCACGTCATCACAATTCACGTTATGCAGCCTGGGTTCATCGATCGATTGTGTCCCCCTTTCACCTCCTGATCAGCCACTTGCCACCTCAATTTTTTGGGATCCAAACGCGACCCAAAGATTATACGGATCTTCGTTCCATTGACATTTTTGCTACGTTGGTGTTGCATTTATCATTTCAATGTTTTGAGATGAAGAGAGAGAGAATTTTGTAGGTTTGCGAGCATTTTTTTCCTTCTCTGCGTAAGATAGTTTATTTTCGCTTCGAGGTTCCTCCACACGAAAAGTGTCTCTACGATAATACATTGGAGGATGAAAGCAATATCTTTGATTTTGTTCATCAACCAGATTCCTAGCAGAGTACAATTGGAGTATGAAAGCTATTTGCTGAGCCATCGACTCCAGAAGATCCTTTGGTTGTCCCTCCATAATTTCTCTAACTAAGCTGTCTGTCCGCCAGATGAAACCATAAGCAGCAGGCATTTTAAATACAAGGAGGATTCTAAAATCGTAACAGTCTTTCTCATTACTTTTAATCTCGTTAACTTATTTTTCTTTATGTTTTGTTTTGCCTGTCAGGTTCACTTTCATCATTTCATGCATGAAAATTCCCGATGCGATTACAAGTGGGTCTGCCTTGAACCAATATGCTATATTTTTATTTGTCCTTTTTTCCGGTTTTTTCTTACATTGGCATCAAATTTTTTAGAAAAGCTTAGCTACTTTTTCAAAGTCGTTTCATTATTGTACTAAGAGTTCAAACATGCAAGGCTAGCTCCTCGGATTAGAATCCCCGATCAAGCTTGTTGATGTTCATCCCCTTGCTTGGATCTTTGATTAGCTTGAGTATGGATTTAAGTCTTTTGTGAGAAGAGTGTGAACCGGTGCAAGAGCCCAAGTTCATGCAAGTACCGTGGGCTGAGATGAGAAACACTCTACTGCAACAGATTTAAACGTAGGCAAGGCCCAAGGGGGTGGGTATTAGGTATAGCCTATGAGGAGGTTTGTTTCCTGTAAAATGAGGACACCTCGTTGTGCTTTTTCTCTAAAAATCCAAGGCTAATTCAAAAGGGCCGCAGGAATTATCTCCATAAATAGGTTTACCATCAGAGAAGGGATCCATCTCAGAGTAAGTAAATTATGCATGGATACACAAGTGGGCATGGACACATTAACATGCTCACGCATGTAGGAACAGAGATTTGACGCCAGAAGCAAACTTATATATTGGAGAAACAATTCCATTTTTCCATCAAAATTTTGCTCCGACCTTGGGCATGTAAGCCATCATTACATCTCTTGGAATGACATTGAATTAATTGATTTTTAACGTATCTGATAAATCCTAGCTAGTCCTACGAATTCAAGGGGTGTGACTGCCGCTAAACCAAGGGAAACCTACTATTTATCCTAGTATAGTACAGGTTTAGGTCCTAATGCATAGTTTACTATTTGGAGAAGTGGAGGGAGGGACTCACATGAGCTAGGGACTGAAGGACCCAATCAATCCTAGGAATAAGCCCATTTACGGAGAAGTAGAAGTTCACCCGTCCAGCAACGAAACTCAAATCATGGGCGACAACGGGGATTCCCTTCCAAGAAAGTAAGAACTGGTGGAATTGGGCAGGGCGAACTATCCTAAGAAAATAAAATGAGATTCAAAACTGGATTTAAACCATTAAATCTCCTGGATTAGCATTATACAAGTTGGTAACACATCTTTTCTATGCTATAAGTCTATAACACAACAAAATTTTGGGAACATTTATGTAAGGTTCCATGCATGGATAACGGGCTGCATATGGCCAATAAATGCGCGATAAGATAAAAGATTGTCCAGCACATCAGCGAAAACACTAATTTTGCAACTTAACAAGTAGATGTGTGTAAAGTATTGTTTCAACCTATACATGGAAAGAGTAGTGGAATCCAAAAGATACTTGAGATAAACTATTAGACATTAAGCACCAGTCTATGCAGAGGCCTGTAATCATAAGGAGCACCATTCAAGCAGATCTCCACTCAAAAGAAAGTTTGAATCAAAACCCTTCATTTTCTTGACAAAATAATCATTCAGAATAACGGGTGCCAACAATGTTGACCGCTTTTGCTTTCTCAGCTTTCTCTTGTGCAACTTTTAGCACTTCCTTTGCTTCCTCCAGCGTGATTCTGGTGGCTTCTGCTTCCTTCTCTAATTCTTCGGCTTTCTTCTTCATCTCAAGTAATTTTCTGTTAATATTTGAATTTACCTTCTAGAGGGAAACAAAATTGAAGTCTACGTAGGGTCGTCATATTATGAACATTACTGTAATTTTCTGTTACGTTTATTCCTCTTATTGCTGCTGTTTTTCGAAACAATTCTGAAAAACACAATCACCATATTTAGCAATACTGGAACCTAAGACAGAAGGAAAATCAAGCATCATAGGTAAATGCACCAAGATCGACCTATGGTCTGATACAAGTTGAGTTTGAGCCAAGCTTCATAGGTAAATGCACCAAGACCAACCAATACAAGTTGAGTTTGAGCCAAGCTTCGTAGGTAAATGCACCAAGACCAACCAATACAAGTTGAGTTTGAACCTTTAGTCACAACAATTCGGACGTTATTAACTAGGTGATGCCGCTCAAGTAATTTCAATTGATCAAAATAAAATGTCCAGAAAGCGGAAGATTAAGTCTTTCGTTATGCATCACTCATGATGAATAAGTGTAACCCAACGTAGTTGATTGTTATTAAAATAATGCTATCCAAAGACGCAAACACAGATCACAAGAAACCTACAAAAGCAGTTAAACTACCCAACCCTAGTTTCCGGCACCAAATGCCGTCGAGATTCAATCTCGGTCGATAATATGGCGGAAAGTGTAGTGGAACGTAGCCCAATTGAAGTGGTGAGGTTCCCCCTGCAACTCTATGGAGTGTTAAACCAGTCAATACTACCATGAAGCATTAATATAAATCCCTGGATTTCTTCATCCTGAAATGGGACATAGTTCCCCGTTAAATCCACAATCATTCAGGTAGTTGGACCATCTCACATATTACCGGCTTTATTATATCACAATCCCAGCTGAAGTCAATGTGTCATGCTTTCCACCCAAAAGAGCAGAGTGTTTTAGCTCCCGCAATTTCCCATCATCTAGAAGAAAAACTCGTTCAGCCATCAGAACTGTCTCCAAACGGTGAGCGATGACTATTACCTATGAGAGAAAACTGGCATGTATTATTAAGTATGTTTTCCGAACCATAAGAAATTAAAATGATTTGTATTCCAGTCCAACAGACTACTTTATGCATAGTTAAACAACTGCAGGTTTGTTGTCAACCACACACACACCCCACATATTCCTGCACACATGAATGGACACTTGCTTAGTTGATTGCATTATGATAGGCAGAATCACAACCTTGCGTCATGGTTTGGCGTACGAGTAAGATGGAATTCCAATTAGGGCAACAGATTGACATCCCTAAAACATAGACTCAACACATGATAGTGAACCCACAAAACCACCCAGACGCCAGACCCCCTTGCGTGTTGAGGTTGCCAATACCAAATCCTGATGGAAATGAAGAGGACGTGCACCAACACAAAGCCAAGCCACTACTATAGTTTGTTGCCTGACTTATCACATAACCTCTTCTAACCATAGAAATACTAAAGTTATTTTCACCCCTCCATTCTTGGCTGTATGTTTTTCGGGGGTTCCCAAAGGATATAATCACACGCTTTTGTTTAGAGAGTTTCTTGAAAGAAAGGATGGGTGGGGGGTCAGAAAATATAAAAAATTGGTCTTAGGTCCATTATGTGAATGTCATAAGCCCACAAGTCCACCTATTAGTTTTCTAAGGTGTCAAGTCCAATTTAAAAAGTTTATAGTAGGGTACCCTAGGGTTTAGGCACTTTTATAGGGTTTTACGGTGCACTTTCCTATTATAGAGTAGGGTACCCTAGGGCTTAAGCATAGGGTTTTAGGGTGCACTTTCCTATTATAGAGTTTTAATGGTTTAGGCAATTTTATAAGGTTTAAGGTTTTGGGCACTTTTATAGGGTACCCTAGGGTTTAGGCACTTCTATAAAGTACCCTAGCGGCCTAGCGTGTGGACTTGTGGGCTTATGAAATATAGTGGACCTATCACCAAATCTCTCAAAAAAATAGTATTTCAATAAGTACAACAAAAAATTGTTTGTACCAATCAAGACATTGGAGATAAGACACGAAAAAATAATTAGTCGATTGTCCTTACAGTACGATCTTCCATCAAGCGCTGCACAGCCTGTCTCACCAATTGCTCAGATCTGCTGTCCAAAGCAGAAGTTGCTTCATCCAAAATCAAGATGGACGAGTTCTGATATACTGCCCTAGCAATAGCAAGTCTGGCATTCCACAAAACAGTAAAGTACCAGCACAATTAGTATATAGTGCAATTCAACCCTGATCCAAAACAACATCCATCCCTATGAAGAAATCCAGTGTTGCGTACTTCTATTACACTCCTATCATTAACTTCTAAGCCAAACCAAACCAATCATTAATGTTCCAATCACCACCATTAGAATCAATATACTTTGGAAGACCACAAAAACGTATTTGTGAAGATTTTAACTTTATACGTCTCAATACTAGAATCTAAGTTCCCGATATGGTACCCCACCTTTGCTTTTGGCCACCACTTAAAATTGAGCCCCTAGGTCCAATATCAGTTGCATATTGTTCTGGAAGCGATTCAATAAATTCATCAGCATTTGCAGTTCGTGCTGCAAGCTTAACCCTCTCCATGTCAATTTGAGACATGAGATCTCTATACCCAATGTTTTCAGCAAAAGTCCCTGAAAAGAGTGTCTGATAGGAATACAGCAGTTAAAAACAAATTCTTGGATGAAACCGCAGAGAAACTTTGCAGTTCGATGTTGACCATGAGCAAATTAACACCTACAAAAACAATGGCTTCCAAAGCATTCACCACAAAGTATTGCTTCACAGCTAAGTAGCACGGACAAGTATATGGACACACGACACACAAAATTTCAAAGAAATGCAGGACACACCTTAACATATGAAGTAAACATATTATACCACTCATATATGAAATTTTATCAAGAGAGAATAAAAAATGCTGCCAAACAGTGATTGAAATTGAAATACAAATATATTTCATAACTTAATCACCTTTGTATCGTTCCCACAATTTGATGAAACATAATAAAATAAACCATACATCATCACATAAATGTACCACAAAGTCCTCAAAATTGGTAGGGAAAATTTCAAAATACCCTCTGGCTCTGACCTTTCATCAAGATCACTCAGAGACGCATGACATTTTAAAAATGTCAATTAAACACCTGTACTGTCCAACATTGCTCCCATCGTCAACCTCCATCCAAAAACACACGGAATCTATGACCTGACCAATACAGCCTTTTTACTTTGAATCTGAAACCACCGTTGGAATAATACAGCTTTAATCTGCAACCACCATCGAGCTAATACAGCTCTTTTACTCTGAATTAGCTTTACTCAGAGGGCCTATTTGCTTTTAGGCGCCAACTTTCCCTTCCAAATGCCATGTCATTGCCATCTTCCGTCCAAGTAAGCACCAGAAGGCCAGGTTTTGGCCATGTCACAGATTCCGTTTGCTTTTGGACGTAGGTTGACGACGAGGGCAACACTGATGAGTTTTCCAACTACACTGATGAGTTTTCTAACAGTACAGGTGTTCATTTAAATTTTTTAAAGGCAGGTATCTACAAGTGATTTTGATGGAAGGTCGGAGGGCATTTTGAAATTTTACAAGAAAAATAAGCTAAAGGACGTGGGATCAATAGGATGAGAGTGTCTAACAAGTGTCATGTCTGCGTCCTACACTGCATGCCAGTGATGCCATCTTAGAAATCTTCATGTTTCTTAGCCTGACAATGATAACAGTTGCATCAAAATGTCATAACTGCCTTTATCCAAGGCCTCTACTAAAAGTACGAGTCAGAATTGTGCCAAATCACTTGTGAAGCACTGCAGGACTCTCTGGTTAAAGCAAGGATTAATATCCAAAAACCAATCCAATAGTAGAAAAGTAGTTAATCAAATTATCCATGTTCCTTTTTATGCCCTTGATAGCTGTGTTCCCAATGGGCCAACCTTAAGTGCAGATGTGAAATATTTCTTTTTCAAAACTATCAAGACCATGTGGTGTTTTCACTGGCTTCCATAATTTCAAATAAAATTCTGTAATAACAAATGTTAAGTTAAACCCAATTCATCATAAGGAAATTCTGAAACAAAAACCAGCAGGATCGAAACGGGTATCTGCCAATTACTCACCACATCCTGAGAGACCAGTCCAACATGCCTTCTTAAACTTTGCAACTGTATATTTTGGATGTTATGATTATCGATTAGGATAGAGCCTGTTAACATGAGGTAAACAGAGGTCATGTCAAAAGACAACGTAAAGTTTGTAAGAAGATAGTATAATGCTAAAACATCACAAAAAATTCCAAGTTCATAACCATTAGATGGCATACCATGCAGAGGATCATAAAGGCGAAGAAGCAGTTTTACAAGGGTCGTCTTTCCTCCTCCTGACGGCCCAACAATAGCAACTGTTTCACCAGCTTTGACGTGAAGGTCCAACCCATTCAATACAGGAGGCATATCATCACGATATTTAAATAAGATGCCACAAAATATCACATCCCCAGTAACCCGGTCTAAAGTAATGGCATCCGGTGTTTCAATTACCTAAATAAAGCATACATTAGGTGGCAAACTTTTGAAAGGGAGTATTTATGGCAACAAACAGCTAAAGTGAAAAACTGTTTTTTAACTTAAAATTTTCATGTCAATACGACTGCAAGAAAGTGTGACAAGACTATATTACTTGTGCTTAAAGTTAATACCACCAATCCGCATAAACAATACAACAAGAATATTGTAACGGAGATGCAGGTTGCAAAACCATCGGCACATATGCTGCCAGCTGTGAAACTCCATCCATATTACATGCAATTTACATAGATCAAAGATGCCTAAGAGTTCATTATACATACTCTGCACCACCTTCAAGTCAGACAAATAGCTATTTGTAATAGATAATGATGATGCTCTTTTAGTGGGTTTTCAAATATATGACGATGATGCTCTTTTAGTGGCCAAAAATGGCATCTCAAATCACCCAAAGTTGTCTAGCTATTCAACCAGTAATGGATGAATATCTGGCTAAATACACTTGTATGACCAAAGAATTTACACTTATATGACCAAAGAGGACATGAAACAAAATTTCCATAATATCAAGGCCTACGAGAACAAACTAGAAAAGCACAACACAACCTGATTGCAGCACATCATGAACTCATCTTAAGGAAGACATAAATGGTCTGTTTATATTATCACGTACCGAATGTCAACATTTGATGGAAAGCCTACCCCGATTACTCCTAACCTGGTTAAACCAAAACAATTTACCTTACATTGGAACCTGGTCAAATCAAACAAGCGTTCGATTGCCGGCTCTCCTTGTTTGAACTCATTGTATGCTTTTCCCACCCCCTGCGTGATTCTTCAATTTCAGATCGAAAAATAATATAGCTCCTCAATGGCTGAACCATAATGAGAATGAAAAGAAATGTTAGCAAAATGTATATGCACTGGTTATCAAGAAATGATTAGATAAAAATAAATACCAGAATCATTTTCATCATGCCGGTGAAACAAAAGAAACAAATTTAACCTAAATCTGCATGTATTTTATGCATCTTGTCCTTTTTCATGCATCAGTGATCCCACCTAGACAGTAGAACCAAGCTATCTAACACGGAATCAGTATATGAAGGGATGTATTACACATTTATCACTTCAGTATAATGTTTGTACAAAGCTTGGTTGTGATTGGATTTAAAAGCTAGTTCCCAAGAATTCAACATTTTGGCACTGAACATTTTACGTTGCACAAGGGTTACAACATTCCAGGTAACTAGCTAAAATACATCCATTCAATCGGCCAAAAAAAACTGAAAACGGGTAGATTAGGCTCTTCATCAATTTCAAACCAATAATGTAACCACAAAAAAAAAAAAAAAAAAAAAAAGGAGTATTCTCATTTTAAACTCCAAAAATGAATTTGAACCATGAGATCCTACTGTTGTGTATCTTTTATGATTGAAGTGTTAGACAGATGACATGCATGCACTTAATACACCCACAAGAGTCTACACAATGGCACGAGCGTGAGGTAGATTGCCATACTGCTCCAATGGTTTGGCTCTAGACTTTCGTAGAAAGACATACCGAAACTATCCACAACACTTGTTGCAAGCTGAGCTATATAAATAATTACGCAGCAGTTAGAGGAGAGGCTAACGTTTTCATTTTGCAAAGCAGTTCAACAAATTTATTGCTTTACTCATTTATTGTCAGTGTCTAAGATTATCATGAGTAAGACCTGAAGAGTTTGTTTTCTCCTTATTCTATCTCTTTAAATGCAAGTATATCACGCCGTACCTTGGTTTTTGTTTATATGTATCCACTTCTTCTACATAGCTGAGCTCCCTTTACCTTCTTCTTCTTTTTTTCTCCCTAAGTGGTTTTTTGTATAAAGAAAATAAAGAACGGCACAAAATCTTATTTTAGAGCTCAAATTGTCTGAACAGGAAACCACCAGAACTCAGAGACTAACATGCATTTTTCATTGTGTAGTGGGCCAAACCAAGAGCATCCCAAAGGTCTAACCCTCAGTATTCTCAGAGGCCGAGGTCAATTCAGTACCCGAAACGCATGGCTATGGCTGGGGCGAACAAACAGAATGAACTGGTACAGTGGTCTGGCTCCTATCATTCTCACCTTGGATTGATGGGTTCCTAAACGGTTCGGCGTAACTGACAGGTATGACTCGCGCGACTTAAGGATGACAGCTCACCCCTGGGCACCTAACCCTCTGGCTCCATAAGTTATGTATGGTGTTAGTGAAGCGGTTACAGCACGAGCCAGGCACATACACACCCGAACGACAGCTCATACACATGAGCAGTAACTGCCCCACTCGATGCATCAATTGTGACATCAGCTGAAGCGGACTGACCGTGCGTATGCTTGGAGGGCCAGTCTAGAGGTTCTATATAAAGGGTAATCCTACCCTAAAAGGGTTACGCCATACCTGTCTACCTTAATTGCTTTTTTCTTGCCTCTCTTCCTGCAACCTCCTACTTAACCATTGGAGTGCCTTGCCGGTCAACTCCGACCGGTCAAGGCCCTAACGGTGGGTGTTGCTTGTGAAGGTCAGGCGACGGAGCAAGGCTAGCACATAAGCTCAAACCAGAAGTCTGGTTGAGATCCCTAGTTAGAATCATAACCCCACACATTGTCCATTGAACTCTAAGATAAAGCATCTTCGGATTCGAAGAAGTATATTTTAGATACTCATAAATCAAGAGTTAATCAAACAGAAATTTCCACAATGGCTTAACTGCCATGGTGGATAGTGGAAACCACTTCTAATCCGATGATTGATCAATAGACGTACTGAACTCTTAGTGTTCAAGTTGAAGTCATGAAGTCATTCAAGTAGGTGATGAAAAGCATACTCAACTAATCCATAGACATTCATCACGAGGTCCAATAAACAGGTTATGAAGAGAGTCTGGATATGGAGATATAAACAAATGAGTGTAGTTGCACAACTATATAACTAGTTAACTATGAACTGCATGCAAAATGAACTAGTACATAACTGTGAACATGGAACAAGATGAACTAATGTGGATCTGAGAGTTAAATTGGCTATAAAATGAATTAGAAATAAGAAAAGAAAGACATGCGATGCTAGAGAAGTAAATCCACCACAGAAATAAGACCATTAGCAGCGGAATATGGAGTCTATTTAATTGACTTGACTGACATTCCTATTCCTACACAAGAATCCGGAACTCATCCTACGTTCAATCAAAAATTGTACTAAAAATTGTACTAAGATGAAGAAGAAAACGGTGTCTCTATGATTGATTTTACTAACATGCCTACCCCTACACAAGATTCCAGAACTCATCTGATGTTCAATCAAAAACTGCAAGACAAAGAAGATATAAACAGGTTCCTGCATAACCCACCTAAGGTCATAACCAAAAATCACTTTTTCCCTTTCATGCAATGTGACTTCAAGATCAAGGTTAACAAGAGATTCCAAACTTTGAGTGTACAATTCAGAGTTTTCAGTTTTCACCATCTCACACTTCATATAAGGGAAACTTGCATCAGATAAACATCTAATGGGAGCTTGTTGACATACGGTAAACCACAATAATACATATTCCGTTAGTAACCAAAAAAGACTAAAGGCACAAGCATGGAAGAAATAAGACGTGAAGTTAATGTCGGTAATTACCTGAATTGGCTCAATCAAGAAAACCAATGATGTTATGAACGAAACCATGCCACAGCAATCGCACGAACCGCCTAAAACAACCAGTGAGCCAACACAAAATATCAACAATGCCCCAAAATATACAATTTGTACTATCTGAGGAACTAATGCCTTCATTTTCTTCTTCTTTAATTGCCTGGATAGGTCGGCATTAGCTAGCCACCGAAACCTTGCACCCTCAGAGAACTCTGCATTGTTAGCCTTCACAAAAAGAATTGACGGGAGGACCTAGTACATAAGATATAAAAGCTAATCAGCAAAATAAAATCAACATAAGCGAGAGCTTTTTTAATCCTAAGTAATAATCTTGAAAGAGAAACTTTATCTCACATGAAAAGGAGAGAAAGACAGTCATTGGAACTCCTAAAAAATTAAGACAATAATGTGCTAAAGCATAAAGGGCCCAATTGAGCCTTGAGTCCAATCAATTGGGGTCGGCTACAAGAATCTGTTTTCTCTATTAAGCTTTGTCGATAAGAAAATAAATGGAGATATCTGCAAGGAGTAAAAAATGGCATGGAAAAAACTAAGGCGGATGCACATAAAAACTTCAGGAAAGCAGATCAACCACCTCACTGATAGAGGTAAGAACAGAAAATTGTAATATTTCTATGTCTAACCAGAAACCATATTCAATGGGTGAAGAAGCAAAGTATAGAAGACAAAGCTCAATCACCTCTGAGGAATCTCACAAACTAGGGCAGCAAATGACCCGAGCCATTCATATACAGCTTGAAGCTCGGCTCGTTTTGGCTCGTACAAACTCATTTAAATATGTTATGAACAAGCTTGAGCCAAAAATCCAAGCTCAGTTAGTGACCGAGGTGAGCTCTCAACTCAAATAAGCTTGGCTCAATTAATGACAAAGCATTACTTCACCAAAGAGCATTCAACAATGAACCTCTCTCTCCCACCCTCCTGCTCTAATAAACTGTACATGTTGATGTAACAGAATTTCATATCAGGCCCTCCTTAGTACATGCCCAGTGACCAGACTCGCGTGCCACATCAAGCTTCATGGCTTATTCTGCCTATTGACCCAGGCTATTTACAATTTCATTCAGGCCATATACTAAACAGTTCCATGGTACTTAGCCACCATATATGAAACTAGTCTACAAATGGTCAATAACCCAACCATATTTCATAAAAATTTTAACCAATTGCAAAACGTAATGGAAGGGAATTCAAAATAGGAATAACAAAGGAACTTCCGGAGATTAGAGCATATCGTAACCCGGTTACCTCAAACCAATATCCTAACTGTCTGGTATGACAGTCATGCAACCAGAACCAATACTCCCAAAGTTGGACGATCATCGAGTAAACTAACACCAATGGATTAAACACGATTCCGCCAGATCTAAATCCAGTGACTTAACTTTCTTTCTCCTTTTTAAATAGCATGACTACTCCCCAAAGTGAAGTCCATATAAGTGAAACTTTTCTTTTTGTTACAATCGTGTTTTACTTCCCCTTTTTTCTTTGTCCTCTTCCCACGTATTAGACAATAATCCCATATCTACATATGCATACATAGCACGACATGCATACATAGCACGACCCTAGCAAAAGAAATCCATGTTTAATCTAACCCCAGCACTATTCATTTTCTATCATTTACAGAATGTAATATATTTATATCCTAAAAATTACAATAGATGTTGTACTGGTTTATAAGATTTCAAATAACCAAGTTGGGGCATCACAGGAACAATACCTTCTATTCTTCTATTGTGTAATGAACACAAGTGTACCTCATTTAGGTAGGCTGACAGAGCAGCAATGCTAAGATTTGCATCCTTTGATATCTTACGAAGCTTTTCACCAAGATATGCAGTGGCAAAAGCCATCAAGGGAATCACCTTCAATGAACCAGAGAAACTCAACACCTTAGCAATGTACACTAACTAAAAACTAAGGAAATAAGGAAAATAATCTACTTATTCATTTCTCACCAATGCAGAAATCAAGGAGAGAACAGGGCTGATAACCAGCATCTGCGTTGCCATTGCCGATAACTGCAGAATACTTGGTACAATTGTCTGCAGTATGATGGCAAGAATCAGATTCAAAGTACCTCCAAGGAAATTGACAAGCTTCTTTCACCTGTCTGATACTCTATGTTAGAAGGTTGGCCCTCATGCCGTAAGAGCCCACGGCATGAGCCCCGTAGGCAGTAAATGGTTGTCACAAGGCAGTGTTTGATTCATTTGAATGAACAGAAAGCCATGATTTCAAGATTACTGTACATTCTATAATTTCCTTAGTGATTGAATGTATAATGTGTACCAAGTGTCAGGTAAACTTCACCAATCATCCCTCTAGTTTTCATCGAATGTCACTTTTGTCCCTTTGATATCAATCGCAATGATTTTAACCGGTAATTGCCTTTTCCCTTTCCTAGGATATCACATGAGACTGTATGTACTATAGGATTAGTTGTACTATATTCAATTTTGATGGGATTAAGAGTGGAGAATAATTTTTGACCATCCAATGAGGGAAATAAACCCTTATTTCCCATCAAAATTCCTCCGGCCTCCCTCTTCTTCCCCTCCTAGCCTTGTCGTGCTCCACTTGCGCCTCCCCTCCCCCACCACCCTCCGCCTCCTTCCTAAGTCTGCTTGTCCGGCCTTGCTAGGGTCGATCTAGTGAAGATTTGAAGATGGGATGGCTTGGCTTTGCTCATCCGGCGAATAAGCCGACGGATCCCTCGGTTGGGTTTTTTTTTTTTTTAATTTTCCTGTCTCTTTTTGGTTTCGTTTGTTTTGGGTTTTGTTGGTCTGGTTCTCACCCTTTAATGGGAGTTTTCCCTCCACTGTGGGATTTTTGGTGTTCTGTATAATACAACTCGTACCATTTTGGCAAAAAAAAAAAACCCCAAATGTTTGGATTAACTACAACCACCCCCACGTGGTATCCAATAATTCCTTCAATAAGGTATTAAATGGGCAAATACTCTCCTCTAGTCCAGTCTTATTGTTCGTCCCACGCGATAAACACGGGACGATAACAATGCCATGGATGCGGGGTTACAATTCCGACATCAAACATGAGCATCTCCGATCTTGGCTTAAAAAATGGAGATGTCACTCTTTTTTAAGGCACAAGTGGCAATTTTGCATGTAGAAATTTGGCAAATCTTCAAATGCACACTCCAAAGAATATTTCAAACGTAAATATTTTTGGGAAATGATAATGCCAAAACTGTTTTTTGGTGTCAAAACTCTTGTGCTCAAAAGGTTTGTACCATTTGTAGTGCACAAGACTTTTATACGCTAGAGTTTTGGCACCAACAAAAAAAGTTTTTGGCATTATCGCTACCCTATATTATTAATGATTTAATAATTTATCAAGTTGTGTAGTAAAACGGGGAGAGCAACAGAGACTCACATTGAGCAGAGCATGGACAGTATCAGCAACATCCGAAGCCTCGGCCGTAATCCTATACGCAATATCTCCCCCCGAAACACCGCCGCCACCCCCTTCGAAAAACCCTAAATCCCTCTCCAAAACCCTCTCGAAAACATAAACCCTAATCCTACACACTGCATTCAACGCCGCGTCCCACACAAACGCCTGCTGCCAGTAACTCGCCGCCAGCCGGACCGCCGCCAGAGCTCCGAGCACCACCGCCTCCTCCCTCACCCGAACCGGACTCATCGCGGCCGCCGCGGAGGAGAACTCCCCGATCTTGGGGACCATGAGGGAGAGGGAGAAGACCGAGACGGCGCTGCACGCCCAGCCGGCGACGATCGGCCTCCATTGGGATTGGACGTAGGGATTGATGGAATCGAGGGAGGAGCGGTTGGAGGGAGAAGCGGCGGTGTCGGTTGAAGAGGATCGAATGGTTTTGTGAGCGAGAGTTGGCTTGAGGGTGGTGGTGGTGATGATTAGTCTAGGGTTTGATTGGGGTTTGTATTTGCAATGGAAAAGGGATTTGGAGGATGTAGAGGGAGGGGTGAAGTGAAGGAGTTGCAGGGCCATTCTTTGGAGTGGATAGTAGCCGATGAGTTTTCCAATTTAGAGAGACAGACAGAGCGGCGGGGGGGGGCGGGGGGGGCGGCGGGCGGGTGGGGGGGTCCCGCCGTTAGTTTGAAGTTGGTAACCGTTACGTGGCGGTGCAAAAGGGCAAGGTCCAGTCCAGTTATTTTAATGTCAAGTCGGATCTAGTTTTGGGCCGTGGTGGGTTTATGTCACTCTGATCTAGTTTTGGGCCGTTGTAGGCCTCTTCCGAGCCCACATTAATGAGAGGAATCATTTATTTCATAAATCTCATTGAGTATGTCATCTACACAAAAAATTAGCTCGATTGAACATTAATAGATACATAAACGAAACTCATAATTGTCCATTCTTTTTCTTGTACAAATATATTTGGTTCATGTACCTATCAATGTTTGGTCATGCTAATTTTTAGCATGAACGACGTACTCGACGAACTCTATTAAATGAACAATTATGATCGTTGTTATGGGTCCAAGAAGGGTCCAAAACTGGACCAAACTGGACATGAATATAACTGGACGGACCTTCCTCCGTACAAAAGATGACTGAGGGGTGGTTCTGCTTTTCGGGTTTTCTTGGTTTTATTCTTATTTAAAAAATTTCGTGTTTATTATAGTTTTGTGTCAAAATTTTGTGATTTATTAATTCGTCTTTACGAGAAAAATCAGAAAACTAAAATTTATTATTTTTACTTATTTTTTCTTGTAAATATTCAAGAAAAAAATCCAAAAATATTACTATAACTTTATAAACATTATGATTTTTTACTCAAATTTCTTGGGTTTTATGGGCTTTTTCTTGGATTTTTTTTTGGGTACAAGTAAATATTTTTATGGGAAAATGACGGCCTAGGACGTAGTTTGATAATTAATACCCGCCAAGGACATGTTAAGAACATTCGTTAATGCTGAAAATGCCCTTGGAAGGTATTAATTATCAAACACATCCTTGGCCGTCATTTTTCCTATTTTTATTTTTCCGATTCTTCTCGTTGAGATGAATCAATAATTCACAAAAATATGAGGCAAAACTAATAAAAGTAGAAAAAAAAAAAAAAAAAAAAGGAAACAAGAGAAAAGCCCAAAAGCCTAAGAGGAAAAGTAACACCAGTGAGAAAATAATTGATAACCGAGCAGTTGGCTCGATGGTTGATTATTTGCACTTCAGAGACATATGGATTTATATCCCCTGCACATACATCTCCTTCCATTAATTATGCATCCAGGATAATCAAGGTAATCTTACTTTATAATCAACACTCAGAAAAGGTCCCCAGAAAATTGTACAAACATCTTAAGAAATAGCATTACTTTGTGTAGGAATAAAAACACCTATAATATGGTCATGCCAATTACCAAGAAAAGCAATGGCAAAACAATAACAGAGAAGGAGAATTATTATAGAGGAAAAATGGCTGGGGGATATTGATAAAAATCCCACAATTAAATAAGCTTCATTTCTCCTTTAGTTTCTTGGTTATGGCAAATACTGCCCCAGCCACAGCAACAACAATCCCTGAAATAATTAGGGCAGACTTGAGGGTTTGAAGTGCATCCCTCTTTTCCCTTTCCTTCTGAGTTCTGGCTGCTTCAGCTTGTTCCTTCATCATGAACATTTTGGACACATTATTATCTTTTTGTCAGGACTATATAAATTTACAAGAAGGAAGATGGACAACTAATGAAATTATGTAGAAGAAAAAAAAGAGAGAAAGGACACTTAACTACGTACGTGACTCATTAGATTAACCTCAGGTTATACACGGACCTAGAGATCCTGCCAATTAAGCAGGGGTGCCGAGCACATCTCGACCGTCCAAAAGTGTTTTGGACAGCCCAGATGTAAAGGTACCGAATGGATTTTAAAAAAAAAGAAAGGAAAAGGAAAAAGATGTTTCGATTTGAGCCGTTGATTCTGAGATGAATAGCAGGATTGGCCGCTCAGCACCCGTTTGGCAGGGGTGCCACTCGGCAGGATCCCCGGATCCGTTATACACTAGTTGCTTGCGTTTTCCTTATATTATACCTTTACTTTCTTTTTCTCCCCAATTTGGGACTCCACGTTCTAGTACATTCCCTTTTTCATTTACGCATATAATATCACATCACACCTTTTTAAAATCGGAAACCAAAGAATAACAGGATGATAAAAAGAAGAGTGTGAAAATCAATTTCCAAAGGAAAAAGGCTGATCTGTAGATTTGAAGTCATTAGAGCTTAATTGTGAAATTTATGTGTGGACATTCTATATGTATCAACTAAACAGTTTACATAGGAACTAGAAAAAAAAAAAATGTGATCTAGCTTTTGATGCTATTTATATTCAGAAAAGATACAGGTACAGAAAAGAGAGGAGAGATATCGTACCGACGGCCGCCGGTGGGCCGTCTCCGGCCACCGGACGGCCGATCCGAGCCGTTCAAAAATTTTTAAAAAAAAAACCGAGGGGCCTAGCGCGGGAATCAATGTCATCCGAGGTGTGTAGGGTGCTTGATCGGAGTACCCCTTTTCGTGTGTATCGGTTTTTTTTTTTAAAATTTTTGAACGGCTCGGATCGGCCGTCCGGTGGCCGGAGACGGCCCACCGGCGGCCGTCGGTACGATATCTCTCCTCTCTTTTCTGTACCTATAGCAGGACTCATTTATATTTTGATCTGCTCCCTTTGGTAGACAGAAAGACTCCAATACTTATTCAAATGGTTCTCCCACTTGCACGAAGTTTTTTTTATATATCTTCTACGGTTAGCGAAGAAAAAAGAAGTCTTACAAAACTTAGTTTCATTTTTATGTTAGGTACGGCTACATACATAGTGGGAGTACTTATGAGAGAGCAAAGGTATTGAAAATATATATATTTATACCCGGTATGGATTTAAAATTACCATGCATACAATATATTTGCTTTTTCTTTTAATAGCCAAAACCAACATTGTGTTATTGGCTCCTCTCTCTTTTCACCAAAACTCTCCCCTGTGATAGAGATTTGGCGAGAAAGGGTAACCGTGATAAAGATTTGGCGAGAAAGATCCTTTCTCGCCATCCAAAGAGGCACCAAAAAGCGCAGAAAAAGTTGTAGTCCTACCTTATTCTCTTTTGAGGCAGCAACTTGGGAAGAGACAGGATCAACATCGAAACTCTTGTTGCGGCCAGGATTCAATTCTTTGTCCACATCTGCGGGTGGAAATATTTGATCATTTTCCTCTGGAATCCCATATCGTCCCTCCATTATCTTGACCGGATGGATAATCTTGTTCCTTCAATCTGACAAATTTCTGTTCTTTGTTTCCTTTTTGCCTTGTTGCTGTAAAGAGAGGAGAGAAAACAGATCTGTAAAGCAGAGTCTTTGGAGGAAATTCCGGAGAGAAACTTCTTCTCAGACACTTGTCAGTATCCCCACTATTGTGAATTGTTTGGAGAGAGAGAGAGAGAGAGAGAGAGAGAAGTGCCAAATGCCCGGGAAAAGCTGTTGGATTTAACTAACTCCGGATATCCAAAATTAGAAAAGTCTACCATTCAACTTTGGTCAATATTTTTACGATGAAAGAAACTTATCCACGACTCCGCGCAATCTTGGTCATTCATTTCGACAATCAATGGTTAAAATCTACTTTTCAATTTTTACCGGTCAAAATGATTTTCAATCCAGACCGTCCACAACACTTTTGGACGCGCACGATTGAGCGCCGTAAACTTTATTTTCGGGTTGCCCCGTAAAGAAGTTTTTTCCTTTTACAATATCTTTGCAAAGAAGTCTGCCAATTCGTAATCTTCCTGTGTGTATCTTACGCATCCATTAGTAACTAACTTTATGTTACAAACACCATACAAAATTATTCAAACAAATAGACTAAAAAAAGATAAGGAAATCGAACCATAAAAATACATAATTAGAACTACATAATTATTCGTAACTAACATGCAGAATTTCTCTTTTTCACGTTACACAACTATTTGTAAATATACGGCAAATATACGTACTTAATTGGGACAGTGATTATTTTTCCTTCATTTTCTCCACAAATAAGAAATGGGATGCACGCCATCTGATTAAAACTTCACGATGTGGCAATAGTCTATCACTAGTTGTTAAATGGATATCAATGCACACTTGTCATCACGTGAGGTCATGACCTTTGAACACCACGAAGAACATTACTAAATTCTTAAAATAAAAAATATAAAAAAAAAATGCTTGAACCACACTCGTGTGTGGATGTGTGATGACTGATGTGGGTGTGGTTCTAGACTAATTGAAAACTAAATAATCTCAATACTATACCAAATGAGAGAGAGAGAGAGAGAGAGAGAGAGAGAGAGAATACATTGGCCACAAAGGTAATGTACATTTCTTTTGATGTCCTAATAGATTCAATTCGCTGATGAAATAAACGAGTTGATCACCAACGCGAACGAGAGGCTCCATAACAGATAAGAGTAGCAATCATCACCGCATACGTCCCCTTTTGCTCCCTCTTCGATCAGGAGCATTACGTACAACAACCGTGTGTTTTAGAGCAACTCAGTAATTTCCCTAACAAATTCACTTGAGAAAATCTGACCGTGCGGATACCAGGACATAAGCGAAAAGTATCTCTACATCTACCTAAGTAAATTTGCATAAGCGTCTCGGTCTTGGCTGCTGAGCCTTCGCTTCAACTTTGACAATGCTATGCTCTCCAGCTGCCGGACCCTCTCCTTGCATATCCCAAAACCAACACCGATATCTGACAACAATTGTATGTTCGAACCCTCAAGGCCAAATCTCATCCGAATTATTGTCTGCTCTCTAGGAGTGAGAGTGCTCAGGAGGTAGCGAAGATGCTGCTTCATGAAATGTTTTTCCATGCTAACTTCTGGGTTCTCAATTGCAGGGTCAGCGGTGATTTCCTGCAAGAGCATTGCCAAAAAATAGCAAAACTACAGATCACAAAGCTTTCCATTGACACAAAGTGGGTACAAACACAAAGTAGGTTAGAATCAAAGAGAGAACACAACAAGGGATGAATTATAGAGAACACACTGATTTACACTAGCTTGGATTTACAATAAGGTGGTGCCCTCCTTTTATAGGCATAAGGAGGGGAATACCAACACGATGAGTTACATACTTTACTGATCTTAGTCATACGTCTGCTTTTACACATACCTACTACATCACCACTCATAATTGAACTTTACTGTACATACGTCTGCATCACTACTTCTTACATAATTGGTTATTACTAGAGATAACGCAGCGTGCCGGTGCGATGCAGAGAGAGTCATCACATAATTTTTTCATAGTTGATAGAAGTTAATATTAATTCAAGGTCCTCAATATTCTGTTTCAAGTGGTAAGCGTCAAACAATAAAATGACCTAACTTTGACGTACCTATTAAGTCAAACTTCCTCTGAATTGTGATCAAGCTAGATACTTATCTTTCCATTGATAATTCTTAATTTTTTGCATTTCTAGATGGATTGTGTTCCCTTTTGGAGTTTTGGTTGAGTTTCCCCTTTTCTAGAGGATAAAAGGGGAGAGGCAGGGATGGAGGTAAGGCCAGGGGTTGTGTGGGTGGGTGGGTGGAGGCAAAAAATGCATTTTCAAACTTAAAATTGGAAACAAAACAGAATTCAAGGGGCAAAATGAAAACCATGCCTTCAATCTTACCTATCAATTCGGGAGATTTATTTATTTTCTTATTTCCAGATTAGTCTGCAAGTTGCAAACCATACCTTCGTACTAGGGTTCGCATATTTTTTCATGAGATTCACTGTTACTTGTAACTCCAAAATGTTCTACTCAAGTAGTTAATTATCAATTTTTAAATAATCAGGCCATCAAATGGAGCTTCAAACCGTTGTTATCTGCAAACTAAGTTGCAAGACAGACACATAACGGTTGGCAGATTGAGAAAGAACACATCTAACAACCACGTTTGAGATGATTAAAAGATGACACGAATACCTAAAAATCTATTCTTTACTTTCTATTTTCATACACTCTAGCTGAAGTTTTATCGTTTTTCTTTTTCCGATCAGCAAATCTTAAGTACCTAAAAATCTAATTGCAGTTATACCACATGGAAATCAAGGTCGCATAAATGGGTACCTGATATGTAGTGTCTTGGTCCGTCCATATAGGTTGGTCGATTGAGACAGGCTTCCTCACAGAACACAGAAATCTTTGCAACTTCTCATCTGTCATTCCAACTCTTGTGGCAATATCCTCTGTTTTTGGTTGATGATTTCCATCTACAATGCATAATCTCTTCGCATCCATCACCTTGTACAGAAGGTTGTACGAACTCTCCTACAACATTCAATTTTTTAGGGTCAAACTCAACAATTTTAAAATTCTGAAACCTTGCTCAAATAATCTTCAACAGCTTAGTCTTCTAAATAATTGAAGAAAAACACAGATTAACTTCATAATGTAGCTGAATACAAGAAGCTGAATAGTTGAGAAGGAAGAGGGGTGCGCACTGGGATTGCAATTGTCCTAGAGTTTTGAACAATGGCTTTCCTAATTGCTTGCTTTATCCAAAGGTATGCATAAGATGAAAACCGGCAACCCGGCCGCTGCTTGAATTTTTCAACACTTCGCATAAGACCTCCACTTCCCTCCTGCAACAGACATGCCAATGGATGAGTAAAGAAACTAGACTCTTTGACTCTGCATAACTACTAGTATCTGATTGCCAAGGGAGGGAAAGAGAACTTGTGATAATGTCTGCAAAGCGCAACCAAAACAAAGAAACTGTACCAAATGTAAGAGGAAATTTCCCGGGTGTGTTGTATTAAATGGCTTTCAAACTTGATTGATTGCTTTTATCTTGGCTATGCTTATCAACTATGAAGCACCGACACCTCTAGAGGTCGAAGAATCGCAGTGTCAGGACACAGGGATACGGCGGGACACCTCAGAGATACATACGGGACACGCCACGTGGCGTGTCCCATATTTTAATATTAAATTTTGAGGGGGGCACGGCTGGGGACACGGTGGGGACACCAATGGGGACACCACAGGGGCCAAACTGCAATTTTAAAAAAAATTTGGGGGCCAAACTGTAATTTTTAAAAAATTGGTGGTCAAATTGTAATTTTTTTTTAAAAAATTTGGGGCCAAATTATAATTTTTTTAAAATTTCTGGGTGTTAAACTAAAATTATTTATTTATTTCTATATATAAATAAATATACACGTGACGTGTCCCCTGCCGTGTCCGTGTCCCCATTTTTTTAGAATTCCCGTGTCCCGGTGTCGGTTTCGGTGTCCGTGTCCGTGCATCATAACTTATCAATTTACCAAACATGATTGATAACTGGTATAGATTACCATCTGGGTGTTCACGAATAATTCTCGGAGCATATTTTGAGATTTAGCTTTAAAAAGCTTGTGAGTGTTTGTCAAAAATTTTCTGAGCAGATTTTGAGAATCTATGAATTCCTAGAAGCTGAAATAGGGATAAAATCCGATTCTACAGAAGCTGGGTTTAAGCTGCTTTTCGGATCAGATTTTATATTATAAGTATTCTGGAAGTTGATTTTCATCTTTTTGCAGTAAACAATATTAGCTTTTATCATAATTCGACACCTATTGTAAACAAGTTTATCTGCTTCAACAATAATTCAAATCTATAATCTGCACCAGAATCTGAAGCTATAATCTAAAATCTGCATCCATAGCTATCTCAAACACGCATATGCTATTTTTTAAGAGAATCATACTTCTGACAAATTTAGGTCAAAAGAAATATCAAAAGGGATTTACAAGCAAGTATTTAACTTCTAGGTTAATTTGGTCTTCTATGTAAGTATATTTCCTGATGAAACGAGCAATGGGGTTGAGTTCCTTGGGAAAGGTGACGTGAAGAGGTTATCATAAAAAACTACAGACGTTAGAAAATAAACTTTTTGTACCTGCAATAAATCCTCAAGGTTGAGACCACGTCCACAATATTTTTTAGCAATATGAACCACCATACGGGAATTGGCATAAATTATTCTCTCCCGGCAGTTGTTACCACAACGGACTTGCCACTTCAAGGCCTGACAACTAAGCCCAGCAGCAGAAGCCCATTCTGCCATTGTTGGTTCACGGTCAACCTCAGACTGAAGCCTACTCTTCAATTCTTCTAATCTCTTCAAAACCTGATAAAATATGAACAGTAATAAGCAGATCTCTTATTTTCCAAAATTTGTTGTAGAAAAGAAGATAGAGCACCAAGTGTACATGTATCTGAGTAAACAATTCAGTTTCTTCTTGTACGGTCAAAAGTTTCTTCTTTTCTGGTCTCCGCAGGAAATTTCGAACAGGATTGTCTGGTTCGTATGGTTTACTTGATTTTCTTCTTGATTTTGACCTTGGAAGATTTCTAGTCTCCTGAACCATAACTTCAGGAATTGGTCCGCCTCTTTTCTTTCGCCTCTCTAGTAGACGTGTTGACCTTACAGTTATCACCTCCTCAAGTGGGAAATTTGAGAAACTTGTGGATGTGGAACTGAAAAAAGGTTCAAGACATGATTCCCATTTGAAATTGATTTCGTACCAAGAACATGATAATATACATCTACACAAACACTCCTTGTCCCTTTTTACCATTATTCCATTTGGGCCATCTTGAAGTGTCCCATAATATAAGTCCACTTACCAGAATTGATGGAAAAGTTTGCTATCATTCCTATATTGGCCTTCTCTTCCGATCGCAGTGAAAATTAAAGGATCGAATTAAATGCCATAGAGGAGGGCACCTTTGGAAAGTGAAAAACTTTGAAACAATTATGATGTCTCCGTGAGAAGTTGGCTTCCAGAAATGGACTACCAATCTTATTTTGGCCTTCTCTTCCAATTGCAGTGGAACTGAAAGGATCAAATTAAATTCCATAGAGGAAGGCACCTTCGGAAAGTTAAAACTTTGAAACACTTATGATGTCGCCGTGGAAAGTTGGCTTCCAAAAAATGGAGCAACAAAAAGAGACGAAGGGTTTTTCTTTCTATTTTTCTTTCTTTCTTTTTTTCTCTGTGCGCGTTGTGTGTTGGGGGGGTTATGGCGGAAGGGACTTTTAGAAAGAAACAGACCTAGGAGTTTGGAATTCATCAACTTCGGTGCGGAATTCATCAACTTTGGGTCCAAATAAATGTAACTCGTCGGCTAACAAAGCTGCTTGTTTTGAGGCTGACAAAGCTTTCTTAGCAAGGGCAACCACATCATGTGATTCAACATCCACAAGCCTCTTTGTTTTACTAAAACCAGACAGCATAGAAAAGGATGTTAAATCACCATACTGCAAGGACGGCAATCTGCAACAGATACCAAACAAGCGACTAATAAATTGAAGAGAGTGAAGACAACGACTGCCATATAGTCCATAAAACATTGTGAAAGCAGGGTGGCAAAAAATCTTACAGATACCATAAAGCAGGCAAATTCAGAATCCGACATTCTAAATCCTTTAGCCGTTCATAAGAATAGCTAATATCGTCTTCATGTGCTGAGAACTCACTCTCCTCCCGTGTCTTCTCCAATATTACCTTGACGCAATACAAAGTTAAGTATAACCTCAGAAGAGATCATGTCATTCTATGCAAAAGATGCAGTTGGTGGTGGTTTATCACACTGAAGGGTTGGATATAATGTGAGGTAGAATAAATCTCTCCACTCCCAAAGAATTGAATATAAACCATGGTCAATATGGTGAAAAACTGTACAAGGGCTTCTGATGGGAGAACGAAAATATGCCAACTAAAAGTGCACTTAAGCTAGGTTTTCTTAAGAACATGCAGCTGATATCCCGAGAGTTTTACCTGGCATGTTTTGTCTTCCCTCGTTATGCGCAACAATGACCTACCCTCATCACGCTGCTCTTGTTGAACGACTGAGGTTGGGAAATGTTGAGCTAAAGAAGTAGTAGCCAAAAAGGGAAGTGAACGAGCTGATTGCTCATGAAGCATCAAAACTGCAATAACAGGATTACACGAGCTTGGTGTACTTATAAGAAAAATGTGCTTGAAACCAAAACAAAGATGGAATTATGAGCAAGTAGATAGCAACCCACCAGCAAAAACACAAAGAAATAAAGAATTTTTCATGTCCTCCAATAGCCCACAAATACAAAGGTAGATAAAATCTTTAAAAAGTAAAACTGCTGCAGAGGAAAAGACATCACATTGAGAAAAGGGATTAATTTCATGTGGACAGTATCATACGGTAAGTAATTGAACAATGCCCTTCTGAGGAGCATTACTCTGCAATATCAAATACCATTACCCTCACAAAAATTTCCCTCAGCCCCAGGAAATCCATTATTCCCCCAAAAATCATTTCCTATTTTTAATTTTGCGGTTTTACATACCCTATAAAATGCGGGTCAGAGCATAGTTAATGTATGGGAAAATAATAATCTATTGACTATGAGTTCAGTTAAGCCCATTTAGAAGACTTCTGTCCTATCCACTAGACAATGGACGCTGTTCATTGATTCCGCAAAAAATTAGACCCTGATGCA
This sequence comes from Rhododendron ovatum, assembly GCA_019656835.1. Taxonomy (NCBI): domain Eukaryota; kingdom Viridiplantae; phylum Streptophyta; class Magnoliopsida; order Ericales; family Ericaceae; genus Rhododendron; species Rhododendron ovatum. The sequence continues at coordinate 11,995,074 of CM033791.1, read as the reverse complement.
TAGTATTAGATTGTGACGACCCGAATTTTTACATTGCCTCAAAATTAATGCGTCACCAATAATTACAAGTCCTCAAGATAAATATACATAGTGGGCCTAAAAACCTCCAAAATGATACAGATTTTCTATACAATCTCTAAAACTAACTATTTCAATACTCCAACTCGGGTCCCCACTAACTTGCTCTGCACCTGAAAAATATAAAACGCCTGGGTAGTATATGCAATACGAGGACAATAACATGGCAAGCAATAAGAATATGCTCAATAAACGAGGATAACAAATCAAGTAGGATCATTCTGAACGCTTTTCATTTGTAGCCTCATACTCGGCTCATTTCGATAACATGCCAAGCACCACCCAAGTCAAAACTCTGTATTGGGCACATGAGCCCCATAAACATACTGGACTTCCCGTGGGGCAGTCCATCGTACATCTTTCATAACTCTATGACCCGATGGGCTTAAACATGTACCAATCTGTTCCATGGCTTTTAGCCAAATACTTTTTGTGTCACAAAACAAGAAGTGACAATAACTGTGTCAACAAGCTTAGACATCAAATGAGTATAAATATGAGAGAATCAAAGAATACTCTTTGCAAAGAGATTTAGCTAAGAATGTATTGCACACTACCCGGTACCTCAAATTATAATCGCGGCTGTAGGATATGTGAATTATTGGACCAAGAAACCATAACTTTAAGTAATCTCAACGCAACTCCATCTACACTGTCAGATGAGTCCTCCTAAATGGCGAAGAACAAGCCCAAAAGTTTGTGTTAAGAAACTGAGTCCTATGATAATATGAGGCAAGGTATACTTTGTTTCTCCACCGAAGGCTTCATTTATATGGCTAGAAAATAAATAACCTCAAGGGTGCATGCATGCCACCTAGCAACCAATCCATGCCACATCCATCTTAAACATGCGGTCCAATAGTAGCTCATTCAATAATCCGAAATTAGAAGAAAACAAAAACCCAAATTGGTGAGATAAGTCCGCCACCGAATACCTCTTTCATTTTTTTTTTCCTATATTGTCTAAATATTCAACTCAAGTAAAATTACCAATTAAGGAAAATACGGGATGTTACATAGATAGCTTGATAGACATTGTTGGGTCAATTTATTAACTGCTTTAGCTTTTGGGACAATTGGTAACTTAACATGGTATTGGGAGAGGTCTTGGGTTCAAGTCTCTTTGATTGCATTTGTTCCCTGTTTGCATTCTGTTTCTCCCATTCGTATTCGGTTTCACTCTATTTATGAAAATTTGCATCTTCACGTGCAAGATGGGGTTGCAGGTGAGGGAGGGTGTTAGATAGCTTGATATACATTGGTTGGCTCATTTCCTAACAACTTAAGCTTTTGGAACAATTGGTAACTTAACACATAGCATCAGAATAAGAAGAGAATATATACAAAACATTGGATCATGATGCTGACTGTGGAAAAATGGCAATGGTTGAGGAATTATAGTAAGATTTAGAAGGGTACTGAAGGAGATTGAAACAAAGAATTATAACTACATCACTCCATTTAAGTTTGAGCACCAATTATCCGTCAACCGCTCTAAGTAGAGTTTGCCCTGAATTGTCGTGATTTTTTTTCTCTCCATCAAGACTCAAGTGAGATAGACGCCAGGAGGAGGTCCCTAATATGAAGGCTTCCAAAAAGAGGTAGAATATACAGAAAAAATGAGGAGAGACAAAACCCTCCTTGATCCAAAGATTGAACACTCTAAGCAAGGCTAATATAAGTCTGTGCTTGCGTGATAGAATGGCCTAAAAAATCCTCCTATTTCTCTCTCCATAAATGCCAACAAAGGCACAATGTAACCACTATCCAGTATCTAATCCTTCGTCTTTCTTGACCCGACAACCAAAGTCCTAACACTAAACCAATTGAAACACACTAGCTTCTGTAAGACTGTAACCCAGTAACCCCAACAATGGAAAAAACATGATCCATAGAATCCAACCTACCTCAGCAGAATGGATCACTCTTCCTGCTGAAGCCAGGAAAAGGTTTTCTACACCAGAGTTCCACAACAGGACGTAAACCATACCTCTCCAGGTTGTTTAGTGGTTGAAAGCTCCTCCAAGCGACGTGGTTCGTTAAGGTGCACGATCCCCCCAAAACTTTCCTAGGTATTCCTGGAAAAAACATTCTTACACCGTCCCCCGAGGGCACAAGATCTTAATCTCAAGAAGCCGTAGGATCGAGAGCAACAATGGAAGTTCCTTGCTTATTATCTCCTCTATATAGTAATAAGAGATCCATCATTTCTACAGCTTTCTCACATACAAGACCAAATTGGCAATTATAAACTTTCCAACCTAAACTATCAATGGTAAAAATGCATCTAAAGCAGTCGTGCAAACAGAGAAAGCAATGGCTCCATTCACTTGTCAAGAAATGAATGCAAGAAAATTATTCCCGAGAAAACTCTAGTGAGGTAAAGGAAAGGGAAATGTGTTTTCCAACAATGTGTTCATTTGATTAATGAAATTTGTGAGAAAGTTAAAAAATAGTAGTGTAAAAGAGAGATTCCTGTCAAGATTTTGCCAAAAGCTCGGTTTGCTATGGAACCCTCTGGGTTTTCATCAAATCCTTTATAAATATTCCCAACTCATCCCAAAACCTTATTTAACTAGTTCTGGTCAAAGAGCCTTGCAGTTCTTTCACTTGCAAGCATTTCATTAATTCCTTCCAAAATGTTACAAGTTTATCCTTAGAAGCATCTTTCACCAAATTTGGTGAAAAAACTTGAATCTATCTTTACATAATGAAAAACTATGATGTGTCTAGAGTTAATATGAACTTCATGAAATAGATGGATTGTACTTTCAGTCCCTTTCCATCAAATTTAAATTGATGAATCATTGGAGATAATTCAGGAGCAGAAGACACAGAAAACAAAACATATATGCAACGCGTAATTGCAACCATTGTCAAATATGACACAGCCAGTTACCTTCAAAACCACAATCCAATCCTGCAATTTTCATACATTCTTCCAAACATGGTGCAGTTTTGTTTAATTTTAGAGGCACAACCTTAACCAGAAAATGAAGCTAACAAGAACTTCAAATCATTAAGTTACATCATCAATCTGGGGTAACCTTTTGTCCATATTCACAGTGAACTCAATACCAAAGGCAGGCTGCAAAAACCCCAAGGGGTTCGGCCAAGTGGGCATGGGAAAGCTAATAAGTGTTTCTCCTCCGTAGGTCGCATGTTCGAATCCCATGGAGGCCAAACATTTCGAACCTTGGATCCAAGGGAATGTTTCAGGGTTCCGGAATTAGTTGTGCTTAAGTTGGTCTGGACATCTGGTTATAAAAAAAAAGAAAAAGAAAGAGGCAGGCTGTAAAGACCAAAGCAAAAAAAAAAATGGAAATTGGATATACCCATTTGCTCTTTGAACGCCCGCATTACAGAATTCAGATAGCCATGCATTACTCCCTATTTCCATACAAAATTTACCTGAAAAAGAACAAAATGAAGAAATCCGATGATGGGTTTGGGGAGGGAGGATCGGAGGAGACAAAGTAAGCAAGTTTCTTCCTGCCTCCATTGGAGTATATACTTATGTACGTATGTTCATGTTCTGTAGTGTTATCTCCATCTAAATGGGTTCTTCATTCATCACTGTCTCTCCTCTCCTTTTCGTTGCCCCAAAAGTGATAAACCCAAATATTTGAATGGATGAGGTATATGGATACTTTCAGATTTCAGTATCTAATCTACTCTGTTTGGCAATAACATCCCTTAACTTTCTCCAAATTGCATTGGCGCCCTTCCCTTTCTTTCTATTTTCAATTTTCATTCCCACCAATCCGCCATCTCAATTCTCAAGCTTGGTTGGGAGTCTTGGGACTCTGGTCTCGTTCCCGAAAGGGAAATAAGTAATTATTTTATAAGAATGCAATTTCAAGTTTAAAAAATATGTATTTATGTAAATAATTTTTCTATCAATATGGATGTTGTTTGATAGATCTCATTGAGATCTTTAATACGGTGCCAAAAAAATTGAAAAATTAATTTTCATTTACATTATTTTTGAGTTTAAAATATGAAATAAGTACTTAATTTTTAAGAAGGTGTTCTGGAACGGGGCCTCAGAAGTCAGATCCTCTCTACATTTATGTCTCTCCATATCTTCCAAAGGTTTTATCCTGATTCTGACACCTCGTAAATGAGAGAATTGGACAGCTAAGATTGCACTAACACGAAGGAGCAAACCCAAATGTTGCGATGTGGTTTATCTCTAATGCCCTTGAGAAACGACGTCGTAATATTTGAATGGTTTTGCTCCTCCGTGTTGGTGCAAACTTAGCTGTCCGATCCCCTCATTTATGAGATGTAATACCGGGATAAAAACCTTTGGAAGATATAGAGAGACATTGATGTCGAGAGAATCCGAGTCCTGTTTTGAAGCACCAATACACAACACACAGGAAAAAAAAATTTATTTCCATTTACTTCACCTCACTTAATTTTTTCTGGGGAATCAATTTCTCTTACAATATTCTCGACAACTGAACATAGAGCCTAAGCGTGGGGCATATACTTAATGTGAGAGAGTTTGTTGGAAATTGACTAGAATTCCTACATTGACTAGGATTCATATTCCTATTCAGTTTAGGTTTATTAGTGTTTTCCTATAAATAGGGACCTTGGAGGTTCCTAGTGTTATGGTCTTTTGTTCAAGAGCTTAGATATTAGGGTTTTGTTTATGCTCTTAGGGTTCCACCAAGGGTTTGTGTCTCCTTTTTAGGTTCCACCAGAAATTTGTCCCTAGATATCTGTTTGATGCTTCAATTAGAGTTACGGGTATAGCCGGCTCTTTGTTTTTCTCCCCGTTTATAGTGAATCCTCTTGCTCTTTTCCCCGTGGAGTACGTTCTTACTTTATGTTTGAACGGAACCACGTCTATCCTTGTGTTTTTGTTTATCGCTTGTTGATTTGTTATATTCTCAATTTTGTGTTCGGCACAACAGAGTTTGTGTATATAGAGTGTATATGGTCGTATACTCATGCAAGTTGAAAAACCCAATATCTGGTTTATGAGTCCTTGTATGGACATTTACCTATTGGGCACCGATTGTGCATATACCGGCACATGGAACTTACTTCGGAGACCCATACAGTTAATTTAAACCGTTCAATAATTTTTAATTATTATTTTTAAGTGGCCCGACTTGTAATATAAATAAAAAATTAGAATATTAAATCAAGCACCTACACTTATCCAGTTGAGTTGATTTTTCACTTGTCCCGCGTAGCGGTATATGCACAATCAATGCTTTGAGGTCCCACACGGATAATTCAAGCCGTTCAATAATTTTTCAAATGGCCTGACCTATAATCTGAACGAAAAATTAGAATATTGAATCAAGCATCTACACTTATCCGGTTGAGTTGATTTTTCACTAGTCCCGTGTGGCAGTATGTGCACGATCGGTGCCCAATAGGTGGGAATTTTTCGGTGCCGGGTGGGTATATCCCACGTGGTACCTGCTCGGCATATCCAGGCTATCCAATATACTTTTGAACGACTCGGATAGAAACCTCTCTTCTATCATCTCAATACTTTCTCTCTTCAAATCTGAGCCGTCCAAATTCACAATGGAGGACTCGGATGTACCGAGCGGGAATCACGTGGGCCCGGCGCTGGAGTTTTTTTTCCAAGGTGGGGTGTCCATAGCTTTTTCGCTGGTTTATTAACGACTAGTTGCCAACCAAGGGTTTTGAAAAAAATGACAGATGAAAAACGCTAGACCACTCTGCTCATTGCATTGCACAAACACTACAAGCACTACAAATTCATGGACTACCCAATTGAGAGACCTAGCCAAACAAGGCGACTACCACCAAGCCCTCCTCCTCTACCGCCGCCTCCTCCGCTCCGGCGACCCCTCCCCCGCTGCCTTCACCTTCCCTTTCGCCCTCAAGTCCTGCGCCGCCCTCTCCCTCCCCCTCCTCGGCGCACAGCTCCACTCCCACGTTGTCAGAGCCGGGTCCCAATCCGATCCCTTTGTCCTAACCGCTTTGATTTCCATGTACTGTAAGTGTAGGTTCATCAATAGTGCACGTAAGCTGTTCGTCGAAAATCCTCTGTGTAGAACCCTGAGTGTTTGTTACAACGCTTTGATTGCTGGGTACACTTATAATTCAAGATTTTCCGATGCGATTACTTTGTTTTGCCGAATGAGGGAAGTCGGTGTGTCAGTTAACGATGTTACGATTTTGAGTTTGGTTCCTGGTTGTACTGTTCCTAACGATAGGTATTTTGGGATGTCTGTTCATGGGTTTGTTGTGAAATGTGGATTGGACACTGACTTGTCTGTGGCAAATTGTTTGCTTACAATGTATGTTCGATGCGGGTCGATTGAACTTGCTAGGAATCTTTTTGATGACATGCCTGAGAGGGGGTTGATTACATGGAATGCTATGATTTCTGGGTATGCCCAGAATGGACTTGCTACTCAAGTTTTGGAGCTTTACCATGAGATGGAATCCTTGGGGATTTGTCCAGATCCCGTAGCACTTGTTGGGGTTCTGTCATCTTGTGCTAACCTTGGTGCCCGCAAGGTTGGTCTGAAGGTTGAACAACAAATAGAATCTGGCGGGTTCGGATGTAATCTGTTCCTGAAAAATGCTTTGATAAACATGAATGCTAGATGTGGTAATTTAGCAAGAGCTCGCTCTATTTTTGATGAAATGCCGGAGAAAACCTTAGTATCGTGGACAGCAATTATAGGCGGGTATGGAATGCACGGGCAAGGAGAAATTGCAGTAGAATTGTTTGATGAGATGATCAAGACAGGGATTAAACCTGATGGAGCAGTGTTTGTGAGCATTTTATCTGCTTGTAGCCATGCAGGATTGACCGATAAGGGCTCGGGTTATTTTAGTTTAATGGAAAGCAACTATGGTTTGCAGCCGGGTTTGGAGCACTACTCTTGCGTGGTGGATCTTTTGGGTCGAGCTGGTCGACTTGCGGAAGCTCATGGACTCATTGAATCAATGCCTGTGGAACCTGATGGTGTTGTATGGGGGGCTCTTTTGGGTGCTTGTAAGATCCATAGAAATGTCAACCTAGCAGAATTAGCTTTTAATCGTGTCATTAAATTCGAACCCTGGAACATTGGCTTCTATGTTTTGATGTCAAACATGTACACAGAGGCAAAGGATATGGAAGGGGTAAGGAGGGTTCGAGTGATGATGAGGGAACGGAAGCTTAAAAAGGATCCCGGGTGTAGTTATGTGGAATACAAAGGAAGGACTCACCTTTTTATGGTAGGAGATAGAAGTCACCCTCAAACAGAGGAGATGTATACGATGTTGGACAGGTTGGAAGGTTTGGTGAACGAACTTGGCAGGTATGAGAATACTGATCCAGCTAGAAGAACTGAAGAGCTTGTAAATGGGGTGGGAGTGCATAGCGAAAGGTTGGCTATTGCTTTTGGGCTTCTAAACTCCGGTTTAGGAAGGGAGATTCTTGTGATAAAGAACTTGAGGATATGTGGAGACTGTCACTTGTTCATAAAGTTGGTCAGCAAGGTTGTGGATCGGCAGTTTGTCATTAGAGACGCAACTCGTTTCCACCATTTTAAAGATGGAGCCTGTTCTTGCAATGAGTTCTGGTGAAACTTGCCTGACGAGTTCAATTGTTTGACAATCTACAAGTTGGCAGGTTGTTGCGCATCACTCACCCATTACCGACTTGGAACACCATTACAAAAAAGGAGAGAATCTAATCGAACTACTAAAAATTTGCAGAGAAGGGTAAAGGCATTTTAAAGCTGAGAGCAAAATATTTCTCCGGAATTTTCCATTCTGCTCAGGGTTTTGTGACATCTATTCCAGAGGGGAAGAAGCTGTGTTGTATTTTTAAGGTAGACAGCAGGGATTTTTCTCACACAAGGTTTTGGAGATTAAAAAAATTCCTTCAGCAACTGACTAGAATGAAAGGAGGTTCTTGTTGCAGAAAATTATATAAAGAGAGCAAGGTAGACGTGAATTAGGATTTGTTTTGTCGAAAAAAGAGAGCATTTCATGGAATTTTAATATACATGTAAATTTCAGAGCTGTACTCATCAAGAAGATACTTCTAATTGATCTTCTTCAAGGTCATCTTTCGTATACATGCATACATAGGTCTTAGAAGCGTGCAATTAGCGGTTCATTGGGTCATCAACATGGATGGATTGCATGAATTGGAAATACTTGCGCAGCAAGGATTCACGGCTCTCTCTCTCTCTCTAAATGGACTCAAACTGTCTTTTAGTGTTTGTGTCGTGTCATTGTGTGTAATTTTAAGCACTAAAGAACAAATTTTGGAGTGCATTCATGAGAAAGTGGAGTGCAAAAATCATTACCTTAAACCTTTTCTGAGTTAAGGAAAACTGGAAAACATTGCCATAACATAATCAAAGAAATATGTTACTTGGAATGAGTGGAACAACAATTCCTTCTTTCTATATTACACTACCATGTACGTATTTTATACGTGCGTATAATGACTGCACACAGCTTGAAATTGAACTCGACCCACCCAACATTACCTTCAAATTTTGGTACAGAATAACACAGCCAATAGAAAAACGCGCAATGCTGTTCGGCATGCAATGTTTTACTTATTGTCCATTTCCATGGCCTGAATAATCAGTTGACAGTTTGGAACAATCAACATCAGATATATTAACACCTAACAGTATAATAACTGCTGCTAGTTCGAGCCACCAATTCTTCTAACTGCATCAGTCCCAGAAACACATTCATCTTCAACCAACGGAATCGTCTTCCACACCGTCAACTTCATCGGCTGCTTCCCTCTACCTACACCTATAGGGAAGACAATTTTTAGAATTTATTTAGTTTCACATTCTTTATTTCCTTGTAACATAGAGTCATTCTCACCATCAGCAGGGCTAATATTTTCCATGCAAATGGAAGCATAATGAGAACCAGCTAATTCCAGGAGGGAGAACTGCCAGTTGCCTGCTGAGTTGGAGGGTTCTTCAGAAGAATCAACAACTATTTCAGATGCCTGAACGTACAAGGTGGAGATATAAGTAGTGAAAAACAAATGATAGCTTCCTTTTTTCACTGCATCAAAGATGGATGTTAAATGGTGAGTGGTGTAAAAGACAATTTGAACTAAATTAATAATTCTTGAAGACTGACTATTCTTGGTGTTTTACAACAACAAAAAAAAAAACATCTTTACTGAATTTATTTAGCTTTCATTCATAATAATTGTTTAGTTTTTAGATTCCTCCCACCAAGAGGAACAATTAATCCAAAAAAACATAACGAGAAATTAGGAAGGAAAAACGAAAAGACACTTCGCTTAATTTAAGTTAAACCCACCCTAACTTGGGTTATTTTGCTTGGTAGTTAAATGTAAATTCTCGTTCTTTTGGCTCAGCAAATGTAAATTCTCATTACGAAGGTCAAAACCTAGACAAAGGAACCGAAGAACGCACGGGTGAGTGGAAGAATTGTGAGGACACACTGCCACATGAGGGATAGTGTATGGTAATTGCTCCCCCAACACATGGGCCCTGTGACAGAAATGGTTACCAAATCACCTCACTTGGGTAAAAAAAATCACCTCTCAATTTTGTGACATACCTCAGAGTTTAAATTGCCAGAGAGGTCACAAGTTCCTCTAGTAGCATCCTGGTACCGCATGGTAAAGGTCTTGAAAGGTGCACCAGAGAAGCCCCTTCCCAGAGCTTTGACATACGCTTCCTGAAAGTAAATAGAAAGGAAACAAGAAAAATAAATACCACAATAATAAATCAAGCACGCAAACCCCTCTGATAAGCCTGGCAGAAGAGACACGCATAAATTCAAGGTGACGTTGGATGCAGAAAAGGCCATGGTAGCTAGATGGCTTCACTGTCTATTGCAGTAGAATAGAATGTGAAGTTACAAAAAAATTCATCATGAATGGGTGCTAGAAACTAGATCCGATGCATTGTTCTCTGTTGGATTGAAGTTATTTGTTATTGTGGCTTCCTTCTCCCATAAAGACTAAAGATCCTACAGATGGATGGCTTCAAGAGACAAGCAATGACAAGGTTAACTCCTCGTAGAATATGCCAGGCTGGAAAAGAGGTGTTAAAATGGACAGAATCAAAGGAAATGAAATACGAAAAACAGATATGTGTGTGCGTATGCGCATTTGTTGATTTGGAAATTAGACAGCTGTTTCTTTTTTGATAAAAGGTGTAGGAATGACAAAACAGCGGAATACTGGGCATTCCTAAAGTCTTAACCCAAACGCTCAGGGAGTTGGAGGAAAACAGAGTTTTCACCTCGTAAATTTGGGAAATAGATCCTTTCTCTGTACTCTAAAAGTCATTTTTGAACTTCCAGAGAACTCCAATAAAAAGAAAACTTCCAAAGAAATGGCTCCAAATTTTCTTTAGAAGAATTTCTACTAAAAACACCAAATATGAAGGAACCGACTTTTCAATTTTCTGATAATGTTAGCTCATTCAACTTTCTAACCAAAGTAAACGAAAATAGGATTGCAAGAGTAGGATTTCATCTCATCCCTGTAAACACAATGACAGTCATCTCTGAGGCTTTCGACAGATTTTAGCAGATTTATGATTTCCTTTAAACTTCAGTATATGGTGAGAAAAAAGAGAGGATTATTTCCAACTAAAAGTATATCTAGTACTAGTTATTCGAGAAACATAGCTAACCTTTAGCGTCCACAATTTTATGAACTCCTGGCGCTGAACTTCAGCGTTTGGAACAGCTGCTAAGAAATCCACTTCTTCATGCGAAAAATACCGCCTAGCAAAAGACAAGATATCGTGCTTTATTGTCCGTTGCTTTTCTTCCACATCAATACCAATCTATAATTGGAAAGGAATACATCCATTTAAGAAAAGGAAAAAAAAAAGAAGCAAACGGAGAGCCAAGGTAAGTATATATATTAACTGAATGAAAGTGAAGTCCATGAGAAGGATCGTAGTGTACTAACTGGAGAATCAATTGCCACCCCACAGGCTATCAAAGAGGAAGTATGTGATAGGTTGAAATGCAACGGTGGTGGGTGTGAATCTTCACTTTGTTGCCACTCCACCTATCAACGTATCCAATTAGAAAATCTAACGATATACAAGTTTATTTACCTTCCAAAATATAGAAGGAACACACACACAACAAAAAAAAGCATGAGGAAACGACGAGAAGTTCTCTAGCCTTCACAGAAGAAAAACAAACCTCAGGCTTCCCATAGGTGTTCTTCATAAACTTCAAAGACCTCGGACTAACTTGAGAGTTTATCTGATCTAGAATAAGAAAAATGTAAAGTTACTGCAAGGTGTTGCACAACATCTCTCTATGACATTGAAAGATCACAACAACAATTTTCAAAACAGTAGGCACACATGATAATTTTCGGGTTCTCCATCCTATTTTGGCTCATGTTATAGTTGGGTTTGCTCCTGAATCTGCCGATCAGTCAGTTTAAGGATCAATCCGATCGAGCCAACTGTAACCTACCAGAGAACCGAAGAAGTGCAGCAGACGGTTTGGATGTGACTCACTGTTGAAATCGGTTTACATCAGAGAGCACCCAACTAGTTCGGTTTTGGTGACGAGCCAAGGTGAAGCCCAACCCGGCCCACGATCCCCCATAATTTCAGGTCTGTGTTAATAGATCCTAACCCATTAGATATTTCCTAATACTGGATGACAGACGAATATATAAAAATGAACCCTTAAACATTGCTGCTATCAGTTTATGCAGAGATCCCAAGTAAGACCCAACCAAACCCCAACAAACCGCCACGCACACACAGAGACAGAGAAAAGTTGTAAAATGTAAGTAAATTGCCCAGATAGCTCATAGATGATAACATCCAATCAATGACAGGTTTCATTTTCAGAAATACATTTGAAAGATAATGGTCCTACATCTCGCTATGGTGGTGCGAACCAAGGCACGGGCTAGCAGGGCTCTTTTCCTAAGCTCATCTCCACGCATACCCAAAACATTTTCTTTCTCACAAGGTGATAGGAGTTCCAGATATTGACTGAGAAGGGATGCATTCTTCACTTCATTTGGTAAAATGTACCAAAGATGGGTTTCCCTGGAAATTACATGAAATTTTTCAGAGTTCATACAACAAACTGAACTAAGCACTAGCATGCTAGATATTTAACTATTTTAGGATGTCCAACAAATGCAAGAAGATGGATATAACGATAAAATGCTAAATTCCGTTAATTTTTTAAGCATGATATATGGCATCTTAGTACATGAGGAGAAAGTAGTACAACCCTTCAGAAATTTTTGTAAGTAATCAAACTTAATTCCTTTCAACTTTCACATGATCTTCCAACTTCTCAACTGCACATAACCATCTAGAAAAAAAAAGTAAAACCCATGATACCAAAACCTATTTTCAACAGTCTCTATCAAACAAGAGATATCAAGACTGAGAAAATGAGCACAGGGAAGTCAAATGCAAGTCCAGCTATTGCTTTTATCAACAGTTGAATTGGTTCCGCGTTGGATGATCATTTTGAAACTGGGGTTGTTTTCTTAAGTGACGAACTTACGGCAACCGCATCCCAATTGGGAAGATATAAAGGTAATAATGACATTCCCATTTAAACGAACCTACAAATGGTATTCAAAAGTAAGAAATAAAGGCTTGCATACATTTGAGATGGAAGTTGCACAGGGACCAGAGGGGATACAGAATTAAAGAACCTCTGACTGAAGCAATGTGTCTTCATCATGGAACTTGAACTTAGTAGATGACATGACATGGATGTTGGGATTGTGCTAAATCAATCTTCTGCACCATAACAAGAAGAACGAAATAAGACAGTTTCACATATACAAGGAGGGGTATCACTGTACTGTACAAGAGGTAAGCAAAGAACACAACACTAAGTTCATTGAGTCGGATTCATCTAAAGGACTAAATCTCATGCCAAAATGTTGGAAGACACAACTAAATTTCACCCTCTCCTACGTAGATCTTTAATTTCATAAGATGAGATAGAGTTTACAAACACAGAGAGCCTTTTCAGCTCGGAGCGGGAGCCTTATGTAATGCACAAATAAATATACATGACATAGAATCTGCAAGAATACCTAGTCTATTCCCCCTAAAAATAAGTTATTTTGAATCCAACCTTGTGTATTTAGCACCAGCAATGTTACGAGGGAAAAAAAAAGACTTAGAACAACTAAACAGACATGATCACCTCTGCTTAGTTGTTCTAAATCCTTTTTTTCTCACAACATTGTAAAGCAATGGTAGAAAAAATATGTAACTAAGGAACCAAACACACCACAAAAAACAATGTGGAACTGCAATCAATCAATTCTGATAGGCTTACATTTGAGATTCAGATTTTTCAAAAAAGGTGTAAAAAAGAAAATTCATAATAGTGCTGTTTCTGTAATTTTAACTCAGCATCCCCATTAATAAGATGTGCTCTTATGAAAAAGGTCAAAAAATACACTTGTTTGGTATCAGATTAGAAATTAGTAAAAATGAGTTTAATAAACCTCTATTCAGTTGGATTTGGGAAACCCAGAACATCCCAAACATATTTTCTTTAACCCCCAAAAGCCCTACTCTAATTACCCCATCCTACCTCTAAAAGACTAAAACCATACAGTCTTCCCCATTGCAAGGGAATCTTGAATCTTTTTTTCTTGCAATTCATAAAATCTACCCCTAATTTCAACCAAATTCAAGCCTAAACCCATCCCATCCCAGACCTAGATTTACCTTATCTCAAATATTAACTCGAATATTTGAGTAAATTGACATGTTGTTTGCTTGTTTGTTGTAATATATCATCACAGTTCTTTTCTCTGTTGTGAGGGGGGAATTGAAGACTCTTTCCTTTGGATTAGGGATTTGGTGAGAAAAGAAAAGAATGGAGAAGGGATTCTCACCACTTGTTTCGATAAATGGTGAGAGATGATGAGGAATGTGTGTAAATGCAAGGCTTATTTTGTTTCTCACCAGTTCTCACAAAAAATGATGAGATTTGGTGAGAAACCATAACCCTTTCTTTTCTCATCAAATCACATCTTCCAAAGGGGGAACTCAAAGCACTGACAAGCTGTGAGAAAGACAACAAAATGAATGCAAGAGAAAGAAACCCAAATCAAATACTCGGTTAAAATAAAGTAAATTACAAACGAGCCCGTCATTCAAATCAAAACCATAGTATCATATTCATAAAGATGGGAAAAGCCCTGTAAGGCGATTAAGCAACACGTCGTATATGTGATATAGTCGCGAATGATTAACTCTGACAAAAAAAAAACCTCGAAACTCATCAAATGAATCCAGTGCCAACTAAAACTGTAGGAAAATTACAAGAGTTCGGCATAATCTATAGAAAGTAACAACAACTGATCTAAACAACAGTAGCAAAAACTCCAATGCATCACACTTTAATAGTCCAAAGATACTCTAAAACAACAATCAATCAAATTTTGCAGCTGAATCTAGCGATCGAACAGGCCAAAAACATCATAGATACGTAATGTGATTAAGAGTATGGGTGATAAACTAGCCAAACACGATCTCGTCTTGCCATTAAAAAAAAATCTGAGCTTAAAAAAAAATGTTCAAGCTCGGTAACAAACGAATCTTGAACAAGTTTGAAAAGCGCGAGTAGCTCGATAATTGAGAGAGAGAGAGAGAAGATTACCACCAGAACTCTTCGGGAGAATCGAAGGTGTATAGCCCTTGCGAAGGGAGGAACCCCAAGCTGCGCCTCGCTTTGCATCCACCGCCTCTGCAGCCATCGGCCAATTTTTTGCCTTTTGGCAAACAAAAATGCTAGGCACACAACGTACGGACGCACAACAACTCACACAACTACTGACGTCATTCTCAAAACGACGTCGTTTTGCTTAAAAAAAAAAAAACCGGTCGCAAGGAATAGTCACCCTTCTTCCCCTTCCCCATTTCACGATCAGAATACAGACAAGAGAAGCGAGAGAGGGGCTTCCACCACCCCCCAACCTAGTGCTCCCCCATCGCCGGAGACCGCCATCACCACCGGCCTCTGGGTACCCCAGCGTTCTCTCTCTCTCTCTCGACCGTTTGTTACACTTTCTCCAACAAAATCGAATGAAACTTGAAGAGGTAAAAATTTCGAAGTTAGATGGCTTGATCCGAAACGTGTAATCACTCATTTTTTCCTACTAATCTTCCCCATTTTAAGTTTCTTCCTTAGACTTCTTTGATTTTAATACAAATCAGTTTGCCCTAATTTTCCAAAAAAAAAATCCTCTGTTCTGAGATTAGGGTTGCCCGAAAATTAGGGCTTTGAAGGTATTGTTGTATCCTACTTGATTGGCATTGTTGTATCCTACTTTCTTTCCTTAATTAGGGCTTTTGTGTATCTAGAACTGTTACATAGCTAGATTTGTTTCATTTTATAGAAAAAATCAGTGTGCTCTAACTTTTTAGAATTACTTCATATAATTGTTGGCTATCTGAGAATAGAGATTCATTTTATCCTAACATCCCCATTTGATTCATGTATTTACAAAGAACCAGGCTCCCTTCTGTCTTGTTTATCATATTTGAACCCGATATTAGCAAGCCACCCAAAGGCTCTATATGTACATACAGATGTTATGTGTAGATTTTAAGGCATATGATTTGTTTTCTCTATTTTATTGTGTGGATTATGCATTAGTTTTGTTTCTGTCTTGTGAAAATGGTTCATGTGTCTCAATCCTACCAATCCTATCAGAAGACATATTTATACAGTTTTTTGTGCGGAACAATTGAAAGGAGAGAGACTGGCCTGGTGTTAACTCCTGAGTCCCGATGAGACCTAACCTTTGAGACTGCAATACTGCATCCTTGTTGGATTTTCATTATCCTTTAGTTAATAGATACTCCCTCTGTTCCAATTTACTTGTTCCAGTTCTATTCTAACTGGATAAAAAAACTAGTTATATCTTTAAATTGGTAATGAATTTTATATACAATATGGATCTTGTTTGATAGATCTCGATTTATTCTATAATACAATGTTTTCAAAATCACCTAAAATATTATAAATTACAAAATATAATCAATTGAAAAGCGGCACGAACTCCCAAAAGTGACAATTAAATTGGGACGGAGGTAGTAAGTAGTACTATATTAACGAAGTAGTGGACTTAATAGATAAGTGTTGAATACATCATTTATATAGCAACCTGTTGAGGTTACTTGAGCCCTGCAGGCTGCCTTTGAAGCAAGGATATTTGGTATGTGTGAAGGAAAGATGTTGTCATGTACCTCCCATCTTATTATATGCATTTAGCCTGATTTTAATTGTTTGACATGATGCTGTTTTTAGCTTCACTTAGGTGATCAATCACCATTCCAGTTGACTAGTTTCTTTCAACTCTGCTCGGACCGCGATTTGTTTAGGAATTTCTACAATGACGAGAAAAAAAAGATAGGAAACTTGGACCACTGAAAGGGCTCAAGGAGAAAGAATTGCTAGTGCTTGTAGCCAACAAAGAAACTTGGACCTAGATGATTCGTGAGTTTAAACATACAGATATCGGCATAGAGATGACTCCGCTTGGCAGTTCAGCAACTTGGAGATGCCACATGCCGTTGAAAGCGATTGAAGCTATTCAAGTGAATCATAGGCCAGGAAAATGATCAATTGTTGTAATTTGAAATATGAAATTGTAATTTGTTGGAATATCGAGTTGTAGTATCAAGTTTTAGTTTTGCGAAATCTAACTTCAATTGTAGCCTATTTGTGTTACTATATTGTTTTATTGTTTTTGTTGGGAATGGATTTTGGCTATGAATGTGGCTTGTGAATGGTGATTTAGAATAAAAAATGTCCGGGGTGGGCTTGTGCGTAATCTCATGTTGTTTCTATTGTTGTTATTGTTGTACTGACTTAGACGTAAGACGTAGGGCTAGGACCAAAAAACAGGGGAGTCCATGCCAAAATTGAACATGGGATTCTATTCGATTCGACATTACCAATCCCTTCTTATTATCAATCTTTTCTCATTACGAATCTCTATCTCAATCTCATCTCCTTACGAATCTCATCCATCTATTACCGTCATCAAACTTAGGGATTTTTTTTTGTTTCGAACCAAAAAGAGCACTAAGATCGAATCTCTCTCTCTCTCTCTCTCTCTCTCTCTCTCTCAATTTGGTTAGGGTTCAAGACTAGGTTATGTTTTTGCTGATTTCAAACGAAAATTAGGTTTTGTGAACTGGGTTTGTCAAATTAGGGTTAGGGTTTGACGAACAAGAAATTAGGAGAAGGTCAGGGGTGTTTGGAACTAGAACTGGATAAATCCTCATATGCCTCAGCCTAATACATCCGAGCTCCAATTCTTTTGTTGTTGTTCATTTTTTTTTTTTGTATTTATATTGTGGTCCATTGGTTGATTATTCTAGTTTGTCGAAGAGTGAAATGTGATTTTGTATTGGATTCCTGTGTTGCTGTTGCTGCTTTTGGACAAATTGCGGCATTAATTGGATTGCCTTTTTTGCACAGATGGTGCGTGAGAAGACCCTTCGTGCACCCCATGAAAAGGATTTCATAGTTACTAAGAAGCTATTAATAGACACCATTACAGATGCATCATTTTTGTTCTGGTGTTGCGCTAAAGCTTAAACCAAAAGTTTTCGACATATAAATATAGACATATTAGACTCAAACCTAAAAAGTTTTATTGTCCAATCCTTGCTTTAGCGCAACACCAATCCTTGCTTTAGCACAACACCAGAACAAGAATGATGCATCTGCAATGGCGTCTTTTAATAGCATTTCAGAAACTATGAAATCCTTTTCATGGAGTGCACAAAAGGCCTTCTCACGCACCATCTGTGCAAAAAAGGCAATCAACTGTAATTTGTCCAAAAGACTACTGACTATACAATATCCTAAATCCCATGAACTAGAAATCGAACCCGCTCTGCTAGTACTCAAACTTTCATACACTGGGAATTTGAATTTGAAACTATCAAGCCCAAGGTGTATGCATAAACCTAATTTGACAAACCTAGTTCACAAAACCTAATTTCTGTTTGAAATCAGCAAAACCATAATCAGGTCTCGATTCCTAACCAGATTGAGAGAGAGATTCGATCTTCTTCTATAGTCCTCTTTTGGTGCTTTTTTTCATTCAAAACAAAAAAAAATAATCCTAAAAGCCCTAATTTCTGGCTTTGCAGAAAAATGCAGGGAGAGAGAAAGAGAAAGAGAAGAAAACCTTGGAGTCGTCGTCGCTTGGATTGTTCGTTTCAGATTGATCGTTAAAAAATCTTCGAACGCCTAAATTATTGGAAGGGGACGGTATTTAGCTAGTATATATTTGGACAAGATTTTTGAAGGGGAAGAGTACTTGTATTTCACTTATAACTTGAATTTTTTTTGATATAGTATATAATGAATAGAACCCATCCATATTTATAGTGTTCTATGGAAGGTTCTAGATATCTTTTACCAAATAATTTATGGGTACATTCTAAATTTTACACATATGACTTATACTAACAACAAATATCTAGATACTTTCCAGGGATGTTTTAGAACAAGGTCTTCTAGAAACAACATATTTATACTCCTCCAATAATATCTATTATTTGGGCTTTTTCATTGGGTTTGTCTTGGACTTTATTTTTCTTGGGCCGAAATACCAAATCAACTTTATGTTCCAACATAAATCGCATCTTCTCTCGCCCTCTCTCTGAACGTAATGAACTGGGAATTGGGAAAGGGGGGATTGGGCCTTGACACGCGTGAGTGGAGAACCCGTTTCCTCCAACCTATCTCTTTTTTTATACATTTGACCCGCGAGATTCTTCCCTTTTATCACAGCCATTGGATGACTCATCCAACAGCCTACAAAAGAAATCTGGATTTTGTGCATGTCTGGATCCCTGATAGGATTAGTAGTGTGTGTGTGTGTGCATGTACACCACCACGGTTCAAGTCCACAACCTTTTACCGTCTGCACCTCCCCTTTTCCGATTGAATTTTGATGATCCGAGTCGCTCAATGTGTTCAGAACGTGATTTTAAGCGTATTCGTGAGAAATTGGCAAAAAATGATCGGGTATGGCTTGATTTGAGTAATTTTTTATTGAACCGTCCAATAAATTTTTTTGTATATATATATACACACACACAGAGATCGAGTCATTTAATTTATTTTTAAAAAAAATTATTATTTAAATTTTTTAAAAAGAAAAGTAAAAGCATACTTTCTCCAAATTATTCACCCTCTTACAAATCAAATAAAGCGATTCTTGGACGATGTACTTTTTTTCCCTTTCCCCAATATCATCTCCACTCCTTAGTCCATCCACAGTGGTATAATCAAAAGTTAATTATTTTTAAAGTGAACAATATTTGTGCAAAAGATGGCTCACAATGGTATAATCAAACTTATCAACATCCTTAATTAGAAATAATCAAATTTTAGACTTTGGATAACCAAAACTAGCAACATTTTTCAATAATTAAAATTTGTTGATGTAATACTCACTCCGGATACTTTAGTATTTCAATTACTTTTAAATAAACTATGTGTTTTAGGGGTTTAAATAGTAAATAATAGAACTTGCGAGGATCTTGTGTGTGATTTGTGATTGGAGTATAAGTTAGGACGTAGTTCCGCTTGCATATGATAAATTTCCTTGTGTCCTTAGCAAAATATCCTGGGGATATTTATCTTTCTCCATACGTATCTTGTTTCTACGCAGAGAGAGAGAGAGAGAGAGGTGGCAGAATCTTGTTTCTACGTAGAGAGAGAGAGAGGGTAGAAGAGAAGGGGAGAGAGAGAGACGGCAGAAGAGAAGGAAGAAGAGACCAGAGACTCTGGTCTGTTTTTTACGAAATTATTCAAGATATCTAGAAAGCTTTTAAATTTCTGATATTTTTATTGAAAGTTCATTAGTGTATCTATTATATCGTGTTAAATTTTTAGAATTTTCTGAGAAGTGTAGAAAAAGATAAAAATCATAAATTTAACTATGGTCAGGATCCTATTTTTTAGTAGACAGCTTACAGAGCTGCGTTTTTTATCAATTTTTTTTTATCGTTAAGAGATCTTCCTGATTATGGGTTCTTATGAGTCTGAAAAATTGATAAGTTGGTGATGTTTTGGCGTTAGAATTACTAAAAAATATTAAATATTTGATTTTTAATGAATTTTCGAACACAGACTATTCTGCTGAAAATTGTGCTTCACTACACAGAATTTCTGAGTTTGGAGGTGATTTTGACTAGATTTCTTTATTTTGAAAAATCAGAGAAAAATCAGGGATGAATGTTGGTGTGTGGTAATAGTGTGTACCAAATTTAGGATTTATTAGATGCATATTCTAAATTTGACGGATTTTATAAGTTGGTGTGTCCCTGCTGAGTTTTGTATTTACTGCACTGACACATTTTGAAAAAATGATCATATCTTTTAGCTCGGGTATCGGGTTAGCGCACAGATTGTTGGTTCTGAAACTAGACTCGTATGTCTTTTGGAATATGTGAAGGTTGTGACTTAGTTTGACCAGGTTAAATCAGTTTTTGATTTGAAGTTGATAGACATGCAGAATCTGTGATTTGGACAGATTTTTGTGTAATTTTGAACGAGCATAACTTTATCGTTTGAACTCCGTTTTTAACAAATTTTATATCAAAATTCATGTATCGAAGGTGTACTTTCTAATGGTGGTGATTTCATGATCTGATTTTAATTCTATAAGAAGTTATAGGCAGAATACGATAGGCTGGTTATAGATTTCAGATCAAATGTAGAGGTGATGTGGTGTTTGAGTGTTACGCTTGTTTAGGGACACTTATAAACCTTTAAGATAGACATGCGTGTATGTGTTAAGCATTGTTAATCTATTGTTAGTGTTATAGATTATTTTAAGGAGTTGGTGGTAACGTTTAAGCGTTCAATAAACTGATATGGTTATCTTATGACTAGGTAATAAGCCAGTCAATTGGGGAGGTTCCGAAATCGTAAGTTTGGCGTACCTCGGTCGATACAAATGTGAGTGTATTTGATATGATTTTTCTCCATATAATACCGTTGTGGTGGTGGGTGTATATCTTACTAATCGTAGTTAGCTTTTAATATGGTTATCCTTACTGAGATATTGCTGTAGTGGTGAGTGTATATTATGCTACTGTTATTTAGTTTTGAAATATTGTGAATGTGTGCGTGTGAGGCACACCATGTCGTAAGTCATATTGTTTAATGGACGATGGTTAGGAGCATAGTGTATGGGACACGAGATTTGGTTGTGCTATGCGTGTTTGATGAAAATACATGCTGATGGGTGTTGATTGAACCGCCGAAAGTTAACGTGTGAGGCATACCATGTCGTATGCCATGCCGGCTAATTGTCGGTGAATGGGAGTATGGTATGTGGGACACCTTATCTTAGGTTCATGGGATATGACAGATGTGCCACTGCATGTGATGTGATTACATTCATATTATTGTGCATTGATTATTATTGCTCAGTTGGGTGGATATGTTGGTTATAACTGTTATATGCATCCTAGTATTTCAGTTACATTGGTGATGTGTAGTCATGTTGATATTCCTTCGGGTATTGTGGTATTATGTTGAATATTTCTATATTTCACACACTCTAACTTTCCTTTTTGGTTTGTCAAGTAGCAGGTTACTTAAAGTTGGTCCACTATCGGTCGTCGTGTTGATGCGTTTTGCTTGCGTCAGGTAAGATTTTGGTTACGTTGTTGTGGAGTGTCTTAGTTGGTGCAGAACTTAAGTTGTAAGGAGTTATAGCTAAGGATAGTTAAAGTTTTAAAATTGTATAGGTCGTAATTAAGTTCGGTTGATGGCTAGTGTTCTATTTGAGATTAGCCTTGGATGTTGTAGATAGTCGAGTTTGTTGTAGGTGATTGATGAAGAAGTTAGTTTATTCAAATTGTAAGTAAATCGTCGATTGATGTGTTGAAATATAGAATTTTTAAAGTACTACAATGCAGATGTTGTTTCTTGGTTGTGCAATATCATGGTTGGTTGGTCAATACGTTGACTCATTTTTTTTATGTTATGTTAAGGTGTTAAGTCTTCCGCTGGGTATTTATTTCTGACAGGTTATGGTGTGGTTTGGTCTTCTGTGTGGAATGTCAAGTGGTAGCGCCGAGTTGGGTCCACTTTGGGTGCCGTTTGCGGGGCGGAGCGTGATAGTTGACCCCACATCACATAAGTTAACTAGTTCTAGAATTTATATACACGCATATTTTAATTGGTATTTTCTTCTTCTCTTCTTCGCCAACTCTAGATCTTCTCCACTTTACCCACAAATTATTTCTCTTTCTTTTCCTCCAAAAATGAAGTTCATATCTCTCAATTATCTATAATTCAACCCATCGTCGCCAGATTAAAGTATTTTATTCTTCTTTCCCGTTTCTATTCCCCTCCCCCCAAAAAAAATTCATAATATGAGGGGAAAAAATCACCGATTTTTTTTCAAAATTAAGGGAGAGAATTGATATATTTTTGCCAAAAAAAAAAGTTAATGAAAAGAAGTGAATGGCGGGAAACAAAAGAGAGAGAGAGAGAGAGAGAGAGAGAGAGAGTGAGAGTGAAATTGTTGTGGATCTCTTATTTTTGGTTATGGACTAGAAGCGACCATTGTGAACCTCAACATTAGTAAGCTTAGCAACCTCTTAATAGCAACCTCTTAAATAAGTAATCAAAAACTGATGTGTCAACTTTTGGCTATCTATTTTTTATTATACCACTGTGGATGGCTTTAAAACATCTCCACCCATTTACTCAAATTTGAGTAAAAATATGAGTAATGCTTCATTTGGTATTGTGTGTTTCAATGAGTAAACTCAAATGCCAAATCCAAGCATAAATATGCACAAATTTGAGTAAAAACTTCATTAATGACAATATCGTAAACTTAAATGTGTGAAATTTTTCTTCAAAAATTTAGTAAAAGTTTGAGTCTAACCAATTTTGAGTAATTGTAACGACCCGAATTTTTGACCCAATTTTTTTAATACAAATTTATACTGTTAAATTTCTAATTTAATAATTAATTAGATTGAACAAATAAAATATATTATTATGTGTACAATGGATATTATTTGCACTGTTGAATAAGATATGTATTTAAACTTTAAATATACAGGAAATCAGTGATTCATATTCATCTCTTATTTTTCCTATTTAAACCCTAAGTAGAACTCTATTCAAACTAACTCTTCACTTCTCTCTCTTATCCTATACATACATGCGTTCAGATACATTCTCACCATGTACATATATGCGTCCACATACATTAGAATTGAAAATCCCCCCAAATGTGGCACTTGTCCCCTATCTTTTTATCGTTATCAGTATCATTCTCCTTTCTCATTCCACCACTTTTACACTTATTCTCTCACCTTTTCACTACCTTATTCTCTTTCATTATACATACCCACATAAATTTAAAAATTGAACACCAGTATATTATTTTACTCCCAATTCTATTGTTGAGTCTAGAATAGAGAGAGAGAGTTGTGACCGTAGGTGTGTGCACATCGTGAGTTTCGTGGGCACACCGCCGCTGCGGGCCCTGTTGGATTGCCGCCGGACGCTGCCTCGAGATTTCAGAACCACCACAGCGATCTACGGATACCGTACAACACTTATCCGGACTTAGAATCGCGTTTGAGGTAATTTTCCAAAAACCCGAAGCCTTAATCTGCATTTTAATGGAGTTAGAACTTAGATTTAAAGTATATTGAAAATGATGACCTGCTGTTAAATTATTAATTTATTTTTAGTCATGTTTATATTAAAATTCACTCAGGTTGTGCTACAATGATTAGTATTATACCCTGTGAAAATTTATGATCGTTTAACAAGTATTTGATTGTGAAATTATTATTGATGATGCATTGTTAATTTGTATTTGAGTGGACATTTACGCGTTTAATAAATTATTGGGGTAGATAAATGTTTATGAAATATTCACAAGAATATTTTATTAGTAAAAATTTATTTAGATTGTAAACAATAAATATTTTAGATTATATATTAGTTAATCTTTAACTCTAATAAATATTGACTAAAATAGCCTCGCATAATTTTGTTGTTATAAAAATCTCATATTAATATTTAATATAATTAGTAAATATTAAATTTAGCAATAAGTATTTTCCAATAAAAATTAGTTTGTAAAATCTATGAATAATATGAAAGTTAAAGAAAATGTTTAAATAGTAGAAATGTTTTATAAAATTTCTAAACGAGAGAAATAGACCTAATTTTTAAGTGTAGTAATTAATTGTTTGACTGAATATTATTTTGTTACTCACATGATTAATTCTATGGCAGGATAAATTTTATCGCATGGTTATGTGTTGTTGGCATGTTAGTACTTTTAGTTGAAATGTTGAACCATGTGGTATTTTGTTGTGGTTGTAGATTGGACAAATAGGTTCCCCGGGTGGTTACAAGTAGTGAATCATATAGACGATGATAAGTAAATGCAAAAAGGTAAAGTGTTGAAGTGTGAGTACTGTGTGGATTGTGAATTAAGCCATGGCGATGGCAAGGGTAACCTATGGGGCCCTGTGTTGAAATGGGTTACCTACAGGGCCCGGTGTTGTGACACTATAGTTAGCGTGGGGTAGTGGATGTCCGACCCTAATGTACGATACGTCATGGAATGACTCGATCCTCCTGTTATGGTCTTAAGTGAGAACATGCTCGGTACATAACTTAGGTGAGCTCACCTAGGACCCTAATGCAAGATAAACAAGAGGAATGGTGGACCCATGAGACGATTGTAGTTAGTGGATGTGGGAGGAAAGAATCTCGTGGAGAGAATTCTTAGATTACATGTAAGATGATAGATAGTAAAGAAAAAGACGATGTGTTATTATGTTGTATCTTCGATGCATTATGAATTATTATATTGTTGATCTGCATATTGTGATATTGGGTTTTAGGATTTCTACTTAGTGAATTATCACTCATGATACGTTTGTATCCTGGCAAATCGTTTGCTTCGGCGTTCAATTTGCCAGAGTGTGCAGGATTCCACAGTGGAGCAGTTGATACAGGTGGGACCCCTTGCAACAGAGTCTAGGCCAACGTTGCTTGGAATTCGTGTCACAACTAGAGTCGCTATAGAGTTGCTTTAGTTAAATAAATGTACATAGATTTTTGTATTATTTTGAAATTGTAATTTTTATATAAGGATAAATAGGGGCCTAATAGTTTGTAAAATTCAGTGTATTTTAGGATTAATATTTCCGAAATCCCTTAAGAAATCGGGGCGTTACAGTAATGGTCTAGGTTTGGGTAAGGAGTGAGGGGAGTTTTGGGTGATTTTATTCAAATTTAAGTTTGAGTCAAAATTTGAGTAAGGAGTGGAGATGCTCTTACTCAAATTTAAACTTAAATTCAGATCCGAGTTAAAAACAACCAAATTGGAGCTCCACTTCGTACCCAAAGTTATACCAAATTTGAGTTCTACCCAATTTTCACCAAATTTCAATGGCTATATTTTGGTGGAAGGCGATGGTGATTACTCGTGGTTGAGGGCTGTTGTTAACGACTCAGGCAAGAGTAGTAGAGGTCAAGAGAGAGAGGTCGATCATCGTCATCAGCCAAGATCAAGAGAGAAAGAGATGTAGGAGATCGATCGATTGATCGAGACATAGGAGTTAGTCGTCGTCATCGTCACTCGGGCAAGGGTAGTACAGGGAGACGCACTGCAATTTTTGGCGGCGGTGAGCGAAGGATGTTGGTTAGGATTTGAAATCCGAGTAAAGAGCTGAAGAAGCCAGTTCCAAACCAAACTTTTAGTCAGATTTTTATTGAAATTTGAGTAAAAATTGTGTAAGAGTTGGAGATGATCTAACAAGCCAAACATAAGAGAAGGAAATTCTTCTTCGTTTTTCTATCAACTATGATAATTACATTGATAAAAGTTTAATGGCACTTGCATAACTTTTTTTTGATCGGCAACGACACTTACATAACTTAATTTATTACAAATATCTATATCTATCTATCTATCTATACTATATATTAAAGTAAAGTGCTCATTAGTGAGGAGGACTTTCATCGCGACAAGTGTCATGAATTAATTGGTGTTTCATAAAATCAATTGAAGTTGGCTAAAACCAATTAAACACTTAATCACAACTCAATTACATCTCACAATCATAATGAAAAAAGAAAGAAAAAGAAGAATCTATAGGGGTAAGTAGTACGATCTATATTCTCTCCATCTATTGAAAAATGTATGCATAATAATTTGAGAAAAATTATATGTATTATATTTATATATTTATTTTGATGAATGTTGGAAAAAATGATATTATGATGTTTCGGCAAATGCTAATCTTTCGAAAAATCTTTTTTGGACTAAATATTTTAGGCCTTGGAACATTGCATAAAGTCTCTTGGATTCAAAGTTCAAATCTTACAAAGACTTAATGAGCTTGATACATGCTTTAACGGATTTATTTAGATGAAATTTTGAGCCATAGGTTGACGAATCGGCTGACAGGCCGGCTGTCTGAACACAGAGCTGTGACAACTGAAGACCATCGGATGACCCACCGGATGACCGGCCGGTCGACCACCAGGACGACCACTCTATCAACCGGCCAGTGTAAAATGGCCTCCAACGGCTAGTTCCAACGGCTCAACTCTCCAACGGTTCCATCACTTTACAAACGGCTAGTAGGAGATTGAAAGGCTATATAAGGGTTCAAGAACTCATTGATGAGTGGGGATTCAAGCTACAACTTTCATATCACCCCAAGCAAATTCTCCAAAAGTCAAGCCAACACTTTCATATCTATCTTGAGAGAAATTTTGTATAAGTTGAGAGCTTTCACTTTTATATCTACCTTGTGAGGTTATAGGTATAAGAGCAAGTTGTCTTGTGCTGTTAATACAGGCATATCATCCATGGGAACTCTCGCTTGTGACTGTGTCACCGAAGCAAGACTCTCCGACCATGGGTGACGGCGCACCGGTGGAGACGGTGGCCGGCTGGTCTGGTAGGTACCATTGTTAGGTGACATAAGCGTGGCTTATGATGAGTGTTTGAGTCAAACACTTGAAAGCTTAGAAGACCAAATTCGGGTTGGAATTTGAGCGTTATTGTTTTTTTGAGGTTTTCGGAGAAAACTCTTGCGATTGCACTAGCTCATCGGGAAAGTTAGGGGATAAGGTCATTGTAACCACCCGCAATACTTACTGCTTGTAATCTTTTTGAAGATTAAAGAAATCTTCAAGTAGTTGCTTGAGGAGAAGTGGAGTAGGCCGGACCGTGGACAAATCCGGACCGAACCACTATAATCGGGTTCTATCTCTCTAACTCTCTCTCTTTTACTTGCTCATATTATCTTGGATATATTTGTTAGAGATTATTAAGCAATCCGATTCACCCCCCTCTAGGTTGCAATTTTTGGGTAACACCATCTTTATTGTCGTTAGTCTAAATGTGTTAATTTCGCATTTATGACAATAGCTACATTATTTTTTTTGGTTAACTTATCTCATTGAATTACGGACAAAAGCTTTAAAAAAAATTGAACACCCAACAGCCGTCAGACAAATCGTTTCGGTTTGCATCCTATGTGGTCTAATCGTTAATGGTGGTTAACATTTTGGATGGAAAAGTGAGGGTGTGCCGATCACGTGTGATCAAAACCTAAATGGAAGATGCTTAATTCTTCCCAAAAACCAAGTGGAGTGGAGTGCAGTTCGCCTCCTTTACATTCTCTCATGCACATGGATAGGGTTCGATCCCCGTAAGCCTCATGCCCCTCCCCCCAAGTCCCCTAGGATAGTGTAGATTAGAATTAATGAATCGCAAAAAATAAAAATAAAAAATTTCCCTAAAAGAATTTTTTAAAATTCTAACCTACCGAGACGAACAGTAAAATTGAGCTAGAGCTGTGATGGGAGAGCAGGGAAACAAAACGTTGGGGGTAGACTTTCTGTTTGAAAGAATGATAGGCCCTACAGAATAGAATAAAAAGGTTCCATTTCCATCATTATTTAAGATCTTGCTAAATAATGTCCAATGGAGTCCCCTCACAAGCTGATGTACTTCATTGTACAATAGGGTCTTGTGCCATGAACCAAGCCTCAAAAAATTGACAAATGGATTGTGCTTTGGTCCAGTTCACTCTAGATCATCTATGTCCTGTTGTTAATGGAGATCCATTGCCATGTCAACTATACTGTCTAGATCTCTCCCTTTCTCTCCAAAAGCAATACGGGTCTTATTCACGTAATTTTTTAAAGGAAAGTATTACAATATAGTCTTTAAAATGTCTTGCACTCTTCTTTTTAATTTTTGCACTGCACTCGCGCTTTCGATCCTTACTTTTACGGATTTAAGTAATTTTAAATGTGTTTTAAATAAGCTTTTACAGTCCCATTCTATTCCCACTCACGCATGCAAATTATGTAATTTAGGTCAGTGGCGCCCTTAATTTCTTTACTAATATCCAAGCATTTTGGTCAGAATTATAGTAGGCTTCTTTCCTAGCTCCAAGCACGTTATGGGGTCTAAAGCAACCCATTTCCAATACCCAAAAGGCAAAAGATAAGTATTAAGTACATGATCAACTACGTACAACCTCCCCACTACAACAACGCTATCCATCATTTTCAGCCGACCACCAAACGCACCTCTCTCTCTCTCTCTCATATTGGAAGGTATGTGTTGAGGATTCTCTCTCCCTCCCTCTTTCTTTGCTTCAACATTGAGTGGTCGGTGCGTTAGGATTCTTTATCTTTTAAAGTTCTTTTCATAGTTTGGATATTCGAACTAACTTATGTGCATCTCAATTAATCTTGCAAGTCCGATTCCACTGTCCACTTGTAGGAGCCCAATTAAAATCGGAGTAAAGGTCTGTATAGCCTGACTCTATTTTTTGAGAGTTAACTACTGCATTGCCCCCTCTATTTGGTACGGATGGAAGGGAAGCCAAGTCCTTATAAAATATGGCACTCGAATCAATTATAGAACGGTTATAACAAACCATACAATTTTTTTTTTGTAGGTCATAGAATAATTTCAGATTCTACTTCTCGTAAGTTGGGATAATATTAAAATGGTGGTTGGTATTTGATTCTTATTTCTTACCTGTTTTTTTAAAAGCACTATAGGCTATATATATCATGAGTGATATTGTAAAATCTAACCTACTTAAGAGTTGATAACGAAACCTTATAATTTATTATTTACTATGGGTGATTAACTTTTTTCGATTCTCTCCTTTTTGATAAGTTGCAAGTTTCTTGTTGAAAGCAATATAAATTTGGACGAAACATTATAATATCAACCTTTTTCTCCTGGATTTGAATTTCTTTTATGTGTAATTAGATGATAGAGACTTGATCGGATAGGGATGATAAACGACCAAACGATCTGAGAAGGTGGTTGATTAGGCCTGGTTTGAAAATTTAACGAGCTTAAAAATTATGTTTGAGCTTACCTTATTTATGAGACGAGCTAGCCGATGTCAAATGAGCTTTAATCAAGCTAAACATGAGCCGATCTTAGTAGTTATATAGTAGCTTGATATTTTATACATCATGTCAAACGAGCCGAATAATAGTTTGTTTGAGTTTGATTTGAAAGCTTAACGCGTGAGCTTCAAAAAGATATTCAAGCTTCATTTGTTTATGTGACGAACAACTCTTGAAGAAACTTTTAACGAACTCAAGTAATCATTTGGTTTATTGGCTTATTTTCGTCTTTATTCAAAAAAAAATTAGATTTTCATCATCATTTATTAATTTTTAGATTCCTCTCGTCATGACAAAATAATAATTTTCAAAAAATCGAAAAAAAACTAACAAATATAAAAAAAATTAAATAAATAAACTAAATAACTTATTTAGCCGAATGAGCACTTCGGTTGGTTTGGCCGCCCTAACTTGAGATGTAGGCCATCCACGTACTAAGGCACCAATCTCCCTTTCTAATCCAATGGCCATGAAGCGGGAAGCCTTATCATATGCTAAAGTGGTGCTGCTGCCGCCCAATCCAAGGGATATATTCTGATTTCTATCTTGGGTCTCCTCACTTGTCAATCAGAAAGTCTAGGCTTACCGCAAACGTGTGGGATTCATTTTAGGTCTCATAAAAATACATAAAAAAATATTCATAAATTTTAAAAATATTATTTTATGGAATTCTATATAAAAAAAAAAGGGCTAAAAAAAGGATATCGGTAATTTTTTTTTTTGTTGTCAATCACTATTGCCTGTCGATAAATCCATGCATGTTTCCTTATGCGTTTCATTAAATAAAGAAAACATGTGAAAAAGCTAAAAAATACTGGTATTGTTTTTAATTGTGTAAAATTCTTATAAATTAATCCTATGGCGGTCCCAATTCCCATGACTTTCTAAGAATAATTAATTCAACCATTGATTTCATATTGCCCTAAGAGCTCGTTTGGATGCCACACTATGAAGGGGTATTGTCCAATTCTCTCTTTTAATTCGTGAGACCGGTTCTATGACGTGGTTTGAGAAGACAAAAATCGAGAGATTTGATGATACCCCCTCCTCCATAACCCCCCCTAATACTCCCTAAGGGGGGTTTACATATGGCTAGGGTTTGAGCCGGCATTGTGGAATTCCCCCTCCTAATATCCCCTCTTTCTTTCATTTCAACTACAAAATAACATTATCCCCTATTTTATCCATCATCCAAATCAAGTATTATTTAATTCTTCCGTCACATCAATGTGGGCCTACCCTTCTTACATAATACCCCCTACTATCCAATTTTCTATTTTTACATAATACCTCCTAATCTAATCTCTCATCCAATCGAGCCCTAAGCTAATTATTCTATACGTGGAAGAATAATCATGAAGACAATCCCCAACGACAGAGAACCTAAAACCACCTCCACAATCATAGGTTCTCAATTTTTTTGAAGTCAAAAGCACGTCACTAGCTATTTAAGCCATTCCCCTTCCGAAGTTCTAAACCCACATTCCTCTCTCTCTCTCTCTCTCTCTCTCTCTCTCTCTCTCTCTCTCTCAAAATGCTGGGAAAGAAAATGGGGTCTGTCAAGAAACTAGCCAAGAAAGTGAGGGTAATGGGGGGTTCACGTGATCATGAGCCAACGTACCACGAGTGTTTGCTAAGGGATGATCACCAATGGGAGGAAGGCTCGGGGACGTCGGCTGCCACCCCGACGGGGTTTTTGGCGGTGTACGTGGGGGAGGAGCGGCGGCGGTTCGTGGTGCCAACGGGGTACTTGACGCACCCTCTGTTCAAGATGCTGTTAGAGAAGGCGTACGATGAGTTTGGGTTTGAGCAGAGGAATGGGCTGGTGGTGCCTTGTAGTGTCAACGCTTTCCAAGAGGTGGTGAGTGCTGTTGAATGCTGTCATGGGAGGTTTGACTTTGGGAAGCTGGTTGAAGAGTTCATTTAGAGAGAGAAAACTTGAAGGAAGCTTGATTGAGAGTTTTTCATTTTGATCATCTTTTAGTGAGAGAATTATGGCTTCTTCAAATGAAGTAGAGATCAATCGTGTTGTACATATTAGTTCAGTTCCAAAAGGTGGGGTATATTTCTTACCCTTTCCTTTCCAAATTAGTAAAAGTCTAAAAAGTACTTCTTCCGTTTTATATTGAGAGTCTATTATGAAAAATCGTGTCATTTTTCAAATAAAAAAAATTAGCTACTTCTGTGTATAATTTTTTAAATTTTTTCGCATCAAATTAAAGTACTAATCAAGATTTTTAATACGGTTGTAGACACCCCAATTTGAAAATCTTGGATAACTTTTAAGTCCCCAATAATGATAAACAAAAAGTATGATTTAACCTTTTGGAGCATTACCTTTCGAAAACCGTACACAAGTGGCCGATAAGCTTTCACTAATAAAAACGTGCCTTGAAAGCTTCAAACAATGCTTTGTACTCAAAAGAGTGAGAAAACACCTTTGAACGTAACTAGGTATGAGAGTGCCAAGTAACACTTAGAATGAGAGAGCACGTGTTTTGGCCATTGTGGCACCAACTTAACGGTCTTCGATTTAGTCTACTTTCAGCCCATTTTTCAAAAATCAAACTTCCTTATTTTTATGGTGAGAGTCCTCTATCTTTTACTACATTCAAAACCCTCTTTATCGATATATAATATAATCCTTAATCCAATTTGAAATGAGGGAGATACAAGAATTTTGCCTAAACGACTTCTTTTTCGACCTCCTGAGGGTAAAATCGTCATATCTTTTCATGTACAAAATTATTTTTATCCAAATCACTTGGGTTAGAAAGTAGATTTAATGAGCTTTCCAACGGTTCAAAGAACACCCAAAACCGAATTCGGGAGTATCCAGGGCTGCCTCACGAAGTTTGGCCTGCTGAGCAGACAAACTCTACCGCGCGGTAGAAATATTTCTACTGTATGGGACACTTTCCACCGTACGGTACATCCCAGCCAACTTAAAGTTAAGGCGGTTAAAATCTCCACCGTGCGGTACACACACTTCTACCGTACGGTACATATTGCCGCCTTTATTTTTACTTGACGACCAAGTTTTTCAGTTGAAGACCGAAAGGCTTAACTTGCACGCCAAGTATGCGTGGTTTCCAAGCCGTTTTTGCTCTATAAGTACCTTCCCTTGGTGTTGGACAAGATATACAACATTTTTTAACAAAAAGAGAGAGAGAACATTTTTCTTTGTAGAAAACTATAAACAGCACCAAAATGTTTTGAAAATCAATACTTGATTTTATTCTTCTTTCAAATACCAAAAACTCCATTTTCTCTCAAAAATCAAGTCCAAAACCATTTCAAAAGCAAATCAAATCCAAAGCCAAGCCTCCTACCTCGTCACTACATCATACTAGAGCTCATCCACTCAGCTAAATTCACAAGAAGGGCCGTTGTACCATTCCCAACTTTCCAAAGAAAGGTTTTTCATTCCAAAAGGTATAACTCTCTGTTCTTATGTTCTGAGGGGAACCATATGGCTTGAACTAGTTCCTTATACCAGTCTTGGGTCTAAATGGTTCAAACACTACAAGAAAAATAAAATCAATATCCCACATATCTCCACCGTGCAACACACATGACTGTCGCACGGTAAAGTGTTTCAAGGGAACAGTTCTGAAGCTTCTTTTCCTCTTATGTTTTAAGTGTCATGCTCCTTATGCTCTGTCCAGAATAATTAATATGTGCCCAGCTCATCCTTTCTAGAATTCATGACAGTCATGCATCATCTTTTAAATAAGGAATTGTTCGTTTGATAGACAAGTGTGTATGGCTATTTCATATTTTCATGTGCTAACTAAGGCTGTTTTGGAACTACTGTTTACAAAGTATGTGTACCGTACTGTAATAACCTTGGTCTTTAATTATGCTTGGAGTTAATTATGTGTTGTGCTTTAGGCTTATTATATGAGTTATTGGCCTAACTTGCTAGTTAAATATATTTGGAACACAAGTTAGCACATGTCACACTTACATCTAATAACTTTTCTATTAGCCTAGTAAAACAAAGTAGGAGAACTTCTACACTATTCTTTCCTTTTGTCTATTTTCCACGTAGAGAGAGAGAGGGAGAGAGAGAGAACGGTGGAAAAGAAGAAGAAGAGAAGGAAAAAAAATTGGAAAAAATCTTGCTTGACTTGGATTGAAGTCCTACCTTGGTAAATCATGTTCTTCACACTTGAATTTATATTTTTTGACTCGAATATCATGCTTTACATGCTGAATTCATGCTCTAGATGTTTGATTTAAATTGAATTTGAGTTTTAGGGTTGAATTCTTAAGGAACTCAAGAATCTAACTTGAGATCCCTTAGATTGAGTGTTTAAAACCTATTTTGGTGCATGAAGTTGATGTTCTTGGAGTATCTCTTCTATATCTATGAGTTTGAGCATGATTAGTGAGGTTTTGATGTGAATTAGAAGTAGTTTGGATGGGTTTAAGAGTTGAAAATCGCAGGAAGAACAAGAGGTAATTTTTTGAAAATCTGCAGAGTATAAATTTCATATCTGCCCTGATTTTGTGGATTTTTTTTGAGGCAGTTCCTAAGCTCGAAAAATTATGATATTTTTACTGAGAGTTCCTCTATGAATCTTTTATCTATGGTAAAAATTTCGAGATCAGAATCAAAGTATTGAATTCTGTAAAAATTTATAACCCTGCAGCGCATAATTTCGGACTGTGCTGACTACACAGACACATGTTACGGAAACGGTCATATTTTTTAGCTCGAGCGATGAAATCGCGATTCGATTTCTGATTTTGAAACTAGATTCATAAAACTTAAAAAGTATGTGGAGTTTGTACCTTATTTATTTCTGTGCAAAGTCAGATTTTAAGTTGAAGTCGATGAAATTGCAGATTCTGAAATTATTTCTTGAAATTGGTTGTTTAACTTCATATGTCTACCTTAAGACCTTATGTCATAAGAATAGGCTTGTTTAGCATCTTCTAATCATGTTTTTATGGTTTAATTGTTTTAGGAAGCTTGGGTGGTTCGTAGAGCCGAGGTGAGTGATTTAATATCTAATTACGTGGTTTTGAACTTGTTTTTCCCTATTGAGCTTAATTGAACATGTTTTATAAATTATGTACTTCATGGATAACAACGAAAAGTGGACCTATTTGTGAAATATTTGCGAATCTATTTAATGGCATTCCCAACGTCCGGTCTTGCTAGGGGACGGCTTAATGGTTAGCAAGGGTGTTTGAGGTTGGTGTGTGTTTTGGGATAATGCATAGACGTCTGGCTTATCCACTACTGGGGACGCCCGGTAGCTTTTGAATTTTGAATAGCGGAATGTGCATTGTATTTGGCTTATGGTTTTGAGTTCTTTGTTTTGAAATATTATCAAATTATTTTGCATTATCCATGGAAGGCATGTGAGTTAAGTATTAATCATTCACACGAGCTTTGACTTATGGATTTTCTTTTCCACCTTTCAGGAAGCGACGCGTAGTGTGGTGGCGTGTTTACTTTTGGGACGTGTTGTATTTTTTTTTTTTGTTGGAAACTTGTAGAAAGGAAGTTTTGCTTGTAGACACTTAGCTTTGTATATGGCTTGCTAGCTTTTGGGTTTGTAAGTAAGCACAACTCTAAGAGGTTTACCTTTTGGTTTGTAAAACCTAAGTAAGACTTTGTTTCGTAATCAATAAAAGTCATTTTTTGCTTCCACTGTTATGTTTAGTCCCTTTTAATTATCGCTTGCTTAGATGATATTTGATTTTTGATTTTTGATTATTGCTTGCTTAGATGATATTTGATTTGTGATTTGGCCTTAGTGAGAAATCACTGGCATTTGTCATGATTAAGACCTCAAGGGGCGGGTCAGGGTCATGACACGTACGGTATTTACCTCTGCCGTACGGCAGTGTTTATTTTGGAACAATATCTTTAATTGCTTCTCATATTTCGTTGTTTATGTTGAAGCATGATTATCAATGCCTGTTGTTGATACAAACTGTTTACATGCCATTACCATCTTTTGTGCAAAGTTGACCATGAAATATGTACCGTATGGTACAAGTTTCCGCCGTACGGTAGAGTTTACGTGGGACATAACGTTACTTTCTGCGATTACAATGTTGACATTCCTTTCTCTTAGTTATTGTCCGTACAAGCATGTCTATTTAGCTACCTGTTATTAGCATGAGTTCTTTTAATTATTTTGTTTAAAAGCATGTTCGTCAAATGTTTATATTGCAATTAAAATTGTTTATATAACTGTTTATGTGGCATTAAGAATTAAGCAATAAAATCATTTTCAAAATTCCACAAATATTAGTAAAAACCAATTTTATTGGGCGAGGAGGGTGCTTTTCTATACAAAACATTCCCCTCTCATAACCTGACTCCCGAACCTAATCTCTGGTTTATTTTCAAATTCAAATATCATTTTTAAATTCCAGGTTTTCTCGGGTAGCAAATCATTTTACAAAAAAAACCTGGGTGGCGACTCTCAAGTGGAAAAAACCATTTTTCCGGGCTGGTAGCCCACAACGGTGTAAAAAATTCAAAAAATTATCCACAAAAGAAGTTAATTTTTTTATTTCAAAAATGGCAAGAAAGAGTATGGGACTCTCAATATGGAACAGATGGAGTAATATACTAGGTATGATGAGGTTTCAACTCGAATGAGGTCAACTCATACAGGGCCAGCTAAAGCCCAAGTTACATGGCTTTAAGCTCAAAAAAGAAAAATTGACAGATTTTTAGGTTCCCAAAATATATAGTAGTTCTATGTAGTATATAACCCAAAAAAAAAGCTCATCCAAATATGAAATAGACCCAACACGAATTCAATCAAAGCAAGATCCTAAAATACTCGGTGGCATATTTATAAATTGGAGAACTAAATGATCCTTTTTTATCAGATAATTCATCTTACTAATTGGAATTAGGTTTTCCATAGTAAAGACCATTGACCAAGAAAGTTTTCGTTTTTCTTGGCAAACCAAAATTATTAATCATTAAAAATAATTTACAATAAATATAACAGCTTGTCGTTCCATGCCTGTACTTTTTTCGTGTCTGTGCTTTTATCGTGCTTTTTTTTGTGCCCGTGATTTTACCTTCTTTTTTTTGCTCTCGTGTTTTTTCCTTACCATTGTCCTGCCAATGCCATGTTTTTCAAAACAACACACCAACCATATTCAGCTTGAGTGATTGACGACACGCTTTCTTCACTGACTTGATTCATTAATTTGGTTTGAAAAGAATACATTTACCAACATTTAGAGAGAAGGGTTTAGAGAAAGAGAGAGGGTTTGTTTCAGCGGTTGCCCCAACTAAACACCTTAATCTTACTTCATTGAAATCTAAATCTCTTCCTGTTTTTGGGTGTAAACGTGTACTAGAGCTTAACATAAAAAGTCTAAATTTCTCATTTTCATAGCACAAGAGCTTTGAACTTTGAAGCCATTAAAAATCTGTGCATGAATGGTGCCAATACAGCAAGTGATAGATCACTTGTTCCGAA
Source organism: Rhododendron ovatum (assembly GCA_019656835.1). Lineage (NCBI taxonomy): Eukaryota > Viridiplantae > Streptophyta > Magnoliopsida > Ericales > Ericaceae > Rhododendron > Rhododendron ovatum. Next base: position 11,958,040 of record CM033791.1, on the reverse strand, counting down.
TGCAATTGGGATTTTTTCTTATTGGTCAGTGCTCTCTTATTTTGGGAAAAGTGATTTGTTTATCTTATGTTTGTCTTACAAATTTGTAAAAAACCCTCATTTTTACTTTCGCTTTTTGACCAAAGATAAATTGCATATAGAGGAAAAATAACCTTACAAACGCATTAATGCCACCCTAGCTTTAGCATGGGTAGCTTTAACGTCCAGTCTAGAAACTTTAACAACTTTTACAGCACTAAACTTAGAACTCAAATAACAGAAATCAGAAGGAACAACTTGAACATCATAAGGGGCACTTTGCCGATCTACAAGCCCTTGGACAAACACTGGACAATCCGTCTTGATGCAAATACTATCCATTTTCTGCCTGAGTGCCCAATGTAACACCATCAAACCTGCTCGAATCTCCACAAAAGAAGCAGATAAAGCACTGCATTGTTCACATTGATACGACGAGTCCTCTTCACTTGATTCCAGTACCCAAGCCATAGCCCCTTTATGAGACTCAGCTAACCAAGCTCCATCCGTGACAAAAGTAACCCAACCTGTATAATTCTCCCCAAACCCAGACTTTGAATAATAAAAGCTAAGGGACTGGCTCATAGCCCCCCCTTCACTATCGTTTCTACACCTCACCACACTATTCCTTTAAGAAGACTTGCAAACACTCATAAGGCCTGAAAAGGAGTGTAAAACATTAACAATATCAATATTAGCTCCTTTAAATAACACATCATTACGCGCACACCAAATCGACCACATAATGAGAATGGAGTCTTGGATCAAGGACCAGCCTACATACAGGATTGTCCTGAGTTTAATCTCAATTCCTGCTAATGGACTGTATGATTGATTTCTCAAAGTTAGTCAATGTGGATATAAACTAGTCGGACCTTGAGTTGCGAAAATGTGCATATAAACTAGTCGGACCTTGAGTTGCGAAATCATATAATTTGCTCAATTTTTTGTACAGTTTTAAAATAATAACGTACCCCAATAAACACCTCACACATCGCTGGAGAAGCTTGAGCAAACTGGTATACCACTATACCATGTGCTGTAGCTGCGGTAAACAAAGGGACTCACCCAACTCTTTTCCACAAAACGATCAACTTCTGTAACTCAGTTAATGGTTCAGCTAACTTCTAGCCCTTCCAAAAAGCCAATCTCCATTCTCCTACATACCGTAGCCACTATACCTGAAACCCCATCTCCTGAACCAACCATTGAGTTTAATTTAGATACTGAATCCACTGATTGTCCTGGAAAGACAATGGACGATTGAGATTCACATCAACACTATCCATTCTTTTTCTTAGACATTTTCACGATACACTATCCATTCTTTTTCTTAGACATTTTCATGTACCACAACATTTTCTGTATACAAACTACCACAAAATCAGCACCATAAATGCTTTTACTTGACAAAGCAATTACTACTATAATTATGGGTTCAGATTCTTTCTGGTCCAAAACTTGAACGGGACCATCCAAATCTAAACCATACATTAATATATTCCAGATTTGGATTGTCCGCCAATAAACGATCTAGATTTGGATTGTCCCCTCCGGTCCAAATTAAGGACTAGAGAGAATTCAATTCCTATATTAATTAACGTGGTTGGCATTTGGCAACTCTTTGATCTTCCAGAACTTTATCCACCTTATTGGAACAACTAAACCATCGATTATAAGCAGGACATTGTTTTTTGCACTCAAGAGAATTAGGAATGTTTGCATATTATACAAAACGCCCGAGAATTACGCAGGTGAACATTGAACAATAGCAATAATGTACTTGCCTGATAGATAAAAATTCGAAATGAAAAGTTGGAAGAGAATACATGATCAATTCTTAAACAAGAGACAGATAGAGAGAATTTTATTGAACGCTTAGAAATGTGAATGTTCCCATTAGAGAACATGTTCAACACCAGAAACTCATGAGAAAAAATTTAGCTTGGAATTTAGCTTGCATGACTGTCCACAGAAGAACTAGCATCCACAAGAATCTTCTTCATATTCTCAGCCAACTCCTCCATCTGCTCCCTTGAATGCAACGGCGAGGGATAAACGCAAGCGCAATCCAATTCCCCATCTCGTATCGTGTGGAATAAAGCAATGGATGGCCCGACTCCATGCACTGAAGCGCACCCTATATAATCCCTCACTCCCAACTCCGTGTGGGTTTTGCTAGAATGGTCGATCACGGGGTCCTCAAACACCGAGATGAAGGAAGTTCTCAAGGACGACGAAGGAGTCAAGCCAGGGTTGTCAATGGCCTTGCACATGAGGAAGTTGATGTCTGCCATGTCTGAGAAATGCTTGTTGTTGTTCTTTGCATTTGAGAAGGACGTGTAAATTCTGTTTGCCAGATCCCAGAGTTTTTCTTCCCCATTTATGTCGTGCGTGTTCAGGATCGCAGAGTGGTAAAACCCTGTATCATTCAGGCACAGCAATGTCACATAACTAGTCTCTGTAAGATCACATCAAACAACATTTGGTTATCTTCTTTTTATAAGACATGTCTGGCTTTTATTCAATCAAAAATAGTTACCAATTGTCATTTGCTCTGAAGAAAGCCAAAAATGCCATGAAAATGGCAGGCTGCCTCATGATAACTCTGCCAAGTGTTACAACAATTTGAGCAATTATTGCGTCTAGATAAAAATCACTAGGCCAAATACAGAGCAAGTACAAGAATTAGGAGCTGACAAAAGACAAGTGCGGGTATTTGGGGATGTGGTATTCTGAATCCCATCACTGTTAGTCTAATGACATTACTTGATCTTATAGGACTTTATATCCCTCGACAATTAGACCAGTCAAACAACCAGGATCATAGAGTTCCAAGGGAGCATCGCAAAGACTAAGCTCAAAGGAATTGAAAGGGGCTTGCACAAGTGATGTTGCACCATTTTTCTTTATACATTTCACCTGCTCATATACGACATGATTCGGATCTAATTGAAGCAACATGCTCTTGAAGTTAAACAACCTACCCTTTGTATGGCGATTACATCCTAGTTGGAAGCTGGAAGCCAGCTCGTTTAATGCATCCTTCTGCTCTTCAGAGATTTTGCTTTATCAAGTGTTTTTTTTTTTGAACATCACTTTATTAAGTGGTTGACCACTTCATCTTTACTTTGTCTTTCAAGAATGGCAATCATTTAATAATTTGAGAGAAAAATTGGACCTACTTGCGTTACACTTAATAATTTACGTTAAAAACAAATTTTCTGATAGATGGTACTCCGTAGTCCGCAGTATAACTTTAAGACCATAAATATTCCATTTTTTCCCAACACCTGTCAATTATCTGCCAAAGTGTTTCTATTTTGTGTTTGCGCTGCCAATAGTATCATTCAGATGAGTTTTCTTTTGCTATTTTGGGTCAGAAGGGTGGGCTGGGCTAATATTGGACCCGACAGGCTGTTTTTCCCTAGATGTGTCACAGTGCATAGCCCAATATATATCTACCATGATGCGTAGCATAGTCATTCAGTTCCAATATCCAAGCATAATATTTATAGGAAGCCCAAAAAAAAAAAAAAAACTGTTGGAAAGTGACTGAGGGATGATCAGGGAATGAGGACAAAGCCATACCTATATATCTACCATGATGCGTAGAATAGTCTTTCAGTTCCAATATCCAAGCATAATATTTATAGGACGCCCAAAAAAAAAAAAAACTGTTGGAAAGTGACTGAGGGATGATCAGGGAATGAGGACAAAGCCATACCTATATCGTGGCTACTAAGCACCGGGTCAAGAATCGGACGGCAGTCGATGAGGGTTACAACTGCATACTTCTCCCATTGATCATCAGGAAGGTTTTTAGAGGAACGAGCTGCAATAAAGCCGGCGGCTGCTAATGCCCCGCATAGTCCAATACCTCTTGACTTGCAACCCTGCAAAAGAAAAAAAATACCATAGTGTAAGTGCCCAAGTTTCTGCAAGAGTATAGAGTGCTTGATGGGTACATGCAAGAATATAACAATTAACAATAAAAATGAACAAATTGGGAAGAAATTTCGTGATCAACAGCAAAATACAAGTTGGGTAACAATAATGGTGCCTACAATTGTTACCCTCCACCAACCATGTCACTCAGGCAATGTTTTGGGTGAATTACATTGTCTAATGCTTTGTCCATAAGTTTTATTGTTTGAAAACATGTGAAGTGCCAAAATTAAAAAGAAAGCATCCTCGTCCACTAGCAAAAGAGTTTAAACCTTGCCGAATATTGTAAGAAGGGACTCAAAGCTGAATGCATTCAGTGGTTTCAAAATTAAGAGCATTTGGTGACCCACAAATACCGACCCCTTAAATCTGAAAAAAATTGACCCAAAATGTATCTGAGTTTTGAGTCAAGGATATATGAATGATAACAAGATGCTGTATATGCTTTGCTAAAATAACTGCCATAAAATTTAAACTTGGAGTTATAGTAACATATTTCAACTCTAGAAACTCAAAATTAAAACAATCAAGGCTTGATCAAGGGGCCCTCACTCTTTATACAATCAGAAACATGTTGGATTCTACATATGATGTGTTACATGTGCATTTGGACCAATTTGCTAGACTTGTTTGTTTTTCTCTGTTTGTGGCTGGACTTTTTCTGGATCACCCAATCTTTAAATAAAAAAACAACCTTTGATTAGGACCCTCAGCCCCACATGCAAGTATACTGCCAGTGGGTAACCCAAAACCAGACAAAGAGTAACAATGACGGATAGGTGGATTAACTTGGCAGTTTTTCAATCGACTTGTTTCCTCTTTTCGTAAGGTATTGAAACTAATGACCACTCAAACCTAATATGATGGCGATTGGTAAAAAGCTTATGTTATGAATTCTCATTTTTTTTCCAAGCCCCTGGAACCCCCAAAAAGGTCTTAGACATCTCAGGTAAGGCCATGTTTGGATCAGGTCTTTTACATGTTTTCCTACTAGGCTTTTAGCTTCTTCACAAGCAACTTTTCCATTGAATTTGAATTTTTTTTGGTCTATCCTTCAATGCACTTTTATTTCACAAGGGAATATTTCTGTTTGGCCTCAATGGGCCCACAGCAAGGCCTACCTTGATGATCTGAGATTCATCTTGTCGCACCCGTAGAGCAAATCATCCTGTGCAAAATCAGGATGATTGGAAAACCATAACTACATGATCAGATCAGATTTGTTTCCAAGAAGATGAACGGTCCTCTGTTGAAAACTGTACAAGCCACCCATTTTTCCGAAAGACAAATATGGTTCGTTCGCGCAGCTACAGTTATACAAATATACAATCATCCTAATAATGCACATATGATCTTTTTGATGAATATCAAAAATGAATTGGTTTGCGAGCATCGGTACGAGCTACGTGCAAGACCATTGCGCCCAACAGTGTGGTCAACAATCCAACTCCTTTAGTGAGTATCTTCCTTTCCCCAAACTTCAATGCTAAAAGCAATTGGAAACTCAAATGCACCTGTAGCTTGGGTTCTGTTTGGATCAAGATTATTGTTTTTAGCTTCTTCTTTTTTTACTTCAAAAAACAATACTAAACCAATAAAACTGCTCCAAACAGAACCCAAGCTACAAGTGCTTTTTTTTTTTTTTTTTTTGGGAGGGGGGAGGGGGGCTGGCACAAAATTAATGGGATTAGTGAATCAGATTACTACCGACTGAGATCCCCTGTCCGACTCCCCCTGTCCAACCCACCTGTCCCATCCCTCTCGGTCGTTGATCTCACAAATCAACAGCTGAGATGGGCCGAGCATGTATTGCTCCAAAATGACGTTTTGAGAAAAATGTGCTCGACCCATCTCAGCCGTTGATTTACGAGATCAACGGCCAATAGGGGTGGGACAAGCGGGTCGGACAGGGGATCCAGGTTCGATTACTACTGGAGGTGTGGAAACTATTCGACTACTATTCTATCAGCTGGGTCAAGACCACACAACACAAATGCTGCATGATTATTATTGGGTCAACAATTACTAAACTTAGCCCAAAATTTAAATTGCAAAATTTTCTGATTATAGTCATTGGCCACCTCGTACTGTTGAACCCGATGGGTTAACACACATGCTGTCCCGGCTAGAGGCTCCCCAATTTGGTATTTATGCTAGTATCTCAATACTAATTCAAACCAAACAAAATTAAATATCCAAAAACTAGTAACTCACCGAAAGAACCCGACCCGTTTCATCCGCACCCATCCGCAGCCTCACGAGCTGCGAACACCGGGGCGAACCGGCGTCCACGAAATCCAGATTCGAAAACCTAAACGAGTTCAACGAGTACCCCAGCATGTCCACCCCACGTGCCCAAAACGGCTTGTTCGCTTTCCCATTCGGCACACACTCCTCAATCCCCAAATTAATCTCCCCTTCCCCCTCTATCTCCCTCCCTACCCCTCCCCCCATCATCCCCATCAGCTCCCTCAGCACCGCCGCCGCCGCCGTCCTGTCGCACGCCGCCGTGTGAAGCCTCAGCATCAGGGCCCACTCCCCCTCGCTCAACCTATAAACCCTCACGAAAAACACGTCAACATTCACAGCATCTGTAGCGGAACCCGTGGCGTCGTCCTGCCACGGGTTTTGGTTCAGTTCGTGTTCGAGGATGAGGTGGAAGGTGGAAAGCTTATCGTTCGGGTTGCTGATGGTGTGGAGGATGCGGGCGGTGGAGGGGAGGTCGACGGGTTGGATGCGGAGGAGGGGAGGGGAGGGGGGAAGGGAGAAGGAGAAGGCGTGGGTGGTGGGGTTGAGGTGGAGGTGGGAGCGGAGGAGGGGATGGGTGGTTTGGAGGTTGCGGAGGGCAGTTTGGAGGAGAGAGAGGTCGGGTGGTTTGGAGAGGAGGAGGGCGAGGACGGTTATGCCGGTGCCGGTGGGGACGGCCTTGCACCAGCTGTGCTCGGTGCCGCCGACGGGGCGGCCGTTGGGGTGGGGTGGGGGTGCGTCGGTGGGCTGCTCAGACATGGGAGAGGGGGGGGTTTTGGATTGTGGAAAAAGTGCATGCGACAAAAGCTTTGATGGTAACGGAGGAGGGAAAATTTCAAAATACCCCAGACCTTTACTCCAAATTTCAATCATACTCCCAATTATTTAAAACAAATCAATTTTACTCTCAACGTTATCTTCCGGCAGTCAAAACGCCCCCTTCCGTCCGAATGACTAATGGATTTCGTTAAAGGCTTTATTAAATAGTGTTCCAATCGAATTTCGATAATCCGAGCCACTCAATATGATCAAAACGTAATTTTAAAGGTATCCGTGATAAATCAGTAAAAAAAAAAATCGAGAAGATCTGAATAGTTTTTTTTTATTGAATACTGTAGTTCAATAAAAACAGCTCAAATCAAGCCATTTTCGATCTTTTTTTTTAATTTCTCTCGGGTATCCTTAAAATCACATTCTAATCACTTTGAGCGGATTGAATAATCAAAATTCGATTGGAAAAGGAGAGGTGCAGATCAATCCGGATTTGTTCAAGTCTGGATGTCTGGATTTTACTTTGGTCCGCATCTCCCCTTTTCCGATCGAATTTCGATAATCCGAGCCGCTCAATATGATTAGAACGTGATTTTAAGACTTTCTGCCAGAAATCAACAAAAAAAAAAGACCGGAAAGGGCTTGACTTGAGCAGTGCTTATTAAACTATTCAATAAAAAATTGTTCAGATGAAGCCCTTGCTGGTCATTTTTTTGCTGATTTTTTATGGATAGTCTTAAAATCACGTTCTGATCACATTGAGCGGCTCGGATTATCAAAATTCAATCTAGATGCAATTTAACGGAGCCTTTTAATGAAATATGTTAGTCATTCGGACGGAAGGGGGTTTTGATTAACGGAAGATAATATTGGGAGTAAATTTGATTTTTTTAAAAGATTTAGAATCTAATTGAAATTAAGAGCAAAGGTGGAGGGTATTTTGAATTTTTTCCAACGGAGGACGACAGTAACTTCTCGTGATGTCAGTCATGTGGGGTTTTTGAAAGGAGAATTGCGTGTAGAAATGGAGCTCTGTTGGAAGAAAACTCTATTTACAAAAATAATTTTTTTTACATTGTTTAAATGATCTCGTCGACAACTATCAAATAATATTCATATGGCATATTATTTAATTTCGGTAATCTTATTGTTTTTAAGTTTGAAAATATGTACTTATTTTGGAAAATGGAATGGGGCCATTGTTTGGTTTTAAGTTTTAAAAAATCATTTTGATGTAACGAGTGATAATGAATAGAGAGGGCTAGATAGAGAAACTTTGTGCAAAGAGTAAAATAATTTTCTCACAAATAATTTCCTTGTAACTTTTCAAAATGGAAAAAAAAATATTCGACGTTCAAAAAACTAGTAGTTAATGACAACGATTTGCAACAAAAAAAATTTAAAATTTAAAATAATAATATATTTAGAAAAATATTTTTTCAATTTTTTTACATCGTTCAAAGGATCTCATTGAGATCTATTAAATAATATTTATATTGCATATTTTTTGATTTCCAATAAAGCTCATTGTTTTTAAACTTGAATTTTTCAGGTACTTATTTTGAAAAGTGAAATGGGGCCATTGTTTGGTTTTAAGTTTTGAAAAATCATTTTGATATAATGAGTGATAATGAATAGAGAGGGCTAGATAGAGAAACTTCGTGTAGAGAGTAAAATAATTTTTCTAAAAAATGGTAAAATAATTTTCTCAAAAATAATTTCCTCGCAACTTTTCAAAATGGGAAAAAAAACTATTGGACATTCAAAAAACTAGTAGTATTAGATGATGATTTGCAACAAAATTGAAAGAACCACAAAATCAATCCGAACTAGACCAAACCGAATGAAACGTACATTTTGGTACAAATCCATAGATTAATGGTTCGGACATGATTTTAAATTTTTGCGACCCGCTGTATATGGTTCAGTCCACTAGTTTTTGCTCTGAAACTGTGGATTAACAGTACCTTGTACGGTATATATTTTATAGAGATAAGTTTGTGCGTGTATACATGTAGTCTATATATAAAGCACAGAAGCATATGCTCATTAGAATCGCGACCAAAATTATGCCTAAGGCTGCGTTCTTATCAACTTGAATTAAATCTATAAATTTTGTCTTTATTTAAAAAAAATTCGCATATGTTAGTTTTGTACTAAATTTTTGTCGGTTATTAATTCGTCTTCAATGAGAGGAATCGGAAAAGTAATTTTTTTTTTACTTTTACCAAAGTATTTTAAAAAATAATCACATTTTAAGTTAAGTTCATAAGAGCGCAGCCTAAAAACCAAAATAATTATAGCATTGATTGAGATCTACCTACATGATTAGTGAGCAAGAAAAAACAAGCAATTGTCTCTATGAGATTTGGTCAGATTTTAACATTTCATTTGGTGTCTCAGGCCAAAATGTCATTAGCCCACCTTATGTTTTACCTCAAAAGTGGGCTTAATCCTCAAAGTATTGACTGTGTGTTAATTTAGTTCTCAATGCAAACATTGCTGCCATTTAGTCCCCAAAGTAGAAAATGTGTACCAATCAAGTCCCCAGGACTATTGCCATTAGTCCAAACTGTTAAAATGAGGGTAATTTAAGGTATTTGCCCCTTTTTTTATTTCTCTCTCTTTTTCGAAAAAAAAAATCTCAAAAACCATTTTTTTTAAAATACAAGTAAAAGTTTTGAAAATTTTTTTTGACCAAAAAAGTGGTTTTACAAAAACTCTTTTCAATTATTTGTTTTTTCTGAAAAACGGTTCTCCAAAATGATTAAAAAAATACTTTTGATAAACATATTTTGAAAATAGTAATTAGAAAAAATAAATTCTATTTAAAATAGTGTTTTGAAAAAATGAATGTATTTTTTTAAAATATTTTTTGGAAAACGTTACATGCAACTCACATGACCTCTCATTTGAAAATGAGAGATGTTATTGCCCATTATCTTCTCCACACCAAGGGTTCGGACCAAAACCCAACTAGGGTTTGTTGAATCCCTTTCTAGGGGACTGAACGTAGCAAGACCTACTAAATGATTTCACAAAACCAACCAATTTCACAAATAAACGTTTTCGATTGGCCTTCATGCAAAAACCCTTTAACCTATCGCCGCCGTTGCTATAGAATCATGCTCCGCCACCTCAGACCGCCCACGACCCACACCTGAATGCCCTATCCGGTGATCTTAAGGTACGTCTTGCGATGTCCATTTTCAGGAGAGAGAGAGAGATGTTAGTTTGTGATGTAGTTAAATGTTCCAAAAGAGGGATAGATTTAGGAAGAGAAAGAGTATAATCGGTTTGGGTTTGTTGAGAGATAGATCTATGGAATCACGACGGTCGTTGCCTTCATTGATGCCATCGATTTCATCCGTCTTCAGGGTTTGCTGGTTTAAACCTCGGTGAGGCGGTTGTGGCAGCGAGAGTAAACCTTATTTACACTTACCTTGTTAGACTGAAGGAGACGGTGGACAAGGACGGGGCAAAAGAGGTAGTTTTTTGGCGGGTGTCATCGGAGACGATGGAGTTTGAAGTTGACGAGAAATAACTTAAGGTTGCTGGAGTAGAGGTCATACCGACGGATGGCGTGGACTCCGCTTACATGGTTATGAGATAGAGTCTCTCAAGTGACCTATTATCAAATCCCGCCAACTTGGGTTTGTATGTTGAAGGTCGTTTGGGTTTGTTTGTACGGTGGCTGATTGTTTTAAATCTTTAAGTCGAGTGGTGGTTGTGTTAAGAGGAAAAAAGAAAATTGATGGCCTTGGACAATCGTATCCTACTGATTTAGGGCAATATGGTAATTCAATGGTTTTCCGTTAATGACGCCTAAGGGCTAAGGCATTTGGGATTTTTAAAATTAGAGAGGGTTAATTGTCAATTTTTATAGTTTAGGGAGGTAAAGTGCTAACGGGTGTTAGTTTAAGGGGTTAAATGTACTTTACCCTTGATTAAATTTTAAAAACAAAAAGAACATTAGGGTATTTCGGTAAAACGAACGAAACCCGAATTCAAACGTCGCACAGACCATGAGATCTACCCTCGTGCAGATTGGGGAGCGGCTGCCAAAAGTTCAAATCTCCATCCAATCCCGCTCTTATTTTGAGCATTCAGAGAGAGAGAGAGAGAGAGAGAGAGAGAGGAGGGCAAAAAGAAAGGGAGAGAGAGAGAGAGAGAGAGAGAGAGAGAGAGAGAGAGAGAGAGAGAGAGAGAGAGAGAGAGAGAACAACTAAACTCGTGAGTGCCTGGATCTACAGAAGAAAACCTCATAGGCGCCGGGCGACTCTCTCTCTCTCCTCGTTCTTCGTTCAAAAATGTCGAAAGAGAAAGGCGTCAATGTTCAAGTCCTTCTCCGTTGCAGGTACCAGTACGCCTGGGTTTAGGGTTTCGTTTTACTAGGTCTTCAATATGGAGATCTAAAGGTACAACTTTGTTAACTGCGACAAGTCATTTACGTATGTGTGTTTGTTTTCCAGGCCATTTAGCGAAGATGAGTTGAGGAACAACGCGCCGCAGGTGGTGACCTGCAACGAGTACCAGCGAGAAGTAGCAGTCTCTCAAAACATTGCCGGGAAACACATCGATAGGGTTTTCACGTTCGACAAGGTATTCGGTCTTAAAGAGCTTTTAATTCTGTTCGATTTAGTGAGTTTTGTGTGTATGATTGATAGAGTTTATTAGGATTTATTTTTTGTTTGTTTGTCTTACCAGAAGTGTGCACCATAGTCTGTGTGTGTATTGAGGTTATAGAGGAGTTCCATGACTTCCATAAGACCCCTCCGAGACCTATTTTCTATTTCTAGTGAGAAGAAATTGCTTTTTTCCATCACGCAACTTGAAAGACGGCATCAGAATTGATAAGAGTATTGGAAACTCATACAATGAAAGAGTAAAGCTGGTAGCTTTTAAGAAGACTATCACGAAGAAATTGTGTGAGAAAAACCAATTATAGGTGAAAATCAATATCCTATTATCCTTGTGGTGATTTCATAGCCCATTTGACGGCAAGCCCTAATGGTTGATCCTTTATAAATGTTGCGGTGTTTTGCATGCAGTTTCACTACCAATTTGTGAATATAGCCCGTATTATAAATAATAACAGGGCAAGGAGATTAGGTACTTGTAGATCAGTTTTAGGTGAAAACCAACATTTTTGTTTTCTGTTTTTGTAGCCCATGAGATGGGCGAGCCTATTAGGTGGAGCCTTCATCGACGTTGTGGTCCTTTGCACAAAAAGAAAAACTGATGGTGGGGTGGGGATGCCTTTTCAAGTTTCTTTTCTTCTTCTTCCTTTTCTGTTTCTCATTTTCTTTATGGCACTTCAAGTGACTCTAGGAAAAATAAAGATTTGGTAGTTGTGTAATGAATGATCCAAGTCTTGTTTTTTTACTTAGTTCTTGTTGCCTTATCTGCATTGGCTCTGTAGAGTTGAAAGAGATAAAAAAAAGGATCCGAAGGAGTTTTTTTGTGCTTCTCCCTATGAGATATCAAACACTTCACTTTCGTTATCTATGTCTGATACGAAGTTAGAGTGGGACACTTCTCCCCTAATTTGTATTTCTACCAGCATGGATGTATGTAACCCAGAGAGAAGCAATATGGTTAGATTTTTCATACAGGAAAATTGTGTCGTGTTAACTACTTAACATAGGTGTTGCAAAGTCAATCTAATAGCCTTGCTCGAAAGAAGCATCATTCTATTGAAGATTCTTCAACTTTTAACTGTTAGTTTGCTAAATTTGGCATTTTGTGCATTGCAAAGTTAGCATTTTTGTCTTTTTTGTTTATTTTTTACCAACTTGATGAATATCATAGTTAAGTTTCACCAAAGCTAGGTTAACTATAAAATTTTATAGTAAACCTGTTCTAGTAGTAGAATTAGAACTTAGAAGCCAAATACAGTTACACAGGACTAGGGCAGGTCATATAATCAGAGGTGTTAGGTCTTTTAAGGAGTGGAGGAGATTGTTGGTTTTAAAATCTACAGAGCCTTGTTGTACCTTGATAGTGATTTACCTTCTTTATACATGTTGCAGTACTTTCAAGCTAAATACTGACGTTAATTTGTGCTACATGTAGGTTTTTGGCCCTTCAGCTCAGCAAAGGGATCTTTATGATCAAGCAGTTGTTCCCATTGTTCATGAAGTTTTGGAGGGTTTCAATTGTACCATTTTTGCCTATGGACAAACTGGTACAGGAAAAACTTACACCATGGAAGGAGAATGTAAGAGGTCAAAGGTACAGTTGTTTTTGTGGTTACTGGTTAGTTCATTTTAAAGGTTGTAACAGTTGTTCAATTTTGATATGGATGCTGTCTCTATTTTTGTGACAGAGTGGACCTAATGGGGAGTTGCCTCAAGAAGCAGGTGTCATACCTAGAGCTGTGAAGCAAATTTTTGACACGTTGGAGGGTCAGAATGCTGAGTACAGTGTTAAAGTCACTTTCTTAGAGTTGTATAATGAGGAGATCACTGACTTGCTCGCCCCTGAGGAGATATCTAGGGTTCCGGTGGAGGATAGGCAGAAAAAACAGTTGCCTCTCATGGAAGATGGGAAAGGTGGCGTTCTTGTAAGAGGATTAGAGGAGGAAATTGTGACAAGTGCTAATGAGATTTTTACTCTACTTGAAAGAGGGTCTGCAAAACGTCGCACTGCTGAAACTTTATTAAACAAACAATCAAGGTAATGATACTTTCACTCTTGCTGCAGTAAGATATGTAGTTAGTTTCCTTGTTTATTAAGGATATATTTTGTTTTTTCAGTCGGTCCCATTCCCTTTTTTCCATAACTATACACATCAAGGAAGCAACCCCAGAAGGTGAAGAGCTTATCAAATGTGGCAAGTTGAATCTGGTTGATTTAGCTGGTTCAGAAAATATTTCTCGATCTGGTGCTAGGGAGGTATTTTGACATTCTCCTCTAATTAATTAAAAAACAAAAGAATTTGGTAATAAAACTAGGATACTTAGTTATTTTCCAGTTACTACAGCCTACTTTACTCAGTGAAATTGTGTTCCAGTCCTCATTGGAGTCCGCAGGCTACAACCGGTCCCTTTGATTGCGATTGAGGCAGATTGGACCAAGTACATGCCCTGAATTAGGGACTACAAATTGATGAATGGATTTTCGTATTGATTTGACTTGCTTTTCCTACATTTTGTTGTTTTGCCTGTGTAGGTATGTTATGATTCCTTTCTATTTATGCTTGTGGTTAAACATGAGTTATTATGTTACACAGGGTCGTGCAAGAGAAGCTGGAGAGATAAACAAAAGTTTGCTAACTCTTGGACGAGTTATTAATGCTCTTGTGGAGCATCTTGGGCACATCCCTTACAGGTTAAAGTTGTTTTCTGAAATATTTAGCTTGTCCTTCTCTCCTTTTCAGATTTCTTAGCATTTATGTTAATTCAGGGATAGCAAGCTTACTCGTCTGCTTCGTGATTCACTGGGAGGAAGAACCAAGACATGCATTATCGCAACAGTATCACCTGCAGTACATTGTCTGGAGGAGACATTGAGTACACTGGATTATGCACATAGGGCAAAAAATATTAGAAATAAGCCAGAGGTTGATCTTTACATATTATTTTTCCTATATTTCGAGCTTTCTTCTCTGTTTGTTTGCATTCTTTACAGATATTTCTCATTAGTTCTAAGTTGGATAGTCACTTAGATACTTAGTTTAACATTTCTTGGTCTGTAATTCTGTATATCTAGCATAACTAGGGTTTGTCGCATAATCTGCAAATTCTCAAGATTGAGATAAGGAATGTCCTAAAAACATACATGATTACAGATTTGATCATCCTTTAGCATTAGAATTCCACAACTCACACTTCCAATTTCATTTGCTTTCCAGATTGTTCTTCTTTTGTTAATAATTTTTTCTGAAACGAATCAATTGTTTATTTCACTTCCTCCCCGGATTAAGTTTTTTATTTGCGTGGATTAACATCTTGTCCTTAAAAACTGGTTCAGTAACCATGGTCTTCCTAGTTTTACAAAGCTGGTCAACATGTATATACATGCATAAATATGCACATAATGTGAACGTGGTCTACTAGTTGTCAACCCATAATGTGATCTCCAGATACGGGAAATGAAATGGTAGTTTTTTAAACTATTTCTAAACTCATCACGTCCTGGAATTCTCTGAAAGGAACTTTGTGTAAGACTTTGGACCGTGTTGCTAGTGATGTTGGCATTTCCTGTCGGTGGATAATCTATGAGAACGTTGTACCATGTTGCTAGTAAGCTGAATGTCCTATAATTGCTTCAACTTCACCAAAACAAAAATAAAGTCTGCAATGTAGCTTGGGTGGATTCAATATGCATTTGTCATCTTTCTGTTGAGACTTGAGAGTCGCGAGATGACCTAACTTTTGTCGTTGATGGTGGTGTAACTCAGATGGCCATAATTAACTTCTCTTTTTGTCTTCTGTTTCGTAGGTCAACCAGAAAATGATGAAATCAACACTGATAAAGGATCTTTATGGTGAAATTGAACGGCTGAAGGCAGGTAAAAACTTTTGGATACCTGTTTTTGATGTGAAGATGCTTTTATCCACTAGTAATTCAGTTATACTTCTATTTGATATGTTTACCTGTGTTATATGCACCTATCATCCAGAGGTCTATGCTGCTCGTGAGAAAAATGGTGTCTATATACCGAAGGACCGATACTATCAGGAAGAAAGTGAAAAGAAGGTACTGGATTGGTCTTGTCTTGTCTTTCTTTCACTGTTTGAGCAGTTTTTTACTTTTTTATTCTTTTATAGTTCTGTAATTGACCTCTTGACCGCTGAAGACTCTTCATTGCTAATCCAATCCATTTGCTTTCAAAATCATCGTATTTCTGTTGTCTGCTTGAATTTTCAGTGAAGCATTTGGGATGTGTTACATGTACATTCTTACTTCTTAGTACATGGATTGAGAAACCTTTGGATTGACACACCATCAGGCGACATATGTTTCCTAAATCATTTTATATTGATTTTCTGAATCTTACTATTCTAGTATTCTCCTCCTAAATTGTATATTCTTTCTTCATGTCTAGGCAATGGCTGATCAGATTGAACAAATGGGTGTTACAATAGATATTCATCAGAAGGTCAGTTACATTTAAAACTTTAACAAATAACAAGATTCGTCTGTAATGTTGTTGTGTTTTTTTGTGTCACCTCACATTCTTTGTTTGTTATGACCAGCAACTTGAAGAACTGCAAGATAAATATGATGCTCAGGTTCAAGAATGCTCTGGTTTAAGCAGTGAACTTGGTGCCACCAAGGTAATTTATGTTCACTGTGTTATATAACCTGATGTAGGACAATTGCAGGATTTAGGATCTGTAAAGGAAACAAAGAAGTAGGGTTTTGGAGCAGTGATTAGGCAAGGTTCCAGTACTAATTTATGTTGTTTAGGCAGTGGTCTAAAAGGCGCTAGGCTGCCTTGGCGCCTGCCTTGCAATTAAGGTTTTTTTTTTTGAAGATTCCAGACCATAGGCGCCTGCCCAGCACCTAGGCGCCTAGCCCCGCCGAGCGCCTAAACAAACCACCCAGGGAAAATAGTGGCGGCAACCTGCCGCCTTTTAGAACACTTTTAGGGCTGTGAATAGTACTATGTGAACAGTAACAGGGGCGGATTGCAAATAGAAAACAAGAATAAAAAGAGAGAAGAAGATAGGTTTAGGAATCACTACTTGAATCCTTAGGCATCGCACCAAGTATTTGATTTCATTACACAATCCATCAATGATGCTATAAAGATCTGATTGTGCTGTAATATCCATCTCCCTTATTATTGAGGCATGACATCCTCATATATTCTATGGAGGCTGTTACATGGTCTTGGGTAGAACACAATCCATCAAAGATGTTATAAAGTTCTGAATGTGCTGTAATATCCATCTCCCTTATTATTGAGGCATTACATCCTCATATATTCTATAGAGACAGTTACATGGTCTTTTGTATAACTTAACCCTAAAAGCTAGCTATTTAAGTGAGGGGAACCCTCATGCTATTTAAGTGAGGGTACCCGTAGGCTAGGCCAGAGAAATACACCCTACCCATCTCTGGAACCTAGCTTTGATGCCATGTTACACGATCTTGGGAAGAACTCAACCCCAAAAGCTAGCTACTGAAGTTAGGGTGCCCTCATGGTTATATACTTCATATTACCTAGGTACCTAGGCTATGTGAGACTTTGCTTTACATTCCTAATTTAAATAAGGAAACTACTTAACTTTTGATTTCTTAAATCAATCTCAACCCAAATAAGCCAAAATATAATACCCCCCCTCCCCAAAAAAAAAAAAAGAAAGAAAGAAAGAAAAGAAAAAAAAAAGAAAAAAGAAGAACTTGACCCATTAGACGGATCATGGGCAAAAAACCCATATCCATCGAATCACACAATTAGCAAGATACTCTTTCGACTGAAAAAACGTGCCAGTAACAGAGAATACAAAAACAGAACTAAAACAAGACTTCAAGGCTACCACATAATTAAGCGAACTCCAAGTAGGTGGAGCATCATCCAATGCATGCCAAATCAAAACCCACATTTTAAATCTGGGCATTTTAGGCCTTTGTGATGTATTTGAGCTTTATGTGTTTAAATCTGGGCGTTTTGAGGCCTATAGGGTGCTATTGGGCTTTGACCACAGATGCTTGGGCCTCAGCCCTCTTGGTGTTTTCTTCTTCATCCAACCCTTAGTTGGATTCCCCTCCCCTTACCCCCTGAACTTGATGTACCCTTTGTCAAGTTTTCTTTTAATAAAATGTTACTTTTGCTGATAAAAAAAATAAAAATTCAAAGCC
The DNA here is from genome assembly GCA_019656835.1 of Rhododendron ovatum. Lineage (NCBI taxonomy): Eukaryota > Viridiplantae > Streptophyta > Magnoliopsida > Ericales > Ericaceae > Rhododendron > Rhododendron ovatum. The sequence goes on along the minus strand of CM033791.1, from coordinate 11,940,241 downwards.
CGAGTCTTGGAAACATCTCTTCACTGCCTCTTGTACACTTTTAGGTTTGATGCATCGTGTATCCATTGTAAACTTTTTGATTCTTCCTTAGCTTTCATCATATAATGCAAAGTTTTTCAGAGAAACTTGAACCAAACAAGCAAATCGTTGGCTTGCACTGAGGAAGAGTTAAGGAGATGCCAGTATGCTCTCAAGGAGCGTGATTTTGTCATATCTGAGCATAAAAAAGCAGGTATGCTTGATTTGTTCTTTTTGTTGGAAATACTTCTGGTTGCTGAATCTTTCTAATGTCGATTCCTATTTGGAACAGAAAATGCATTGGCTCATCAAGCATGTGTCTTGCGATCTGACTTGGAGAAATCTCTGCAGGATAATGCTTTGTTATATTCGAAAATCGGTACGTTATGTCAGTTACAATTCATATCCTACTAAGTGTTTTGATTACGTACATCTGTTTCTGACTGCTGCCGTGTGATGTGTTTTTTTGTAGCAAGAGAAGACAAACTGAATGTTGATAACAGGTCAGTTGTGAATGATTTCCAAGCCGATCTAGTGCAGCAACTAGGTTCCCTTTGTAATACCTTAGCAACCTCAATGTCTCGTCAAAATGAACACCTCCAGTGCATTGAGAAACTTTGTCAGTCGTTTTTGGACATACACAATAAGGTACTGGTGAAGTTTTGGCAGATCTTATTCTACCACTTCATCGCTCTCTCTCTCTCTCTCTCTCTCTCTGTATATATATCTATCTACCTATCTAATATTTTGTGTGTATTTTATTGGAATGATTGATCTTTGCTACAAGCTTAAAAGTACTTGCTTGTGTATGAGATTGAGCTTCATCCACGTTCCCATTTCTTTTTACACACATGGATGTTAAGTCAAATTCCTATCACAGGCCATCATGGATTTAAAGAAAAAAATGACTGCTTCTAGGGCGCTGTATATATCTCACATTGAGGCAATACAAAATGTTGTTCGTCTGCACAATGCAAGCTCTGATGCTGGTTTAGAGGAGATTTCAGCCTCAGTTTCTTCTAATGCATCTTCTATTGAGCAAGTAGGTTGCACCAATTTCATGTTTGCGTGAATGGCTTTTCTTATGCTATCGTAATTCTCGTTGATGATTGATTGATATCATGCCTTCTGTCTTTCTTTTTGTTATTTGTGAATCAGTTTTTAGCTGCAGAGGCTGTTGAAGCGAATTCTATTTTTGAGGATCTTCAAGGCACTCTGTCAACTCACCAAGGAGAAATGGCTCATTTCGCTAGAGATCTTCGCCAGGTTTGATTCATTAGTTCTTCACATCCTTCGAGAATATCTAGTTTCTCTAATGGTACTTGGTGACATATCTCACTTGAAATTCCAACTTTCATGGCCAATTATTACAGAAAAATGTCCGCTTATGATTTTAAAAAAGTCCTAGAGAGGATGCCTAATTAGTTGATCTGTGGACTTACATTAAGTTCTTTACCTTCTTTTGCATTTTTGAGTTTAGTAATTGTCTTGACTGTTTTACTGTTATTTAAACCAAATTTTGTTTACGTGCAGAGATTTAATGTAAGTATTGAGCACTCCAAGAATATGTCAGAGTTCACCAATGGATTTCTCCATAAGCTTATGGAAGAATCAGGAAAGCTTCAAAGCCATGTAACCAAAATTGATGACATCCAATCAAGAAGTATAGTAGAGTTTCAGAAGGCTTACGAGGTAAATATTCAGAATCTTGTTTGCAGTGATAATAGGTTTTGAGTAGTGTTTCACAGTTTAAGCTTAACGTATACAGGAGCAGTCAAAATCAGTTGCAGAGAAGCTTATTGCTGATGTAACTGGCCTAGTCTCTAATCATATTCGTCGCCAAAAGGACTTGGTATGTTTGTGTTTGCTGTCTTGAATGCTTTTTCGCTTCTCTTGTTTTGTTTTCAGGAAGGACTAATGGTTATGCTGACAGGTGGATGCACGGCTCATTAGTCTCAAAGAAACTGTTGTTGGAAATAAGAAATTTTTGGATGGGCATGTTTCCTCGATGGAGGGTATCACTACAGATGCAAAAAGAAAATGGCAGGAGTTATCCTTGCAAGCAGACAATGATGCAAAAGATAGTGCAGATTTCTCTGCTGCCAAACATTGCCGTATGGAGTTACTCCTCCAGCAATGGTAAAAAGTGAATGATGCAGTGCTTATTTCTCTCTGTTTTGTTTGCTTCTGGATATTCGGATAAACTTTTGCTTGCAAGTTGGGACCTCGTGTAATATGTTCTGCCATGGATAGGGACTTGTATAATATGTTCTACAATTGATCTTTCGATGTTGCCTGTTGGTTTCCATTTTTCCTTTGCAGTGTAAACACTACTGAAGCAGCTTCCAAGCAGTGGAAAGGGACACATGAGACCATTAACGAAATGGGTTGTCAACATGTTTCAACGTTGGTCTCCCTTGTCAGGTTGGTGGCCCTAACATTGTTTGTCAAGAAACAGAAGACTATGAGTATTCTGCACTAGACGTAATTGGAAAATTTGATGTCAGTCCTTTCTAGTTATGAAACATGGGGATTGTTTTCGGTTTTATTGATGGTTCAGTGAATTGTAGCCATATACTTCTTCCTAATTGTTTTTCGCTCTTACAAATTCGGCATGTCCCAAAAAATAACTCCTCTATGGAAAGTCAAAGCATGCATTTTTATTTCAAAAGCTGTTTCTTACAGAATGTTGGTAAATATTTTTGTGGGAATGAAAAAGGTAATGGTGGAATTCAATACTTGAATGGATTTTGAGTGCATTAGTTGCAGATGCCGTTAATTTGAGATAATTCTTGGACCTTTTGTTCCAGGAACGTGTCTGATAGTAATGAGCAACATGATACTGAGATTAGCTTGGCAAGGGCTTCAGTTGAAGATGATGTGGCAAAAAATAGTGAAGATATTATTCAGCAGTTTGATTGTGAGTAGAAATCACATCTTATCTTTTCGAGTTCGTATGATATTATTCTGATATATTCTCTGTTTGTTTGCGAATTTAAATCATTTTTCAAAATGACTCTTTCTACATTAGGGTTAAATTTCAAGGTTGGAATTTGACAATGCAATCTGTATGTTGTAGCTTGTTTGTAGGATGTGTCCATGTGGCCAGGCTAGATATGTTCCATTGAACCACAACATATTTTGGCTTCATACTCATCTCCATGAATTTCCAATCCTTCCCAAATTCACTATCTTTGATTGCATGGCTAAAAACTGGTTTTCATGGGCAAAATAAGTGTTACAGCTTGCCTTAAACCTTCCACAGACTTTGTTACTTGACATTGCTGGTGTATTGTATGACCTAAGAATAAGATCAATTTTACTGCCAGTCAAAAACATAAATGCCTATATGTTGAATAGATTCACCTTTGGATCTATGCTAGAGCTTGTCCCGCATCTGTTGATTGTTACTCACAAAACTCGTATACGTACAAGGGAAGCCTGTCCACTACCCGCAATTGGTTTCAAGTTAGATGCTCTAACATAACAGAGGAGCTTGACTTTTGGACAACTATGTAGCCTATTTACTCATTGTTTGAGCCTCAAGTGCACCTCGTTTCACTATGATGCATACGTTATGGATCCTTTGTTTAGGGTTTGCACTATAACATGACAGGGTTTAAGTGAGCATCCTGGGTTCAAAGAACACACTAATTTTTATTCTACATATTTCCCCATATATAATTTTCTCGATGCATAAGCATAAGAACTCTTTCATTTAGGGTGCGGCAAAAGGCGCAGTCACATGGTATACCATATTCCACTAAATAGATATTAGTGTTAGGATACAAGTCTATGTTTTGAAAAAAAAAGATGAGATTTTGTCCTATCAAATTTAAACAATCTTGTTTTTTTGAATATGGAGAGATAAAGAAGCCATTGCTACTGCCGGAACTAAACCTGACTTGACTTTCTGGCTTCCTTCCCGCTTACCGAACAAGCTTTGAGAACATAGAGAGCCAACTCATTGAATAAAGGATTTAGTATTTCACTGATATTGTCCTCGTACGGAGCCAAAGTAAATACTAGTCCAATTTCTGATAAAGATTTTTTGGTCATATCTCTGTGTGCATTAGACATGCACTCAGTGTGTCTTCTGTTCCCATTGATGATTTCCATGCCTGTCCCGCACCCTTGAATTTCTTGTCGTAGTCAGTCATATGTCTGAGAAAGTTGCTTGGCTTGTTTGAGTGTTGATAGCCAATGCTAATGAAATATTAAATATCTTACATTGACTTTGAGTTCCTTTATTATCCGATGCTCTCTCCACTGTTAGTCCTTCTGTGGAATTCAAAATTCTTAACAAGACGTTCAAGGTCATTCATATCCAAAGGCACCGATTTTCAAAAGTGCCCTTTATAATTGCCGTTTATTCTCACGTCTTAATATCTTCATAGTCATGACTTTTCAAAGTGGATTATTTTGGAACTTCCCAAATTGGAAGGACCAACAACTTGGGACCATGGAAGAGTATGGAAGAGTGATTGCTGGATGTGTAAGCCAGTTTTGTGCTTTGATTGGACTCTGTCAGCTGCTGGTGCTCTGTAAAATTTTAAGACGAGGACACTCTAGTTCTTTGTGGTTGTGAAGCATTTATATGCCTATTCCCTCTTGTTTATATGCATCCTGGTATATCCTTACAGGGGTCAGGGTACCATTTCTAGAAGCATATTTTTGTGACGGTCAAATCAGATGCCAGATATTCCTAAAATGAGTTATAAACTTACAAGTGCTGCTGAAACTAATTTATTGTTGTTTTTCAGTTTTTAATGGAAATGGTTTGAATTTTTTTCCCAGGTGTATCAGAGCAGGAATGTGGCTCTGTAAGTGGTATTTTGAGTGCAGTCAAGGCTCATGCAACTACTCTTGAGGTTCTCCGGGAGAATCATTCAGGCCAATCGGCTTCTATTGAACAAAAAGCACTGGACACCTTCCAACAGAAATACATGGTATGCGATCTTGCATCGTACTTGTGATTCCAGATAAGTTGCATCTTGCTTGTGCATTCTTGGCCGCCCCACTCTAACCTGAACTATCCAGTTCTTTAGACTTTAACAAAAACCTTTGGCTACCTAGTCCACGTTTTTGGCCGAAGAATACAGAAATCTGATCTAGCGAATGTTGAGGAACATAACTATAAAAACAATGTGTTTCCTCTTTCTCTTGGATGTTTCATGGGAAATACAAAAAATTGTAGGGAGAGGAAATCTGTCCTTTTGTTTATCTTCCTTTTTTCTTTTCCTGCACAAATTAAGATTGAAAGTTTCTGCTATTGTCCTTGTAATGTACATATGAGACTTGTGACCTATGTGTAGTTGCTCTGGCCAATATATTTAGAGTCATAAAACCAAAGTCATAAATTTTTTTTGGATCATCAACCAAAGTCATAATATGCTTCTTTGACCGTCTGATACATCTGTTTTTCTGTTTGTTTCAAGACCTACTGAGAGCTCTACCATGACTATTCCTGCTTGTTTAAGAACGAATCATTGTGGCATTACCATCTGTATTTTACTCATTCATTTCTGGATATAAGCTGAGAACACGTGTTCACAACTATTTGTCAACTCTCGTTTGCTATTTACTTCCAAATTGTACCGGTTTGAGATATTCTGTTACTTCGCAATAGTTACACGTATTTTCTGTTGCCTGATCAAAATAGAGTTAGATTGTCATCCTTTTTTTTTTTTTTGATTAGTCGTTAGATTGTCATCTTGATTGTTTCAAAATTGATGATTAGGATTACGAGCCTACTGGCACAACACCAATCAGAAGCGAGCCAGACATTCCCAGCAAGGGGACTATTGAATCGCTTCGAGCCATGCCCATGGAATCCCTGGTAGAGGAATTCCGAGAAAACCATTCGTACGAATCATTTGAAGTAAAGGGCCTGAAGCCGTCTCTTATACCACGCTCGCCTCTCACTCAACTCAATTCGTAAGAGGCATCACTCATGCCCATTTGTCTGACTTGTAGTTGTATTCTTCTTGTATACTGTTATTATTCGCTTTCGAAAAATACAGCGATGTGGCTGGCTGGTCTCAGGGGGTTAGTAATACTGGGCAGTGTTGGATGTAATATCTTAATGAATCTGAAATAAATCCCTACTCGGGATTTACCAAATGTTTGTTCTGATGAGGAATTTGTTATCTAATGTAAGATTTTCTGTTAGATTACCGGAAATATGGATATTCTGTAATTTAAGTACTCGTTTTTTTTTGTCTTCCCCCCTTTCCGAATTTGAGAATTTCACTGCTGGATAAATACCTTTTGTAGCTAATCCTCTTGATGTTAGGAGACTCAATTTTTTTACTTGCGAAATTTACCGGGCGTTTTCTTTCACTCACTTTTGGCCTGCGCATAGTGCTAACGGGATGTTCAGATTCTAGTCCAATAAGGGTTAAAAAAAGGTGGACCTTTTTCTTCTTGTTTTCTTATGGTTTGGCATTTAAACTAGGGCAAGTGCAAGAGACTTGCTAATTTTACTTTTTAGGTAGAGTAGAGAGTGGGGAATTATCTGCCAGCAGTCTAGGTATCGGCCTAGGTATTTTACAAATTGCTACAGAACCTAGGCAAATGTAGCAAGGAACTGTTGCCGAGCTATAGAGTAAACAAACGAGTAGTGCTATTGGTACAGCAGCTGCGTACAGCAGCTGCTGTACAGATCCCCTTTGCGTCAGTCTCGGGTCCTGCAAAGATGATCGGAGCCGCTCATTTTGTTCAAAATACGTCGTTTAAGGCCCCTGAAAAAAATCACCTCAATCCGATATCGGGAAGGGTGTTTACGAATCATCCAACTTTGCTTCAAAATTTAGGGATCATCTTTGCAGGACCCGAGACTGACGCAAAGGGGATTTGTACAGCAACTGCTGTACGCAGCTGCTGTACCAGTAGCATTTTTGTAAACAAATACATTCTTGCAAGAGGAGTCTACAACACAAACCTCATACCATTGGGTCCATATAAGTAAAAAGTTAGTTTTGGGGATTGAAGTTTGATCGAGCACTTGATGCAAAATTTTTTTGTCCCCTTGATTTTACTAGTGTTCAAGCAGGAGAAGTCAGTCTACTACAACACCGTCCACACATATTGCGTACCATAACACACCCAAAGATTGCTTTAGTGGTTCGGGCGAATGTCTAGGTTTTGGGAATATTCCTCAAGGTTTCGGGTTTGATTTTCCACAGGATTAGTATCTTGCAGTAAGTGGGGGTTTGTGACTGGTGTGGCCGCACTAGCTCCCCAAAGGTTTGGGTTGTGCAGTCAGGTCCATATAGTAGCTTGGCTATAGGACTGTTCCTCCGTTAAAAAAAACAAAAAACACAAAACAAAAAACAAAGTCAAACAAAAACACACCACCCAAAATTTATAACTTTTCTTGTTCTAGCTTATGCTTTATGACATTTGAAGAAATTTGGAAGAATCTTGTAGGAGTATATGTATGATATAAATGTGCATTACATAATGCATGCTTTCAATTCCCCCAGCTAGTGGGAACACATCCTCGTGTAAAAACCTTAAGTGTGTTAGCTTCTTCCTTTTTGATGTGTTATGCACTCCATAGAAAAGCAAAATCACCTTTTGCAAGTTTTTTTTTTATCGGCAATTTTATTTTATTAATCTTCGAAAGGGATTATAAAGATTAAAAGGATCACATGGACACTGGCAAACGCCACCCAAGAATCATACCCAAAGGACAGCAAGATGCCAAATAAGACACCACAACAAAAAAACGCACACTAGTTAAAACAACCCAACAACCTACTACCAAAGCAATGGAAAGACAAAAGAACAAACTAAAACCCAAAGGACAGACCAAATTAAACAAATCCGAAAACCAACAGGACAAACCGAGAACCACAAAAAACTCGGAATTAAAGTTTCAGAGAGAGAGGGAGGGGCACCTTCCTCGAAGTCATCATCATCTTCTAAAACCACATCTTCCAAGTCATCAAAAGCATTGATCCTTTCCACTTACACATTTCATTTTTCCTCAAAGAACTAATCCCACGGGCCACCGACCCAATTGAAGAGGCAATTAAAGCTGGGACTTTGCTCCATATGGCTTGGCCTCCAAGAATTGATAACACCCAAAAAATTTTGAACTTGAGATCTAACAACATTGCCACACCACCATATCCACCCCTTCCATGGTTCTAATCAGCTTTTGCAAGTTAGTTCCATACAACATTGCCTTGACACACTAAACGTTACACGCACCAAAGAAAGGTGATTTTTGGGTGGATTTTGGAAAATAGAGTTGACAAAAATTTTCCAATATTTTTAAAAAGTTCTGTAAGGCCAAATTACCTTTTTCTAAAAGGTCAGAACCACTATCTAGCAACTTGTGAGTTGTGGTGACCACAACCATCTTCACGCCACTTGAAAATGATCGCTTCCAGCCAAAACTTTCTATACTTCAGTTTGAAGTGTGTTTTGAGTCATGTTTGAGAGTGGTTTCCTGTTATACACAGAAACGGGTAATTTTATTCATTACTGTTGGAGTATAGCCTCGTTTGAACATTACACACATTTATGTAAGGTCTGCTAGCGTTGTACCCGTTTTATGCACAGGGCAAAAAAATTCACATTGGTGTTTTTTTTCTCATTTTTGTGATTGAACGGACACAACGCTAGTTGATAGAAAATGTGGGATGAAATAAAGTTTCATATTAATAAATTAACATGTAATTAATATATATTTTTTATTTCCACGGCAAGAGTCTTGTAGTGTTCAAATTAATTTGCATTTGTAAAAAAATGTATCTTCTTTTTTTAATAAAACTCAAACCCAATTCTCCTAAAATCTCTCCCCCCTATTCACACCCCCGGCCTCCCCCAGGTTTTTTTTATCACCTCCCCTAAAATCTCTCTCTCAATCTCAATTTCTCTCTCTCCACGTTCCCTCTTCTCTCTCCCAATCTTTAAAAAATAAAAAATTTACAAAATTAGGAAGGGGTGTTTGGAGGCTTAGGAGGCACAAATACATTTATATATAGTATGACAGTATGTATTGATGATTGATGCACTCTGTCAACCACATGAGAATGTGTGGCGATAAAGTGTCCTGGAGCACCACGTGACCGTGTTCGGAGAGCACTGATTAACTAGTTCATAGAAACAAATAGAGAAGTAGAAAGAAATTCAAGAACAAGTAGAAAGCAACAAACGTCTCCCACATGATTTTAGTAGAACCCCTACAAACAAATAAAGTTCTTATTTTCATTTTCCTTTGGACATATTTCACTGTTAATATAACATCCGCACATTGTGTGCACCACAACAATGTTATGTGCGTATCCGGACTGTCCGTTTCGGCAATCAATGGTCCGGATTGTTCAGTGCTGTGCGTAATCTCAACCGTTCAACCATCTCGGCAATCCTGACCATTGATTGCCGAAACAGATGGTCTCGATGTGCACAACATGCACCATCTCACATTCCGCCTTTTGGTTTATATTATATATGTTCTTTTTTGGCACATATAGTTAGGAATGAGTGCATACCGTAGAAAAGTAAATTTATCCTCATTTATAAGGTACGAACTTCACGGTTCATGTGCTTTACACTTTTTATAGTTCAATTTCTAACATATTTTTTGGTAAATCAAGATTTTTTTTTTGGGTACATTGGAAAGTAGTCAATCAAGATTTGAGGGAATGAAATTGGCTTAATCTGTACCTACCTTTCATTAAATTTTGTTCCATCCAACTTCCTTGTTGGATTCTTTTATTTTCTCGATGTACCCTTGTTGAGCTTTTTATGTATAAAATTTTTCCTTTGGTGAGTAATAAAAATTTGGTACAACTTTGGATGCTGATTGTTATGTTCGATATTTTTTTTGGGGTTAGGAATGTGGTGTACGATATGCATAAAAATGTTACAGATTATTTTGGCAAGTTACAAAAATATTTAATTTTAATTAGTAATTGTTTTGGTTGCCTGAAAATTTTAGTCGAAGTGTATACCATAAGCATCTACTTGTTATTTTGGACGTGCATGTATTCTTAGTATCGGACCTGGTCACAAGTTTCTCTTTACTTATGCATTCCAACAATTTTACTTCTTTCACAATGTTATATTTTCATAATGTTATTTTATTTTCGTAATGTCGTCGTGTGACTCACAACTTCTAATTTCCCAATGAAAAACTTTTCCTGCAAAATAGATTATATAGAAAAGAATAAATTCAATTTTCCTGCTAAATTCTTGTCGACAGAACACACACAAAAACAAAATTTTCTTTTCCTTTACTTCACTCCAACTTTTAGTTTCTTGGCAAAAAACCCAATACCTTAATGAAGCCTAAAAGTATAACAAAGTAGGATTAGTTAGAGTATCCACAATGCTATAATCAAAAGTAAAATATTTTTAAAATTAGCAATGTTGGTGCAAAATATGGCTCACAATGCTATAATCAAATTTAACAACCTCCTTAGAAATAATCAAATTTTGGGCTTTGGATAGCCAAAACTAGCAACCTTTTGACAATAACCAAATTTAATAGACCCTACATATTCTCAATCAAATACACCAATCATTATACAAAAATATTTTCTCTCTCTTCCCTTTTCCTCTCTCTTTCTTTTCGAACAATATTTTCCAAAAAAAAATATTTTACTAAAAAATTGTTTTGTTTTTAGAAAACAGTTTTTTAAATATAATTCTTTTCCAAAAAAAAAGTTTCAAAGACTATTTCTATTTCTAATAAATAGTTTTTATTAGTTTCAAAACTATTTTTAGAAAAACTATTTTCTACTATTCACAGTTTTTAATTTTTTGTAATTTGAAAATATGATGTGAGAAGTTTTGGTTATCTAATTTTGATTATGCCATTGTAGACATCTACATTGCTAATCTTTTTTTTTTTTTTTTGCCACGGCGATATACATCAGCGGGGGTTAATGGGGGTGTTAGAGTTAGCAGGGGAGACCAGAAGCTATCCAAGACCTTCTACAAAGGGGAGGCAATGACTAACCAACTGCACTAAGCAGTGGTTGTCAACTACATTGCTAACCTTAACAATCTCTTAAATAAATAATCGAAAACTGATGTGGCAACTTTTGGTTATCAATTTTTGATTATAGCATTGTGGATAGCCTTAGTTTATAATTACATTGTTTTTTTGAAAAAAAAGGAAAATAATATATAATTGTACAAATGCGAAAAATGGAAAAGGCAAGTAAGAAAAAAGTTAATCTATGAACCCCCAGCTATAAATCGTGTCCTTGTTCTTCTTTTCAAATATAATTACCAATATGATTATTACGTTCATATATAAAGGGGAAAAAAAAAAGAAGCAGCAAAAAATGAAATGAACGGGGAAAAAAAATTATCTTTTTTTTAGGATTCTAAAACCAAGTGCCAATAATAATAATAACAAAAGAGAAATGATTTTGCCACTTTCTCTTTTGTTAACGCCACTCCTCTGCAAGTGTATTTTTGATGTAAAAATACACTTGTAAGGGAGTGACGTTAACATAAAGGAGTGGCAAAATCAGTAGCCCAACAAAATCTTATCAGGATAGTATTTACTCCGAATATTAGAAAACTAACCCAAAAACCAAATCAGTTATTGATAAGAACTTATCCAATGTTTACCCTATACTAATCCCTCCATCTCCCTCTATATATATCACCAAACAAACTCCCCACAATTCTTTCAAACTCAAACCCCGTCTCTCCTTCTCTCTCCTTCTCTCTCTCTCTCTCTCTCTCTCTCTCTCTCTCTGCATGGAGGCCACCAGGTTTCTTTGGGTAATATTGGTACTGTATGGAACGGCAGTGATACTTAACAATGCAGGAGTTGAAGCCTCTCACAAGGTCTATACCGGGTTCGAATCCGTCGAAGCTGTTCAAGTGAAGCAACTGCACAGAACTGGCTTTCACTTTCAACCTAAAAGGCATTGGATCAACGGTATTATATGTTTTGTCCCTTGAACCGGTCCTATATATCGCCTCCTTAGAACGTATTATGCATAAAAAAAATCACAGAAAAAAGCTCTCTGCAAATTTACCAGTCAGATGGATCTTTACAGTTCTTAATTAATTTTTTATAACAATTTTTTTGTGACGCATAATTATTTAATTAGATCTTTTTAACATCAAGCAATAAATTAGGGTGACAGTTTGCAATTAGGATTGGAAACATAAAGTATTTTTTTTTTTTTTGAAATACATATATACGGAGTCTCTTTTGACTTAGGATTTTTGTTTTCTAGTTTGGGGTTTATGCCTTTATGTAGGGATCCCTTACTTTATGTAAATATACATATATGTACATATGTATGAATACACATCGCCTTAATCTAAGGCAGATCCTCGACTAGTGTGTCGTTTGTTTAGTATAGGTCGCTAAGGGTGAGTCCCATGCGTTAGTTTGTGGATCATCTCTTATGTCCGCACACTTGATTTATAACTCTCGTTTGTTCTAAGGGTTATTCCGATGTTCTAAGGGTTATTCCGATGCGTCAGTTTGTATCTCTTATGTCCGCACACCTAATGCATAACTCTCTCGTTTGACTGTTTTATAATATTTTGAAGTACCAAAAAAACAAAAGTATGAATACACATATAGATCGAGATTTTAGACGATTTGTTTGGCATCTATAGGGTCAAAATTTTGCCCGTAAAGTGGGAATTGTCAATTTGTGGGAACCAAATACCATTAGTTGCTAGGGTATATCGATCATATCTTAATTAGACGAGCAATGCTACGGTATCATATTTTTGGTGATCATTGTACTAGTAGAATGTGTTCCGTGCTGCATGATAACACATCGTAGGTGCCCAAATTGTGATTTTTGGTCTTGCATGCATATTAGGTTTAAGATGTCATAGCATTGTACGGGTAAAGAGGAGGTCGAATGGCGGTAGGGCTCGACATCTCTTATCACCAACTAACCATATATTGTCGACGTTCCTAGATTAGAAGCCATTACTATTCAAGTTTTATCGAGATATACTATTTAATTTTCATCTACAATAAAATTTAGAGGTGACGGTTCTATATTGTTTGATAATAAATGAAATAAAATACTACTATGGTAAAAGAGTTTTGTAAGATTATCAACAAACACCGTTTACTTCAGACTTGACTATATATAGATATTGTATTGCAAAGGAAAGTAGAATTTTCAACTTTGATATATGTTTGTAAACTATTTTGATTCCACTTGTCAAGACGAAAACTATGGTCTAAAAATTTATTCCAAATCTTGTAAAGATTAAGAGAGAGCAACCAAAAAAACCCGTACCAAAAATCTCCTAAAAAGTTACGCCAAACTCGCCCTTTACATAGTCAGAAACGAACCGAATTAAGAAATTCCCGAAACAACTTTGTCTTTTTGATATCCTAGGCATTTTATTTTTTGGAATCAAAATCGCGGGACTCTTTTGCCCTTATTTTTTTGTTGGATGTTAGTGTCAATCTATGTAGTTGGAAGTTGAAATATCACAAAGTGGATCATAGTGGGCCTTTGATGAGTAACTCTTTCGCACGATATAAAGTTATTTGCAGGGCCACCTCCACAAACTGACAAAAGGTTTCATTTTGATCCCTATACTTTTCGGAAATTTTTTGCTTTCGTCCCTGTACGCACATCCATGATCCCACTTCATCAATTTGAATCTTGAGCCTTCCACCTTCATTTCGCTTTCAACGTAGCCTATATTAGTTTTTTTTTTGGGGGTTCTCTCTAGCTTCAAATTAATCTTTTTCCGGTTCACATATTTATCCTCTCATGATCCAATTCAAAATATACCGATAAGACTATAATTAATGAGATACTGTAATGTTCGAATGACTATAATCTCAATTGAAAATAAGTTCGTTATCAGGAATTCAAAGTCTAGTAATACAATGTCGAACGCAATCATATTTAATGGGTATATACAGCAACAATTCGCAAATCATTCTTGTCAACTTTTTTCTCTTTGTTTCTGATGGTTATGATCTTAGTGATTTTACCTTTATTTTTATCTTCCGCATTGAAAAATTATTGTTTCCTAAGTCGTTTCGGCTGTCATTACCACTGACCCTTTTTTTTTTTTTTTCCTCTATTTTTTTCATGGTCAATTTTGGTTGCAAACAAACAGATCCAAATGGTGAGTTATTTCATCACAATCTTAATTCAGAAATATCCTTTTTCTATATTATTTTTTGTTTGGTCTATTTTTATCTTCTAATGCTTTCTATCCCTTGTGATTATTATTACCATGTCAAAAACAGGGCCAATGTACTATAACGGAATCTATCACCTGTTCTACCAGTACAATCCCAAGGGTGCGGTTTGGGGCAACATTGTGTGGGCCCATTCGGTATCGACGGACATGATCAACTGGACTTCACTTGATCCGGCAATCTACCCGTCCAAGCCGTTCGATCAATACGGTTGCTGGTCCGGGTCGGCCACAATCCTTCCGGGTAACAAGCCCATCATACTCTACACAGGGATAGTGGACCAAAACCAAACGCAGGTCCAAAACTACGCGATACCCGCCAACTATTCGGATCCGTACCTCCGGGAATGGGTAAAACCCGACAACAACCCGTTGGTGTCCGCGGATGTCGGCGTGAACGGATCCGCTTTCCGCGACCCGACAACCGCTTGGTGGGGCAAAGATGGGCATTGGAGGATGGTGGTGGGCAGTAGGAGAAGGCAAAGGGGGTTGGTATATTTGTATAGGAGTAGGGATTTCATGAAATGGACCAAGGCCCAACACCCTTTACACTCCTCCGCGAGATCGGGTATGTGGGAATGCCCGGATTTTTATCCGGTTTCGTTGGATGGCGAAACCGGGCTGGATCCCTCGGTGATCGAGGGAAATATTAAGCATGTGTTTAAAGTGAGCCTCGATGTGACAAGGTACGAGTACTACACGATCGGGATGTATTTCCGGGAAAAGGATAGATACGTCCCGGATAATACTTCCGTTGACAGTTGGGCCGGGTTGAGGTATGACTATGGAAATTTTTACGCGTCAAAGACGTTTTATGATGCGGGTAAAAACAGAAGGATCTTGTGGGGATGGACTAATGAATCGGATACTGCTCAGGAGGATGTTCAGAAAGGATGGGCTGGAGTTCAGGTTGTACATACTGATATTTGATCATTGTGAATCTAAACCGTCAATTTATCTTTTTTGCATCTTAACATTTTCGTTTTTTTGTTTTGTGTGTCGTAGACAATTCCGAGGAAGGTGTGGCTTGATCCAAGTGGGAAACAATTGCTACAATGGCCGATAGAAGAATTAGAAAACCTGAGAGGGAGGAAAGTTCACCTGAACAATCAACAGCTCAAGTTGGGAGATAGTTTTGAAATCAAAGGAATTACAGCTGCACAGGTTTGTCCCTCCTTCTACCGTAAGGTTCCATTTCGCTAAGTTTCTTATTTTTTTAGTAAGTATTTATTTTCTGTTTTAAGAGATAAGTTATTCTCTCTCTTGTTCTAACCATGATACAACAGTGGCACCAAAATGGAAAAGATAATTCTTTAGAGAATACTGTATAATATAGATTCAAGATTAGATGGGATATGTTTTGAAATCGCTCAACCAATACACACAAAAAAAGCACGAAAGAATAAATAAAGGAAAGAACGCTAACAGAAAAGCATGACACAGAAATTTGTGTGATTTCGGACTTGAATAGCTGTATACATCAACGGCTCACAATAGTTTTCATGATCTACCGAATGAAGAAGAATGTATGACTGTACTGGTTGCGCCTAATATATATCCCATAATTTTACATAATTGATTACCGTGATGCCCTATTTAACCCTTCTGTGAATGTTTTCTGCGCGCTCAGAAACCCCCCGAACCTCAACAAAGTTAGAGAAGCGGAAAACTAGCTAGATGAAATTAGGCTTCACAAACTCTAATAAAATGAAATTAAGCTTCACAAACTCAACAGACTACACACCCACGTCGTACGTGCTATGTGCATTGATTTTGTTCCACATACTATTTTGTATTTTTTTTTTTCCAAAATTGCTTATTTGTTTTTGTTTTTTTGTGTGATTAGGCTGATGTGGAAGTGACTTTCACATTCCCAAGCCTGGACAAGGCTGAGAAATTCGATCCTAGCTGGGCAGCCATGGACGCCCAACAGCTTTGCAGCCGCAAGGGTTCAACCAACAAAGGTGGGGTTGGACCGTTTGGGCTCTTGACTCTGGCTTCCGAGGACCTGTCGGAATACACCCCTGTCTTCTTTAGGGTTTTCAGAAGAGGAGACAAGCACGTGGTCCTCATGTGCTCCGATGCAACAAGGTTTGTTAATACACTCCTCCTGAAGGTTCCTCTCATTGGATTTGTAATTAACTTATTTGGTAACATGTTCGTTCTAGTCATTTCTCTTGTCGAGCAGCGTTACGTACACATCCATCCACCACATCTCCGACCAGACCCCTCCCACGTTTACGGATTCACGTGGATCGTAGAAAAACCGTATATGCCTTCATTTGTTTCTTGTTTTTCGTGATTCCTTCTGAGTTCTTAATTCTTACTTGGTTTTTCTACATTTCGTACATTTGCGCAGTTCCTCATTGAATGAAAAACCGTATAAGCCTTCATTTGCTGGCTTTGTGGACGTAGATTTAACTGATAAGAAGCTTTCCCTAAGGACTTTGGTACGCCTCTCTCTCTCTCTCCCTCTCTCTCTCATGCATGGATTTAAATATCTACGTACGGAGCAATTTTTCGGTCCTCCATCTGCGTATAGCGTTGAAACTGATTTTGCCCGCTTCATGGGCACTATATATTTGAAATTTTTTTTACCATCGCTATACCCATTTTTATTACGTATCATTTGATACTCCTGATACCGCTAGTACTGCTATTAAACACCTTGCAGTGTCTTGTGTCTTCCTCCCTAGCTACGAATGTGATTGCTAACTCCGAGTTTGTGTTCTATACAATCCAGATTGATCACTCGGTCGTGGAAAGTTTCGGAGCAGGAGGGAAAACATGCATAACATCTAGGGTTTACCCCACCGTAGCAGTATCGAAGGATGCTCGTCTATTTGCATTCAACAACGGCACGGAGAAAATAACAGTCGAATCTCTCAACGCCTGGAGCATGGCCAATCCTCTTCTCATGAACTGAGACCAGATAGAGAATAGCCTCAGAACCTTTATAAAAATCTAGAAATAAAGAAACTCCTCTAATTGATGCTCTCTCTCTCTCTCTCTCTCTCTCTCTCTCTCTCTCTCTCTCTCTCTCGCGTGTGTTCTGTGTTCCTAGGTTAGTAATAAAACTGGGGAACAAGTAGTTGATTAGCACTCTAATTAAAGATGGTTAATCGGGAATTAATTAGTTAAGCTACTGTATGTAAGTAATTTGGTTTTGATTAGACTATTCAAGGAAAGTGATCCACCTGAATGTCGTTTGCACTGAGCTGCTTTCCATATTCCAATCGTTGCTGTTAGATCGCCGCCTTGTTTGTTTCGGGGTCTCCAAATTTTTGGGCACGGTCTCTAATAAATTTTCTATATCCATCTTTCTCCACTTATTACTATAAAAAGAGAGAAACTTATTCACGTGCATTTTCAACCATTCAAAAGTGTTTTGGACAGTCCGGATTCAAAATAATCTATTAACGGTAATAGATTATTTTGAATCCGAAATCTATTACTGTTAATAGTTATTATTATTATTATTTTGAATCCGGATGCCAAGAATGAGTATCGTAAAATTTGTTCACGGCTCCTGCGTGAATAAGATTTTCACCTCTCTCAGAACCCAAACCAAACATATCCGAATTAGCAAAAGCGGGTGGTGGTGGTTGTTGATATTGATTTCTGAATTCTATTTTAACTTCAGAATAATATAAAACTAGTCAAACAGGTGTTTGTTGTTGATACTGACTTCTGAGTTCTAGTTTAATATTCTCAGAGCGTTTGGATCCTTTCGGATAGATTTCAATCACCTAGTAGAAGGAGGTGATTGGGTAGATGATTGTGTGGGACCAGCGGGTATGTCAGGACTTTGTTGCGATCAAAATGTGATCCGGATCTAAGCATATACATATGGCTCGTATTCGGACTTCTAATATGGACATTGGGCTACTACCTATCGGGAAGATTATAGTGTTGGTCCGTTTTTTGCCTTGGTTGATGACTTCAAATTTAGACAACCCAATAATGACTAATATTGATGAATATCGTAAGAGCAACATGAGGTTGCGCCTTGATATTTCGTGGGAGGTTGTGTTTTTTTTCCTCTTGGCTTTGCTCTTGCTACATGGTGCATCCATGGGTTTGTGTTTGTGTGCCGTTCTTTCCTTTTCTTTCTTCGATGTACCCATTTTTGAGTTATCAATATACTATATTTTTGGTGATGAAAAATGTTATCTAAGGAAATTAAAAAGTGGACGGATCACTAATGTTGTAGTCGGCTTAATTTATCTGAGCGACGGGCCCAATTGGAGGATTTTCTTTCTGACCTAAGTTCCGTTTTGATGTCAACATTTTGCAAGTTCTGGCTATTTTGGAGCAAGTTGCAAAGCTTGAGCGGCCCAAGCACCTGCAGGCCATTGAGGCTAGTGCATGCCCAAGGCCGGCCTCCAATTTTGAAGGACCTCGATCGATTTCGTCCATGATTCATGTGTATGTAGTATATGCAACTTTCAAAAAATTCTCAATCAATAAAAAAGCTTCATTTAGGTGAAATGTCTCCAAAAACAAGATCTTTTTTTTTAACAATTAAGGATTGATCGGTCATAATGTTAAACTCTCTCATATTTCAGATTTTGCTAGAATTGTAGATCCTAGAGACTAGGTATATTATTGAGTAGTAACTTAATTTACATCTCAAAAAGAAAGAATTTTAATTTTCAAATACGTACAAAAAATATATATCACATTAAAATGTTCAACATGAATACTTCAAATCTTAGATTTCGCCTTGGACTTCCGATGAAGTTGGGCCGCCCCCGGTTCAAGCCATTTCCTTAGAGCCCAAAGCTGCAAGACAGCTGGTGGAGGAACCCTTTAAAGCCTTCACACTCAGTTTTTTTGTCCCCCCATTATCACGAATGTCAAGATCTTCGGTCTACAAAGAACTGAAAGTTCGGTGATTAACTTGTGATGAAGCTAGGTGCCTTTCAAATGTCAAAGTCATGCTTTAAGTAGGCCTTAAATGTCAAAAAGTGTATTGGTCTAGAAAGGAAATGATAGTTTACGATAAGTAAAACTAACTAGTCAGCAATGGGGTGCTGTAAGTGCGGTACCGTGCTATGCACATTCGGTCGTTTGTTTGATAACCCAACGGTTTATATTTTATATCTTAGTAATAAACGATTCGGATGGTGGACATAAGATTTGAACCGTTGAATTACTGAACGAAAGACCCAGATATGCACAACACCGGGCCGCACAACAGCATCCCTGGTTCGGCCAGAGTGTTTCTGAGAATCGAAGGCAACAGGGGAGAAGCCAAACACGACCAAAAGGGGATGTTCAAAGTTAGGTGGCCATTGTTTAAGTTCCTCTTGGCATAATTACCATTTACCCTTGGCCAAAATTGAATTGAATGATTAAATAACAGGAGCAAAACATTACATCATGTATGAATTATAAATTACAAATCCCCTAAGTACTTTGTACACCTACATGAATCTCTCTCTAATCTTAAATCCACTTCCGCGTTCACTGGAATACCCATCATTGATCTTTCTAACATAAAATGTCGATTGTCAGCTCTGGGATTTTGATTCCGGAGTGACTATCTAATATCTATATAATAAAACACAAGGGTGTAGACCCCAGACAAACACAAGTTGTTAGAAGGGTTGAGATTCATTTGATCCAAGAGTTGAGGTGTGTTCTCCTACTTTTAATAGAGGAACGCTACGTACAAAGAAAACTTACTCCGAAAGTACCCAGAAAACAGTTATCAATTGTTGAGAATCACTTTGATGATTGAGTCACACATATCAAAATGAATCTCAACCATTGATTGCTGTTTTCGGGGTACTTTTGGGGTAAATTTTCTTTGTCCCTAGCATTTCTGCTTTTAATAATGTAACCACACTCTTTCAAATATACTAAAAAACGCAATCAGTTTTTTTTTTTCTCCCCCTTACCAATCAGCTTCTGTTGTGTTGATTAGAAGAAGAAAAAACCTAAGTTTTGTCGAGTAGAAAAATGGGTTTGGCCAGGAAAAAAAAAATCAGCGTCGTTTGGGTTTCCCTTGGTAATGGGATTCTCTGGCTCTGCACCATTGGCAAGAAGAATGGGTTTCCCTGGTAATCTTTTATCTCTCTCACTCTCATCTACACTGCTCCCCCTCTCTCTCATCTCTTACTTCCACGAAATCCACCTCTCTTACTGGTGTCACCGGCAACGAAAGCATTCGGAGCATTCTTTGGCGTTCAAACGTGCCTTATTTTTACGAATTACCTGAATCATACAAAAATCTACCTTACGTGCATTATCGCTATAAAAGCTAAATAAATGCAAGATAAAATAACATAAAGCGGGACTAGTCGCACCAAATATCTACAATATTAAGTACTCATCATATAATTAGACAATTTTTCCTAGAATATATATTTTTTCAAAGTTCATTCATTCGAGGTTCATAGAACGATTTTAAGAAATGTGAAGATAAATCAATATACTTCCATTTGCGCTGACACATTACTCATTGACACATAATACCATCGAGATCCAAAAGTATCCCTAAATGATCTAATTTTTTTTTTTCAAATTGAGGATTTATCTTTTCTTAATTAACTAGAAGGGTTTTGATCAATTGGGCATCAAAACAAATAAATGATTGTCTTCCATGAGGCAAAATATATGTCGAATTTTACGGAGGCCAAATATTGTAAACTTTCAGAACACTAATGGATTTGCCCGGTCATTAAGTTCTAGATTTTCGAATCAGATGACATACCTGTAAGTTGGTCCGGACATCATATTATATATATAAAAAAATCTCTATTTATATAGGCACAATTTTATGTTTCTTTTATGAATATGCAACAAAACTATCTACTCCATCCGTTCTCATTCTTTTGTCCCTCATACTTTCTCAATTAGATAAAAAATTAATTATAACTTTTAATTGATTATACTATTTATATGCAATATGGATCTTATTTGATAGATCTCAATGAGCTCTTTTAAACGATATTTTCAAAATCACCTAAAAAATTATAGATTGCAAGATATAATCAATTGAAAAGTGTTACAAACTCCAAAAGAGACTAAAAAATGAAAATAGAGGGAGTAAATAGTATTAATTCTAAAATCATTTGTTTCGGCCACCAACCCATAATTCAGGTATTCGGATTAGCTTTACAAGCTTAACCCCCACCTTTGTTACCAAACAACAGTCACCCCATATGATAAAAGTTAGGGGCGCATGTATATAAACATCTACTCAACGTATAATCACAACTTCATACAGAGGAAGCAAATGGCAGCCGCCGGCTATGACCGGATGAAGGAAGTCAAGGAGTTCGATGAATCAAAGATGGGTGTCAAAGGTCTGTCCGACTCCGGCATCACCACCATCCCTAAGTTCTTCGTACACCCACCGGAAACTCTTTCCGGTCTCAAATCCTCGTCGACGTTCGCTGGAATACCCGTTATTGATCTCTCTAACATGGAGTCCGATAGTAATCGGGCAAAGATTGTGGAGCAAATCCGAGATGCTGCGAAAACATGGGGGTTTTTCCAAGTGATCAACCATGGCGTGCCCGTCTCGGTATTGTTTGCAAATTTTTTTTTTTGGTGAAAGCAGAGCTATTATATATATTCTCTGGCCGTTCCTGGTTTGTTAATTAGTACTCTCCGTTTCAAAATGAGTGACATTTTCGAAAAAACGTGATATTTTTAATTGCTTATATCTTTTAATATGAATGTCAAAAAATATGCAATATAGATCTTATTTGATAAATTTTAATTAGTTCTACTAAACAAAGTTTTCAAAATCACATAAAATTTCAAAAATCGAAAGATATAAACATTTTAAAATGTCAAGAAGTCCCAAAAAGGTCACTCATTTTAGAATGGATGGAGTAGTAATTAATTTTTTAAGGACCCGACACATCTGTAGTCTAACACCGCAGAAGCACTTGTAGTTAAATCTCAATAATTCATCTTGACAATAAATAATTTAGTCTGTGAGAATAGTAACTTACGGATAAGAAAGTGTTGACAAATTTGAACTACTGAAAATACTTTGGGACAGTTACTATTTCACAGTCCACAACATAAGCCATATTTATTTTCTAAATACTTTTGTTGCAAAACATGGGTCGATTTCATAGTCTTATCAACGTGCTCTGTTTCTGAAAACCTTCGTAGTTTTATCGACGTGCTTTATATTTGAAAATCTTTGGTCAAAATACTATTGCATTTCTTGGTACGTCGTGGGCATGCCAAACACATTTGTTTAGTCGTTTGGCAGGTCCTTTGGGAAACGGCTGAAAAATGACCAAAATACCCATAAATGACGTGTGCTGGTCACCGTGGCCGGGCTAGGCAAGATATGGGTCTATTCCCAATTTTTTGTGTTGAAGATATTACAAAGTTGTTCTTAACAGGCACTCGATGAAACGATCACCGCCATCAAAGCGTTTCACGAACAACCAACCGAGGAGAAATCAAAATACTACGTACGAGAGGAAGGACGCGGCGTCATGTACGCGAGCAACAACGACTTGTACAGAGCCAAGGCGGCGTGCTGGCACGACTCGCTGCAAGTATGGATGTCGCCGGAGCCGGCTCCGGCAGAGGACATCCCGGCCGCGTGCCGGAGGGAGGTGGCGGAGTGGGACCGGCACGCGACGGAGGTGGCCGAGAGCGTGATGGGGCTCTTGTCCGAGGGGTTAGGTCTGGAAGCTGGAAAATTCAAAGAGTTGAGTTTTTCAGGCGCCAGGGTTCTTGTGGGCCACTGCTATCCGTACTGTCCCCAGCCAGATCTGACGGTGGGGATTACGTCGCATACGGATCCTGGGGTTGTGACGGTTTTGTTGCAGAATCAGGTGCAGGGGTTGCAGGTTAAGCACGGTGGGGAGTGGGTGGATGTCAAGCCTTTGGAGGGGGCGTTGATAATCAACGTTGGAGATTTCCTCCAGGTAACACAATTTTTTGTTTGAAAAAACGTAGGTACAAAACTCATGAACTGGCCGTGCTGTGCACCATCCGAATCGTCTGTTCGGCAATTCAATGATCTAGATCTCATTTCGATATTGAACATCTCAAATTCTCCGAAGACGGAGATGAGATATTGATCCGTTGAATTGCCAAACGAACGGCTCGAATGTCGTATAGTATAGTGCTGTTGTACACATACCGCCCGCACAACACCATCTCCGGGTTCAAAAATCACATAGAAAAAGCTTATGGAAATGTGCTAGAGGTATTTACCATCGTGTGCGTATAAACCGTCCTGGCTCCAATTTTTTTTTTTTAGGGTGTTCGTAATTGCTTAAATTCTATCAGTGTTTTGTAGCAAAAATCACATATAAATTAAGAATTTAATAAATTGGTACAACGCTTTTAAGTAATGCTTTAATCTATGGTAATTTTCTGCAGATAGTCTCCAACGGCGAGTACAAAAGTGTGGAACACCGCGTGTTGGCTAACTCTAACCCGGAACCAAGAATATCCATTGTCATATTCTTCAATCTTTGCAAGTGGAAAGGATCTGGATACTACGGACCCTTGTTGGAGTTGCTGAGTCCTGAAAAACCAGCTATCTACCGGGATTTCACGATGCAGGAGTTCTATGAAAATTTCTATAGCAAGGGATTGGATAGCAAGTCTCTTGTTGATAAAATCAAACTTTGAGTTAATTAGTAGTACTACTAGTAACTGATTTCAACTCTCTCTATATATGTGTATTTAATTGAGTCCTTTCCGGTGGACATTAAAATTAGTCTCTCTGAAATTAGTCAAGATGTGTGTGATCATTGTTTTTATTTTGACATGATATGTGATCATTGTTTGCAGTAATGTTATTCCGATATTCTTAAAGCCCATATATAGTCCTATTGTGATCCATCTTATCAGTGTCTTTTTTAATGCGCGCACACACCCACGTTATCAACCATCAAGTTAAAATCCTTGCTATGTCTTTGCACAATCAAGTAAAATTAAGCAAAAACAAAACTTGAAAACTATTGGTTCCATTTCAATATATGTTGGAGCATCACCAGCAGTGTAGCCATTTCCTCCGATAAGACCAGATTCCCGAGCAAAACCATCAAAATCGAGTTCCCAGCAACCTCGCCATGAACTCACCAGTTCCCCCCTCGCTCCAGCCCTTCGTCCGCCTCGTCCATCTGAGCGAGTACGGAGGCTCGCTTCGTCAAACAGATCGGAGACGGTGGCTTCTCTACGTTTTCTGGCGACAATGGCTTCAACGGATCGACTTAATCCTAAAATCGTTTTGAGTCCAGAGGATTGTAGATATCGTTGAGATGATTTCAACGCCACCAACCCCGTCAGCAACTGATGTCACCGGGGCTCTCACGCGCCGATAAAAGGCTGTGCTTGAGCGAGAGTAATATCTACTCTCGCGCGTGTTGGTCACGCGCCCATCTGATTTTTTATTTTTTTTACTTTGTGGAGGTTTTTATTGAGGCTGTTGGGTGGTGGACATGTTTGGTGGCTAGCCAGCCAAGAGAGAAATCCTATGGTAAATGGCTAGAATTATGGTTACACTGCTCGAGATGCTGTTGAAGACTTGAGTTGACGGAGTTGATTTCAAAGTGCGAAAGGGTTGTCAAAAAGGAAAATGTCTTCCAAATTACATAAATGAAATACTACTATGAAGGAAGCACAACAACACAAACTCGATCAATAACATTTTTTTTTTTTTTGAAATGGCAAAAAATTTATCAAGAAATTTGACAAAGGTGGTGAGAAGATGTTAAAGAATGTTGAGCCGGTGAATGAAGTCATGTGTGGTTTGCTTAAGGTTCATTTTTATTTCCGGTTTTGGACCATCTATAATTGTCTAGGACCCACCAAACCTGTGCCACCATTGCCATAAATATTGTTTGTCCAAATAGAAGTTGACTAGGAATTTTTTTTTTTAATGTCCTTTCATTTTTCACAAAATCATGTATTGGAAAATGTGCACTCTCTTTAATTGTTCAAAAAATGAGGGTATTTTTGAAAACTAAAAACATTTTGAGTGTAATTATTATGCTTTCGTAATAAGTTGGAATCTCAAAATTAGAACAAACAAATTAAAACCTGCAAACACTTGATTGGCACCCTTGTAGTGACGGAGTTAGAATTTTGTTACCAGAGGCCGGCTTAACAGACATATTTTTTATCGAAACGTATAATTATTATATCATAAAATTTTTACTTTTCAATTCATTACATTTGTACATTAAATTGATTCTTTAGGCTATTAATTCAACTGTCACGTGCTTATTTTTTTATTTATGAAAGAAATTTAGAAATGATAATGTAAAATAACTAATTTTTTATCAAATCGAAGCAAAATTATTAAGATTATAAGTAACTATACACGAATAATTATTAATAATATTTAAAATCAAATATATATAAAATAAAAATTTTTAAAATTCGAACACTCAGAGAGCCGGACCCCCCGGGCCCCTACATACCTCCCCCCTTGCACCCTTGTCGTCATCTTCTAATTTTCAACCTTCACCAAATTAAGTAAATTATAACTCACTAGTTTGAAAAACGAAATGAACCATAGATGAACTGAACAACCACCACCCCTGTCCAAATACTCTGCACTCCAACCAGTCATTTTCACCCATGCATGTTGAAATTCCACCACCATCCTAATAAGCCTAATCTTGTCTTTTTGACCAATAATCCAACCAAATGATAATGAATCTCTATCCACATTGTTGCTGCAAGTCAAATTAAGCAAGCAAAGGTCTCAAATTACTGCCAGGCCCAATATCCACTGAGCACACACCATCATTCATCAAATCATGTAGCCTGATTGGGCTACGTGAATTGATGTACTGCACAGACATGTCTCAAAATCACCTGGCCACGTTTATGTGAGAAAAATCTTTTATTGTCTCAGAGACATTGTCACGTGGTGCTCCAACCGTATATTCTTTCCACCACACATTTGTGTAATGGAGCGTGAGTTGGGGGCATTGCTTGACAATGCCCTAGAAACACTGAATAATTACTCTTTATGATTATGTGATGGCTAAAGGAATTGAAGCACATGGCCATCTCTACAAACCACTTGCAAATTTACTTTAATTTCCATTTAATTTTATGGCATACCCAGGAGTTTGTTTAGATGAGAAGATTCTTCGGACACATATTGGGGGGGACTGCGAAGGGATAAAAAAAAAATAAAAAAACCCTTCGGATATGAGTTGGGCTGGATTTTCATATCTGGAAACTATGTCCATGTTCGTTTTGGGACTCTAGACCCAATTTTTTCTTTCTGGATACGGTCCCCAATAAATTTTCTCTCCGATTATTACCCCAAAAAATTTCCTCAAGTCTCAAACTGAATATGGCCATGTGTTATATATATCCGATCATCTTTGCGGCATAACAAACACACCGTTAACTAAAGGCAAAAAGTTATAGTGAAAAAAATTTAGTTGAAAAGTGGCTTTAAAACATTATTCATGACTTTTAATGGGATTCGTCCTCTCTCCACTATTGAATGGGAGAATGTTGCTATTGTACTACTATCAGTTTTGTTGAGGATGAATAATTTGTTCCGCTTGTTTTGTAGAAATCGTGTGACTCTCTTGGCATAACAGTGTATATAATCAAGGGCAGAGTCAAAAATCAATTTTTCTACAATCACAAATACTTATAAAAATGCTTTCACAAACACACTCGCATTCATATGGGATCCAGTGCGTATGGATTTCCTTATGAATGTGAATGTGTTAAGCGTTTTTGTAATTAAGGAATTGTGGTTGTATAAGAATTGATTTCTGATTCCGCCCCTGATGTGTGTGGGATTCATAAATCAATGTGAGTGTGAAGTGTTGGTGTGTATGTTTGTGGTGGTAGAATTTTCCGCCCGAAATTTTGGTTAGTGGGATGAAAATCAATAAATCACGCCCAAGATATTTTTTCTATTTACTAATCTAAAAAATAACTATATTGAGAGGTTAATATAATTTGTCCCAAATACCTATTATATTTTGAAATCAATGCTTGATAACTTCATTGATAATATGCGAAGAAGTCTTTAGCCCAATAGCATTGGGGGTGCACTTAGATGGTAGGAGTAAGAAAGCCAAAAGTTCGACTCTTGTAAGGATGCTAATCTAACTATAGTAACAATACTAGCTTTCACTGAGGAAAAAAAAAACTTCATTTATAATATTATATATCCACTCTCAAAAGGAAGAGAATGCATTAGTTTTCTATGCATTTGTAACAAGTTGAGCAAATTTACAGATTTTTTTTGGAGGTCAAAATATCCAAAATCGATTGCAAACTTGTATGTGTTCTTGTGAGAAATCAACGTGAGTATGGTCTAGTGACTCAACTTATACCTACATGCCTCCCCGGCCCCCGCCCATGACTTAGAATACGATTTTTTTTTCTATAACTCAGGTGTCCAAATCAATTTTGCGCATCCAACAA
This sequence comes from Rhododendron ovatum, assembly GCA_019656835.1. NCBI lineage: Eukaryota > Viridiplantae > Streptophyta > Magnoliopsida > Ericales > Ericaceae > Rhododendron > Rhododendron ovatum. The sequence continues at coordinate 11,912,632 of CM033791.1, read as the reverse complement.
CCAGTATGTATTGTTTGCACAAAGGAAACGGTTTTTTTTTAAAAATTCTTTGCTCAATTAACGTACACCAGTTTTGTATGGGATGGTCACCGGGCTTCTATATAGATATCCAGTGGTCATGGTTGAGCCTATGACAAAAAGTTCATACCTACAAAATAGAAACAAAGACTACTTAGGCTTCTTTCTTTTGGACTTAATTAAAACTTAATTTAAATCTGAAAATTATCTTTATTTGAATTTTGGTTCACTTTTTAGCGCAAAAAAATACTTTGGTGCCAAAATTTTACTTTTCTGATTATTCTCGTCGACACGAATTAATAACCCAAAAAAATTTGACGCAAAACTAAAAAATACAAAAAAAAATCCAAATATAAATAAAATTTTTAGATTTAAGTTAATGCAAAAAGAACACAGCCTTATAGTTAGGCAGTACGAGACGCAAAAATTTCTTTGCTGTAAAAAAAAAAGAGGAGTCATTTTGTGTGCCAAATTTGACTCCAACTATGGCTTTGTCAAATCTCACACGTCTTCTAAAGCAAGTTGATATTCCTTGGTCAAATAAAACAAAAACACGTGGAGGCTATTTAAAATGTAATTTTTGACCCAACTATTTTGACACGAAGAGATGTTTCCACCGGGGGCGGAGCTATGTTGGAGTTCGGGGAGCCGAGTCCCCGAGTTTTAAAATTTTTATTTTGCATATACTTGATTTTGAATATTATTGATAATTATTCGCGTATATATAACTACTTATAATCCTAATTTTTTTGGTTGATTTGATAAAAAACCAGTTATTTACATTTTTATTTCTCAATTACTTTCATAAAAATAAAAAATAAAGAACGGGATTGTTGAAGTAGTCTGAAGAAAAAAAATAAAATAATTGATATACTTTAATTTCATTAAACTAGAATTATTTCAATGTATAAATATAATGTATTAAAAAACAAAAACTCTATAATATACTAATAAGTATACGTTCGGATAAAAACTAGAGGTCTATCAAGCCGACGGTCAAAATCCTAGAACTGCCCTCGGTTTCTACTCACTGTCCCCCGTCTAGAAAAGGAACATATTTTCTCTGCATGTTTCTACTTTTTTTGAAAGGTGCATGTATCTACTTAGAGGTTGGCTTATTCACGGAGGTTCCGTGAATCTCTTATTCTTATTCACGGAGTCGCGTAATCTCGGCCATCTATTTCAGCTTAATTAGACGGTCTGGATTTAAATGAAATTTTTTCGGAGAATAATTTAATTCTTTTCCGGAAAAATTTTATTCAAATCTAAACCGTTCAAAACATTCTTAGACGGTTGCGATTAACTTCCGTAAACAACTATTCATGGAACCCTCGTTAAATAGAATTTCACATCTACCTATATCTGTAACACTCCTATTAAATACAACTGTGTAGACCCCCAGCACCACTACTTACAAACCGTCGGAGAGAAATGGCAGCCGTGAGTTCATCAGCCGAATACAATCGCATGAAGGAAGTGAAAGAATTTGACGAAACCAAAATGGGTGTGAAAGGTCTCACCGATTCCGGCATCACAACGATCCCTAAATTCTTCGTACAGATGCCGGAAGTTCGCTCTACTCTGAAGCCTTGTTCGGAAGATCATGCCGGAATTCCCCTCATTGATCTTTCTCGAATGAACTCCCCTGATCACCGGCCAAGGATCGTGGACGAGCTCCGAGAAGCCGCCAAGAACTGGGGTTTCTTCCAAGTGATCAACCACGGCGTACCCGTTTCGGGTAAGTCCGATTAAAAATCAGTAGATATTTGAGAAAAGCAGAATTGAGTTTTGGTTGTGTGGGTGAGTAGCAGTAGTAGGAGCGTATCGCGTATTCTTTGATAATCTCAATGCCTTTTCTTCTCTTATTTTACAGATTTTATTTATTTTTATCCTCGTAATGCATGAGAAAATTAAATTGAATGAAAACGTACACAAGAAAAGAAAGCATGACACACATATATAAGGTTTGACAACGTGCCTATTGATTCCCCAGGTGCCACACCCACCTCAAACCCGGGGATGCTGCCAAGCACCCCGTTTGGCAGCAGTGTCGAGTGGTTAATCCAGTCGTTTATCTCGTCAATCGACGGCTCGAATATTAATTCGAGCAACAGACGGCTCGAATCTTTATCCAGTTAGATTAGATTCAAGCCGTTCATGCCGAGATAAGCAGCCGAATCGGCCGTTAGGCACCACTGCCAACTACCCCATGCTTGATAGCATCTCCCATTCCCACCGCCAAACCCCCTTACACACATAACTGTTTCATTGATTTTTTCCTTTTCAGTTCTCAACAAGACAATAGAATCCATCAAATCATTCCACGAGCAACCCCAAGAGCTGAAAGCAAAGCACTACGTCCGGACAGAGCAGAGCGGCGTAATGTACGCAACCAACAACGACTTATTCCGGTCGAAGGCCGCCAGCTGGCACGACTTCGTCCACGTGTGGATGTCGCCAGAGCCAGCTGACGTCGACCAGATCCCGGATGTGTGTCGGTCGGAGATCGTGGCCTGGGATAATGAGGCCACGATGGTGGCGGAGACGGTTGCGGAGCTGTTGTCGGAAGGGCTGGGAGTGGCGGCGGGAAAGCTGAGGGAGGCAGGGCTTTTGCTCACCAAGACAATTGCGGGGGTGTACTACCCGTTTTGCCCTCAGCCGGATTTGACGCTGGGGCTTAACCACCACACGGATCCAGGTGTATTGACGGTATTGTTGGAGAATCAAGTGGTTGGGTTGCAAGTGAAGCATGGTGGAGAGTGGGTGGATGTTAAGCCCGTCCCTGGGTCGTTGATTATTAACATTGGAGATGCTCTTCAGGTAATGGAAGTTATTAGGCCGAAGGTTGTTATTTTATTTAAAAAATAAGTACTCATTTATCTTAGCGGAATGGAAGAATAATTACTAGTTATACACAAATTAGTGTCTCATCCATCTCAAAATGATAGTCCACTATAATTAGAAAAATCTTCAATACACACCCCTTTAAGATGTGTACCATATACACATATTTATGTGGTTCATATTGTGTCACTTCATAAAAAATTATTTGTAGGACCGATCATTCATGCTACATTTTATTTTATATCGTAACTTTTATACTAAAAATTCATAATTCTTTTTTTTTTCAATAAGGGCTATTTTTGGATCAAAAAATAAAGTTCTTTTGTTCATAATTTTTTGAGTTTCTTCGCACCAAAATATCTTGATTAATTCTTTAATATAGTGCGAACATATTAAAAAACTATGAATGTTGGTGCTTGATTTTTTATCCAAAATATTAATTACACGTCTTTTCGTAATACATTATCAAATTGGACGTATAGAGGGAGTTTATATTTTTGTCATTAGTTTTGTTATGAAACCTCAAAAACTAATTTTGCTGGAAAAGTAAACTTGATTTTAAGAATTTGTGAATTGTAAGGAATTGTGTAGACACGCGATATATGAATGGTGTTGTTCATGTATGTAATTGAAGAGTCTAGTTGAAGTATTCATATATATGTAGATGAATGGTCATGAATGTAGAGATTCATATACTTGGCTAGATTCGTAACACTAGGAGGCTATAAATACCAATGTAAACGAGTGATAATGATGTGATGGAAAGTAGGGAAGAAAGAGTTGAAGAAAAAATAAAGATTTTTTTTTATAGTAATGTAGGGTATTTCGGATCAGTTTGCACGTACCTCGGACTAATCTCTACAGTCCATTTTTCAACCGTTTCACATGCTAACGCTTGGGAGTGAGGTGACCCATGGTCCCAAGAGTTGTTGGCAAAGAGAATCAACACTGAAACCTTAGAATTGAGCAAACACCTAAATCCACGCCAAAACCATTTGCCCAACCCCTTTGGGGTTAATAAAGATCATCTTGTACAGTGTTTACATTGTGTTTGATTTGCAGTTTTGAGATAAAAAAGTTTTATAGGTTTGCGTATTTTTTTGTCTTTAGTAAATTTTTTTAACATTTTAATAAACTCTTTTATTTTTTGAATAGATGTATGTTATGTACATCCAAAAAGTAAAAAGAAGTAAAAAATTTGACAAAAAATCACTAAAGATGAAAAATACGGACGACGAAACAGTAAAAAATTAAGGTATTGAGTTTCCTGAGATTGGAGCTCTAGCGATCTGTACGGCTTTAGGGTTGTACATCTCCGAAATGTTTATACTCATTGTTATCCTCCGCTTTATGTTCAGTTATATTAGTATCCAATATATTCTGTTGTGTTCTCCCGAAATAGAGAAGCATTGATCATTCGTTTTTCGGATTTCAAACAAATTTTTGTTGAAAATGAAAAAAATACTACGTGATTAGATTTTTCATGCATATCGTATGAAGTGTACTAACAGCCTCCATCAATTTGTGTTGCAGATTATCTCTAATGGTGAGTACATTAGCGTGGAGCATCGGGTGCTGGCCAACTCTTGGAACGATCCTCGAATCTCGATAGTCGAATTCTTCAACATGGACAAACGGGTGGAATCCCGTCGCTACGGGCCTCTTCCAGAGTTGGTCACGCCAGAGAGTCCAGCCCGGTATCGAAACTTCACCGTCAAGGAATTTCACGACAACTTCTTTAGCAAGGGGTTGGATAGCAAGTCCCTTGTCGAGAAACTTATGGTGTGAGACAAAAGAACTTTCGAGATATAAGAAACTTTGCATACCGGTATTGAATGGTTATTATGGGAAGAACTAATTCAGGTGTCCAAATTAGATAATTTAAATGAGGGGATCAGTCAGGTCAATAACAATGGAAGTATTTGTGGTTAGATTCCTGTATTCTGAGAGTTGAAATATTGTTAAACGCAATGTTCTGAATACCGTACGGGTCAGGGTACCGGTTTTCCTATTGGTACGGTACGTATCAGTACCGGTCAAATACCGGGTACCGTTTCGGATTGATCGCTATTAGTGTTATTTTTCTACTTAAAAGAATTTATAGTATAATATACACTTTTTTAAAATAAATAAAAAATAAAAAATCCGGTATTTGTCCGGTACCGTCCAGTATTGTCCGGTACTTGAAGAAAAAAATAAATTTAAAAGTAGTCCAGTACTATCAAGTACCGGCCGATACTGACCGGTATGTCCGTGGTACCGGCCGGTACAAACCGGTATTTGAACCGAAATGGAATTAGAGGTATAGGATACCGAATTTTGTCAAAAATGGTATATACTGGCCGGTACGGAACGGTATTGATAACATTGGTTAAACGTTATATTGGAGATGTATTATTGAGAATTCGAAAGTGCACGATTGACTCAGTTGGGGAGATTGTAACTACCTTTTGGTGCATTGGTTTTTCCTTCTGTTTCGTTTGTGTTTGGTACTTGCCAAAACCTCTATCTCTGGATCGTGGATGGCGTGTGGTTGTGTAAGGCTTGTGTGTTAATCTTGTTGGGATCGATGTTTGTCCTCCTCGGTTGTGATGCCTTTTATCGAGGGAAATATTAAGCATGTGTTGAAAGTGAGCCTCGATGTGACAAGGTACGAGTACCACACGATCGGGACGTATTTCCGAGAAAAGGATAGATACGTACCGGATAATACTTCCATTGACAGTTGGGCCGGCTTGAGGTACGACTAGGGGAATTTTTACGCCTCAAAGACGTTTTACGATGCGGGTAAAAACAGAAGGATCTTGTGGGGATGGGCTAATGAATCGGATACTGCTCAGGAGGATGTTTAGAAAGGATGAGTTGGAGTTCAAGTTGTACATACTGATATTTGATCACTAAAAATCTGAACCGTCAATTTATCTTTCATGGATCTCAACATTTTCGTTTTTTTTCTTTTGTGTGTCGTAGACAATCCCGAGGAAGGTGTGGCTTGATCCAAGTGGAAAACAATTGCTACAAGCCTACAATGGCCGATTGAAGAATTAGAAACCCTAAGAGGAAGGAAAGTTCACCTGAATCAACAGCTCAATTTGGGAGACCGTTTTGAAATCAAAGGAATTACAGCTGCACAAGTTTGTCCCTCCTTCCAGTGTAAGGCCCCGTTTCGCTAAGGTTTTTATTTTTTAAGTAATTATTTTCTGTTTTACGAGACATATTATTCTCTCTCATGTTCTAACTGTTAGCCCAAAGGTTTCTATAGAATACCTTATTGATTTTGATGATAACAAAACATATTGGAATTGAAATATAATTAATATTGTGACATTTGGTACTCATTTGAATTCATGTTTATTTTGTAGGATTTGGTCGAAGTACACTAGAAACATTGCTACACCGAATCACTATCTTTAATAGCTAAGATAAATTGAAAGGAGGAAGATTAAGGACAAATCTTCTCCTAACTTCATTGGCTAGAGATTGATTCAAATGGATGAATTATTGGTTTCATGATTTCCATCCGCTAATGGAACTTCCCAAGTTACAAATGTCTCACTGGCAACGAAATGGAAACTACAATGGTTGATTGGTACCTAAATTGATTCTAACGGCTAGTGCGTGCAAGGGATGAATTTGTGTTGACTTGATTTTGGTTCTAACGGCTAGTGCAAAAGAAAAGGAAACAACTTGCATGGGATAATTTTCCAAATATGAGGGCGTGCCTCTAACGTTCAATTTATTCTTCTTGGTTATAAAGAGAAGTCTGACAGAGGAAGCAATAGACAGAACTCTTGAAGAAAATTGCTGTGAGCCATTACTTGAAAATCTATCAGTCATACAACTATAATCTTCATCTTGATATACACTCGTGTGAGAGTTCTTATTTTGATCTTCATTGTAAGAGGGAATTGTACACCCTTGTTCATACTTGTGTGAGAGATCTTTTTGTGAGTGGTTTTGGAGAGAAAATCACTTGGTGATTAGGTGTTACTAGCACCGGAGTCAAAACTAGTTGGGTTAGGTGTGACTAGCACCGGAGTCAAAATTAGTCGGAGCGATTGGGGATAGATTGCTCGTTGTAAAGGTTGTCTAGCACCCGCGAAGCTAGAAGATTGTAACTATTGGAGATAGTGCAGCAAATCCCGAGTTGGACACTTGGGGAGTGGACTAGGCCGTGAAGTTACGGACCGAACCACTATAAATCCTTGCGTTCGATTTTCTCTTCCCTACTCTCTTTACTTTCAGTTTTGCATATCTATATCGCATGAGTAAATTGATATATTATTGAATAACAAGTTGTGGTAGAATATCTTGAATAATTAGTCAATTAGTTTTTTAAATTCCGCATTATATTTGAGATACCCAATTCACCCCCCCTCTTGGGTTGCTATTTGGACCAACACTAACCATGATACAATAGTAGCACCGAAATGGAAAAAGATAATTCTTCAGAGAATACTGTATAATATATATTCAATATTAAAAGAGATATGTTTTGAAATCGCTCAACCAATATACAAGAAAAGCACGAAAGAATAAATAAAGGAAAGAATGCTAACAGAAAAGCATGACACAGAAATTTGTGTGATTTTCTCACAGTAGTTTCATGATCTACCGAACGAAGAAGATTGTATGACTGTATTGGTTGCACCTAATATATATATATATATCCTAGAATTTTAAATAAGCATATATACATGGCTTGAATTCGGACTTCTAATATGGACATTGCGCTACTACCTATCGGGAAGATTACAGTGTTGGTCCGTTGTTTGCCTTGCTCGTTGATGACTTCAGATTTAGACAACCCAATACCGACTAATACTAATGAATATCGGAAGAGCAATATAAGGTTGCCCTCGATATTTCGTTGGAGGTTGTGTTTTTTTTCCTCTTTGGCTTTGCTCTTGCTACATGGTGCACCCATGGGTTTGTGTTTGTGTGCCGTTCTTTCTTTTTCTTTCTTCGATGTATCCTTTTATCTAGTTATCAATATATATTTTTGGTGATGAAAAATGTTAGACTAAGGAAATTAAAAAGTGGACGGATCAGTAATGTAGTCGGCTTAATTTATCTGAGCGGCGGGTCCAATTGGAGGATTTTAAAGGCTTCACACTCAGATTTCGCCTCGGGCTTCCAATGAAGTTGGGCCGCCCCCGGTTCAAGCCATTTCCTTAGAGCCTAAAGCTGTAAGACAGATGGTGGAGGAACCCTTCAAAGCCTTAACACTCAGTTATTTATTTATTTATTTATTTGTTTTTTTTTTTTTTTCAGGAATGTCAAAATCTTCGGTCTACAAAGAAATGAAAGTTTGGTGATTAAATTGTGATGAAGCTAGGTGCCTTTCAAATGTCAAAAGTATATTGTCGATCTGCAAAGAAAAAATGAAAGTTTACGATAAGTAGAACTAACTAGTCAGCAATGGAGTGTTGTGCACATCCGGCCGTCCGTTCGGCAATTCAACGGTTCAGGTTTTATCTCGGTAATATACGGTTTGAATGCTCGGATGGTGGACATGAGATTTGAACAGTTGAATTGCTGAACGGACGATCCGAATATGCATAGCACGGTACCGCACAACACCGTCCCTGATTCAGTGACAGTGGTTCTTAGAATCCAAGGCTACAGGGGAGCAGCCAAACACGACCAAAAGGGGACGTTCAAAGTTAGGTGGCCATTATTTAAGTTCCTCTTAACATAATTACCATTTACCCTTTGCCAAAATTGAATTGAATAAGTAAATAACAGGAGCAAAAGATTATAGATTTAGCACCTTTTTTTTCAATCAACATGAGAGGTTATTACATCATGTATAAATTACAAAGTACAAATCACGAGACACTATATTAATTGTGTGAGAATTTACAAGATAAGCATAGCAATTCAACCACTATATATAAACCCATCTACAAGTCCCCATTAGGAAAAGAAATCATTCCAATAGAAGAACACCCACACGCAGATAAAAAGACTCGAACTCCTAATCTCCTAGTGAGATGCAAGAGCCCTGGCTCGAGTTGGTTATAGATTTAGCACTTTAATTCTTCTAAATTAAGAAGCATTTTGAAACGTCCCAAAAGGCCAAAGTGGACAGAAGATTTGGGCCGGACAAGTATATAATAATTCTATAAAGCTAGCTATTGTTAGTCTCACAAAGCCAAGAGTACTCCGGCATAGGATAATGTTTTTGACGAGAGTGTTCATATATATCAGTATATGCGAACCTCGACTAATTTGAGATTATATAGTTAAAGATCCACAGTACTCTAGATGGTAAAGTCAGTAGTGCATATATAGAAAAAAACATACATACATACATAACATCCAATGGAGGAGGAAGAAATTGCAGCCGCCCGTACGATTACCAGTTATGACCGGATGAAGCTAGAAGTGAAGCAGTATGATGAACCACGGATTGGTGTCTAAGGTGTCTGATTCCGGCATCACCACCATTTCTAGGGAGCGTTTTAGCTATATATTTTTCTTTAGGCTAATGACAAAAATCAAGTTTTTTTTGCAAAATGGTATTTTAGTTCATGAATATGAAAAGAATGACATTCCCATAAATTTGTGAAAATATGAGCTTTTTAGTCCATTTAGTACATATAGTTTGGTTGAAACACCTCCTAAGTTTTTTGTACACCCACATGAATCTCTCTCCGCTCTTAAATCCTCTTCCCCGTCCACTGGAATACCCGTCATTGATCTTTCTAACACAAATGTTGATGGGTGACTCCGGAATTTTCATTCAGAGGTGACTATCTAATAGGAGTATGACGAAAAGCTCTATGCAAAAAGTAAACTCAAACATGGTGAGATAAATTACACTCCGATCAAGACGAATATATATACATATGTGTGTATTCCTATATCTCACAGAAGGATATTCCAACATATAACTCTTAGCTTTGTGTTGTTGGGCCTAATTTTTTAGGCCTTTGTGACGGGTTTTTTCTTTGTTTTCTTTTAATTCTTAGTAGATTCGGGTCAATTTTTGGATTAAATCGTTTGTAGAAATCGAAAAAGTTTAACAATATACATCAAAGTAGAAATAAGACGAAAAAATTTCGAAAGCAAGTAAGTACTTATCCCTTTTTTAACACTTGCCTTTGATGATGCCAAAGGTCAAACATTTCAAATCTTAAAGTCACTAGAGGGTTCGCTTGCTTGTTAATTTCAGGGCTTCGGACATCTAGCCTGGACACACTACAAGAAAAATGAAATTTGGTGATGAAAAACTAGCGACGAAATTTAATTTCATCACTGTTTTGAGAACTTTTGTGACGAACTAATTTTTTCTCCAATTATACCTGTATAGTGACCAAAAAAATATTTTCATTACCAAAGATACCTATTTGGCGATGAAATACATTTTTCATCGCCGAAAGCTTAAAAAATGTGACTAAATTATTTTTCGTCGCCAAATAGGACCAATTTAGTAACAAAATATTTTTTTCGTCACCAAATGCTTAACTTTGGTGATGAAAAATAATTTTCTCAAAATTTTAACGGTTTCGGCGACGAAAAATATATTTTGTCGTCAAATGGGTACCTTTGGTGACGAAATTTATGAATTGTGCTTTGTCACAAATGTATTTCGGACAAAGTTGTCAATACCGTACCGGCCAGCGTACCGTTTTCACTACTGGAATGATACGTACCGATACCGGACTGTATCCCGGTACCGTTCCGGATTTACCGCAATTAATATTTTATATATATATATATATAATATATCTACCATATTTTAAGTATAAACATAAATAAAATGTAAAAAAAAAAGAGAGAGAGAGGGTAATTTTGTACTGGCCAGAACATCGGAAAATGTCCAGAACAGGCCGGAAATGTCCGGTACACCCGGTATTGGCAGGAACAGGCCGGTATTTCAACCGGAACGAAACATGACTTTTTGCGTTCCGTTTACGCACTGGTACGGTACGTACCGGCCGGTACGAAACGGATTTGACAACTTTGATTTCGGACATAACTTTTTACTAAGAACTCCGATTGAGATGATTCAAATTGGATTTGAACAATAATTCAAATGCCTGCAACTTTCATGTTTATCAAAATTGCTAGTTTTAATGTTTAAAGGTTCAAAACTACATTCGAAATATATTTTTATGTTAAACATATATGTTATATATTAGATATTTCAAATATATATTGAAAAGTGTGTGTGGTGTGATTGGTTGAATCTTGTGTGAAAAACTCAAGAGATTCGGGTTCAAAACCTAGTAGGAGTAAGAAAGAGAGATTTTTTTCTCATATGAAAACGTCTTTTGCAACGAAAAATTTCATCACCGATTTCTTACATTGGTGACGAAAATTTTCGTCACCGATGTGACCCATCGGTAACGAATTTTTTCGTTGCCAAAAGAAATAATTGATGTCAAAATTTTTCGTCATCAAAAAGCACAATAGGTAAGGAAAAAAATTTCATCACCAATTATTCACTTTTTAATGACGAAATATTTTGTCATTGCTTTCGTGGATTCGTAGACCTAAAATAACAGATTGCCCCAAGCGTAGGGCTGGAATCGACATAACACAATATCTAGTAAGATCGGAGAATCCACAGAGACGGTGATATGTGCTGAACCAAAACTTGGGTTACTACTATTTAAACTGGTTTTTAGGCGGCCACCCTTTGTCGTTTGATGAAAAGATTAACTAAACCTAGGAATTTTTTTGGTTTTTCTTTAAATAATTAAAAAAGAGGTACAGACGTAAGGTTCATAGCACTCGTAACCAGTCCTAGACTTGTCTGCTCCATTTGGTGTTCTTAAAAACGTTTGACTTTAGAGAGAAAAAACTACCTCGAAAGATGCGAACCTTTATGGTCGCCGTTCATCCATGCGCAGCGGAGGACAAGTTTTGGTCTCCCGTTCCCCACTACTCATAGGCTCCGACAATACTCAGGTTCGTCCAACAAAAATTCTTTGCTAACCTAAAATTGCATTTTAATTATTATTCCGAAACAGGAGCAGAACGTGTCTGGTCTGATCACGGTGTACTAATCACTCCGCGACCATACTTATATGACTACCCCTCCATTGACAAAGGACTTGCCAAGGAATAGTTAGAAACAACTAAAAATATAATTAATTATTATTAGTGTGATTATAAAAGATCGGTACGAGTGTGTGCCAAAAAGGTGTTTACAATGGAGGTAAGCCAAAAACGTACTGTTCTCAACCTTTAAGGGAACTGCACTAATATCAACCTTAGATTTAAGTTTGGTGCGAGAAACAGTCGAATAGTTTGCAAATTCCCACAACCAAACCTCAATCTTTATTTATTAATAGAAATTATTTAACAGACTAAAAATATATAAACGGAATTGAAATAAGGAATTTTAATTGAAAACTAAATTCATTACAAACGGAACACAAACGGATTACAAGGGCCAAGTCCCGAAGAGAAATATGCTGGTAACGGAAATTATTCTAGAGGGAAGTGGGTTGCGCAAATTGGCTAAGAAATGAAAAAGGAAAGACAGAAAGAGAGGAGAGATTTTTCGGTTTCGAGCCGGTATATTTTACGTGGTATTTGTTCGGCGCATGCGAGTCGTTCGATACACTTTTAGACGGCTCAGATTGAAATCTTCTCTCTTTTCTCATCCAACACTTTCTTTCTCCAAATCTGAGCCGTTCAAACACGAAATAGACGGTTTAGATATGCGAGCGGATCCCACCTAATACCTTCTTGGTACTGAAAATTCTTCCGAAAGAGAGAGAGAAAGAACGGAGAAAAAGAGAGAGGGGTTTTTATTCTACTGATTTCTTTTGGCTGCTACCCAGCCTACTAACCTTTTCCTTTTGGTTGGATGCCCATATATATATCTATATACACAAAGCTGAGAGAGTGATAGTATCTGGTGTGGTGCGCGCAATGAATTGAGAGTATAGATCAACGGCTTAGATCAATACCGAAGTACGATCGGATGCTCTGGGAGCCAACACGTGGGCTGGGGTTGAATTCCATCTTGCCGATTTGAAAGGCTGTGTGACCCATGTGTAATTACTGTGCTCCCACAGTGACTGGGCCGTTCCACAGGTCACTTGGCTTATTTTTTTGTTCTTATTTAATTTTTTTTCGCATTTGTTAGTTTTACGTTAATTTTTTGGCAATTATTGCTTCTTCATGACAAGAGGAATCTAAAAAGTAAAAAATTACGATCGAAATCTAATTTTTTTGAACAAAAATGAAAAATTGGTTTATTAACTTATTTTTGTCTTTATTCAAAAAAATTAGATTTCGATCGTAATTTTTTATTTTTTAGATTCCTATCGTCATGACAAAATAATAATCTCTAAAAATTGACGAAAAATTAACAAATGCGAATGTTTTTTAAATAAATACAAAAAAATAAATCATTTCACTTATTAGGCTAACGGTCAAAGCTGAAAAAATGATCCAGTGTTGTGCGACCGCTATTAGGCAACCACGTTGAATAATTTTGCTCCAGTCATTGTCTCAATGTCACTATCTCATGGACATGCCGACAATTGCATTATTTATCTCCGGCAAATTCAATGCACGTTGTCCGATTTTGGTTCATTCAGATTATTTTGGTATCTCTACTGAGACTCTGCTCTGCAGCGCTCCATTTTGTGTTCGATTGGGTGCCGTCAAAATTTTTGTTTTTATTTTTATTTGGACTTTATGGTGACGATATCCGCGTCATTTTTTCGCACTTGAATGGGTAGGCCAAATTAGATGTCAACAGTAACATTTTATCTTAAATTACTTGAAATTAAGAGAAACATATCTTACGTGCAATATCATCTAACATATTCAACAATAAACATAATTATATAGAAAATGAGATATATTAAGCATAATAATATACAATATTGTGTGCTTATTGGTCATCAAAAAACACTATAAATGACGAAAAATAAATTTCGTCATCAGATAAAAATCTTCGACAACCTTTAGTCAACAATTTTTTTTTCTGTCATCTGGTTATTAAGAAACCGCCCTCGATACCAAACAAGAGACACAAGACAAGATAAAGCTGTGGGTGTGACTCAGGATACAATAATCGAAAGGAAAAAAGGAAATCCATATACTGCTTACACAAATAAAGAAAAAGTGGTTTTCAATCTTTGCTCAATCAACGCGTATTTTCTATATATGTGTGATGTACACCTAACACTGGGGTCAAGGGTCAAGTCCAGTCCCCATTACAAGTTTACAACTAGTTTGGTCCCATTTGTGGGCCTTTTCTGAGTCCACGATAATGATTGGAACCGTTTATTTTTAATTTAGAACTCGTTGAGAATATTGATTATGCGAAAAATAACGTTGATCAGATATCGTTTGATATGATTTCGAAATGCACTTATTTTCGGATAATTGTATCAAATGAGTTGCAATCCAGTGTTGCCCACTTTTTTTTCCCAAACTTAATGCATTTTGAAATCATACCAATCCACATTCGAGCAATGTAATTTTTGGCATGGCAAATGTTCTCGACGAGCTCTAAAACGTGAACGATTTCGATTATTGTTGTGAGTCCGAGAAGGGCCCACAAATGATCCAAATTGGACCATTTGTGTTTGAGAGTGATTTTGTGGGTTTCGGGGTTGGTGTTCCTCTTTGTTATTGGGTGCATGAGAGTTATTTTTTAGGGGGGTTGGAGTATCTTTTTCTGTCTTGGTTGGCATGTTGTCAATCTCGTGTTGTTATTTCCTCTTTGTTTCTTAACTGCATTTGATTGTCGGTGTGTAGCGTGGCTACTCCTCGGTTTCTCTTTGCCCCGTCGCAAGGCTTCATGTTTAGGGTCCTATTAATTTTTGTAATTTATTTTCAAAAATAAATTAATAAAATTTGCTCTTAAATAAAACTAGAAAATATGAACTACATAAGACTGACTTTAGGTAAAATTGCCACTACTCCATATATAAGAGTAGCTAACACCACAAAAAGGGAAATCTTCATTCTCTAAGCAACTTCAACTTTGTGTTATTTAAGTTATCAAAGTTATATAATTAGACAAATTTTCCTCGGATATCTTTTTTCAAAGTTCATTCATTCGAGGTTTATAATTAAGAAATTTGAGAATAAATCAATATACTTCTATTGGTGCTAACATGTACAGTACTCATTGACAAATAATCTCATCGAGATCCAGAAGTATCATTCCCTATATCTCATTGTTTTCAAATATTTGAGGATTTATGTTGTCTTAACCAGAAGGGTTTTGATCAAGTGGGCATCAAAACAAATACTAAATAATCGTCCTCCATGAGGCCACGTTAGTCGAATTTTACGGTGGCCAAACATTACAAATCTTGGTGCCATTAGAGGGTTTGTCCGATTGGTAACTTTAGTGTCTTGGAATTAATTAACATGTTTGTAAGTTGGTCCGAACATCTGGTTATTAAAAAAAATTATCTTTCAATATAGGCATTATTTTATGTTTCTTTCATGAATATGCAACAAAAATATCTAAATAGCAGTCCTATTAATTCTCAAATTATTTGTTTTGGCCACCAACGCCCCTTATTTTCTGTGATAATTCAAGTGTCCGGATTAATTTATGCATCCAACCCCACCCTTGTTACCAAACAAGAGTCTCCCCATATCTGATAAAGTTAGGGGTGCCTGTATAAACTTCTAGTCAACAATCACAACCTCACACAGAGGAAGCAAATGGCAGCCGCCGGTACGATTGCCCGTTATGACCGGATGAGGGAACTGAAGGAATTCGATGAATCAAAGATGGGCGTCAAAGGTCTGTCCGACTCCGGCATCACCACCATCCCTAAGTTCTTCGTACACCCACCGGAAACTCTTTCCGATCTCAAATCCTCGTCCACGTCCACCGGAATACCCGTTATCGATCTCTCTAACATGAAGTCCGACAGTAATCGGGCAAAGATTGTGGAGCAAATCTCAGATGCTGCGAAAACATGGGGTTTTTTCCAAGTGATCAACCATGGCGTGCCCATCTCGGTATTGTTTGCAATTTTTTTTTTTTTTGTGTGAAAGCAGAGTTATTATATATATTCTCTGGTAGTTCCTGGTTTGTTAATTAGTGGTAATTTTATAAGGACCCGACTCATATGTAGTCCATCACCACAGAAGCACTGTAGCATAGTTTTAAATCGCTGTATCGGTCGCCGTTGCGGTATCGGTCGCGGTATATCGGTATCGGGACATATCGGTGATACGTCGCGGGAATCGGGTGTCGCGGTTGTGAATTTTTAAAAATCATCAGCAACATGTATAAAACTTGGAAAATATACTTTTGCCCCAAACATTGGCTTAAATTATCACATTTTAATTAATTTAAGACATGTAATAGCACATTCTCTTCATGTGAAATATCCGATAATTTATCAAAACTCGCAAGTCAATAAGATTTTGCAAATACAAGAAAAATGCAACATTATAAGGTTCGATATAATTGACATAAATAGCAAAAATAAGATAAAGACATTAAAATAAACACACCATAGAGGTTTTACATTACATAATCGCTAGCCACAACTAGTTTCAAGCTCATAGCTTTTAAGTCAAACATAATTTTGCTAATACAACTTCAATGCCAAAATGAATGACGTGGAGGTACCGATACGTACATGAATGACGTGGAAGCAAATATATACATATGTGTGGAAGGGGCTCTTTTTTTTGATTTTTTCTGTTTCTTTTTTTTAGCTCTGTTTTTTGGTTTTTTCTGTTTTTTTTTTTTTCAGAACCGATACGTACCGGTCCAAAAATCGGTTACAGACCGATACGTATCGGGAACCGGCCGATACGCCTGTGAATTTCAATCTCACCGATATATCGGTCTATATCCGAATCGGGAGTCGAAAATTCCGGTACGAACCGGCCGATACGGTACGTATCGGCCGATATTTAAAACTATGACTGTAGTTAAATCAATCTCGATAATTCATTTCGACAAGAAATAGTTCAGTTGGTGAGAATAGTAACTTATGGATAAGAGAGTGCATGTTGACAAATCTGGATTCTGTACTCCTAAAAATACTTTGGGATAGTTACGATTTCTTGGACTCTCCTCTACAACATAAGCCATATTTTTATTTCCAAAAGACTTGTGTTGCAAAACTACTCCGGATGTTTTATTTTCTCCGGTCGGTAAGTATACCCATTCCATTATTGATCTCTCTTAACATAAACTTCGATAGTCATCGGGCAAAGATTGTGGAGCGAATCCAAGAAGCTGCGAAAGCCGAAAACATGGGTCGATTTCATAGTTTTATCAACGTGCTTTATATATCTGTAAATCTTTGGTCAAATGCTTTTTTTTTGATCGGCCGGAGTATTAATCTTTGGTCAAATACTTTTGATTCCTTTGTACGTCATGGGCATGCCAAACGACATCTGCTTGGTCGTTTGGCTACAATTTCTCTTGCTAGCAGGTCCTTGGGCAACGGCCGAAAAATGACCGAAATACTCCTAAAATGACATGTGCAAGTTGTAGGTTCGTATTTTGCGCTAGGTAGCTGACGTGTGGATCTTACGTGAGTTGGAGAGGTATGATTGGTTAGTAGTTAAAAGAATGAGGAAAAGAGTAGTCTAGTGGGGTGAACGAAAAGGGCGCGGAAACAGAAAGGACAAAGGCAGCATGTCGCATACAGGTAAAATTTGTTCCTACCGACTGAACAAATGACATCTTTTTTTCTTAAGACTTCAATAAAAGATTATTTTGGAACACAAGGAATAATTCTATTTTTTTTTCTGGATTAGCATCTATGTTTTTGTTGAACTTTGACAGTCCATGACCCTTGGATGCCGAAGGCGTCCTTGGGGAGATCTCGTAGTTCTTACTGACAAGATCGTTTTATCAGGTATTGGAGATACTCTAAGCATTCCATTAGTTATGTATCCCAGATGGATTATATGATATTAGCCCAAGAAGAATGTTATCCCTCCTAAGTCTAATATCCTCTAATCTTTTCTCTAGAAAATCCTGTTTCTGTCTCTCTTAGTGTGTCCAAAAAAGGAACGTTGGACCCTTATTTATAGGCCTCTGGGCCTAAGGTGGTTCCCAAAGCGGTCCAATCTAATCTCGACACGTGTCCCTTCTGTTCCCGAGGTCGCAAGGGTGACATCATTGCGCGGGCATAGCGTGCGGGTGACGCGCGCTACCTCGCGAAGGACCCCTTTTCTTTAGACACCAAACCACTAGATCTCCCCCAATTCCCGTAGAAGCAAGGTCGCGACCCGCGACGATCGTATCTTTGCTAAACCCATTGGTTCTGCCTTTGACCAGGGCACACTCTATTATGTAAGTGATCTTTAGGTATCTAGCCCTTTTTTGCGTTCTTTGGCTTTCTGGAGCTTGCGCGGACCGATCCCCCATTGCGATGATTCTCACCATCTCTTTGTTCTCTTTTAATCATTTTATTCTTTTATTTAATTTCTTTGAAGTCCACCCCCTCGCGCTATGTTTGCGCTCGGGTCCCACTCTACGCCACCTGGCGTTGAGGTTCTCATCATAGAACAGACTACGTGAATTCCGTTCTTTTGACACTTCCACGTGTCACTTTGTAAGTGGTTAGTCAAAACTTTTCTTTTAGTCAATAATTCATTATTTTGACCAAACCTACACATGTCACCCGGCTAAGCAAGACATAGGTCCATTTCCAATTTATTGTGTTGAAGATATTACAAAGTTGTTCTTAACAGGCACTTGACGAAACAATTGCCGCCATCAAAGCGTTTCACGAACAACCAACCGAGGAGAAATCAAAATACTACGTACGAGAGGAAGGACGCGGCGAGCAACAACGACTTGTACAGAGCGAAGGCTGCGTGCTGGCATGACTCGCTGCAAGTATGGTTGTCGCCGGAGCCGGCTCCGGCAGAGGACATCCCGGCCGCGTGCCGGAGGGAGGTGGCGGAGTGGGACCGGCACTCGACGGAGGTGGCCGAGAGGGTGATGGGGCTCTTGTCCGAAGGGTTAGGACTGGAAGCTGGAAAATTCAAAGAGTTGAGTTTTTCGGGCGCTAGGTCTCTTGTGGGCCACTGCTATCCGTACTGTCCGCAGCCTGATCTGACGGTAGGGATTACGTCGCATACGGATCCTGGGGTAGTGACGGTTTTGTTGCAGAATCAGGTGCAGGGGTTGCAGGTTAAGCACGGTGGGGAGTGGGTGGATGTCAAGCCTTTGGAGGGTGGGTTGATAATCAACGTTGGAGATTTCCTTCAGGTAACACAATTTTTGTTTGGAAAAAACGCAGGTACAAAAAATCGGGAACTGGGGACAGTGCTGTGCACCACCTGAGCCGCCCGTTTTGTAATTTAATGATGCATATCTCATCTCGACAATGAATAATACAGATGCTCAAATGATGGAGATGATCTTGACCGTTGGATTGCCGAACGGACGGCTCATATGGTGCACAACATGGCCCGCACAGCACCGTCCCCATCCCCAGGTTCAAAAATCACATAGAAAAGCTTATGGAAGTTTGCTAGAGGTATATGCCATCGGGTGTGTATAAACAGTGCGGCTCTAGAATTTTTTTTTGAGGGTGTTCGAAATTGATTAACTTAAATTCTAGTAACAGTTTTGCGACAAAAATCACATACAAAGAATTTAATAAATTGGTATAACGCTTTGTAAAAACTTGCAATCTTTGAATACCCTAATAGTTTAGTTGCTATGGTATTAAGTAATGCTTAATCTATCGTAGTTTGGTTCTGCAGATAGTCTCTAATGGCGAGTACAAAAGTGTGGAACACCGCGTGTTGGCTAACTCTAACCCGGAACTGAGAATCTCCATTGTCATATTCTTCAATCTTTGCAAGTGGAAAGGATCTGGATACTACGGACCCTTGCCGGAGTTGCTGAGTCCTGAAAAACCAGCTATCTACCGGGATTTCACGATGCAGGAGTTCTCTGAAAATTTCTATAGCAAGGGATTGGATAGCAAGTCTCTTGTTGATAAAATCAAACTTTGAGTTACTAATTAGTACTATCTGATTTTAACTCTCCCTATACAGGCGTGTATTTAATTGAGTCCCCACCGGTGGACATTGAAATTAGTCTCTCTGAGGATGTATGTGAAAAACACTGTTTACCGTAGTTTTATGATGTTATTTTGATATTTTAAAAGTCGATAAATAGTTCTATTGTGATATATCCATCTTTTCAGTGTTTTTTTTATAATATATATAACTAAAATGCGGACTCTCTTATTTGAGATTGACCGTATATCAGTCCCTCTCTTATGAGGACCACCACATTTTAATAAAATGCGGACCTCCCTTTTCCGATCGAATTTCGATGATCCGAGCCGCTCAATGTGTTCAGAATGTGATTTAGGATACTCGCAAGAAATCAGCAAAAAAAAAGACCGGGAAGGGCTTCGTCCGATTAGTTTTTGTTTGTTTTTTATTGAACGGTTCAAACAAAAACTGCTCGGATGAAGCCTTTCCCGGTCATTTTTTTAGCCAATTTCTAGCGGGTACCGTTAAAATCACGTTCTGAACACATTGAGCGGCTCGAAGCATCGAAATTCGATCAGGAAATGGGAGAAATGAGAAGGTCCGCATTTTAGTTAAAATGCGGACTCCCTCATTTAAGACTGACTATATATATATATATATATATATATTTATATTTATATTTATTTATTTATTTATCCACGTTCTCCACCATCAAGTTAAAATCCTTACTGTGTCTTTGCACAATCAAGTAAAATCAAGCAAAAACAAAGCTGCAAATTAAACTTTTGGTTCCATTTCAATGTGTTAGAGATTTGAGTTGAGAAGATGTTCAAGAATGTTGAACCGGTGACACTGCATTCATGGGCACCAATTGATTCATTAGGATCCTAGCTAGATTAATACTTAATTCATTTGTAAACACTCAGGAGAATGAAGTCATGTGTAGCAGTTTGCTTAAGGTCCTTTAATTTTTATTTCCTATTTTGGACCACCTATAATTGTCTACGACCAACCAAACCTGTGCCACCATTGCCAAAAATACTTGTACCCCTCACTGCACCCAGACCCACCCACCACGACGGTTGTCTCAACCAAATTAAACGTGCTGAGTGCCGATGCATTTGTAAGTGACACCACACACCGCCATTGACACGGATGCGGTTTGTTATTATGCTTCTATTCCCATTAATTGTATCGAATCCTTATTAGATTTGAGTTTTCAAATGCTCAAGTACTCCCGAATTGTAAATTCTTAATTTAGTTTTAATGCACTTCTTTTAACAAAAAAACAAAAAGGGAAGAAAAAATCGTATTTTTTTGGCCAGGTGGGCACAGTCATCTTTATCTGTTTCCTTCTCCTTCAAGAACTTGTAAACGAGCCAACACTTGATTAGCTCCCTTGTCATCTTCTTCTGGGGTACTAATTTTCAACCTTCACCAAATTAAGTCAATTATTGCTCACTGGAGTGCTTTGAAGAACGAATTGAACCATAGATGAACTGACTGAACAACCATCACCGGCCCCTGTCCAAATATATATTCTGCAGTACTCCAACCAGTCATTTTCACCCATTTTGAAATTCCACCACCATCCCAATAAGGCAATAAACCGTATCTTTCTTTCTTTTTTGTGACCAATGATCAATCAATATTGTTTGCTGCAAGTCAAATTAAGCAACCAAAAAGTCTCAAATTACTACCCACTGAGTACATACACCATCATTCATCTAATCACTGCTAAACCCAACCCCTAAAGTCAGCCTTATTCATCAAATCACGTAGCCCGGTCGGCTAATGAATTGATATACTGCGGGGACATGTCTCAATTACGATTACAGTAAGTCTAAGCAACCGCACGCCACGTGCGGCCTACTCCGGATCCCATAAAACTGTAGAGAAATATTTATAAATTTTAAAATATTTTTTACGGGGTCCTGTAAAAAATCAGCTTCAAAGTATATCGGGAGATATATTTTCTGAATTCATCGGGGTGAAGTTGAGCAGTTGAGTAGTTTCGACTCTACAAATTTAGAAAAGATACCTACCGATATCCGTTAGAGTTGATTTTTTACAGGGAAATATTTTTATGGGGCCCGGAATAGGCCTCACGTGACGTGCGATGAACGTAGACAGGGACGGATCCAAGAATAAAGCTTTGTGGGGGCACCTGTTAATTATAATGGCAAAAGTTCATTTTTTAAGTCAACCACAGTAAGATCATACAAAATTACGACATGCATTACTAACTACAAAATTTTAAAACGCGTACTTTAAGTTAAATTAGGTAAAGATGAGCACAAAATCTTAGATGCAAATTTTAAAATATATTTTAAATAAACATCGACAAGTTTTATAATGATCGAGCTAGTTTTGTTAATGACTTTATTTTAAAATATTTCTTCCAGACGGTTAAAAATAAAGATAATCAAGAAAGAATAGCTCTAAATAGACAAATGACTCGTAAAGTAACAAATACAAATGCACCATATGATAAAATTCAGGCATAAAACTAATTTTATATGTGTGTTTTCGAGATATATGCAAGTGCGTATGTTTATATATATTAGCACACTTTCATAATTATGCTAATTTATATATAAATATATTTTAATTTCGAGTGCGGGCACGTGCCCCCCTTTAGATCTGTCCTTGGACGTAGCATTGTTGTATCTCAAAACCACATGCTAATTTTTCTTGCTCACTTTTATGTGAGAAATATCAATATTCATTGCCTTAGAAGCATTGCCGCGTGGTGCCTCAACACATTTGTGTGATTCCACCATAATGTATGTGAAGCCCACACAAAATGTGTAATGGAGCATGAGTTGGGGCATCATTTGACAATGCCCTTGAAACACTAAATAAGGCGAACTCTATATCTCCTACTCATCTCTTTTTTGTCCAAAATGGAGGATAGATGTAACACATTAAGTGAGAATTTTATAATTTACCCCCTTTTTTATTACTTTTTGGAAGAATCTTGAAGGAACTCATCATCTTTTTTTTTATAGATTTGGTCTCCAATTTTACTTTTGGTCCTTTGTATTTAGAAGATATCAAAATATTTTAAGAGGACCAAATCTCTAAAAAGAACTATGGATCCCTCCAAAATTCTCCCAAAAAATACAAAAATAAAGAAAAGAAATAATAAATTACAAAATTTATCCTTAATGTGTCACATCGATCCACCCTCAGTTTTGGAAAAATAGAGATGGTTGGAGATGCTACCACTTGCAATTTACCTTTCCATTTAATTTTATGGCATACCCAGGAGTTTGGTTTAGATGAGAAGATTCTTCGGACACATTGGCGGACTGCGAAGGGATCCAAAAAAGAAAAGAAAAAACCCTCCGTATATGAGTAGATCTGGATTTCCTTGAACCGGACAACCAGCTGGACAAAGATCATTATCAACAGTGTTGCGTGATTGTGACTCGGCGCAACAGTTGTGGTGCGGTGTTGGGGTCCCTTATTATGTTAGAAGTTCTTTCCTACTTCCCTTTGAATGTTGGGTCCATGTGAATTGCGTTTCAAAAAAATTTCATCCTTGTGGTGCTTCGTGGCGTGTTCTTTTTCCTATAACCCTTCGTTCTATTCGGCTTTCCAGGACTCGTCGTGTTTTTGATAACTCTAATTCTGACATTTCGGTTACGATCCGGAATGTTACCAATCTAGCCCTCGAATGGGCTCTTGCTTGTGACTTGTGAGCGTGATCAGGTAAACCGTGGCACGTACGCGGACTGTACTTGTGGGATGGAATCCTCCCCAAACTGGTTGCTTCAAACTAAATTGTGATGGAGCTTTCAACCTGAATCTGAAATCTGGCGTGGCAGGTGGTCTCATACGAGACAGCCATGGTAATTGGGTTGTGGGTTTTCAAAGGAAAATTGTTGCAGCTTATTCTAGTACTGCAGTAGTGGAGTGTTGGGCACTACGGGATGGTTTGCAACTTGCTTTAGAGCGAAATTTGCGGGGTATTTTGATGGAAATAGATTCTATGACTTTGATGCATCTCCTTTAAGGAAAAGAGCTGGGAAACCATGAGTTAAGTAACTTTCTTGCTGATTGCAGGGTGTTGCTGGACCGGCTTAAAGCAGAAATATGTCATGTTTTTCGGGAGGCCAATCGAAGTGCAGATGCAATCGCTAAGGCTTATTTAAGTAGTAGTAATGGTAGTCTTGTTGTTATTCAGACTATTCCAGTTTGTATTAATCAGGTTATCCTAGATGATATAAGGGGAGTTAAGCTCCTCAGAACTATATTTTAATTTCTTTATCCATGCCAATTGGATCAAAAAAGAACTGGATTTCCATATCCGGAACTATGTGTTACATCCGGTCATATTGGAGCCATAACAAACATGCCGTTAAGTTTGATGGACAGCTTCTTGTAGCTATTTCTAGCTAGTCAAGTTATTTTCACTAAACTAAAAGTTGTAGAAAATGTGCAGTGTTAGTGGAAGAAAACGCGTTGAATGTTTTAGTTTAATGGAAACAACTTAACTTTTGAAAATACTATAGTTTAGAATGAACAACTTAACTAAAGGCAATAAGTTGTAAACTCCAGGGGTTGGCCAAGTGGTCTTGGCTTGAGACTTAGGTGTTTGCTTTATCTTAAAGTCTTAGATTTGATTCTCCTTGCCAAGTTGCCAACAACTCTTGGGGCCACCTCACCCTCACGTGTGTGCGTGTGAAACGGCAGTGAGAGGGACTGTAAGAATTAGTCCGAGATGTGCGCAAGCTGACCCTAAACACGCTGCATTACCAAAAAATGAAAGAAGCAATTAGTTGTAGCAAACATGATTCATGACTTTTAATGGAAGAGTGGCAAACATGATTCATGAATTGTAGTGGAAAAGTGGCCAAAAAAAAAAAATTGAGAAGTTGAAAATATGGGAACCAAACACCCCCAAAATATTTTACTAGATTCAAACTACATTTTTACCAAATAGCCAAAAGCCATAAAAAGCCAAAAAGTAAGCTTCCAAATACCCTCAATGTGCGAGAATGACTTTTAGTGGGAAAGTGGCAAAAATTTGTTCTACTGGTTTGTAGAAATCGTGCATCGAATCTCTGGCATAATAGCGTATATAACTTGGGGTGAAGTCAAGAATCAATTCTTCTACACCATAAATAGTTGTAAAAACGCTTTCACAAACATACTCACATTCCTAGGGAACCCACAGTGTGTGTGGGAATCACAAATTAATGTAAATGTGAGTGTGTATGTTTCCGGTGGTAGACTTTTCTGTCAGAAATTTTGGTTGGTGGGGTAAAAATTAATAAATCTACTCACAATATATTTTTTCTATCTACTAATCTAAAAATAACTACTTATGTTAAGAGGTTAATTATAAGGAAGATATATATATACATTGTTTAATATGAGATAGCTTGATAATTTGTCCCAAAAGACCTATTGTATTTTGAAAACAAGGCATGATAACTTCATTCATAATATGCGAAGAAGTCTTTAGCTTTTATAATATTAGCTAGGGGGTGCATTTAGGTGCTAGGAGTAAGGAGGTCAGGAATTCGACTTCTATAAGGATGGTAATCTAACTATGCTAACAATACTAGATTTCACCGAGAAAAAAAAAATTCATTCATAATACCATCTATAGATTTTAGCTTCTATGCATTTGTAGCAACAAGTTAGGACAACTAACATATTTTTTTGGAGGTCAAAAAATCGAAATTCGACTACAAACTAGTACTTGTAGAGTCTAGTGATTCAACTTGTACCAACAAACCTCCGCCCATGACTAAGAATACCGTTTTTTTTTATTTTTTATAACTCAAGCGTACATTCAGGTCAGCTTATGCATACATCAACCGGTACGTATTGTTTACACAAAGGAAAAGGTTTCTTTTTTTAATTCTTTGCTCAATTAACGTACACCAATTTTGAATGGGATGGTCACCGGGCCTTCTAGATAGATCCAGTGGTCATGGTTGAGCCTATGACAAAAAATCCAAACCTAATACAAATCAAAGACTACGAAACAGACTATAGTTAAGCAGCACAAGACGCAAAGATTTTAACTGAAAACGATTTAGATTTGAGAGATTCAAATTAATGTCACAAAGCAAGTTGATATTCCTTGCTCAAATAAAAAACACACACGGAGGCTAGTTAAAAAATAATTTTTGACACAACTATTTCGACACGAAGAGATGTTTTCACCGGGGCGGAGTTATGTTGGGGCCAGGGGAGCCTCGGCTCCCCGAGTTTCAAAATTTTTATTTTGTATATACCTGATTTTGAATATTATTGATAATTATTCGTGTATATATAGCTACTTATAATCCTTTTTTTTTTTTTTGGTTTGATTTGATAAAAAACCCTCGGTTATTTTACATTTTTATTTCTCAATTTCTTTCGTAAATAAAAAATAAGCACGTGACTGTTGAAGTAACCAGAAGAAAAAAATAAAAATGATTGGTATCATACTTTAATTATATTAGTCTAGAATCATTTCAATGTACAAATATAATATATTGAAAAGTGAAAACTCTATGATATACTAATAAGTATGTATTTTATAGAAAAATATATATCCATCAAACCAGCCCGAGGTCAAAATAGCAGGGTAACAAAATAGTAGAGTTTTCCTTGGACGTATCTTGAAAAAGGAACATATATCTACCTATTTATGTCCACCCACCATCCCCCGTCTAGAAAAAGGAACATATATCTACCTATTTATGTCCACCCACCCTCCCCCGTCTAGAAAAAGGAACATATTTTCCCTGCACGTATCTACCTATACTCTTTCCGTTCCTGAATAAGTGTTCGGCGTGCAAAATTAAGTCTTACAAAACGTGCATATTTTTCATTAAAAATTTTAACTTTTTTTCACAATCTAATAGAACTCATTGCTATCTACTGATTTGTAAAAAAGTTTTGATTTTTTTAATAAAACATATGCATCTTTTTAAAGGTCTAAATTTATGTGTCGAACACTTATTTAGGGACGGATGAAGTATTATATATCTGTGTAGACCATCAGCACCACTTGCAAACCGTCGGAGAGAAAAATGGCAGCCGTGAGTTCATCGGCCGAATGCGATTACAATCGCATGAAGGAAGTGAAAGAATTTGATGAAACAAAAATGGGAGTGAAAGGTCTCACCGATTCCGGCATCACAACAATCCCTAAGTTCTTCGTACAGATGCCGGAAGTTCGCTCTACTCTGAAACCATGTTCGGAAGATCATGCCGGAATTCCCCTCATTGATCTTTCTCAAATAAGCTCCCCTGATCACCGGCCAAGGATCGTCGACGAGCTCCGAGAAGCCGCCAAGAGCTGGGGTTTCTTCCAAGTGATCAACCACGGCGTACCAGTTTCGGGTAAGTTCGATTAAAAATCGGAAGATATTTGAGAAAAGGAGAAAAAAATAGAGGAATTTGAGTGTGGATAACGTGGGCGAGTAGCAGTAGTAGGAGCGTATTGCGCACTCTTTGAAGCTCTCTCAATGCCTTTTCCTTTCTTGTTTTTCAGATTTTATTTTTTTATCCTTGCGATGAATGAGAGAATTAAATTGAATGAAAACGAACGCATGAAAAGAAAGCATAACACACATATATGAGGTTTAGCAACGTGCCTATTGATTCCCCATGAGCCACTCCTGCCTCAGACCTGGGGGTGCTCCCCGCTTGATAGCGGCACCGAGCGGCAAATCTGGTCGTTCATTTCGACAATCGACGTTTCGGATCTTTATTCACTCGGATTAGGTCTAAGCCATCCATGCTGAGATGAGCGGCCACATCGACCGCTCGGCACCACTACCAAGCACGGAAAGCACCCCGTGCTTGATGCTATTCCCACCCGCCACACCACCTTACACACACATACTTTGTTTTCATTAATTTTAGGAGCATCCTTTTTGAAGCATACAACTGTTTCTTTTTTTCTTTTTGTTTATGTGCCTTACTTGCTTTCATTGATTTCTTTTTTTCCTTTTCAGTTCTCAACAAGACAATAGAATCCATCAAATCATTCCACGAGCAACCCCAAGAGCTGAAAGCAAAGCACTACGTCCGGGCGGAGCAGAGCGGCGTAATGTACGCAAGCAACAACGACTTATTCCGGTCGAAGGCTGCCAGCTGGCACGACTTTGTCCACGTGTGGATGTCGCCGGAGCAAGCTGACGCCGACCAGATACCGGATGCGTGCCGGTCGGAGATTGTGGCCTGGGACAGGGAGGCCACGGCGGTGGCGGAGACGGTTGCGGAGCTGTTGTCGGAAGGGCTGGGGGTGGCGGCGGGAAAGCTGAAGGAGGCGGGGCTTTTGGCCACCAAGACAATTGCGGGGGTGTATTACCCTTTTTGTCCTCAGCCGGATTTGACGCTGGGGCTTAACCACCATACGGATCCAGGGGTATTGACGGTATTGTTGGAGAATCAAGTGGTTGGGTTGCAAGTGAAGCATGAGGGGGAGTGGGTGGATGTTAAGCCAGTCCCTGGGTCGTTGATTATAAACATTGGAGACGCTCTACAGGTAATAGTGTCTCATCCGTCTCAAAATGATAGTCCAATATATAAAAAAGGACAGCTTTCGAATCAAAAAATAAAATTCGTTTATGTAACATGACTTTTTGAGTTCCTTCGCACCAAAAATATCTCGATTAGTTCTTTAATTTAGTGCGAAAATATTCAAAAACTCTGAACGGATATACTTTAATTGTTGATCCAAAAATTATAAGTCTTTTTGTGGAGATTATCAAATGGAAGTCATGGGACTGAGGGAGTTTATATTTTTGTCATTCATATTTTGTTATGAAAACTAGTAGTACTAATTTTGCTGGAAAAGTAAACTTGATTTTAGGAATTTGTGAATTGTAGAGAGTTGTGTAGACACGTGATACATGAATGATGTGGTTTATGTATGTAATTGAAGAGTCTAGTTTAAATATTCATATATGTAGAGAAAGCGTCATGAAGGTAGAGATCTATCAATAGGAGGCTATAAATACCGATATAATCGAGTGAGAATGATGTGATGGAATGTAGAGAAGAAATATATAATGAAGATTATCTGGTCAAGTGTTTAAGGTATTTGAGTTTCCTGGGAGCTCTGTACGGCCCTAGGGTCGTACATCTCTGAAATATTTATACTCTTTGTTGTACTTCACCTTTATATTAGTGTCCAACATAATCCGCTGTGTTCCCCCGAACTAGAAAAACATTGATCATTCGTTTTCGAATTTCCAACAAATTTTTGTTGAAAAGGAAAACAATACGTGATTAGATTTTTGTATGCATATCATATGAAGTGTACTAAGAGCCTCCATCAATTAATTTGTAATGCAGATTATCTCCAATGGTGAGTACATTAGCGTGGAGCATCGGGTGCTGGCCAACTCTTTGAACGAACCTCGAATCTCGATAGTCGAATTCTTTAACATGGACAAAGGGGTTGAATCCCGTCGCTACGGGCCTCTTCCAGAGTTGGTCACACCGGGAAGTCCAGCCCGGTATCGAAACTTCACGCTCAAGGAATTTCACGACAACTTCTATAGCAAGGGGTTGGATAGCAAGTCCCTCGTTGAGAAACTTATGGTGTGAGATATAAGAACCTAATTTCGAGATGTACACTCCATGAGTGAAAGTATAAACTCCATGACTGCAAATTGGATGATAAACTTTGCAGATCGTTGGCATTGAATGGTTATGTATTATGAGAAGAACTAATAATTCAGGTGTCCAAATTAGATACTAATTTCAATGAGGGGATCAGTCAGGTCAATTAAGAACAATAGAAGTATTTGCATGTGGCTTAAATTCCTATATTGTGAAAGTTGAAATATTGTTAAACGTTATATTGGTGAGAATTCGAAAGCGCACGATTGACTGATCAGTTGGGAGATTGTAACTACCTTTTGGTTCATTGATTTTTACCTTCTCTTTTGTTTGTGTTGGGTACTTGCCAAATCTCTATTTTCAGGCGGTGGATGGCGTGCGGTTGTCTGAGGCTGACGTGCTAACCTTGTTGGGATGTTTGTCCTTCTCGGTCGTGATGCCTTTTATCCATGTTCCTTGTAGTCTTTGTAAACTTATAGATTGTTTGAAAAGATCTTTCTAATTTAACGGCAAGCGAGAAAGGATGATTAGATCAACTAGACATTCTGAGGCTTGAATGTCAAGTCTGTTCCATGTATGGAGTGAGGGATCTTCGGCTCACTCTTAATGATGAAGTCGGCGCTGTCCCATGCCAGCATTTGACCAACCCGTCTATACATGCATTCGTAGAGAGTACAAGCTCATATAAATTCATCGTATAACCGATGGTGGTTATACTGTTACCTTCTGAAATCTGGTTAGGATTTCCTGAGGGTTTCATCCCATCACCCTCTCAAATGGGTATGGTTAGATGGAAGTTACTCCAGTCGTGTGATTTCCCTCATGTGCAGCATATGGCAGATGACTTAGAGAGTAAGCTATATGAAGACGCGTTGTATCTCACGTGGAGATTCATGCAAACGAAGTTTTTTAAACATAGAAAGTGGATACTTCTCCTATCCATGTTTTGGGCGGGTGGTAGGGGTGTCAAATAGGCAGGTTTGGGTCAAATTAAATAAGTTATTAGTAAGTTGGGTTTTTAATGGGTCATTGATCCATTTAGACTCAATTAGTTATGAGCCTAATTACCCATACCCAACCCAACCCATTTATTTTAAATCAAACCTGACCCGTCCATTAATCCGGCCAATTACATATATATTAAAATTTAAAATGACTAAAATACCCATATACACTAAAATGACCATATTACCCTTATACATTTTAATGACCAAATTACCATTGTATACTAAAATTACCATAATACCCCAATATACTAAGATGACCAAATTACTCCTGTATACTAAAATTACCGAACCGAATGGAAATTCTGCTGAAATTTCAGCATCCAGTAAAAAATGATTCGAATAAATTGACTAGATCAAAAAAAAGAAAAGACTATTGTCAACTCCAAAAGTTTCCTTTGCAAACAAAAACAAAAAAAAAAACTTTTCAAAAATGAACCCAGCTGAGCAGCTTGTGGCTCGGCTCAACTCTTTAGTGACCGAGCCAAGTTTTAGCACGAGTTTTTGGCTCGTTTTCTAAACAAAGTTGAGATCGACACTCCAAAACTCGGCTCAGCTCGCAAAAGTTCGGCTTGTTTGTATAGGTTCGGCTCGTTTGAGCTCGAGCTCGAGTTTTAGGGTCATTTAATAAAAGGGCCGAGCTCGAACTCTACGAAACTCGACTTGGCCATGCACTAGAAAAAATAGAAGTGCAAATAGCAGGGGTATGATAACAAATCAATTACACTGACCTTCCCTTCGGATTTCTAACAATGAATACTGGATGCTATCAATTAGCAGGCGAATTCTATGTCGGAGTCGAGTGGAGGAACAATGAGATCAATGAAAAAAATTTCAGTGCTAAGTGCGTACCATGTGTTGTCCGCTTGATGAAAAAAATTTCAGTGCCGAGCGGATACCACAAGGTGCCCACTCGGTACATTCGAACCGTCCATTTCGGTTTTGGACGGCTCAGATTGGGAGAGAGAAAAATGAGAGAGAGGAGAAAAAGTGGTTTAATCTGGGCCGTCTAACATACTTTTGGACGGCTCAGATTTGGCTACTCGTCATCACGTCAATTGGGTGACATAGTACCCACTCGGCACCCAAAAATTTCTCAAGATCGAGAGGGTCTAATTTCAATTTATATAGTGTTTTTTCTATTTTTCTTTGATAGGTTATGTTCATGACTTATTGGGTCATTTAAGTTAACCCATTAAGACCCAATTACTAAATAAGTTAGATGAATTGAACACATTTTGACCTAACTAATAAATAGGTTGGGCTAAGTCTATTTTTTAGTGGGTGAGTTTGAATTGATTAATGGATTTGAATTTAATTTGTCACCCGTAACTGGAGGAGATAGTGGGCTAGAGGAGATAGTCGAAATATGAACCGACCAATACTGCAATCATTGGCCGAATCTGCTCAAAGACTTTTTTCACTTGAAGAATTGAATTCTTTGCACGAATAGTTCTTGAATAGATCCGAACCATTGATTTTCCCAATGAATGGTCCAGACTTGGACTGTTTCCGAACCATTGATTTTCCTCCCATTCAAAACTTGGACCAAACTTGGACCAGTGAGGATGAGACCCCTTAAGGCCTTAAACATAAGGGTAGGAGTGATTGTTTAGTACAATTTTCTATAATTCTCCCTAGAGCATCCACTGGCTTTCAGTAGAACGAACAGTATCTTGTTCATGAAGAAGATTTAGTGACAATAAGATCCAAAATACAATACAACTAACAGTATCTTGGTACCGACAAAATGCACTTGGGGGAAAATCAAACACAATTCAGGGATGGAGATAATTGAAAAAAAAAAACACAATTAAGGGATAGTATCAAGCTCCAGTCTCCAGCTCCACATCAAGACACAGACAACATAGTCATCTCACTTGATCTTCTTCTTCGGCCTCAACTGCAATAGCCAATAAAGGAGTCATGCATTAATAGTGAAGGAAAATTCACGTCAGTTTATAGATTAGTTAAACATGTAAAAGCAAGAAAACGGAGTAAAAAACCTGATTGCTGTGGCCACACTTCTTCTTACGGCAGTTCACAGCCCTTGGATGGAGACGAGCATAACATCTGACACCCATGAAAATAAAAGATGGTGAATGCAATCAGCAGCAGCACCAATGGAAAACAGGACACAAAGCTAAAAAACAAGTCTAATTGCTCTAACGTAGTAGCTAAACGAAAGGGAGAAAAAGTTAAAAAGGTTTAAGAAAACAGAGTAGAACTAGATTATCGCAGAATTTGGAAGATCATGCTGATTGCTCTGACCATGCGAAACATGAAAGTTTTGTTATCTACAAAATCGTAGAAGTTACATTTCATTCATATTGTTCAAACTAGAACCACAACGCACTGCTTGAGCAAAGTAAGTCTGATAAACAGGATTCAAAATTGCGAAGTTCTACATATGGTGTTCCATTAGGGGTAGCTTATAAGTTGCAAGACCAAAATAGACAAATATTACACAAAGAACAATTGCCATATGGTATATCAAGTAGTACTAGTAAAGAACACCTTAATTGGCACAAAAGGTGAGGCGTACCAATCAATACGTCGGGCTTGACTTTTAGGCCATAAAGACTCTGACTAAGAAAGACTAGCCCGATTAGTTGAGCTTCAAATCAACCAATCTTGATCCAAACACAGAGATTCAATGAACAAATAGCCTGATTCAATGACAAGCTTAACTAGCCAGTTTCAAACATAAGCAACCAGATCGTGGACCGGTCGATACCCCAAAATATTACATAAACGACAAAACCTTGACCAGCCAAACATCGAGTGGAGCAAACATGGCCCAGTTTCCACACAAATCCTACTTGACTCGTATCTAAACCATGCAACCTTTTATCTTAGCCAAGTTTGGATACCCAAAAAAATAAGAAACCAATCCACATTTGCCATCTTCCAGGGGTGAGGTATCATTCATATGTTGTCATACATGGATTGTGACCGTTGGTAACCGGGTACAAAGCGATTGTCGACTACACAATGAGTTTGGATTGTCCTTGACCATAAATCTTCCCAAAAAAATTGTACATCCCACGTTAATAAATTTCACCTTTGATCTATGTAGATCTATGTAGCATGTTCACGGACATAGATACGGACATAGGACACGAATATTCTTAAAAACTGGGGACACGGACATGGCAAAAATATCTTAATAGATAACTATATATATGTATAAATATATCATACATATATGCAATAACAGTTTACATACAGAGATATATACACTTTATTTTATATGTAAGATATATACACTGTTATGTACTGCTATTATACCAGTACACACACATGTGAGGGTAAGATATACGCTCATACACATAGTGACAGAGATGTATACATCGAATATATACCAGTACATACATATATGTGAACGTATACAATGAGAGAGAGAGAGAGAGAGAGAGAGAGAGTGAACTGATCTTGAGAGAGAGGGAGAGACTACTTCAAGGATGGTGGGGTTCAATTGACGTCAATCTAGATTTGTAGGGTTTCCTACTGAGAGAGAGAGAGAGAGAGAGAGAGTCCTTTGATCGCTATGCGTTCTATCGATCATTTAGACCCTATTCGTTTTGGGATTTTGGATTTGAATTTGTAGATAATGAGTGTACAGAGAAATAGAGTAATAATTGAAAACATGGGCAATGATTTGAGGGAGATAGAGAGAAAAATGATAGTAATGATTGGAGATAGGGATAATGAGTGAAGAGAGAGATAGCACAACGATTAGAATTCAAAATCTAAAACCCTTAACCGAACAAGGTCTTAGGATTGTTTACACTAAAACCAAAACATTTGATTAACATGTTGACCCCCCAAAAAATGAAAAAACATTACACTTCTACCCCAGCTGTGTCCCTGAACGTGTCCCTTGTGTGTCCATGCCGTGTCCCCATCCAAAAGTTAATTTAATTTAAGGGACACGTCATACGATAAATGATATGTAATGAAAACAGGAAGCACCAAGTGCAAAATTTATTCTCTGTTCTTTCCCATGCCTCAGCCTATGATACATGGATTCCCCCTTTTGGGCGAAGTACCCGTGTCGACACGACATCGGTATGGGTGCGGGATCTGCACCGGATCCTCCAAGAAAAAATCGGACACATTAGTTAGAGGAGGAAGAGGAAGAACTTCGAAGAAGAAGGGGAGAGAGAGAGAGAGAGAGAGAGAGAGAGAGAGAGAGAGAGAGAGAGAGAGGCCTGCCCTGAAGCCTTTCGTCATCTCCGACGAACCAGAGCAGCTCGCTGCTGAGATCCAGAATCACATAAAGCAGATATAGATTTTAGGGTTTTATTTTTATGTTACACGTGGGCTGTGATTATGTGGTTTGGGCAATCTAGTATTTGGGCCATTACACTCTTGGACCATTTATGAGGCATGTACTTTGTATTTCTCAATAAGTAGGCCATAACAACATTTCCTTTATTAATGGGCCATAAAGACATTTGTTCACCTTTTACTCCTATTTAGTTTTTTTTTTTTAATATTTGTGCTGGAATGTGTAATAAATTAAACAATGATATGTTGGAAAATAAATTTATATATTCCTTTAAATAATATAAAAATTTCTACGCATATACAAATATTCAACGGTTCCCCGCACCCATACCCAAATTCGGATACATATCCCCGAATCCTCTATTTTCAGCTTTGAGGTGTCCAACCCTCGGATATGTACCCGCGCCCAATTCACGTACCAGTGTCCATGTATCAAAGGCCTCAGCTACCAAACATGAGGAAGGAACAGTTTGGGAATTATATCATAAAAGCATCGAATTTGGAATCAATGAAAAAAGTACAGCAAGCAATGAATTAACTAAATGTTCCAGCAGATCAAAGCTGAAAGAAGAGCATGGAAGGGCAGAATCTTACTTCCTGCAGATCATCTTGTCTTGGTTGTATTTCCGAGCCAAAGCCATCAACGAAGGCTCTATAATCCCTCCCCTAAGCCTCAACACAAGATGAAGAGTCGATTCTGAATCAATCAAAAAACCCAATAAACAAACAAAGAAGAATATATAACAATTTTCAGAAAATCATAATCATGATAAAAATGGCACTTATATTCCTTGACCAGATGAAGTATATACAAACCCAACATAAACACCTCCCCATTTCAGAAAAGAAGAAAAAGAAAAAAAGATATCATAGGGCATGCTTGATTAGCTGGGTTAGAAATGAGGTTACATTAAAACTTAAAAGTCCTACATGACCATATTTCGGGCCACTGAAGGATTGCTCCCTCCAATGTCTCAGAATCCTCCGATGGACTTAGGGGTCCTTCCAGTCCACGGTGGGATTGGTCCAAGGGATTAGTTGAAGCACGTGTAAGCACACGATAAGTAATACAACAAAGCAACGTAGAGACAATACAATGGATCTAGCTGTTCTCTGATTCTCTCGCTGCTGGTCTAATTGGACCACTCATCTCACTGGACTAGTGGACTATAATAACTATATAACCCCTCACTAGTCTCTAATAGTTCAACCAATCAACGAAAGCTATAAAGCTACTCATTAAGACGGTTACTGAATTGCACAAATATGTATATCATATCTGTGTGTGTGTGTGTGTGTGAGAGAGAGAGAGAGAGAGAGAGAGAGAGAGAGAGAGACCTTTCTGGATGTTGTAGTCGGCGAGGGTTCGGCCATCTTCGAGCTGCTTTCCGGCGAAGATCAGACGCTGCTGGTCCGGCGGAATTCCTGGTTAAACGAAGTATCAGAAGAAATCAACCGTTCATTTCTCATATACTCTGTAAGTACTAGTATATTGAAAACATCCAAAACCAAACACAAGGACACAAAAGATGAGAACCTTCCTTGTCTTGAATCTTGGCCTTGACATTGTCAATGGTGTCGCTACTCTCTACCTCGAGAGTGATCGTCTTCCCCGTCAGGGTTTTCACGAATATCTGCATCTCTCTCTCTCTCTCTCTCTCTCTCTCTCTCTTCAGCCTTCTCTCTCACAGGAACGGAGAACGACTATGTGTTCCTACAGGCTATAACGATTTCTAGGGTTTCTTCTATTTGGGTCTCGATCCTGTGTTTAGCGGCCCATTAATTGAGTCGGCCCAAATCCGCGAATAGATCAAGAGGCCAACAATTTCGGCCGATGATATTCGGCTTGTTTGGATTCAGTCAAGCCCAAAGAGTTCCGTGAAGGCCCGAAGGGCTGAAAGCACAAAGAAACGTAATTAATTTTGGCGCTCCACTTTTAGCGAGGAAAAAATAAAAGACCAAGAAGGATCGAGGAAGGAGGAAGAATGAGCGTAGTTCAACTCGCACGGTCCCACGGCGGATTTCCACTCCCCACCACCATTGGTTAGATTAGTTAAAATAAACTTCAAGCGTGTTTCACTAATTAAATGGGGACGGAGGGAGTAATAAATAAAGATAACTGACTCCATGGATATATAAGTGCACCAATGGGCTTGTAGCCCAATTGGTAACTCCTGGTTCTTCTTTGTGGAAGACCAGGGTTCGAGCACCGCTGTGGACGGTTGTAGGTTCAAGGCTATGAAGAGTCTCTGAACCCTCAGTGGACTAACTCACAAACTTCTCGCACTAACTCCTGGATATATAAGCTCACATAGATACTGTGAGCTTATGGGTTCGACTCGTCCGGAGAAGATACCTCTTGATAATGGTTGGGTAGGATTGGGAATATGGCTGGGGCATATTCTTCTTCTTTTTTCTTGAAGAACGTGATATTATTTTTAAATTCGATAGCAAAATTGTAGCAATAAATTACATCGGATTAAAATTGAGCTCCCCAAAAAGAGAAAAATCTCCATGCAGGGAGGAAAAGCATCGAGTGCGTTGCATGGATTGAAAATATATTTGTCGAAAACATCAGATAAATTTATTAACACAAGTAAACTATTAAACATTGGACACATTTATCAATGAGAAAAACTATTGAAGGGATGGAAATTAGCAAATGCCGTTCCAAATTTGCTTCTGTTTTTCAAAGTTCCTTTTTCGGTAATAAACAGTAACAAAAAAGAAGATCCATTCTATTTTTCCTTAAAAAATTCTTCTTTATTAAAAGATCATTGTCATAATGACCATAATGCCCCTTTTATCAATTCAACTTCTCCAGACACCCTCCCTCTCCTTTGATGCAGTATTGTCATTTCACTCGAAGATTTTCTAGATAAAGTGCGAAGAAATTACAAATAGTTTTATTGTCAATTTCATGTTGAAACGACAATGTGTAAGTTATCTGCAGAAATTAAAGTATCTTGATCGATAATTATTATTCGAATTTAAAAAGATTTGACACGATCTTTAATTCCGGTAGTAAGGGTGTTCATCGAATACTTCAAATTTTAGGAATCCGTGGGTCATTGTTTTTGCTTGGCAAACAGTCAACTATGTTCAAAAATACTTTCGGCAGAAGTCCCGCAAAACTAATCATGGAAACTCGACAAAATGTCAAAAATGTTTTGTACGATCACATAAATAGTAGTCCCTCTAAGAGAGAAATGATGATCGCGATAAGTTGATAACAATCATAACACACCAAACAAATTACCGGAAGCCTTTCTGAAGAAAATAATTCATCGAAAAACCTTAAAGTCAATAAGCGTTTCAAATTCACACAATTACCGGAATACAACTGATTTAAGCTAGGGAAGCGATTCTGGGGGCCACAATCTCTAGAAGTCCCTTTGGATTGTCCACATGAACCCAGTGGCAATTGGGAAGAACATGCACTGAAAACTTTCCCTCAGATTCGTCAACCCTTCGCTTGACAAGGCTTTCAAGCCTCTGAATCACATTAGCGTCCCATCTGTCACTCTTCTCGGCGCGCACGATAGAGACCTCCTTCCCTTTAGGCGGGTGCTCCAGCAAAGCCCAATAATCCGTCTCCCTGATAAAATACTTTGCATACCTCAGTATTCTTGTACGAAAGAGGCAGATGGGAGAATAACGATGTCAAACACAAAAGAAAATTAATCGACAACCGACAGAAACCAAATTCAGAGAGGAAAGTGGTAAGTTTACCGGTAAGAATTGAACGTATCGACAGCACCTTCAAGATTGAAAGCCGATGTCTCATGTTCTCCTGATTTTTTGAGGTTGCTTGCTGCCTATCCATTCCGACAGTGACTTGGAGAAGCCAAGTTTAATCATGTTGTCTACCAGCCACCTGAAGGCAGGATGAATAATTGGCATACTTATCACAATAAACAACTGAAAATGATATAGGTACTGACTGTCCTGTAGGGAATCGTACCGACGGCCGCGCTGGGCCGTCTCCTGCCAACGGATGGCCGATCTGAGCCGTTCAAAAATTCTAAAATATATACACGAAAAATAGGGTGTTTAGATCAAGTACCCTATACACATTGGATGCCGTTGATTCCTGCGTAGCTCCCTCTTCTTTTTTTTTTTTATAGAATTTTTGGATGGCTCGGAATGGCCCTTCGGTGGCCGGAGACAGCCCGGCATTTTCCTACGGGGACGGTTGGTACTCATAGCACTACTCTTTCAACTTGCAATATTTTGTGTCGAAAAAAAGCTAAAGTAAACATATAATAAAGCGAAAAATAAGTACTTAAAAAATAATAATTTTAGCGAAAAAGGGCCTCACACAAATGAAGTCGTTTCGCAGTGAGAAAAAAACACACAAAAAGAATTGGCTTGGCTCGTTTAGTAAACGAGCGTTAACGAGCCTAGCCGAGCTTGCGAGCTGCTCGGTTTGTTTACGGCCCTAAATTGCAAGAGAATAGCATATCTCATAAAAAGAAAAATAAGTACTTAAAAAATAAAAACCTTAGCGGAAAGTTAATGCAAACGAAGTCGTTTCGCACTGAGGGAAAAAACCACACAAAAAGAATGACAGCTGTGGGATTTGAACCCACGCCCTTTCGGACCAGAGCCTAAATCTGGCGCCTTAGACCACTCGGCCAAACTGTCGTATGAGTCTAACAGTCTTACTTTTATTTTAAAGAATGCTCATCCTAAGTGACTGTGCACATTCATCCTTCATTTTACCACCTCTTTAAGTTGGTCCAGAAAAGAGAGAATTTTTATCTGAACCAATGCATCATTACAGGCTTACAGCTAATCTAGTCCCATTTTTAGGCCAACAGGTTTCTCCCAAAGTCAGACAAGGTAAGACTCGCCCAAGACAAAAACAAAAACATTTGCAAATAACCTGAATAGAAATATGGTTAGACAAGTCAAAATGAAAAGGCTGATCGCGGTTGGCGTTGGGTAGGGATGACAATTTATCCCGCCTTGTCCCATCATATGACCAATTTATATTTGGGTTTGTTTTGGATTTGGGGAAAATAACTGGCCCAAGCACCTTTTCTCAATTTTCGAATGGGCCATGTATGAGGTTTGGCATTTTGCCTGAACCTAATGTCATAGGATCAATCCGCCAACAACGACAATGGTAGTGCACTACTGTACCGTGAGAGCAAGAGAGATGTAGCAAATACTCCCATATCCCCTTCGCTAAAAAACCCCTCTCCCCCGTCTCTATGTAATAAGTATCACCCAGAACCCGCTTCACCTGAAGAGCATTTCTTTTCTGGATAAGATACTGATCGTACGCTTCCAACATTGAAACAACCCAGAAGAAAAGAAGCTTGTTCATCCGAAACCTCCACACGACTTTCAATTAATAACATATGGGTAATACAGTATCCAATGGCCTTGAACTCGTTCGCAATTCAATATTTTCGGCTTGGGAATGGGATGGAACCGACATTTGGATCGTCTCTCATTAATAATTATTGAGTTGTTCTTCTTTGAGAGCAAATATCACCGTCTCTAGCTCATCGGTAGAGTCAGTCATCCAAAAACATGTTGATCAATGTGATGCTAATCATATTGTCTAATTGGAAGATTGAAGCTATGATAGAAGATATTTAAGGCTGGTCAAAATGAGGGGAGAGATGATATTCATAGATATCGAATGTCATAGTTGAAATCTGACCTTTGGAAGACGACAATTGGAAAACATAAATTGCTAAGAAAACATAAACTGTCAATTCCAAGTGAAAATTAAGGCTATACAGCGACGATCTTCAATTTTCTCTAGTCAAACGGATCGATTCGTGGGTCATGTTCGCTTGCCATTAACATCCCCGTGCAAAGACATGTTGGGCACATAACCTAAGGAAAAACCAAATGAAACCCGTTAGCAAACGCAAAGTTTGAATTCACTCATCATCTTAATATCGTTATCATTTTCCCAGGAATAATATTTGAGTATTCAGAGAAATATTTTTGGTGTATTCCAAAAAAGTGGATCATCTTCAGAAATTTTCTTCCAAAAAGCACTTCTCAGAAACAGAACACAAACAAATTTACCGCTTTCGCCAAAGAAAGAGAATTGAAAACAGACAAATTGCGTGCTGTTGACAATAATATGGTTCTACTCTCCTACTTGTGAAACATGCACTTCACCAAAAAATAAGAAAAAAAGCATGAGTTCGCCAAATCATGTTTTTTCTTCGCATGCATATGTTACATGCATAACTCAGGTCATTGACTAGACCAACAAACGAATGATCATAGAGAGAAACCTGAATAATTGAAGGGGCACAGACTAATGTCAATGCCACGTTATGCCTTTCTAACAAAATAGTTTGACAAAAACTAGTTATATACTTGGTGATTGTCCATGTTGGTAAAAACCCCACGAATCTATAGTCGATCAAACAGTCAAAGTAAATACCTTTCCAACACCTGAACAGCTTGAACACCTTTGAGTAGTGGGTGCACGTAATGGGCGATCTGAACCGTTGGATACAGAAATGGGTTCAACATTCAAACACATACCACTTGCTGAACAACG
The DNA here is from genome assembly GCA_019656835.1 of Rhododendron ovatum. Classification (NCBI taxonomy): domain Eukaryota; kingdom Viridiplantae; phylum Streptophyta; class Magnoliopsida; order Ericales; family Ericaceae; genus Rhododendron; species Rhododendron ovatum. The sequence continues at coordinate 11,871,409 of CM033791.1, read as the reverse complement.
GGCACAGGCCAAATATCCTGTCAACAGAAAATACAATATGATGAACTCCAGCACTTCTGCAAGAGAAACAGGAAAAGGATCCCCCACTGGAAATTGAAGATAACCTATTAGGTATTAAAGTACCATAGCTAGGCCACGCAATAGATAAACATAACTTAAATCTGATCCGTTTCCAAGCATCAGGCTCAAAATTTAATGACAAAATCAAATTTCTGGTGACACTAGGTCGAGTCAGGATAAACCAAGAGCTAATCCAAGAATTCATAGTAGCACAACGTTCATAGAAACTATGGCCCCATTTGTTTGTCCGGATCAAAGCACTGGATTCGAACTATGAATCCAATATAATCATACGTCCTGTCTTTGGTCAAGACTTTTGACATCAGAACTAAATATCCGGTGGTTATGAAATCCCAAAAAACATAGGATACACATGGAGAATGCGATATCACGGATCCCATGTCCCACACAATGTCTGATAGGATTACTAACCCTGACTACATATCGCTTCACTATTAGTCCAATCAACAAACAGAGTTTGAAAGTTTTGGTTTACAACCATAATTGTTGCAAATGCATTTGCCTACCGGACCAGAGCAGATCAAACTCAGATATTAATTTCAGAATAATTTCATAGTTGAGGCCCAAATTCAAAGTTTTCTAGTCCTCAAGACCACCTACAGTCTCTCAAATTTCATCGATTGAACAGCTAGCACTGATCCATTAAAATGGAACTCCAAACAAGATTATAATAAGACACTCACACTAGGAATGGCCGGTTCACAAATCTACTTCTTTATACATACCAGTTCCATGGCAATACTTGCACCTTTTTTTCTCTTGTTGCTCAACATTGTTAGCTTCAAGTATCATCAAAGCTGCAATTACACCCACTGCCCCACCTGAAAAGGATGCCACGATAGGGTCCACCTGACTACATTGAGAAGATAAACAACTGTAATTAGGAAATAATCTGCCGACACATTATGATAAAGCAACATAAAAGTAACTCAACAACCAAATAAGCACAAAATGTGGAATATCCTGAGAAACTTGCATTAGCAAAGTTCTAGTAGCAGAAAGGACAAGAAAGTTTCAGCAAATACCTTAACTGCATAGGCAGATGCATGTTGCGTATGAAATCTTCATATGAGGTGCCTCCTATGCCTAATTTCAGCTCCAGCTGCCATATCAAACAGGTTTAAGCAGTTTACCAACCTCATGTTCACCATACATGAAATTCTATTAAAAGAAACATAAATAAACTTTGAAATACTCTGTGCCAATCCTATTTTACACAATTATTTCATTTATTGAACACTGACTGAAATGTCCAAAGGCTCTTAGTTATAGGCTTATAGACCTAATTAGAAAGGAAAGTAGAATCCCTACCTAAGACAGAAAACCAAAAAGTGAATACAGGAATGAAATACCAAATATATAATGAAGGACACTACTAATCAAATTGTGTAGCATCCACGAGAATTGCCTAAACATACGGTACCATTCTCAACATCGAGTTCCCTTTCAAATAATGGACTTTCCATGCCAATAGTTCAAGGAGTTGCAGTATTCTCGCTGCTTCATTTTCTTCTATCATTTAAACTCCTCCAAGTATATCAACAAATCAAGTACTTTCATTAGTTTACATCCGTAGCAACAACAGAAGGCTCAGATTACACAACCTTGTTCAGAACCGTTGATGTAGGTTGGGTTTGGGCTACATCAAAGAAGGAATTCCAAGAAAGGGCAGAACTTCCCCGAAACTGACGTCTTTCCTAGTATGTAAATGAACTTGACCATTTCAAGCTAGGTTTTAATTGGTGATCATTTTTCAACGAAAGCAGCTAAAAAGAAAAGCCAACATCTCACGAAAGTAAATGCTCTTACTGTACCTCAAGTCAACACCTGATTGAAGAAAACTTCAACAACTAATTAATCCAAATAGAATATCCTTCCCCTTATAAAGATGCAGCCTTAACTAACTTATATCAAACAAACTAAAGTGAAACAACCCTTGTGTCCCAATCAATTCGGGCTACCTACATGAATTCCTTTCACCGTTCCACTCCGTCAAAGGGCCTATATGCTCCCTTGGCAAGTTTATACAATGATGCCACTTGACTACTTGACAGAATTCCATGGTTGAACTCCCACTTTAAATCTCTACGGTCGCCCTACATATTTGTTTTTTAGACACAGTTCCTATGATGCATGGACACCGACTCCGACATGGACACGGACACGGACACGGGGACACAAGAATTCTAAAAAAATGGGGACACAGACGCGGCGGGGGACACGCCACGTGTATATTTATTTATATATATTTTTTAAATTTTTTTCCAAGTTTAAATGGCAAAATGTGGACAAAACGAAAAATCCATAGTTCCAATATCATTCAAACAAAACTACACATCCATAAGTTAAATACAACCCTATTGAAAATTACAGTTTGACCCCTGAAAATTAAAAAATTACAATTTGGCCCTAAAATTTTTAAAAATTTACAGTTTGGCCCCAAATTTTTTTAAAAAGAATTACACTTTGATCCTGCCGTGTCCCCAGCCATGTCCCACTCAAAAATTTAAATTAAATTATGGGACCATACGTGTCCCTGCGTGTCCCCATGTCTAACACTGTAATACGTCGAGTTCTAGAGGTGTCAGTGCTTCATAGTTCAGTTCTTTCAACACCCCAGAAACAGTGAGTCCTTGTTATCTTGCAAGATAGCTATCAGTATGTAGTGGGCTGAACAAAATGACCGAACCATGAACTATGTTACATGGACTTGGGTGCGAGTATCAGGTGCGGGTGCGGGTGCAAGTCCAAGCGTCGGACCTTCCTAAACTTAAATCTTAGGATACGTGGATATGTGTCCCCAACTTGGGTACGGGGACACGTCTTGAACTTTTATTTGTATTATATATTGCATAATTTTCTTAGATTATGTACCGCAAATGTATTTAAACATGAAAGGGTTAAGAAAATTATGTTTTTGCTATTTTCCTATTTCTTGTCTATGTGAAATACTCGAAATATCGCTTTTCTAGCTAATTTGATATCTTTTTCTGTAAGTTTCTTAACAATTAGAAGATCCGAGTGTCCAAAAGGATACGGGTGTCGGACACATCGACATGGGTACTTGAGCCAAAATGAAGGATCCATGTAACATAGACCATGAGGGACGGTGGTTAGGTCAAGCGAGCTCTTTGGTGCAGCAGACCTGGAGTCCTAAAATCCTGACCCTGTGGACCAGACCGACCCATGGGTCAAATGTAACTAAGCATTCCACCCCGATACGGTTCGTTATACCGAACTCGGACATCTGGTCCAAGCTGGTGACCCGGATGTCATGCCATACTAGATAAGGTTGTGACGCTCACACGGATCAACGTTGCCGGCTCACCCACGTGCAATTAACTGCCTGGCTCAGTACGTCATGGAGGACGTTAGCCGAAGTGGAGTTACCAAGCATGCTGGGCACGTGCCCATGCTATCTTGGAGAGCAAGTCTTGGAGGTCTATAAAAGATACAAGGATAAACCCAAGAAGGTACACTCTACATCTCTCCAAAAACCGTAAGTTCTATGCTTGCCCTTTCTCCTATAGATACTAACTAGACCGTCGGAGTGCCTTTGTGGCCACCTTCGACCGGCTTGGCACTAACGCGGGCGTTACCTTTGCAGGACTAGAGCGACGGAGCTAGGCTAACCAGGATGTTCAACCAGGGGAACAGATCTAGACGAGGACCCCACACCGTACAGTAACTCAAATACATTCAAGTAGTAGCAAGCCCACCAGCCACCAATGATCAATGTAAACCTGTAACATAGATATTGTCACGGGGCTATTTTTCGCCTAGAAATCTGCCCGTGATGGTACCAAGTTTGCCAACAACTTGGTCTCAGCCAACTAGTGTTTACTCACACACCCGATATGTTTGAACGTCTAGAAACACACTCAAGAGTTACGGGAACCGTCCCAACCTTTATTAAGCACCAACTTACAAAGGAATACACTCAAGAACCTAGACAGAACATCCCCCTACCTTAGGCTACGAAAATGCTTGCCTAAATAGGCTTACAATCATAAAAACGTGGCCACTAAATACATGAGATCATGGGGCCAACCAATGATCTTGCAGTTGACACCCCCAACTGCCCTAGGGCTGTGCTGGCACTGCCAGAATCTGCCAGCACACTGAAATATGAAACTGCCTGGAGATAACCGCTGATAACTGCCCGTTTCAGCCTTGGACACCTATCTTATGCTCCAGCAACATGTGCAGAATGCTGTTAACTGTCAACAACTGTTTTGCCTAAGCCAACTCAAATCTGCCCCTGTTTTGCCCGAGCCAACTCAAGGCTGCCTGGCCAATTTCGTAATCCAACCCCAGCTCCCAATACTTAGCCGTTTTTTCTCGATTGCTTTGTCCCACAAGCCTGCTTTCCGTTTAGCATCCCTGCCTCGATATCATTGGGCCATCACATGCATCACGACTGCCACTTGCCTTAGGGACTAGTGCCGACACCAACCGACACCGTTGGGTCACCTTGTAAAGACATGCCTACCTCATGCCTTTGTTTCCACCGGTTGGCTAGGGTGCAAGGTGCCACTGCTAGCCAAGCTCAGCAAGCCTTGGAAATCAAGGTGCTAACAGATATCCAATAAGAACCAAGAAACGTGTCTACAAAAGTACTTGCTGGCAAAGTGTCAACAGGACTTGCTATCCTTCTCCTTCCCAATTCCGACACTCATACGCAACCATCTCAGGCTCTGTGTATCAAAGCTATACTCTACCCTAACAAAAAGTATGCATTGTGACAACTAAATAACAACAAAACTTATGACTAATATTAAACTTGGTTCAGCAAGACCATATGGTGAGAAGAGAAAAGGAACTAGTACTACTTGTTATCTTCATGAGCTTACTGTTGGTGCAAGAAGGGCCCCGAAGAAGATAATCCCAGATACGATTGAAAAGCTTGTCAGGTAGAGCTGCTTCAATGTCTTCGGTGTCTACTTCAAACGAAGATGCACAAGGTTAGCAAAACAATCGTGTCTGTAAGGAATAAGGTAAAACACACCAAATAATTGCGAACCTATGTTGGCCTGTATTAGACTTTAGCGAGCTTCAAAAAGACAAAGTAAAAAACATTATTCATCTGGAAGATATTTGACAATGCAACAAACTTGGAGACCATCCGTGTAAAATGTCATCCTTGATTGGTAAAATATTTTCCTTTTTTCTCATGTGTGTGTGCCAGAAACATATGCCTATAAAGCCCATTTCAAATATCCCCGCTTCCACAAGGTATGCCTGCTGTTAACTTAGGCTTGTATGCAGCAGCAGAGCCAAAAAATTTATCTACTGGGGTCAAAATCTTACCTATAATTACATGACAATTTTCCATATAGAAAAATAATATCTCTATCACTGTGAATAAGTACGAAATCTACACATTAATTAAACCAACCATTAACGACTTTGGATATTTAACTACGATATATAAAGGGTCAACCTTAATGCCAAAATTTATGATGTCTTCTCATCATAGACATCAGACATGTAAGGTTTCATCAAGTGATTCCTTAATAAACAAAAAAAAATAAAAATAAAAATAAAAATTCAAGTGATTCCTGTTACATTGCGAAACAGTTTCACAATCTGCATACTTATATTTTGTATTTGGATGGAATGTTTGGGGGAATTTTTTGACTTAGATCAACTGTTTGGGGTAGTAACACAATTTTAATACCAGGAATTTTAGAACATTGTGTGGGGCCAAGTGATCCCACTTGAACCCTATTGGCTCCACTCTTGCTTGAATCCCATCCTTCTAAGTCATGCATGCTATGTGCGGTTGGTTGAATGTTCATAAAGTTTTTGTCAAGGGAAAACCCTAAACTTGTCTAGAAAATAGCTTCGAGAATCACCACATGGGAGAGAAATGGAATTGTTGACGGGATTTCAGGCATCTCATTTTCCTCATTGCCGTTCTCGTCGAAAACTTTACTACTCTTTAAGCGTTGTTGTACACGTAGTCTTCGAACCTAGAAAAAATCATGTAGAAAAGCATATTTAAAAGGTGATATTTCAGCTTTAACAAACAAGAAATAAGAAGGAAAATATGGGTTGACTTTATATATTTTACCTCTTCCATGAGGAGAAATATCTTATTACGCCTACTCTTTATGTTATCATGGATTTCCTGCAGCTGCATCTGAACAAAATCCTGAACAGTCTCTGGTCCTTCTATAATACAGAAGCTGCTGAAACAACAATGTACCGATGCCCATTTAACTTACTGGACAGTTCTTGAACCGTCAAGACACAATACTACAAATACAGCAACACATTAGGATGATTATGAATCACCAAATCATGGTTGGTGACCAGGTTAGCTTCATATACTTATCCGAAAAAGACATGTCAATCTAAACAAAAGTAAATGTAGAAGTCCGTTAGCTGGTGGCCGGTCAGGTTAGCTACGTATAACTACATATACATAACCAACAAAAGGATATAGATCAAACTTTAAACCATTAACATTGCTATCACAAGAAAATGTGAAAGTCCATGGGCATATATAGTGCTTTTTTGCTGAATGAACTACCTTGAATATATCATACATAGGTTGCTCTAGTAGCTTCTTTCAACGAGTAGCAAAAAACAACACAAAAACAAAGAATTCCCATACAATTTTGCAACTACACAAATTAAATACAAAGTATCTTAAGAGATACTTTGCACTATTGAGTATTGGCCACTATACCCTGAGAGAGAGGAACAAAAAGCAGGCACACCACCGAGCCCAGTTTTAACTAGGCGGCGTCTATTTCATGATATCATCAATTTATCATTATTTAATTTAAGCTTGAGTATGTTTTATGCGGGGTGTTCCCTTGGTTTGAAAACAAATTTCATATTGTAGCTTTAAATTATGAATTCTTGATTTTTTTTTTTTTAAATTTTTGATTATGAATTCTTGACCCAATGGCAGCGAATAAACTTATTTGCTCTAGCTATACCTGATAATGTTTCCAAATAGGCTTAGCAAAAAAAAAAAAAAATTAATGTTTCCAAATAACTTAAAATCCTAAATATGATCCTAAAAGCACCTCAAACCTAACTTACCCAAAATCAAATTTTTAACCATTTCTCAGGTTACACGAATTCTTGAATATGTAAATAGGAATTTTCGACAAAACACTAACAATTAAAGTTTCCAAATTCTGCTCCTGGAAATTCTTGTAAGCAAGTACTAACCATGGAATCAACCATCCAACAGTGAGATGAACACTGATAAAACTTGGGTTATATAGCATTTTCCTGTTAGCAATTCTGATTCACTTTATCCCAAACCCAACCCCAATTTAGCTCTTCTATAATAGGCAATCCACAGAAATCTGAGTGAAAAAGGGGGAGGGGGGGTGTGTGGTTTGTGTTGTGTTCAAGAGCATAAAACCTTGGGACGTTATCGCCAGCAGGGACGGAATCAGATGAGCCCTTTGTGGAAGAGCAGAAGACGATTGGATTGCTACGCAAATCTTTTTTGAACAAGGAGAGGTGGTTAGGGTTTCCATGGAAAGATGGTCTGAGGGAAATTGGGATTTTGCAGGAATTGAGCTTTGACGAGGAGGAGACAGAAGAAAGATGATGAGAGCAGAGGGAGAGAGAGCTCATTGCAATTGCTACTGTTTTTGGGGAGAGACGGAGGATTTTTATAATCTAATAATAAGATAAGCTAAGAAATATGGAAAGATTAAATCTAACAACTTCACACACTGAATTAAATTGATTTTTAGCAGGGGCTACTCAGTCTTTTTTTTAAAATTATTGAACTAACGGTTCAAATTTTTCGTACGAAACCCTTAATAAACCTCACATGACCATCGGTGCAAGTTCAGTATGACAAACTGTTGGTGGCCATATCATTTTCGTTTAGGATGTGTGAATCATCTGCAAGGCAGTTTTTTTACCAAAAAATAGTACTCATTTACTATTCTTGATACACTATTTTAAATCTAGAAATGGAATCCTCTTTAAATATGTGTACTGTGCTAGGCAAATGTGCATTTAAGACCAAAAGCTTCTCAATCTTAAATTCGCCCATGTTGGGTTTGAAACTTGAGAAAAAAATTTTGAAGTAATAAGTGGAGAGAGATAGGTAGAGAAATGAGAGTAATAATTATTAATTATTAATTAGAGAGAAAATTTATTAAAGATCGTGTCCAAAAAGAAAATGTTGGGTCTAAAGTCCCAAAACGAAGATGGTTTTTAAAAAAAAATTTGAGAGAGAGAGAGAGAGAGTAGCAGAAAAAAAACGTGGAGGGAGAGGAGAGAGAATATATATGGGTCTGAAATGGGGGAGTGATTTTAGGGGGTGGAGTTTTTTTTTTTTGATCCGAGGGGGAGGAGTTGAGTTTGTGTATTAACTAGATAAGTAATTATAATTGCACCACAAAAAAAAAAGAAGATAAGTAACTATAATACTAGAAATCAAACTTTTTTTTTTCTGATAAATCAAACTTTTTAGTTTTTCAAGACCTATACATTGATAATGGGGTGATGTTTCTGTAAAAAAGAAATTAAAAAAATGAATGCCTTATTGTACAGGTCACATTGAAGATTAAGTAATTTTAATTTTCGTTTGTTCTTGTCCTTTTAATCTTTGTAATATTCGTATTCGGAAATCAATATATTTCTTTTGCTTATCAAAAAAACAAGTCTCATTGTGCAAGTCTCGAAGATTTTCTTTTAAAAAAGATGAACTTTCAAATATTGATGAGTATGTTCCAAAATAAAAATCCAGAGAGAAGTTTTGCTAAAAGAACTAAGAAAATAAATTGATGTGTTCACTTACTTGAAGGCAACGGATAATTGTTTTTCAAATGCATGAAGTGTGTAAAGAATTTTGTTGACTACTACGGTTACAATTGCCTCAAGGGGAAAAAAAATTTCAAATTTAAAGTTGATAAAAACCTACCTTCGATTAACCACATTATAATAGAGATTGAATGAATTGGCAATTGTCTGATGAAAAGGCTATGTTGGAAATTTTGAATATGTAAATTTAATTAGTACATTTGTAGCGAAAAAAATACAAGAAGCGTAATGTTTAAATGATAATTTTTGGGTATTTATGCCTTCTTCAAATATTTGTAATGACTTTGTTACGGAGGGAGTTTTCCTTTAATTTTTGTAACTATGCAAAGTAAATTGGAATAATGTCCAACCGGTCCTACTTTTTTATTTTATGGCTTGGGAGATCATCTCTGAAAAATTTCATATCTCACTAGGTCCTCCTAAAAAATTCCACATGCGTGAACCCATTGTTCCCCCTTGTCGCATTTAATACCCACTCACTCACACACACACTCTCTCTCTCTCTCTCTTCCTTTTTTTTAAATCTTAAATGTAGAGAAATGATTTTGCCACTCTTTTTTTTTGTTAACGTTACTTTCTACAGGAGAGTGACGCTAAACAAAAAAAGAATGACAAAATCCGCCGCCTAAATGGACTAGTACCATTGTTTTGACTTTGGCTGGCCTGGCATTTGAAGATGCCTTTCTGTGCATCTATACTTCATTTCGTACGATTACCTTCACCGGTAAAGCATCAGCGACCAAGCACAGCAGCGATCAAGCACTCCCCTCTCTCGGTCCCACCTCAAAAAAAGCCTGCCCTCCCCTCCACCGCCCGCGCGCGCTCTCTTTCTCCCCGAACATGAGATGAGTAGTGTTCAAAATTCTTGCTAGAGATTAAATTCCTTCTCTCGGCGGCGGAAACTATGAATTTTCCACCATCATCATTTTGGATCCCACGGTGCGTTAGTTGATGATCTAAACCTTTCATCTTCTAGGGCCTGCAAAGTACTATAGTATTATGTTTCAAAAAATTAGTTTTATCGGACATCAATAGTGTATCAAAATTTAAATTTATAAAACGGATGGTCATGGATAGTTTAACCTGACAGGATCAGACCGTCCATTTTATAAACTAGAATTCATCTTTTGATAGCTCTATCGATACCCAATCAAGCTAATTTTTTTTCATGAATATATTACATTGTGGGCTTTACAAGATGAATGATTCAGATTATAACAATAAATACACGGTAAGATCCACAAATGGCCACCGTGTCCACCGCCGGTGGAAAGAATTTAATCTATTTTTGCTATGTACATATGATGAGTCTGGTTCCCATAAGGGATCCCACACAGGCTTACCGCGCGGGACTCCCCTTTTCCGTTCGAATTGGGACGATCCAAGCCACTCAAAATGATCATAATGTGATTTTTAGGGTACTCGCTAGAAATCAGCAAAAAAAATGATCGAGAAGGGCTTGATCCGAACAGTTTTTTATTGAACGGTTCAGTAAAAAACTGCTCGGATCAAGCCATTCCCGATCATTTTTTTTGTTGATTTCTCGCGGGTTTCCTTAAAATCACGTTCTGAACATATTGAGCGACTCGGATCATTGCAATTCGATCGGGAAATGGGAGTCCCGCATGGTAAGCCCGTGCGGGATCCCTCATTAGATATAAAGTGTACATATGATTTTTAAAAGTACATACATATACTTAACACTATTAATTAATTGTGAAATTACATATTTAACTGTTAATTGTTCATTTGACACTGTTGCTCGTGAATTGAACACTGATAATTGTGAATTTACACTATTAATTATTAATTTAAATACAGTATAAATTGTTGATTCTCACACTGTGTCGGTATCGCTTACTGCAGGATTAATGGTGTCAGATTTTGCAATTTACTTCAATACTTTGAGCAATTTTCCAATCATATATATTTATCTTCCCCGGAAAGATGATGCTACGGTGTCTCCGGTTATTTTGAGGACACCGTAACTTTTGGCATAACTAACCATTAAAAGCATAACAAAAATCAGTGATGTGCATAACCAAAACCTTACAGAAGCATAACCCTCAAAATCCCCCAGAAATTTTGGGGATTATTCTTTTGTAAGATTTTGGTTATACACATCACCGATTTTTGTTATACTTTTAATGGTCGGTTATGCCAAAAGTTACGGTGTCCTCAAACGGCAGGTGGACACTGTAGCATTTCCCTCCCCGGAGAGTAGCGAAATCTTCAATCTGATTTAGTTTCAAAGTTTTTGAAAACATCCCATGATCCGTGGCTTGTAATTCTCCTTCAAGGCGGTACTCTCGATCAGGTTTGGCACTTCAACATCCCACTCCCGGAGTTACATGCCGCGCGCGGTATATTCCCACACGCAACAAGGATGGAGGTGGAGTATATTCCCGTATGCAACGATCCCATATATCCCAACGATCGATGCCTCGATCGCCTCCAGGGTATGCGGCGAAATGAATCGGCAGTGGATTGCGAAAGAAATCTGCCGAAATTGCCAATCGCCTAAACTACGGATGATAATCTTGTTGATTTTTTTTGCCCCTGCGTGAATGCATTAAAAGAAAAAAGATGTGAGACCCCTGGAAAAAGGAAATCCCGCGTAACATGTTACACCATTGTGTATATCATTTTTAAAAATGGCATGACATTTTTTATTAATTTTATATTAGGTAATGATACTTTTTCAAAAATGACATAATATAACCACTCAAAGGCATAATAATACTTTTTAAAAATGGCATAACAAGTGTTATGTCATTATTACAAAAATGGCATAACATAACCACTCGAAATCATAACTCAAATTAAGGCAATTGATTGTCTTGTTCTCAAGGAGTTTTCAACAATTTCGATCACCAAAATGGGTCAAGAAATGAACTAGAAATGCCTTGAACAGGAACCTCAAGCCCCTTCAGATACTGGATGGATCTTGTTCCCTTACGATATTATGCATAAAAAAAAAATTTAATTAAAAATTTAAAGTAAAAGAAGCACCTTGACCACAATGTCTCCACTATGGTCGATGTTTTGCCTCAAGGATGCAAGTTCAGGCGTCAACAAAGATGAGCTGTAAATCCAGACATTTTGAGTTCGAAACTTGACAATTCCTTGGGGCTAGCTAGGCTACAAGTTTACAACAGAAAAATCTCTAGTGAATCTCCTAATCCAAGCATAAATGGTCGATCTTTGGCAGGACTGGGAAGAAAATAGTCGAGACGCGCGTAAATTGACCAGGACGCCCCTGACCGTCAAAAAAAAGAAAGAAAGAAAGAAAATCAGATTTGAGCACCACAAAATTCCTGCGCATCATCCATACTTGCGGTATCTCCATGTTATAAGAGTAAGGTAATACATTTTGGAGCTCATTTACAATGAACATTGAAGATCACAAGAGTAATAATTAAAGAATTATATTACAACTCGAATAAGGAATTGTCATTTAAACTCTAGCTATTTCAGCTGACTTTTTGATGGCCTGTAAGAGGCTTCTCATAATCCGGGGCTCCCCAGGAGCCGGCTGACCTTTCGAGGGCCCGTTTCTTATAGCTCGGAATATCGGACCGGAGCTACTTGTTGCCGGAAAAACCAGGCAGTCTATGTAGACGAGGACTTCGGTCACTGATCCATCACCAATGGTGATGAAACCCAGTCTGGCTCCACCTGGAATTTTGTCAACCTGTTCAATATTTTTGCGAATCTGATTATGTGCTGCTACTCTCAACGAAACAACATCAATTCTGCGGATGGATATAGAATCTGATATGCATCGTATACGTAGGCCCAACGATACAAGAAGTTGACTCTGGACATCACCTTATTTTGGTGTGGTTTATTTGCATGAATTCTTACTGATCATCAAATGAAGTTAGTAGGAGAAGTATATTAATGTAAGCTACAGTAACTACGCCAAATGACTTTAGGCGAAGACTCCGAATTGTACTCGAACTTGAATCGAAAGTGGAGTAAACGCATCTCTTCATATAAAGCACTCCAAGGCGGTGCATACGCTTTCTCGTGCTTAAAAGTTATAGAGGCACGAGAATGTAAGTACCGCATCGCAGAGTCTATGCAGCAGAAGTCAAGGTTGATGAATCCTATACGGTTAGCTTGAGCTAGCTATCTTCTAGGGTCATCCATGCCCAATCCCAATGGACAAACATTCTATTCTTCCCTAGCTCTATAATCCACCCGTTTGCCCCAACAAAGCCCTTAGGGGGGGAAGTGGGCGGGGCCTGGCCTTCTTTCTCAACTCGAGTCTCAAGTTCAGTGGCTTTCATCTATTGGAGACCATATATATAGTTGATCAGTTTCCCAGAAAACATGAAAATAGCAGCAAGTCCAAACAAATTGAGGATACAGTGAACTGATGCACTGAAGGTTGTGAATATATGTCTACCTAAACTGCTTTTAACATATGAATATTCCTAGTGGCTTAGATGTCATGAAAAAAGAAAATCTTACGAAATATGCCTACCTTGAGAGGAACAGGAAGTGGCAAATTGGCTCCTTGGAAGAGACTGTTTGCCCACTGCAACAAACCAGAAAGAGGAAAAATCACTTGGTGAAGACGAGTAATGTCATCAAACTAGAAGTACCAATTTTTCCAGTAATCTTCCACTGAAAATGGGGAAAGTAAACAAAGCAGAAACCCTGTGAAGTTTTTTGGTACTCTGATCAGGATAATTTTGCTTTTCGTTTTGGGCTATTTAATGTGAATGGAGAGGCAGAAAGGGAACAAATCTATAAAAGGCCACAACCCTGATCACAACTCAAAATCTCAACTCCGATTGATCACATTCTGAAGGTTACAAGAACTTCTGTTTCCATGAGACATCTTAAGATAGAACACTCAAACTTGTCTAAATTTGTTATGGTCAACAACAAACAAACAGTTATCCTTGTTCTTCACCCAATCTCTCTCTCTCTCTCTCTCTCTCTCTCTCTCTCTCTCTCTCTCTCTCTCTCTCTCTCTCTCTCTCTCTCTCTCTCTCTCTCTCTCATGGATTCTGGCAACTCGAAAGGTTAAGGATTACAAATCCTTTTAAGAAATGGAATGGATTCGCTCTTATACATAAGCTGTGAGTGAGGAAGTTAATGAACACTTCATTAATTTTTCACCAAATTACTCAAACCAAAAGTGCCGTTGCTTAGCTTCATATGGTTACTTTTCAGATTAAGGAAAAAAAAAAATCCTTTTTTTTGACATCCATCCAATCTTTACGGCGTTCATCAGTATCTTCATTATTTTGTCGAGCCAAACAAAGCTTCACCCTCTTAATTGCTTCCATAAAAATAGATAGGAAAAGTTTTGACCTGGCATTGTGAAAAATGTTGGGAATCGAATTGCATCATATCTCTTGATTCAAGAAAATCGTATTCTTCGCTATCTTGGGGGAAAGGGACTCCCGAAATGAAGTGCTCATTACCCGGTCTACGGCCAACTAAAGCTAGGAGACACAAGTGTACAATTTCCACCACACTTTCATAATAGATACATGAATGAGGAGATGAATTACCTGAAAGAGCAGGGTTTCGAATCTGGGAAGGTCGGTGTCCAACGGCAGTTTCATGGTCCCCAAAGACACTCCGTCGTCGTCGTCGGCCGCCGAACCGCTGCCTTTGCTTCCAGGCAATGCCCTGGGGGCAGGTGTCAAATTCCGGTGGCCGCACGAATATTCTGCTAGTCTAGAGAATCGACTGGTATAATTGGTAGTACATAGACGTGAGCAAGGAGTAAACGGAGACGCCCAGAATTGCAAGTTGGGATTGGAAGAGGTTGGGTGGAGGAGTTGCCTAATTGTTGCACAAGCCATGGCTTCCAAGTATCCAGAGAGAGAGAGAGAGAGAGAGAGTCAGAGAGAGAACAAAAACTATGCCATGTATGTGAGTGAACATGGAATTGAGGATAGGATAGGCTAGTAGTGGCACTTGAGGTGGAGAAGAGGGCTGCCCCTTTTTCACTCCAAACTTAAAATTTGAAAAAAATAATCCTCGAAACTCTCTTTAGCTTAACTTACACCAAATTTCAACTATTACCCAATTTAAATTTTCCCTTAAATTTTGCATGACAATAATATTCCTTCTTTTAAATTTATAGCTACTCTCTTCATCCCGATTTATTTGTCTTTTTTTAATTTTTTGAAAGACACGTATGTTGAAATTGAATAAACAAATTGGAACATACGGACATACCATTATTGAAGTGTTTACTTGCTTAAACTTTTGTTGGTCCATTTACGTATCTTATTTCAAATAAAGTTTTTACTCAAAAAGTATGAGTAAAGAATAGCTCGTAAAGGGAAGAAATAAACTAAAATGAAAGACTCATCTACAGAAGAACTAATAGTCTATTCATTTGACCTCCAGATATTTCAGGAAAAAAAGTGCATGGCCAAGATTAGCCCCAGCTACGCCCCCTGCACGGTTTCACTGCTTTTTCAATCTCACTATCCGCCTCAACAATCAATGGTCCGAATTTTAAACAAACTCTTCCGGAAAAGAATCCTGGAAGAGTTTATTTAAAATCCAAACTGTCCAAAACACTTTTAGACGGTGAGATTAAGTACAGTAGGGGGAGCGGTAAAAGATAAGGGTGGGTGTAGACTTTTCGGAAAATGAACTTAAATTAGTACTATGCTCGAAGAACTTAAATATATTAACTTAGCCCTGGCATAGCTAATAATACCAGTTTCCTATTATCAGATATCAGATACACCAAGCAGAAAATAAGGACCAGTTAGAAACCGTAGCAGTGTTTCAATTTTAGTTGGCAATGCCAACGTCTACATTCAGCACTACTTCTATGCTCAGGGTGGCTAAAATAAAAACAAAACAAAAACCAAAAGGCAAAAACCATCTATGCAAAATGGATTTTCAAGTCTAAGATACAGGAATTTTGTTACGTTAACAGTGTCCCAAGGATTCAGAACTCAGTTTTTTACTTTGCTGTGAATTTTCTACAAGTGACGGAAAAAGAAAAGTACCAGAGTTTCATACAACACTGAGATAACAGAAGTAACTTCATAATGTTGTTTCAGTCGGGTAGCGGGGTTTTATGTTTTCACGAAGAAGAGCAAGCGTCGAGTTTGGGAAGGAGACTTCTCCAGGCCTCAGCTATACCATTTGCCAAACGTGCCTGTCCTTTTGCGAATTCATGAAAAGCGATTCCGATATCTATTGTTTTCTGTTCTTGGAACCGCACAATTTCCTCATTCATTAGCTTCACAATTGTCTCAAATCTTCTAGTTGCTTCCTCACTATCTGCCTTCAGCTGCATTTACAAAACCAATATCAGCGAAACAAATAAGATTACCTGAGCTAATAATACATCTATAGGATGCCAACATCAAACTAACCACTTCATAATCACGCTCAGCTTCTGGCAGTTTTTCTGATCGGGTAACCCTGTGTCTGTCTCTGCAAACATCAAAGTATGCATAATTACCGAGCACAAAACAGAAAACTTAAAACAAGATAATGTTACTCCTAATGTCGATGGATTGAAAGGGCAGTTGGTTTACAACTTTCCTCTTTCATACTCTGTTAATGTGAACAGAAAACTTGTGTGATCACTTCGATTTAATCCACCGCAAGAGATAGAAGACACAGATGACTATACTGTAATAATATGTGCTTTGGACTTCCATAAACTGAAGTTTCTCACAGAATCTAATGTTTGGAAGAAACGAATCCTTTCTTAGGGAAAAACAATAAGACAAGTAAGGTCATCTAAAAACACCTGACACAATACTCACAATAGTGTTGATCTTGAATATGAAAAAGAAAGTTATGTGAACATATTGACAAATGACCTAAGGTGTCTACTATAATTCAATCACTTAATTTACTATTTCTTTGGAGGGGAATAGTGGTAATGACGTGAATCTCGTCATAAAAAAACAGCACATTTGAAAGCATAATCTGAGCAAAAAACTCAAAACAGAGTAATTTATTAGTCTCAGACGTTTGCAAACTATCATAACTCGGAATATTACTAACAAAGGCAAGTTTTGTATTTGCAGAGAATAGAGATATGCAAGAGATGGTGTGTGGGTGGGTGTATGCAAGAGATATATGAAAACAAGTTTTGTCATACAGATCTATTTCCTTCAGCTTGATGGTTTCAGCCAGTTCACACTGCTGCCTAAAAGCATTGGCTCTCTCAGCTATAGTGGCCTGTTTCAAAAGACAGAAACAAGGGAATTAGCTTCTATAACAAATGTAATTGATGCCCCAAAAGAAGGTTAAACGCCATAACAGGAGATTTCCACCAAAAGACCCACAATCATTATCATTTGTTCCTTTTATGAGTTTTAAGCAGCCATTTTTAGGCCATCTTTGTTTGCCTGATTAAAGCACCGGATTGAACTGAAACCCTAGAGAACCAATATCCCATGGTTGGTAGGAACTTTTAGGGCTAGGATAAAAAAATCCATCAGATAATCTATCCCACAAGATATGGGATACCAACATCTTGGGGGACATTGTATCCCCTCAGTATTAATCCCATGGGTTTACTTATCCTCTGGAGTTCTTTCCCTTCACTATTAGTCCAATCAAAGAAACAAGGAAAGTTGAAAACACACGAAGCCCTTATGTGGACATTGATACCATTTCAAAAATTGGATGAGCCAAAAAACATTACCTTTATAGATTGCACAGCACGAACATAATCCTTCAATGGCTCTTCAAAATTCATTAACAGGTGGTGGGCCTGAATGATAGCAAAGGCAGCTGTATCATCACAACGAGATATTCCATTTTACAGAAGACCAGTATTGTTTGACGAAAATGCATGAGCCAACAATGAGGCTTACCTCCTTTTGCAACTTAATCGACAAAATCTCTGATTTTGCACCTAGCTCAGAAAATACCTTGCCAAGAGCATTTCCTTCACAAGCACCGAGAAGGTTTACTGCCTTTCCAAAATCTGACAGGGATTGCCCCAGTTCTGTGTGAAGAGACTGTACAATTGTCAATATATTCAACTTCGTCCAAGTATAACAATGGAAGAAGAGAATGATAATTTCATGAATGAAGCTGGATGCACAACAATATGTATACATGGAAGGAATTCTACTTGAGGAGGGCCAAAAGTGTAGAGCAAAAAATAAAAGCTTCTGAAAATGACAACCATTATAACAAAAATAGCAAGAAAAATCAATAAACCAACTGCAGTCATTTTATGAGTTGACATAAATTGGGCCTTCTAATCACCACCATTTGGTGGTATGGGGTGAATACGACCGGGAATATTAGTTTCAACACACTCTTCACATATATTCATACACTTTTACAAGTTCTTATATATCGTTTAAACAAATACCTACGTCCTCCATCATCCCATGGGTAGGTGGTTTAGCAACCAAAATGATTTATACAAATAAAATCACACTATTTACTTTTCGTAGTTGAGAAATAACATAAATCCAGAAGACAACCATTTGCAATGTACAGAATTGATGAGAATACAATGGTAACCAAGTAGCATAAACCATAGGGATAATAGCACGTGTAGTCGAAAGTTGAGGGGGGCCGTGGCCACCCTTAGCCCCACATCTATGGTGTTGTTTCCTTTTCCTTTCGTTTATTACTCACATCTCAAATGAATTCAAAGAAATATTCAAAAAAAATCTGACTGCCAGTCGGAAAGCAATACTAAATCAGCACCAATCAAACTGCAATACCTACTCATCGTTTTTCAGATATTATCTTTTTTGAAATCTAGTTTTTGCATCTGTAGGTTTCCATTTCTTCACAGTAGTACCCTCACTGACTTTGGCTTTACTAATTTTGATTATTTTTTAAACTTTCCCTATAAAGAGATAGACTCGAAACATCCCTGCGGAAAGGAAAAGAATTTCAGTCTTCCTTTCTGGAAAGCGAGGATTAGCGCAGCGTTGGCACGACATGACACGGGTACGGTATGGGATCCAGCCAAAAAATTCCAGATACGTCCGTTTTTTCGCAGACTGGGTTCACTGAGGAAGAATATGAAGACGAATGAGGAGGAGGTAAAGGGGTACATGGTTTGACAGGGACATGGGAGCCAGATTGTCGCTGCGAGGTCGTCATCAACGAAAGCCGTAGACCAACAAGATATATGATGCTTGTTTGTAATCAGGTTCTGTTTTATTCTCTTTTGGGTTGCGAAATTGGGTTTATTTTTGGAAATGGGCTTATTTCACTCTTTTTGGGCTACCATTGGGTTGAATATTTGGGCAGGTATGGTAAAATAGACTCCAAAATGGGCTGCTAAAATAACATATCATGGGCTTTTATTTTCCTTAGTTAAAAAAAAACAAAACAAAACAAAACAAACAAAGAAAGAAAGAAAGTTGTGCATCTTTAATAATAGAATTACGCATACACAAAACTGTACAATATAAAGAATACGTTGAGAAAAGACGTTATTTATCATATCCCTGTACCCATATGGGCCACATCCAAATCGAGATCCATATCCACGTATCCATAGTCAGTAGACTTTTTGGTGTCTGACCCCAGACATACACCTGCACCCGATACCCTCACCGTGTAACATAGCACCCCACTGCATTCTACCCTAAAAAACAGTATACCATGACTGTCCAAACTTTCTCTATTAGAAAAAAGGCACAAAAACAAAAGAACAACCAAAATTGACGTCAGTAATACCTCTGTGCCTCTTTACCAGACGATAGGCATGCTTCTGGGCTTCAGCTAAGTGATCTTCAAGCTCAAAGATGTAATTTTTCAGTTTCTCATACTCAGGATTGACTTCTTCAACTGGTTTTTCCTTTCCAAGTACTACGTCACTCACTTTAGACTGTACATCCTGTCAATAGCAGATGAGAAGTCATTAATTGTTACGGGTCATTTCATTTTTTCCAATGGAGGTTGTTCCAATTTGACCAACCCTAAAAGCCCAATTGGGACCCAATGCAGACCACAATCTATCAAGCGAAATGAAGACTGACTCAGAAAATTAATGAACTCTCTAGTAGCAATTGCTTATACGATACAGGAGTGGGGAACACTTGTACTAAATACACAACAATTCGGAGTTCGTCGCATTGCATCTTAATAGTTTTGCGGAAATACCATCCACCCTAACTTGAGCTATGGATCAAGAATAAAAAAAACTTCAGGACCTACTTCACAGCTAGACTCTTTATCCCATGCTGTCCAGTATCTGTTTACTACATAACAGCCCAGTTCTTATAAGCAACTAAATACACGATAACTTCTTGGGTTTCCCACACAATAAATATCTTCTGAGAGGTTAGTCTGCTAACATAAAACCTATTCATAAAAAATTCATCTTTATGGCCCCAACAAACTGTACAACAAGAAGGTTCCTATCTAGATGTCCAATATTATCCAAAGCTTCGTGCAATCAAATTACCGTTAGATAAATAAGAATTTGTTTATATTTTAGTTTACTGTGAGTTACCTTGAAGATTTGCATAAAATCCATTGGCTTCTGCTTAAAAATACCAGTCTCTTGCGATCTGGCCCTCTCCATTGTCTGCAATATGAGGCAAGAACATGACATCAGATTGATATAGTGACTCAGAGAGAGAGAGCTTAATAGATTCTGAGAGGTATAGTAGTAATCGATCAGTTTACATATTAAGCATTTAGGTAAAAGAAACTTTTCCCAAAACGTAGCTAACCATTTGACACGTCAGAAGTACCATAATCACATCCTGAGTATCAGTTAAGAGAGTTTAATTCTCGACAATGTATGGTTCGCAACCACTAAGGGACAGACCCCATTGATTTTCTCCTCCTAAAGTTTGCGCAAAGGTGAAATATTACATATGTTTTCCTTTTCATTTAGAGATGCAATAAATCCCCGCCTACATTAATTTAACTGTTATGGGCCCACTGTGTGCATTCAAAGACTGCCAGAGTTTACAAACCAGAGATCGAAAGCACCACCAGAGAATCCATATAAATACAGATTTTTGTCGAATGTCATCTAAGAGGTAGTTGATGTTTGTATATGTCTTCTTACATATGTCAAACATATTTAAAAAATGAGGATCATAAAAAAATAACTTGATGCTCATCAGTTCAATCCACAAACAGTGGTATAAGTTTCTGTAATGCTTTCAAGCCTGCTTAGTGCTCAGATTGAAATGGCATAAGGTGTGTGGATGATTTCATCATAAGAAACGTGGCACAGTCATCCTAATAAAGAAGACTGGTGAGGATATGCTGCATATAGGTGCACAATTATAAATCCTGACAAGAGTCCAACAAGGACACATGCCCGATTTATAGGTAAAAGAGATTTTTGCGATGAAACCCCGAATCCACAGATGAATCCGCAAAACAACAATAACCAACTTTGTGGATTACCCGTTTAGCTACAAGTTACAAGTTTGCTAATCAATGAATCAGAGCACAATCCACCACCCTATGATGGCGGACTAGGTTAAGGAAGCTTCAATACAGTTGCTCCCCACACTGGGCCAAAGAAGGAAAATCAAGGGTGAAACATGACTATCAGGGCCCTTGCTCACAGAATTTCCATTGTTTTCAGCGGCCACTTCTATATATTAAGTAGCATAACTTTTTCCCTGTACATCATTGCCACATTCCTACCTTTCTCTTTCATGGAATATAATGAAGTAATGAACTCACTCATTCAACTCTTTCTTACAAAAGGACACCTTTAAGTTCCACATAAATTAGTAAACATTGGGTTAATCTCTGGAGATTCAGCAGATGAATGATGAAAGCGCGCTCCAGGTCCAGCAAGAAAAATGTATTGTACCCTTAAAACATAATTTCCTTACTTTTCTTTCAATCACATGTGAAATATGACACTGTTTGATGGTACATGCAACCTATGAACCTACAGGACTTTTTCCATCAAGAAAAGTTTAGTAAGGAATCTTTAGCATCCGCTTTGTCGGGTAAATATATCATCTTTCAAAATGATTACTAACCGACTTTGGACCAAAGGAACGTGCAAAATCCTTAAAAAAACAAACCATGGAGAATTTTGTTTTCCAAAATTTAGATATTACCTGCTCGTCTGCTTGCAAAAATGTTCTCAGATCCTCACTTTGCTGAAGTTCATGATGTGAAGCAATCCGGTTAACAAATATATCCAATGCTTGACGCCTCATCTCAATAAATTCAGCACTGAATCTAAACTTCTCTGCATAATAAAAACTGAAGTTAGTCCAAGTATGATCGCAGATTATGTACACAACTTTTTGCAACTTTATTTGCCACTGATCACCTATATTATGATCACGCATGAACTGAAAGAGGGTACATCACTATGAACAGAGGCATTATCCTGACAGTCGACCATGGAATGAATGTAAATACTGCCTAAGACCACTTCTGGAATGACTGGAAGTCTGGAAGAACTTACTACTGGATGGCAGAAAGATTCTTAAACTTGTTATGGTTCCCATCAAGGGGGTGAGTATGTGCTGAAAAGTTCCTCCCAGGAGGAAATTGCAATAAATGAAAGCACAACTAGGGCAGTTTGATGAGAAAAAATTGAGGAGAAAGAGATTCTAGGCATGTCAAACGGTGTCATACTGGCATGTACACCAAAGAGCTAAAGGATCAATAAAAAAAAATGTTGGCCTTTGCATATGCCACAGTACCTAATTGCGTGTGTTTTGATTAGCATGGGCTTTGTGCTTGGACAACCACCTCCGAGTAAGGAAAGTAATTCTGTGAGGCGGTGGGGGATAGCTGGATAGGTTTTCCTTGTTGGAAGACAACGGATTCCACCATTGTTTCTTGTCTCTTCCTTAGAGAACTCCAAAGGTTGCATGGTGTTCCTAACTCTCGCGTCGGATATGGATAATTGAAATGTGTTAGAGAACTTTATGGAAGAATATTGGCGAGGAGCTGGATTTTATCACAACCTTGCATCCACCACCACATGGACAAACCGAAGATGTTCATCGGGTTATTAACTGAGGTGAATAGCCTGTGTAATCATAGGCTCTGGTCTCAAGAGCTATCAGTTGCTGAATTTGCCAACAATTCTCACAATAATTGCAATGCCGGATTGTGTCCTGTGAAATTGGCTATGGCGCAAAGCCTAATAGGACCCTGACTTGACTCATCTCCCAATCTCAGAAGACACTTGTGAAGATTGAAGACATGGAGGAGTTATGAAGGATTATCACACGGCTAACAATGCTATACCCAAGGCTGGAAGAGATCTGCACGCGAGGATAGTGGCTTTCAATGTCGACTGGCAGGATGCAACCAGGAATGAACAAGAAGTTGAATGAAATGAGTATGGTCCATCCGAAGTGGCGAAGTTATCGTGCCTTGGATGCGTTCAATGTCACGCATTGTGTTCCTTACCATGGCAAGCTTTCTACAAAGGAGGTGACTGACTGGAGGACAGTTTTTCCTCAGATATGAGGAATTGAGGAATGATGTGGATGACGGTGGGCTCTAGCTGCCTGGCATAATGGAGTCTCATGCAACTAAAGTACATTGAATTTTTTTTAACTCATCACATGGTATGTGTGAGTTAGTTATTGCATGAGGGTCAGAATAGAACCTTTGGATGCAAGGATTCAGATTGAGGGAGAGTCTGTATGTAGCAGTTTATCCCTTTTGCTAATTGGTTTAGCTTTTAGAATTGATAAGAGATTTGATTACAAGAATTTTGCCTCAAAAATTTTCCTCATTGTCGATTAATTCAGGTCATTTAATGGAATCTTGCCACTACAGGGTTAATGTTTCTTTCTCCACCAATCTGGCTACAACAAGTTTGTGTTGCGATTGACTGATATAGAAATATATTGCTTAAAGATAATATTATCCATGGAACCACTCTCAAAGTTACCATGTCTTACTTGTATAGCTCAGTTAATAGCTTAATAGCAAAAATTGAAGGCAGTTAGTTACTACCTAATTTCACTAGAAACTAATGTATAGTCGTAAATTACTACTAATTTCTACCCAGTTTCTCTGCTAGGAACGAAAGTAACAGAGAAAGAGATGGGATCGTTACCTACGGTATTCTTCTCTGGAAGAGGAGGGATGAAAATACCCCTGTATCTCTCAAAAAGACGATCACGTAACCAAACAAAATCACTATAACGGCGAATAACAATCTTCTCTGGCCCTTGGTATTCAGGTAAATTTGTCTGCCAAAACAGGTTCAAAAGTCATTCGAGTAGTGACTGACATCGTTAGTATAAATATTCCTCCTTTCTAGTACGAAAAGAACAAAATCATAACTAAATGTTATCAAAGAAAATATTAAGGATCTCACCCACAAGATAAATTTAGCAGAATGCAACAGTGCATGCATGTAATTCCACAGTACATTACAGCCAGAGTAAATCGGTATTTGAATACTACCGAGCCGTAATGGATTCTGAGTTTGTGTTATAACATCACATCTCTAGCAGAAAATACCATTTAATGTCTGTGGCAGCCAAGAAGATCCACATAAACCTTATACTGCAATGTAACCGCGTGCTAACCAGAGACCATCTATAATGTATAGGACTCATACCCTTTTCGTTCTGTTCTTCCATCTTCCAATTACGGGTATTTGCACGATGTAACAGAAGGAAAACAGTTACCAATTACTTTCCTCCCTCCCCTCACTAAATCCAAGTATCTGACATATATGTCAATTCGTATCGCACACACCATTCTAAGCTAAAACTTCAAAAAGTTCACATGTTCAATTCACATTGCACGCACCTTGACTAATCCTGGGGGACCAATCTGACGGTCCAGTAGGGGAGACCCCAATTAAAGCCCAAGCAAACACCCCACATGGACCCGCCAATACAAGTTGATAGCACCTTGGGGCTTGGAGGTTTCGAACCTTAGACCCTTAGGAGGATGCAAACCCTAAGTTCCAGGCCTTTACTGCCCACCAACCCCTTGGGGTTAAGTCCTGGTTTTTTTAATTTTTTAATGCAGGGTGTCCTAAGCCAACTTGCTCACATGCACCTTGGACAAATCCCTACAGCAGTTTCACACGTGTAAGCGTGGGTTGAGGTGGCCCCAAGAGTTGTTGGTGAGGGAAATCCAACCTGAGATGGAGCAAACCCTAAGTCCCAGGCCAAGACCACCAAGCCAACCTAACCCGTTGGGGTCAACTTCTTCTCTGAATGTTGTTACGGAGAAACTCAGGTAACCTAATGATTTTTCATCCTACATAAATTTCTCTCTGAAACAACTAATAACAATGATCATCAAACCCACACCCGTATTTATGCGTACCTTGGTGATGACTTTGTAGGAGATATAAGCTTGAACGCCGGTCCCCATCTTAGCAGGATCAGTAACAGAGACTGATAGGAACAGTTGAGCAGACGGAGATCTAGGGCTCTGCGACGACCCCGATAAACTTCTTTGCTGCGTATTTCGATCAAAACCAAAATCCCCAAAAAGAAAAAACAATCATAAATACATTCGTAGTAATACGAAGTCTACACACACGCCGAGTTTGTGCAGCAGAAAAGGTGGCGGCAGATCCGGAATTACCTGCGTAATCATGGCGGAATTGGAAATAGGGGGGGAGGAGAGAGAGAGAGAGAGGGTAGAGTGATGGAGTTTGAGATCGATGGAAGGAGGAGAGTCCGGAATACGCCTCTGGAGCGGGGGGTTACGGCTCCGTCGACCTGAGAGAGAGTCTTCGGAGGAGGAGCGATGTGGCGCGGAGGTGACTGGCACGAATCGGAGAGAAGTCAGTTTTCAGCGGAGGAGTTGGGTGTGGCTAACGTGGCCTTTGCTTCTTGGGTGTGCCAAAGTGTAAAGCCACGTAACCAACTAGGCTGCGTATTTTCTTGGGAAAACCTTTTTTTTTTTTTTTCAATATTAACTAACATGAGCGGAGAGTTAGCGTGAGATTTAGTTAGTTAATTCAGACTCGAACCCTAACCTCCTTTGTGAAAAGACTAGGAGATAATCGCCCGGCTCCAAGCCATTTGATTATCTAAACAATTTTAGAAGGTGTTCCCCCTCTCAAAATAATTTGTTCATATTTTACTATATAGATTTTCAAAAAAAGTGGATTTTCTAATTTATAATATTTTTTTAAAAAGATCTAATAAAACTAAGCCAACATATATGTTGCGTATAAAAATTTTGAAATTAAAAAATATAAGTATTTTTTAAAAAGTTCAAATAATGAAAATGATCAATTATTATCGGACGGGATGAGTATTAGATTAAAAAAAATTAGAAATGGAGGAAATTAGAAATTCAAAAATCCTACGAGTACGTATCTTTTTTGTGCAAAGAATGCAAGATCTATGGGAGAATCTACAAATAGAACAATTCAACCACAACACCATTTACAACCTCGCACATACATGTGAGACCTACACACACACTAATTGATATATGTATGGATTACGTTGCTCCTATTTTCTTCAAATTCCTCTTCATCTAATGAATCATATAATTCCTTGCAATATTTCTCTAATCAATGACAGATCATCGTGCCCTCATGTCTCGATCAAATATGAGCTAATAGTTTTGGTTTCAATTTTTTAGGTGTGACAATAGTGGTATCAGCATCTTAATACTATCTTATAGCCGCATGCGTCATCATTTTATTTGTTTAATTCCCCCTTAATTTTATGGTATGTTACATTGAAGAGTATTTTTAAGCTTAAGGTGATGGACCGTCCACTACGTGTAGTGTGAGAGCTACAGTAATTGCTTCTACGTTTGGTATTTGCTCTTTGTAGTTTGTGGTCGTGGTCAGACCACACAAGTGTTCGTGGTTGAGCTCGGGCTATCCTCCCAACAGCTTATGTAAATTAAGCTACCCCAACAGTCAATGTCAATTTTGATGCACCAGCAGCTTCGGTTATTCCAAATGTTCCCGTTGCACCATTTCACTCTAGTTGCTTAAGTTGAATTGACCGCATAGCTCCACGACTATTTATCAAGCTATTCAGACCTTGGAAAGATTGTTCACCGGGCAACAAACCCAAATGAGACTGATAGTTGCAACAAATTCATTTATCAGTCTTGCTATTGTTAGCCACTGGATTGACGATAAGCACACTAGAAGACAATAAAAAAACTTATTTTTGTGTATTTTTTACACCCTTTAATTCACATTCACACACTTATTATTATCAGCTAATTGGGATGATTTTAGAATTTTTCTTCATTTATTTTAGATAAAGGTACCAGATAGATTTTTAAAGACAAACCCTCCATGTTTCATGGGGTCTAATTTGGGGGTTGGGATTGGAGTATTAATCCCATGGGACTATTAATACTCTATTTGGTAACAAAAAAAGGTCCGGACTATTAGTCCGTTGGGATGTCCAATCCGGCCTTTAGGGGGTATTAGCAATTCCCCGTGAGACTTGGTATTCGTAGTCTCATCCCAACCCATTCTCATTACTAATCCATTTTCATTACCAATTTCTTCTATCAATCCAATTCCATCATCTAATCTCATCTCAAACAAACATGATATTAATAATCTCATCATCTAATCTTATCCCAAACAAACATACTCATTATCAATCTCTTCTCATTACCAATCCCAATCCTAATCATATTTCCTTACGAATCTCATCCAATCCCAATTCTAATCCTATCTTCTTACGCATCTCATCCATCTATTACTGTTATCAAACGGGGCCCTAATGTCAAACTTGGTCTTTGATACTGAAGATTTTTTATTTTTTATTTTTTTTAATCTTTTCTGAGATGGAACATCGGTAACGGACGGCTTAACAACAATATAATGGTAAAGGGCACTAAATAGTTCAGAGCGCTTTTAAAAACTTTGATGATAATTTCACAATTTTTTTTTTTGAAGAGTCACATTAATCAATGGTTACCAATAGCAGCAGTTAAAGTCTATTTTTTTTACTGAACCAGATCATTCCAATATTATTAAGAAACTCTCAACCAAAGTAAACACAGTCCAATAAGAGGAAACACTATACTGGTCCCAAAATACCAAACTAATAAAATAAAATACAACAAAATCAAAAAAGAAAAGCCGCCGGAAACCACGACGTGGAGCTGGACCCGTCGCAACAATTAAAGTCTAATAAACATTGAACATCCTTTAAAAATCAGATCTCCCTAGGGATTCAGATGAATGTACTACTGCATAAACAAATGTAGAAACATAAAATAAACTGAGTTCAACATAATCCAGAAGAGTCACATCAATCTATGGTACCAATAGTAGCTCCATAAGGGAGATGACATTTCTTTACCGCCTGAGAACATCCTATCGAGAGATGCAGCAAACACAGATGTAGGAAGCCCATAACAAGCATTGGCTCCTTGTAGGGACATTTCATGGATTCCAGCGTTTAGTAAGCAGCTATCCTCAAGCGATAAGGGGCCTTCGAAACACCCCGGAGCCCCCCGAACATCCACTTTCAGCATCTTCATGTATCTGTTAATGAGGTCAGTAAGTTTACCTTGGGATCTGCATTTTTGAATAAAAATCACTCAAGGGGTTGATTGCAGAGATGATGTGTCCAAATATAACATAAAATGAAAGTTCGGTCAAATGACCATGCTCCGAAATGACATTTGTGAAGGCGCAAGGTTCGTTAATTGGTTTTATGACACGTGGAGGTATTTGAAGTGAGGCTGAAACATTGACAATATCTACTGACAAAACCCTTACAACCCTTGTAAGGTCTCCACCTTTAAAATTGGCAACTACCCGAACAGTCTTCCAACGCCAGTTGCTAATGTCCCGCAGAGAAAGGGCCCCTGCAGAAGTTGAAGAGTCCCAACCACCACATGTGCATTGGTCAACACGACCCTAACTATCGAGAAGTACACCAACTCCTCTTGACAATCACTCCATTTACTCCATTTTCAACGAACTTTGTGTTGAGACAAAGCATTCTGCGGAGGACTCAATCAATGGCATTGGTCTTAAACAATTTCAAGATGCCAAGTGTTTCTGAGTTCTTCTTGTGTCGATTGGGTGTTTAATCCCTTTTTCATAGGACTGATTGGATTATGCTCGGTGGCCTCTCCAACATTATTTCGAAGCCCAACGCCGATACTTCTTTCCCCTCCGGTGATGTACAATTATCCATCTGGATTAAGACTCAAGCCGATGACGATGTAGACAACACATTTCGAGAGTCATGGATCTCAAATGAGCCGCATGAGGCTCCCATGCAATCAAACTATGGTGAAAATTTTAGAGAAATGATCAGTAACAGAGGGAGAGATCTTTGATGAGAGGAAGTTCTTGAAGATGTTCTTGAAGATTTTGTAGGGAGAGAATCAGAGATAGAGGAAATTCTTGAAGATTTGTAGGGAGAGAACCAGAGATGAGAGGGAGAGGTAATTTCACAATTTAAAACAAGGCATCACTAACTGAATATCAACACAAATTTAAACAACTC
Source organism: Rhododendron ovatum (assembly GCA_019656835.1). Taxonomy (NCBI): domain Eukaryota; kingdom Viridiplantae; phylum Streptophyta; class Magnoliopsida; order Ericales; family Ericaceae; genus Rhododendron; species Rhododendron ovatum. The sequence continues at coordinate 11,842,133 of CM033791.1, read as the reverse complement.
TTTTTCTTTTTCTTTTAGTATTGATATTTAGCCGACACCCTTGTTTCAAATTACGAAACTCAACCCGCTTTTGGTTCCTAATCACCGGAGGAATGTTTTTACCATCAAAGTTGTTAAAAATGCTCCAAACTAATTCTTACTCCATACCCTTATATTGTTACATAGGCATACATCAGCAATATTCTGCCCCGCCTTCCAATTTATAAGTTGCCAATGATAGAAGAGTCGAGAATAGTCGAGAAGAGTTGAGAGAGAGTCACCCTCTAGAAACTCTAGAGAGAACCCTTCTCTCCAACATCTGCCCCCCGCTTCATGCTTTCCCTTCTCCGGGCTGTTGTGGCTCATATTTGGGGAACCAGGTCTGGATTTTGATTCCTGGTTCTAATCGATGTAGGTGACGGACTTCAAGGCTACTCATCGACATCGATAAAGGCGTCTTGTGGCGACGACTACGATGGGAACGAGCTACAGTTGGTTTAGATGTAGATCTTGATTCACCCCCGCACCTCCAGGATCGGTGGGTTCCTACACCAATTTCCCAATTTTTCATTGTATTTTGTTTTGGTTTCTTGTATTTTGGGACCTCTGTGTCCTTTGTAATAGCTCTTTTTGTTATGAATATATGTTTACCAGTTCAAAAAAAAAAAAGTTGCCAATGATTGTCTTTTGTATCTCAAAAAAATCCATAAAATAAAAACAGCCCACAAGATAAATATTTTCTCCACTCTCAACAGCCAAGCTTCTGCAATAGGTGGTTTATCTAACCCCATGAGAGATTGAGGGTTTGCCTTTAAAAAGATATCCAACACTGTACAATTGAAATTATACCCAGAGTCATCGACTTTTGTTGCATCTACCGGTCCTGCTGTCTTGTGAACAATCTCACCAAGGTCTGAATAGCTTGATGAACAATTGTGGGATTTAATAATACGATTAGGTCAGCCAAAGTAACTGGAGTGAATGGGGTGATGGATACTTTTTGAATAACTGTTAATACGATTAGGTCAACTGAAGTAACTGGAGTGAATGGGGTGATGGATAATTTTTGAATAACTGGATTGCAAGTGCTTCGGAATCGAGATTAACTGTTGTTTGTAACTGAATTATAGAATTTGTTAGGATAGCCAGAGCTCGACCACAAACTATTGAGTGCACACGACCGCTACTAGTAAAAGTGTCTCCAATGCGACCAATAACTATAGACCTCACAGTATGTCATGGAGGATACGTACCCTGAGCTTGAGAATATAACATACTGTACCAAACAATAAGTTAGATGCGAAATTGAACAAATAAAATCACATCTGATTTGCTAAGACAACACAAGGGATCCAATGCCAAATGCAAGTGTAAAAACCAAAACCAAGTTCTGATACCAACTGGAATGCCCCATGTAGACCATTGGCTCGATAACTTGTTGGAGCTTAACCAAATGACACAAAATGCTTACGCTCAAGTCATTAATAGTGGCTTTTATGATTTACTATATACCCGAGATCACCCATATGGTCATATTGACTTTCGATGTGGACAGAGTGCTACATCAGTGCTATTTTTAGTGACCTAGCATAGTTAATTGTCGGAAAAAAATCAAACTCAAGCACATAGCTAATCCAAGGATGGTGGAATAAATACAGGACAAGTTAGAAAGGAGCGGCAAAGTCAGAATATCAATAAGCCTCAAAAGTTTAGTTCATGGATATCTCCATTCACTCATCTAATTGTTTCATCATTCTTGCCACAATTTGCCTTTCCTTTCTAACCCCCAAAATACGAATTGAAGACCCAAGTATAGCATGTAAATTTCTAGGAACAGAAACGAAGAGTTTCCAAAACAATTTCTTGAAGTTACCATCTTTTCACCACCTACACCTGTTTCTAATCAACATTTACAACCACCCATTATAATTCCTCTAGTTTACCAAATATCATTCTTCCACCAACTGAGTTCCCATAAGAACATAAAAGATCAAACGAGAAAAATTAGCAAGTATTGCATTTCGAGTAACGGAAACTGCACAACATTAGTTCTACGCAAATCTGCCAAATCTAATTTCCCTATCAAAAAGTTCATCAAAGAAAGTTCCAACAGCAAAAGAGAGAACCATGGGAAAATTTGGAAAATAGTGGCAATGTCAGAATATCAATAAGCCTCAAAATTTTCTTTCATGAAAAACTCCACTCAGACATCTAATTGTTTCATCATTCTTGCCACCAAACTTTCTTTTTCCATTTTCTTTAAAAAAAAAATACAACTACCAAAAAAACACACCTTGCCAAATGTAATTTCAGTTTTAGAACTGCTCATCTAAAGGGTTCCAACATCAAAAGAGAAATCAAGAGAAGAAAAGAAACAGGGGAAAATTAAAGAATTGTGACAATGTCAGAATATCAATAAGGCTCGAAATTTTCGTTCAGGGAAAACTCCATTCAGACATCTAATTGTTTCATCATTCTTGCCACCATCCTTTCCTTTTCCCTTCTAATACAAAAATAGAACTGCAAACAAAAAATATTTTCTCAAACAGTCCTTATTTCACATAGGCGTAGTTAAAATATTCAATTACGCATATTGCAAGTAACATGATAAATCGAATCCCACAATAAAAACAAGGAAATGGATCCTCTCAGTCCATGTCACGGACTAGAGGAGACAGTCCTGATCGATACCATTCTTTTGCTGCAATCTGTAATCAATGGTTTGGATGCATTTTTGAACTCTTGCCGGTAAGAATTGATGAGCAAATCCGAACCTTTAATTATACCAAAAGATGGTACCAATCTGGACTGTTTCGTCGAGTCCAATGATCCCGACCCTCAAAACAAATTCTAGCATACCGAGGTCAGCTAATTCTACAAAAACCCAACAAGAAATAATTAGAAAAACATATCAATAAAGAACCCTAGCATGAATTGGATGTGCCCCCACCTAATAACAGCATTCAAAGTAAAATTTCTGGACCGAAAAATCAAATCAACCAAGACACCCAAAGATAACAACGAAAGGAAAAACCTTTGATCTTATCTTTAGGGTCACGAAAACAGGAAGATTCGGAACCAGAAGAGTTTGAGATGCCTCGTAAAAGCGAAGGTGCGGGCGAGTGGGGACTCGAAAGGAAAACCCTAATGAGAAAAACCCCAAAATACACACACACAAACGTACAGGTAAGACGTATACGTATGCGCGTGCATAGAGAGCGTCGATGTGGCGCGGCTATGACTCGAAGCGCTTCCATGGGTGAAAGTGGAAGGCGATCTTAAGGGCCGCGCGTAGGGATGCGTAAATAAATCTAAGCACTGTTACAGAAAAAGAGTCATGGAAACTGAAACGTAGAGACGCGTTTGTATAGAGATGGAAGAAGAAAAGGAAGAACCCTAGATAGAGTTTCGGCCATACTTGGAGTGAGAGAGAAACCCTAGCTGGGTTGCGAGAGAGAGGCGACTGCCGGAGGAATAATTGGGATAGGCTTTCGATCTTAACTTATAGTAGTACTACACTGTGGAGGACGACGTCGTATTTTACATGGATCCGATGGGTAGTTTTTTATTTTTATTATTTTTCTCTTTCCAATATTGTACTACGGTTAACGTGTTTGTTAACGGGGTTTAGAAGCTGTCCATAATCTTAAATTTCAAATCCACCTCTCGTGAGGCTTGAACTCCAGCCTCCACTGAGTAGGAAATGAGATAACCAATTGAGCTAGCTTAGTTTCTTCCGATGCATAATTTACATGGTTGGTTTTATCTATTTCCCAAATGCCCCAAAAAAAAATTAGTACTCCCTTCTTTCCCATTTAATGGTTTCTATTTTGACCAAAAAAAATTATGAATTTTACTCAAATATTTTTTTATTTAGGGTTTTCATTCTTGCTTTTCATTTGTCTTTGTTTATGTATTTTGTAGGTAGGGCTTATTGGGCCATCGTTGAAGAGATCTCAATCCAGCCCAAAACAAGGTACTCGAGTCCACGCTTCCACCCAATACCACACTGTCGGGTAAAGCGGTTGGGTTGGGCCACAATTGGCTTTGTCGTACCTTTTTCCCTTCAAGGGCATTTTTTCTTTTTTCTTTATTTTTAAAATCTATTTTAACTTCGAGGTTGATCTCATATTTTTGTCCGAGATGGTCCAAGTTAGTATTATTTACCCAAAATCCATCCTTTTACTTATCTTATATTCGAATACCACCGGTGGCGGCTCCAGGATTTTTGTATTAAGGTGTTCAAAAATTATCTTTATATGAACCCAACAATAAATACAAGTAATGCAGTTTCATGTGCAAGTATGAGTAATGCAATCAAAAAATTCCACAAAAATTGTCCACTATGCCACACGAGAACTCAAAAAAGTTATTCTAGGTAAAAAAAAAAAATTACCCACCCCCTTTTTTGGCAAGTGAGTAGATAAGTTGATAAGAATGAGTTTTTTTATTTATGAAAAAATTTAAATTTCAAAGTTCTTGTTTCGCATGTTGAATAAGTTTTTTTTTTTTTTGGAGTGGGGAGAGTAAGACTTTACAATTGACTTAGATAAAGCGTCATATTTTGAGTTTATGTTAAATCAGTGCATTATTCTACTAATATCTTTTTGAGAGAAATGGTGGCGAAGAGGTTAGGGTGGACCTTTTTAAGAATGTGCCCTTCCTATTTAATTCCTAGCAATAGATTTTCTATTGTAGTTTTGGATCTAAAGAAAATTTGTTGAAGTTAGTAGGGTTTTGGAGCATAGTTGAATTTCTTTTAAGGTTATCTATAATCTCATAAACCAAACAAACAACAAATTTGAATAATTAGTTAGTGCCATAAATACTAAAAATTAATAGTAGTATATTTAGAGAAGGTGGACATGTAGGGAAAAGGCTGGGCACGATACCTATAGCAACAAATCTTGTTTTCCCTTTTCGGTTTTTTTAAATTTCTTTCAATGAGTTAATGAATTAGGTGTTCAACTACGAATTATCTAGATTGATGAGTGTTCATAGTATATTGAGTTGAGTGTTTAAATACATAATAACAAAAATAGGCTATTTAAATTGGTTGATTTGTGGATTGAGTTTTTGGGCCGAGTGTTCAAAAAAATGCTAGACTCAAATTTCTACATGTATTATGAACAAATATATATTTTTTGGATGTTCACGTGACCATCCACATGTGAATGTGGAACCGCCACTGATTACCACACATAATGTGATTGGTTCATTACTTTCCCTCATGCGAGAGAGGTTTTTCAGTGCAAGTCTACATGAAAGATGTGCTTGACCCCCGTTATAACCACTAAGAACAAATTCCTAACATCCTATTGTCTGGCAAGGGAAAAAAAAACTATCTTATACTTGTGAGACCCGAACTCAATCCCACATCCGAAAGAGTGTACAACTTAGATTAGGAAACCATAACACGTCTATCGGTCTATGGTATTTCGCCCGTACATAATCTTCTTGATATTGTAATAACAACACACTGGATGTAACATCAAATGAAATTAAGCCCCAAGGATAGATTGAAAGTGTTATGACAATTATGAAGTAGAGAATAAACAAATCAACAAGATCAAAACAATGATACAAATAAATACGTGGTTTCGTTCAAATACAAAATAAGAATGCATTCCACAGGCGAAGAGCGAGAGAAGAATATTCACGGTATGGGATTTTTGTGAGGAGGAGAAGAAACGATTGACCCAACGAAAAAGTTATTGTGAGAAGAAGAGAAGAAGAAAACGAACATTTCATTTAGTGGCACGTCTTTGTCTGCTACGCGGATTTTGCTTTCCATTTTCTTCTCTTCTTCCTCCGCGTAAAAAAGGGAGTAATAACATTATAGAAAACGGCAAGTTTGTCCTATTCGTTGTATTCACACTGCGTTGAATTCAAATTGACTTTCAAGTCTTCTTAACCTTTTGCTACGATCACCAAATCAAAAAATTAAAAAATTAAAAAAAATTGTCTTCTAATTCGCAGGTCAAAGGATGAATATAAAACAGGAAGAAGAAATAGATATATACATTTATGAAATCTAGAATTCGCGCGAGGAGTAAACTAAAGGGGACATTGAACAGGATACTAATAAAAATGTGTTTGGGATGATCCGATCGGTGCACGTTAACTTCTTGTTATTCTATGGACGGAGTGGCGGAGCTATACACTGCCGGTTCTGGACTCAGGCCCAAGAGGTATGGGCCTTAAGCCCTCAAAAATGTCAAAAAAAATAGAGCCGCATCTATTTTTTTTAAAACCTAATATATATGTGTTGTTTTAGAGTCCTGCTACACACACAGCAATCTGTGTACAGATTGTGAACAGATTTTGTTGTGGGGTCCACCACGAGTCCCATACAAATCATCCGAGCTGTTTATTAAACGTAAAATATTTTTTCAAAGGTCCCCGTAAAAAATAAACTCAATCCAATATCTATAGGTACTTCATCCAACAATCTAACTTTTCATTCAGATTTTCGGATAATGAAAAGTTATACGATTAGATCGAGCACCTATAGGTATTGGATTGAGATTATTTTTTACAGGGACCCTTGAAAAAATATTTTACATTTAATGAACGGCTCGGATGATTTGTGTGGGACCCGTGGTGGGCCTCACAATGAAATCTGTGCATAGATTATATGTGTGTGGAGACTTTCTGGGGCCCAATTTTAAACCCAAGAAGATATTTTACACTTAAGGCCCAATGACCCAGAAAAATAGAACATGGAATGCAGGAAAAAACAAAAATCTATATTATAAAATAGGACGGTCTTCTACTAAAATGTCTATTAATACAAACAGAGCACCATCTATAACCGTTCGATCATACTTTCTATTAACTTTGTATCAGTCAGATCAAATGAATATAAAATGTCTATTCATACAAACAGGACACCCTCTGCAACCGTTCGATCATACTTCCTATTAACTTTGTAGCCGTCGGATGCAATGAATATTTCCTAATATGAAATTAGTGACTAATTATGGTAATCTATAACTAATGAAGTTATCTTAATCCTAATGCTATAATCCGCAAAAATTGTTTATTCCGGAAATGCATGATTGTATAATCCTAATGCTAATTGTATAATCAGCCAATTTTCAGGAAAGGCATGATTGTTTAATCAGACAATATTGTATAATCCTAATCCTAATGCTATATTCCAGAAATTAAATCAATCATGTCTTTCTTTATTGACCAATCCTAATCCTAATCCTTATCTCAACTCTTTCTTTTATTGACTAATAATAATATTCCGGAAATTAGTGATTAATCCTAATGCTATAATCATCCAAAATTTGAAATAAAAATAATAAAATCTATATTATATGACAGGGAAGTTTTTGAATCCCTAAATTCCCTCCTATATTTTCTTGGAATAAATTGAACTTTTACCAAATCTTGATATCCTCTAATTTATTGTGAGGGTAAAAAAAAGAAAAACTTAATCCCTCAGTTAAATTAAGACTTGCCATTGATTGACTTAAAGATCTGATTGTCGTTGATTGACTTAAAGATCTGATTGCCGATTGTAATGATTTTCGATTGTAATGACTTACTTTTTTTCTATCCAATTTACCTATTGCCGATTGTAATGATTTTCGAAATTTCCGAAATTGCCAATTGTAGCTGATTATAATGATTTCCGAAATTGCCGATTGTAGCTGATTTGGGTGAAATTAAAGACTTGATTGTAAAGACTTGCCGTTGATTGGGTGAGTATTTTTGAAATACAAATGGGTGATTTATGAATTTGCCGTTGATTGAACAATACAAATTGGGTGAAATAAATTTATCTCCCTCTCTCTCCCTGATCGTTTCTCTCTCTCTCTCTCTCTCTCTCTCTCTCTCTCTCTCTCTCTCCCTAAATATTTATCCCTGACTCTCGCCCTCTCTCCAATTCTCTCACCACAGGTATGACTCTTTACTTTATTTCATTCTTAATTTATGGAATTTCTAATAGAGAGATGATTAGTTTGTTCTTAGAGGCATTCAACGGGAAGATCATGTGCAACCAAAGTGAGTGTGATTTACATAACTTTTCTATGCTTTTACTTTCTTACATATCCAAAAAAAATTTCATAGATTTTTGTGGTTTTAGACATCATTTACAGATTTGCTGAGGTTCTTCTGATTTGGACGAAGAAGTTATAGCCGTTTGAAGTTATGACCGTTTGAATTTCAGTTAGTTAGAGGGGGTTGAGTGCCAAAAAAAGAAGTTAGAGGAGGCAAAGTGCACGCGAGACTTAGTTAGAGGGGGTTAACTATAGTTTACCCAATGAAAATCCACTTTGGTGTTCTGTCTTCGGATGGGGGGAATGATTAGGTAGAGAGAGACATTGACGAAGGCAAATTGCTTTTCACCTTCCCTGACATACACACAAACACCCCCCCCCGGCGATTCCACCCCTCTTCCGAAAATACCGCGAGCCTGCCCCAGAAATACCCTCACTCTATTTTCTCTTATTTTTCTTTTATTTACTTAATAATTTATATATTTTTTCCTCTTTTATTTATTTAATATGGAGTATTATTTAAGTGTTTCGATTTTCAATCCAATTGAATCGGTAAAAAGATCTTGTATTTTTTTTTTACCATTTTATCTTCAATGGTCATAATAAATTTTTGGCTCTAAGGCCTTTCAACGAGCACCCTAAGGCTCTTTATTTAGTTTCAGACCTCTCTTAGATTGCTCATTGCAAGGCCTCAGAACCAAAAATTCATTACAACCATTTATGATGAAATGATAAGAATTTCATTACAACCATTTTATGATGAAATGGTAAGGAAAATAAAATCTTCGTATCGGTTCAAATGAATTGATAATTGGAATACTTATTTTTTTCAATCTATTTGAACCGGTGCAAAAATCTTATTTTTCTGATCATTTTATCTTAAATGGTTATAATGGATTTTTGGCTTTAAGACATTTCAATGGGCACCCTTAGAGAGCCCTGAAACTAAATAAGCAATTTTAGGGTGCTCAACGAAAGATCTTAGAGCAAAAAATCCATTACGACCATTTAGGATTAAATGATAAAAAAAGTAAGATCTTCGCACTGCTTCAATTGAATTGAAAATTGGAGCAATATATAAAGGATGTATTTATTCTGTTTGAACCGGAAATGTTCCAATTTTCATAGATAAACGGTATATATTTATTTATTTATTATTCATTGTTATCACAAATTAAAATAATATAAAATTCTTAGGCCCCATTCTCTTGAACTTAATTTAAACTTAACTTAAATCTAAAAATTGTCTTTATTTGATTTTTTTTTTTTTTGCATTTGTTAGTTTTGGACCAAACTTTTGTGGGTTATTGATTCGTCTCAACAAGAAGAATCGAAAAAGTAATTTTTTTTACTTTTACCCAAGTATTTTGCTAAAAAGTGATTATTTCTCAAAATACTTGGGTAAAAGTAAAAAAAAAATTTATTTCTTCAATTCTTCTCGTCGAGACGAATCAATAACGCAAAACTAACTTCAAATAAGTATAAAGTTTCCAAATTTAAGTTCAGTTCAAGAGAATGGAGCCTTAAATATAAAGTCAAATTTAAATGTAAAAAACATATTTCAGTTGAAAATATTATTTGAGTTAACCAAATTAAAATTAAATAAGTAAATAAATAAGATAATAGAATTGAGGAATTAAAAAAAATTAGTTAAAAAGGGTGGGAGTTGGGGGCATTTTGGTCTTCTTGGCAAGAGAGAGAGGGGGGCAGGGCGGTGTTGGGGGTGGGAAAAGCAGCTCTATTTAAATGAAACTTTAATTTCCGGGTTCGGACTGTCCAAAATACTCTTGAACGGTTGCGATTTACCTCCGTAAACATTCACAGTCCTCCATTAATTTTTTTTTCTCAATTAGGTAACTAGGTAAGGGGATTAGGGTTTGTTCTATTAACTAAAATACATACTTATTTTTAGAATTAAAAGTGATGTATTGTAAGAATACTTATTTTTAGAATTAAAGGTAATGTATTATAAGAGAATGACCTGTCTCGTAAAGTAAAAAATAAATACTTAAAAAATACTAAGAACCTTAACAAAACGGAGCCTAATTATGAGAAGGGTAGAATGTCCATAACTAATCCCACTGTAAATAGGCTATCTTTGGGATTAAATAGTCTGTATATATGTGCCTACCAAATACCAGATTAACTAGTGCCAGATTAGATAATCCAGGCAAATAGTCGATCCAACCCGATAGGAAGGCTAACAAATAGGTTCAATGGGTTGGCTGGGTAATCAAGACTAAGACTTAGGAGTTTGCTTCCTCTGAAAGTCTCAGGATCGAAATCTCTCAGATGTCATCAACTCTTTTGGAGCCAATTCGTAAGGGGCATTTGGTCCAGCTTTGTAGCATGCCGAATTTTTGGAACGTTAGATGGATAATAATTGAACAATCACTGAAACTGGAATAAAAAGTGCATACTAACTGTTTTGAAAAATAAGATTACATCCAACGACTAGTAATTCGTTTATTTTAAAACCGACCCATTAACCTTACATTTTACTCATTCTTCCCAACACTTTGCCTACAAAAGTACTTATGACATTTTTTAGTCAGATGAATTTCAAGCGGTTATTTTTGTTCCCTACTTTTCTTTGATAGATATCACAATATAAAAACTTTCGGCGCAAGAATCAACTAAACCGCAAATATTTTAGAGGTCTAGGAAATTTTTGAAAGTTCTCTGTCACAACAGGAAATGTTGGAACTTGAGTGTGTATTTGTAAAACATTGAGTTTTTCACTAGTCCCATATTGGCTAGTCACAAAACTTTTATCTACTTTAAATGACTTTGCACACTAATGGGTTTGTAAATGAGGACCCAAGGAAAGGTTTGGAGCGCTCAGGAAAATGGGCGACAATTAGAAAAATTGATTCGGAAACCAGTAAACTGGGTGTGCGTCACAAGTTATTCGCGCAGGGGGGGTGCAAATCCGGGATTTGAGCCTTGCGCACGTATTAGCCTATGTTTTCAAGTCAATCTTTTTCAAAATGGAAAACTGAAAAATTCTTACTAATTAATCATAAGAAAAACGTGTTTAAAACATGTGCATAGGATTGATTAAAAACATGTGCTAAATCAAAGCAATTTGAATTTTGCTTCCAAAAATCAAGCCCAGCTTGCACCTATAAATTCAGAGTTTCGGAATTGGTTTTGACATAGAAAAACAACTCTCTCTTCCACTCCAAAAATGTTTTCTGAGTTCGAGCAATAGGTCGATTGTGTGTTTTGTTTTCGGTTTTCTTCCGTGCAGAGGTGTTGAATTTCGGGCTGTTTTATCCTGGAGACGGCGGGCATTAACAAACTACTTGCACAAACTGGGCAGAGCCGCGAAACTTCTTAAAGAAAGCGACCTAGTCCGCGACTCAACTCAGTCGTCGTTCTACAAATTGGTATTCTGTTTTTCAATAGTAGAATTCGAGGTAATCAGTTCTTATTTTACGGCAGTTAATCCAACAGGAAATAGAAACTGATCATCAGTGGAGTATTTCCAAGTCTACCTAGAGCTGTGACATTGTTCAAGCAAGCTATTTATGCCTTTTTCATTTATCCTAGAGCTGTAAAAATCATTTACAGACAAAAGAGCACTTAATTCCAATTTCCAAGAGCATACATAAAATTACTAAGGATAATCTAGAGTCCTATACGTTCAATTTATAATAAATTATGTTATAAATTATTTAACCGAACACTTTTGAAGTTCCATTCAAATGTATCAATAGCTAGCTACACCAAATTATTTGTATTTTGAATTTCAAGGCATCCCTCCCCACCGCGTCCTTGCTTGGCCGTCCTCCCTCTTGCTCGTTCTCCGGTTGAATTTCTCTTGGGTTTCTGATTTTGGCCTAACGGCAAGGGGATTGGGTGGGTGGGAGGCTGGGCTGGCGTTGGCTCCCCCTATGGTCACTGTTGAGTGCCACGGTCCGCCTTGCAGCAAGGGTTGAGCGTCCACGGCAACCAGGTTGTTTGTTTGCACCGTGTGTCCCTCCTTTTCGGTTAACCAATGGCAGTTTAAGTTAATTTATTCAAATTATTAAATTCGAAAATTTTGACACTAATATTTTCCAATGCAATTATATATCAGGGAATCAAAGTCAAAATTTTACGCAAGCAAGGAAAAAACAAAAGATATTGCAACCGGATCATTGAATGGTGGCATTATTTGATCAGTACACGTGTCATTGGGGCACTATAATGGCCAAAAGATAATGCAGATGTGGTGAAGAAGTCAAAATATTGGCCAATTGGGCAACTTACGACTATAAAAGAAGACGGGGAGCCTTTTTTGATGATGCATGATGATGCAAGGTATTTTCCTGTGTCGGTGGGAAATGTGGAGAGAGAGAGAGAGAGAGAGAGAGAGAGAGAGAGAGATAACTAGCGTTTAATTTGCTCATCAAATACACGAAATCAGGAAGGAAAAAAAAACATCAATGTGAACATAAAGTTTTTTTCTTGGTGCGTCGGAATAATAATGTGAACATATATATTTTTTATTGTTCATGTATTGAACGGGCGCATCAGTTGATTTTAGATCAAATTAGGGGAATTGATTTTGTCACTTTTTTTTTAAAGTCACTCACATTCTCTCACAAAATAAATTATCAAAAAAAATAGAGATGCGAAGGGGAGTGGCGTTCAAGAAAAGGGAAGTGGCAAAATCACTTCCTCACATTAATCCTAAAAATCACTTTTCTACTTTAGCTAGTCATTTTTTTCACAATTACACAAGATCAAGCTCTCTATTCTAACTGCACTGTATTAAACTATTCTTTTTTTCTAAGGGACTATTTGGTACAACCGTACCAGACAAGAAATTGACGATTCTTTGACTTTGTGGGACTCATTACAGGTCCTTCAAAGATAATTCATACTGTAAGCCATTCTTAAATTTTTTTTATACGTTTCTGAAAAAAATTAGCTCAATCCGATATCGGTAAATGCTGTTTTGGAATTCTTTATTCTGAAACAACCTATGAATTCCGAAACAGCCTTTACCAATATTGAATATCGGATTGAGCTAATTTTTTAAAAAAATCTATAAAAAAAGCATTTTAAGAATGATTTGCGTTTTGAGACATTTTTGTAGAACCCGTAATGGGTCCAAATGAATATTAACCATTGTTTGATCAGTACACATGTCATTGGGGCACTATAAAATATCGGAAATTCTAATCGTAAGGAAGATTTGCAGGGAACCACGTAAGGAAAAATGCGTTTGGGCCCATTCCGGGTCCCACAAAAATCTAGAAAAATATCAGTTTCTCCCCGACGAATCCAAAAATAATACTTACCGATAACCGTTGGAGCTAATTTTTTACAGGGCCCCATAAAATAATATTCAAAAATTTATGAATATTTTTCTAGATTTTTGTGAGACCCAAAATGAGCCCAAACGTATTTTTTTTTGCGTGATTTCCTACAAATCTTCCTTGCGAATAACAGGGCTCGTGAGAAGTTTTTTCAAATTAATGATGACGGTGATGGAGAAAGAAGGCCAACAACCACAGTGAAGTAACCTAGCGTCTCTCCTGCGAGAAAGTTCTCCCAAGAAAGATTTTGCTCCGTTTTCTAATTTTCTTTCACAGTTTTAATGGCACATTTGTAGTTAATGAGAAAGTAAAAAGATGGGGAAATTGCATTTCAGTGGAAGTTGGGGCAAATAATGCCCAACTCATGGAGAGATTTTTTCGAAATTACATAAATATGGAATGTAGGAAAAAAAATTCCCCGTACATGAAACGGAGGAAAAAATATTCCCCATACATGGAGTTGGTTGTAATTGAATCTCAGTTTCTTAAGTTGCCATTTCTATGAATTTAAGTTGACCGTTTTTTTTTTTTTTTGCTCGGCAAACGAAACATTTTTATATTACTCGAAGGGGGTACATCGAGGGAAGACTCAAAGCTCACAAGAGCTTTGATACACCAAAAGATACGCTAATACATACATACGCATCCAACAGATAGTTGAATGACACACCAAAAAACTACAACCTTACAATCTCAGTTTTCGGATACCATCTAAAAAAACCTTGAACTCCTCTACGGTGTAGACCTTGATATCAAATTTTGCCTTCATCCACATCGCAACCCGAGTTTTAACTACCTCTCCCACTTCCCAGGCTTGTTTTGTTGAGTTGTTGAAAATGTAGTCATTCCTTACCAACCATATGGACCATAACGTTGCATAGAAACAAGCCTCCCAAATGTGTTTCTCTAACCTAGTAAATCCATTTGCAAACCACCAGCTAGCTAGAACTGGTACCGAAACTGGACAAACCCATTTGATGCTCCACCAATCTAGGATTATTGACCAAACACTCCAGGAAAAATGGCAATGAAGAAATAAGTGCTGATGAGTTTCAAGGTGCAAAGAACAAAGAGGACACAAAGCTAAGTGAAACTCATCTATCACATTTCTACAAAGAAGTTCTGACCTGGTAACTGCTTTTTCTTTGACGGCCAACCAAGCAAAAATTTCTACCTTTGGAGGACTTAAGTTCTTCCACAATGATATGGACCTAAATTGCCCTTTCTATGACCCTAAGTTGCCAATTCTATGAACTTTCTGGGTATTCAATTTTTTGAACATTTCTTCAATCTCCTTACCATTTCTATTATTTTCTGAGAAATTTGGGATCTGGGTTACTTGCAGATTTGGGTGAAACGGACCAACTGAAATTCTTCATTCATGAAATGGAGGAAATTTTTTTTCCAAAACATGAAATCGGTTTGTAGTCAAATCTGAGTTTGAACTTAAGTTGTCCATTCTATGGACCTAAGTTGCCTCTTCTATGGATTTAAGTTGTCTCTTCTATAGACTTAAGTTGCATCTTATTTTTTCTAAGAAAAGCAACCAGTGAAGTAAATTGGTAGCTAGTAGCATAATTTTTTCACATTTTCAAGTAAAACCAAACAAGAAATTTCAAGTGGCAATTCCTAGAATTTAAAAGCAAAAGTATAAAGTGGATGCTAGAAAACATATATCTTATTTTCTCTATTATTTATCTTTCTAAAAAATTACCCAAAATACACTAACCTCAAAATATTTTAAAAACTCAAATCTACAAGTAATCCAGATTCCAAATTTCTCAGAAAATAATAGAAATGGTAAGGAGATTGAGGAAATGCTCAAGAAATTGAATATTCAAGAAGTTCATAGAAGGGGTAACTTAGGTTCATAGAAAGAGCAATTTAGGTCTATATAAGGGACAACTTAGACTCATAGAAGAGACAACTTAGGAAACTCAGATTCAATTACAACTAACTCCATGTATATGGAATATTTTTTCCTCCGTTTCATGTATGAGAAATTTTTTTTCCTCCGTTCCATATTTATGTAATTTCGAAAAAATCTCTCCATGAGTGGGGCATTATTTGCCCCAACTCCCATTGAAATGCAATTTCCCCTAAAAAGATAGACACAAAAAATGGGTCTTGATTCGGGTTTCTTCAAATTTGGATGAAGAAAAAAGTAGAACTCAAAATGAATAGAGAATTTGGGGATTGGATGAGCTAATTCTGCTATCAAATTAAAATCTGCCAAGTGCGAGAAATCCAGCTAGCTGGGTTGCAGTCTTGCAGAGACAAAAGTCTAATTAATATGTTGACCCAATCCACAAAGTCGTCTCTCTTATGTTACTGTACAATTCTTTGAGAAGTGATTTTGACACTCCTCAAATTGATAACCGTATTTTCAAAAGGGAGTGTCAAAATAAATTCCCCCTGAGGTGCGTGGTTATAAATTTGGAGAGTGCCAAAATCAATTTCTAATTCTTTTTGATATTTAAAATAGTAATTTCATGATAATTACACAAATCGAGATACTTAAAGTAATGACAAAATCTAACACCATCATTCACCAACATTATTACATATTCTCATTATTTTAAACACAACTCTTAAAAAGAGAGAAATTTTTTTCTTTCTTTGCAAACGAAGGATTTTATTAAACTCGAAGGGGTACATCAACGGAGAAGAAAAGGAGAAACACCAGGTGCATCTAAAAAACATAACAAAACAAAAAAACAAAACAAAACAAAACATCATCCAACAGAGAGTTGGATGAGAAACCTCAAAAGAAAGTTACAGTTTCAGTCTACGAATCCCGTCCAAAACCCCCTAAAGTCCTCCATCAAATATAACTTCATATCGTGCTTAGTCCTCATCCACATGGCCACCCTTGTTTTGATTAAGTCCGCCACATCCCAAACCAACATAGAAGCATTGTTGAAAACATAGTCGTTCCGCAACAACCATAACGACCATATAGTTTTTTTATTTTATCGGCAAACAAAACTTTTTATTGAATTCGAAGGGGTACATCGATTACAACCTTGACCGTAGAACACAGCTATTACAAAGAGCTACACTCAAGAACTATATCCAACCAAGATTGGATAAAAACACCTCACTTACTTGCTCACTTTACAATTTCACTTTTTGAATCCCATCCAAATACCTTTTGAAATCCTCCACTGTGTAGATTTTGATTTCTAACTTATCCTTTATCCACATAACGACCATAGAGTTGCATAAAGACAAGATTCCCAAATGTCTTTTTCTAAATTTTGAAATTTGGACCCAAACCACCAGTTTACTAGAGCTTCTACCGATGGAGGACACACCTATTTAACATGCCACTAATTCACAATCAAGGACCAAACAGCCCATGAGAATCGACAGTGGAGTGAAGAGACAAATTATTTACTCAGGGAAAAAGACTCCTCAAACCGTATTTGGTTATAAGAGTGGAGTGAAGATGATGGGAATTATTATTGACTGCTGGATGAAGAGGAAGATAATCTGAAGAAGGGAACTAGCTAATACCACCCCTCCTTGTATTAGTTTTTTTTTTTTTTTTTGATCGGTCTACTCGTATTAGTTAATCACTCAAAAAAATTGGTGTAAATTTTTTTTGAGAAAAAATTTCATAAAAGCATTATCTTCCGGAGAGTAACTGTCGCACTCCTCTTTTTATCAATCACACTCCCCTTTCGGTTTTCGTGTGTGAAATTACTAAAATATCTTTAAACTTTGTAAAAAAAACCATTTCATTTGGTTAACAAAAAAAAAAAGAGTATTGAAACGTATAAGGGTGGTATGGTAACTTCACATACTAAAAACAAAAATGGGAGTGTCGTTCGTAAAAAAAGGGTAGTGCTGAAATCGCTACCCTATTTTTGGCGTGAAAAATGAAAGGTTTTTCAAAAAGGGCAAGTATTTAAATTGGGATGAAGGGGGTAAGTTTTTGAGATAAAAAAGTTTCATAGGTTTTATATTTTTTTGTCTTACTCAATGTTTTGAGCATTTTAACAAAAAAATTTACATTTTGAATATAGGTACGCTATGATAAACAAATCGCTAAAGAAAAAAAAAAAAGGAATAATGAAACAGACAAAAAAAAAAAATTTGATCAGCAAAAGATAATTTTTTTTTAAAAACAAGGAAAAAGAGAAGATGATCCAACAAAAAGTTGGATGATACACCAAAAAGGCACAGCCCAAACACCCAAAGGTCTACGAGGGTCCAAGACAAATAAAATAGTACAGCTCAACCCAACCCAACACCCAGATGAGACTGAGTAAAACTCAAACACCCTAGCCCAAATAGACAAAAAAAATTCAAAAGAAGAAAAGATTAAAACAATCTTTCATATACATTTACAGTGATGACTCTAAACAAGTCTTGAGAAAAACTTTAGAATTCTTTACACGGTCCTCTATAAGTTTCGCAAGGGGCATTTGCGTGGTCTTCAATATGTTTCGCAAGGGACATTTGTACGGTCCTCAATAAATTTTCCAAGTGGCATGTTCTGTTTTCCATTTAGGCTTCATGGAACTTCCCATGAAACCTCATCAAAAAGTAAATAGTGGGTCGCATTTACAGCTTGTTCTAGTTTCTTTAAAATTGAACTTTTAGAAAAAGTGTGTAATTTTAAGCTAAAAAATCATGTGTTTACGCAAATAATTTTCCTACTAATATGGATCTTGTTTAATAAATGTAATTGAGATATTTTAAACGGTACAAAAAAATATTATATTTAAATTTAAAATTACCTTATTTTTAAAATAAAAAAAAGCGGAACGACACCTTACCTTACCTTTGTTTTCTTACTTTATTCGGCTTGTCTCTCTTTCGATGTCTTTGCCTAAACCTAAGGCGTACACCTTTTCCCTTCCCTTTAAATACACACACAATTGCCCTAATAACCTTCGCAATATTGATCATCAAGTAGTACTAAAATACACAAGCAAGCAAAAAAAGAAAACTGAAAACAAGAGAGAGAGAGAGAGAGAGAGAGAGAGAGAGAGAGAGAGAGAGAGAGAGAGAGAGAGAGAGAGAGAGAGAGAGATGGATGTGATGCCAGGTTATAGATTCTACCCAACGGAGGAAGAGCTGGTTTCGTTCTATTTGGAGAAGAAGATACGAGGAAGGAGACAAGAAGACCTAAACCAAGTGATACCCGAGCTTTACGTTTACGAGTTCAACCCATGGGACCTCCCAGGTCTGTACATTCTTCTCTTTTCGTTCTCTACATATTAGTACTAATTGTTTCATTTTTTTTGCTTACTACTTCCTCCGATCATTACGAAAAAAATCGTGATATTTATCGGATCACAAAATGAAACTAATACTCCTACTTTTGTTCGTAGTTTTTGATATCATTTCGTATCGATTTGAAGAAGTCATTTAGATCGATCATTAAATTGGTGCAAAACATCTGAAAATTATACACCTAAATGTTTTATTGTTTTATTTTACTTAAAAATAAATATAATTTATTGGTTTCCGTTAATTGTATCCATGATCTCTCTCTCTCTCTCTCTCTCTCTCTCTCTCTCTCTCTCCTCTATTTTCTTCATCGTTTAGGATACCATAGAGATGTCAAGTTAGGGTTTTCTTCATAGTTTATGCCATGGTTCCCTAGTTAGGGAAAATAGAGAGAGAGGATTCCATAGAAATGTCAAGTTAGGGTTTTCTTCATAGTTTATGGTTCCATAGAGCTGTCAAGTTAGGGAATTGATATACAGTATATTAGTACTATTAGAGAGAGAAAGAGGCAGATTCATAATTTGTTTCTCACTCTGCGCTCTTCTAGGGTTTCCATAGAGATGTCAAGTTAGGGAAAATAAATTTTGACCTCTACACCCCTCGTTTGTTTTAAATTTGTGTCGTTCTTGCTCTCATTTTTCATTTTGCCACTATTTAAATCAAGCTCACGAATCCAAAAAACCTTAAATCAGTCATTTACTCTTATAGTTGTAAGATCTATAGCTTCCATGATCTTTTCTTTCATTTTCTCTTGAGATTAACAAAAAAGACACAATTCCAAGAAAGTGCCAACAAAGTCAGGTCAACAAGTGCTATAGACTTTCTGAGAGCAACCATGCACTGTGTGTAGAATATTTGCAACGATTAGGTTTGTCTCAAGTCTTCTACCGTCCATACTCCTATCGATTGCGGATTATACGGAAACTTGTATAGTTGTTACAAGTGCTATAGAATGTGAGTTTATTAAAAATCTAGCAAAGTCAGTGGTATATTTTTGGCTAAATCGTTCCTTTCAATGACCCAGAAAAAGCAGGAGAGCGTTGTCCGAAAGATCTGGAACAGTGGTTTTTCTTCGTCCCTAGGCAGGAGAAAGAAGTCCGCGGAGGGAGATCGAACCGGCTCACAACTACGGGGTTTTGGAAAGCCACGGGCTCCCCCGGTTACGTCTATTCTTCCGATAACCGAATAATCGGTGCGAAGAAGACTATGGTATTTCACAAGGGGAGAGCTCCAACTGGAACGAAAACTGAATGGAAGATGAATGAGTATAGGGCTGTTGATGGAGAATCAGCTTCACCGTCGCTTAGTGCAACGCCAAAGGTTTGTGACTCAAACACCGTGCATGAGAGCTTGATCATTAGGATGTTTATTATTCAGAATAAATTTTAGACACTTATTGTAATGTTGGGACCAAATAGAATAAGTTTTACAATTAACTAGGTCAACAAAATGTGAAGGTTCTAGATTTGAGATTAAATTCTATACGCATACAGCGTAAACATACACAACACAACGTTTGTCTTGTCTGATAATGTCGAAAAATTAGTGAATGAAAATAATATTCTTCCCAAATTTTGCCTTGTCCGAAGGCAGAAATCATTTGCCAAGCATCATATAGATATGCTGCGTGCATTTCATTAATCTTATTGTTGTGTCTTCAGGGAAGAGAAATTCTGCGAGATTGTTATAATTTTTTTTTTTTTTTGAAACGGCAAAATATTAAGTTAGGTTTAGTTCAAAATCCTAGTGGTAATAGATTTCCTTAATTGAATAACTGGATATCAGTAAACAGTAAACACCTACGTTTCCGTTGCATGCTTATAGAATTATATCTCTCTGTATGGTTTTTTTTTTTGAACTGGAGAAGGGTTATAGGTTAGTACAAGAATATAGTCGGTCTTTTTAATCGCCAAATTTTTTTATTAATAAACTCGATAAGTGTACATTAAAGGAAAAAGGACAAGTACCCGGCCGCTACATGATGGTAAATGCAGCAAGGAGTAATTTGTAAGTCTGAGGACTTTTTTGTTTTTGTTTTTCTGTAAGTGTGAGGACTTGCCAACATCGATCTGGTTATAGGGTTAACATTTTATGCAGAAAATTGGACTTTTTGTGCACCAACTTAGCTCCACAGATAGGCGATTGTATGGGGGCACCAATAAATTAAGAAAACAGCTAGAAAGAATTAATAAAGGCAAAGAACATGAACAACTGGAATGTTCTTTTTACGTCAAGGGAATTTCGTTAACATACCGTTGGGAATTTTGCCAAACTAACAAGCACACAATGTGCAAAGAGTAATCAGGAACGTAAAACAAAAATGCAAGATGTAGAGATTTTACATGGTTTCCCAACAGTTTGTCTGGTATATCAAGAGAACAAGTTACATTGACTGTTATTTATAGGCCAAGACACATATCATGAGAATACCAATAATAGGATAGTACCATCATGTGAGAGTCTGTAACCATACATAGATCATGTTTAATTATGTTTGGGGCATGTTAAGGAAATATGGTCTTACATTGCTTGTAAGTGGAATAGATGCTCACTTAATAACATGAGGTACTTTTTCGACTCATTGTCAATTGATTTTGAGATGGATATAAAGTTTGTTAGAGATCATTCATGCTATTAAGTGATCACTCATTCTACTTTCAAGCAATGTGAGACTCTATTTCCACCCTGCAAATCTTCAACGATGATGTTAGAGATCCCTCATGTTTTTAATTGATTTTGAGATGGGTCTTCTTTTTTTTTTGAGTTATCATATGCAAATCTTCATCAATGTAATGGAGAGTCAAAAGCTGCCTAATACTTGTCATTTTACACCCTTGCTATACATGCAGCTACGGGAAGAGTTCAGCTTATGTAGAGTGTACATCAGATCAAAATGCCAACGTGCATTCGATAGGCGACCATCCTCCTCCTCATCATCATCATCTTCAGTTGCTGTTGTGAGTGTGACAAGCACTGCAACGGTTAACCAGGCTAACGATGATCATCACATCGATCATGATTGGGCGGCAAATTTCTATCATGATCATTATCAGAACGATCATCCCATGATGGAGAGAATAATCACCACCTCATCGGATCTGAGCTCCTCAAGGGACCGTGCAAGCCCTAATCCTCAAACTTCTAACCAAGCTCATGATCATCGCCACGTTGATCATGATTGGGCGGCAACTTCCTATCACGATCATTATCAGAACGATCATCCCATGACGGAGAGAATAATCACCACCTCACCAGATCTGAGCTCCTCAAGGGACCATGCCAGCCCTAATTCTCAAACTTTTAACCAAGCTCATGATCATCGCCACGTTGATCATGATTGGGCGGCAACAACCTATCATGAGCATCATCAAAACAATCATCCCATGATGGAGAGGACAATCACCACCTCACCGGATCAGAGCTCCTCAGAGGCCTATGCAAACCCCAATTCTCAAACTTTTAACCAAGCTGATCATGATCATCACAATGTTTATCATGATTGGGTGGCAACAACCTACCATGATCATCTTCAGAACGATCATCCAATGATGGAGAGATTAATCACCACCTCACCAGATCAGAGCTCCAGAAGGGAGCTTGCAAACCCTAACTGTGACATGGGGTTTGATAATAATGAGGATCTGTGGGACTTTTGGGAACAACTTAATTTGTCCTAATTCAGGGGAAAGACAATGAAAATAAATTAAGGATCAACAGCTCAGGTGAAGTGACCGAGCAGTGACGAGGACATTTATTAGAATAAATTAGATGTAGAGAGATTGAATTGCAACAATTAAAAGCACAAAGACATGAGTAAAACTAACGGATATAGTACAAAATTCGTTGGTTCTATATGGAATATTGAGGACAAATATGACGTTAGGACTATTAATATTAGTGATACTCATTGGTTTTTGGTTTTGGTTGTGATTGGGAATTGATCTATTAGTTGTATTTTTAGTTGGGTTCATGTCGCGTTCAGCTGGTTTCTTACCAATTGTGTTGTATTTGCTCTTGGGCCCACGGTGGCATATGATTTCGGAAGTCTTGAATGAAAACTTTGTTAGGATGCTTGTTTTCGTTGCGATGCCGTCATTTCTCTCCGTTCCGTTAAGCGTTCTTAAAAAATAAGTACTTATTTGTAATTTTTAAACTTAAAAATATTGTATATATGAAAATAATTTTTTATAAAGAAGGCAAATACAAAAATGAGAAACAGTTGAGTTGATCTATATATAGCTTATTATAAAGAAAGCAAATATAAAGCAAAGAGCCATTTGAGATTGAGAAAACTAGCATTTGGTATTCCTACCAATTACACGTGATCTGTAGAACATGTGACTTCACACATGTACTATGAATTAATGGTGCCATGGTGACCTGACCTGACCTGACCTTTGACACTCAGCGCATTGAACTCAAAGAGATGAAAGTACAGTGTGATTATAGAGCTTTTTCTTTTGGTGGGCATGAACTTCATTACCGGGCTGAAATGAACTGGCAATGGGTTTTAAGGGTCAATCTTGTTAAAACCAAGTGGGGGCTGACCAAAACCAAGGGTTGGTCAAACGGTCTAGCTTCGGACTTAAGGGATTGCTCACTCGTAAAGCCTTAGGTTTAATTCTTCAATGCTAACTCCTTTGGGCTAGATTATAGAATTTCCTAATGGAATATCTCAGGTTCAATCTGTTTATTAATATGTTTTCCTTCTTCAAAAATTAATACTCCCTTTGCCCATTTTTTTCGTGCATCTTTTTATTTTGGGACATCCTCAAATACACGTCCACTTTCAAAAGTAAAAGCCATAATCTTTGTTGTTTTCTAAAAATGTCCTTCACAAAGCGGTATGAACACTTTCAAAATTTGAATTGAATGGGCTATTTGGGTAATAAGCACCTTTTGATGTGACTTAAAGTGCATTAAATGTATATTTCCTTAAAAGTTGAATTTTTAAAAAGAGGAATTGATTTTTATACTTCCCTTTCGTCCAAATACATTTTTTTTGTTCTGTAGTGATATAAAATTACATGATTACCCTTCACATGTGAATGAAAAATGAAAAAATGAATGAAGGGTAATTTTATAATTTTACCTAAGTCATAATAAATAAATAAAAGTGTCACTCCTTACTTTTAATCCAAACCTACCCATGGTTTTTTTTTTTTTTTTTTGATCCTCACCCATGGTTGGTTTTATCTATTTCCCAAATGCTCCAAAAAGTTAGTACTTCTTCCGTCTCCATTTAATGGTTCCTCCTTCTATTCTAAACGGATATAAATTTATGATTTTTACCCAAATATTTTTTGATTTAGGCTCTGTTTGTTTGGGCGTAAAATATTTTACCTATTTTCCGGTGTTTGGTTGTGTAAAAAATTAGAAAAACATTTTACATGTAAAACATTTTCTATCAATTAAATGAAAATGACTTACCATTAAATCTTCCGTAAGTTATTTTCTGAAATGAACCTGATGCCTTCTACTGTAATTCTCACTGCACAGTTTTCTTGATCGTCAGTCATGATCCACGTTCAATTCCAATATTCTTAGGTCTCTCCACCATTTAAGCCCCACCTCTCTCTCTCTACACTATTTTGTTGATTTCTGAAAATATTTTCGAGTGCCAACCAAATACCAAAAAATAAAAATAAAAATTTTATTTTTCGAAAAAATATTTTACATGAAAAAATATTTTATATTGTACGTAAAACATTTTACAATGAAACAAAGTTAGGATTTCCATTCTTGCTTTCATTTCATTTTTCTTTGTTTATGTATTGTGTGGGTAGGGCTTATTGGGCCATCGTTGAAGAGATCTCAATCCAGCCCAAAGACTAGGTACTCGAGTCCACGTTTCCACCCAATACCACACTGTCGGGTAAAGCAGTTGGGTTGGGCCACAATTGGCTTTGTCGAACCTTTGTGTCCGAGATGGTCCAAGTTAGTAGTATTTACCCAAAATCCATCCTTTAACTTATCTTATATTAGAATACCACCGGTGGCGGTTCTAGGATTTTGTATTAGGGTGTTCAAAAATTATCTTTATATGAACCCAACAATATATACAAGTGATGCAGTTTCATGTGCGAGTATAAATAATGCAATCAAAAATTGTCCACTATGCCACAACAGAATTCAAAAGTTATTTTCTAGGTAAAAAGTAGATCCAAACCTTTTTTGGCAAGTGAGTAGATAAGTTGATAACAATGAGTTTTTATTTTATTTATCTAAGTCAATTGTAAAATCTTACTCTCTCCAATTCAAAAAAAAAAAAAATATTCATCACGCGAAACGAGAACTTTGAAATTTTGAGTTAATGTTAAATCAGCGCATTATTCTACTAATATCGTTTTGAGAGAAATGGTGGCAAAGAGGTTAGGGTGGACCTTTTTAAGAACGTGCTCTTCCTATTTAGTTCCTAGCAATACATTTTTTATTGTAGTTTTGGATCTAAAGAAAATTTGTTCAAGTTAGTAGGGTTTTGGAGCGTAGTTGAATTTCTTTTAAGGTTATCTATAATCTCATAAACCAAACCAACAACAAATTTGAATTAGTTAGTGTCATAAATACTAAAAATTACTGGTAGTATATTTAGACAAGGTGGACATGTAGGGAAAAGGCAGGGCACGATACCTATAGCAACAAATCTTGTTTTTCCTTTTCGGTTTTTTTAAATTTCGTTCAATGAGTTAATGAATTAGGTGTTCAACTATGAATTATCTAGATTGATGGGTGTTCATAGTATATTGAGTAGAGTGTTTAAATATAGAATAACAAAAATAGGCTATTTAAATTGGTTGATTTATGGATTGAGTTTTTGGGCCGAGTGTTCAAAAAAATGCTGGACTCAAATTTCTACATGTATTATGAACAAAAAAAAAATTGTTTGGATGTTCATGTGACCATCCACATGTGAATGTGGAACCGCCAATGAACACCACACATAGTGTGATTGGTTCATTACTTTTTCTCTCATGCGAGAGAGGTTTTTCAGTGCAAGTCTTCATGAAAGATGTGCTTGACCCCCATTACTGTGACGACCCAAATTTTTACATTGCCTCAAAATAAGTACATATCCAATAATTACAAGTCCTCAAGATAAATATACATGGTGAGCCTAAAAACCTCCAAAATAATACAGGTTTTCTAAACAATCTCTATAAAACTTAATCCTTCAAATACTTCAACTCGAGTCCCCACTAACTTTCTCTGCACCTGAAAAATATAAAACGTCCGGGTAGTATATGCAATACGAGGACAATAACATGGCTAGCAATAAGAATATGCTCAATAAATTAGGATAACAAATCAAGTAGGATCATTCTGAATACTTTTCATTTGTAGCCTCATACCCGGCTCATTTCGATAACATGCCAGGCACCACCCAGGTCTAAACTCTGTATTGAGCACTTGGGCCCCATAAACATTCTGGACTCCCTGTGGGGCAGTCCATCGTACATCTTTCATAACTTTGTGACCCGGTGGGCTTAAACATATACCAATCTGTTCCATGGCTTTCAGCCAAATATTTTCTGTGTCACGATACAAGAAGTGATAATAACTGAATCAATAAGCTTAGACATCAAATGAGTACAAATATGAGTGAATCAAAAAATACTCTTTGCAAAGATATTTAGCTAGGAACGTATTGCACACTACCCGGCACCTCAAATTATAATCACGGCTGTTGGATGTGTGAATTACTGGACCAAGAAACCATAACTTTAAGTAATCTCAACGCAACTCCATCTCCACTGTTAGATGAGTCCTCCTAAATGGTGAACAAGCCTAAAGTTTTGTGTTAAGAAATTGAGTCCTATAATAATAGGAGGCTAGTTATACTACGTTTCTCCATCGAAGGCTTCCTTTATATGGCCAGAAAATAAATAACCTCAAGGGTGCATGCCACCTAGCAACCAGTGCATGCCACATCCATCTTAAACATGTGGTCCAATATTAGTTCATCCAATAATCCTAAATTAGAAGAAAACAAAAAGCCAAATTGGTGAGATAAGTCCACCACCGAATACCTCTTTCATTTTTTTCTTTTCCTATATTGTCTAAATATTCAACTCACGTAAAATTACCATTTAAGGAAAATACACGATGTTACAATTACAACCACTAAAAACAAGTTCCTAACATCCTATCGTCTGGCAAGGGAAAAAAAACTATCTTATATTTGTGAGACCCCAACTCAGTCCCACATCCGAAAGAATATACAACTGAAAGGTTAATTTTGAACATTTGCATCACAAGAGGACAAAAAGTAAGTGTGTTTATAACAGAATAAAAAGGAGTATGAAAATCAATTACAGGTTTTAATTTTAGTCTTATTATACCAAATTGATTATTATTATTATTTGGTATTGAAGGTGCAACTTAGATTAAGAAACAATGACACGTCTATCGGTCTATGGTATTTTACCCCTACATAATCTTCTTGAAATTGTAATAACAACACATTGCATGTAACATCAAATGAAATTAAGCCCAAGAATAGATTGAAAGTGTTATGACAATTACGAATTAGAGAATAAACAAATCAAAAAGCGATCGAAACAAATGATACAAAAATATACGTGGTTCCGTTCAAACACGAAGCAAGAA
The DNA here is from genome assembly GCA_019656835.1 of Rhododendron ovatum. Classification (NCBI taxonomy): domain Eukaryota; kingdom Viridiplantae; phylum Streptophyta; class Magnoliopsida; order Ericales; family Ericaceae; genus Rhododendron; species Rhododendron ovatum. Next base: position 11,814,976 of record CM033791.1, on the reverse strand, counting down.
TGCATTCCACAGGCGGAGAGAGAGAAAAGATTCACGGTATGGGATTTTTGTGAGGAGGAGAAGAAACGATTGACCCATATAACAACAAATTGACCCAACAAGAAAGTTATTGTGAGAAGAAGAGAAGAAGAAAACGAACATGTCATTTAGTGGCACGTCTTTGTCTGCTACGCGGATTTTGCTTTCCATTTTCTTCTCTTCTTCCTCCGCGTACAAAAAGCATGACTTTCAACACTATCCCGCTACTATTTCACTTTTCCAGAAAAATATAAAATTAAAATAAACAAAAGATTTCGATGTATTCACGCTGCGTTGAATTCAAATTGACTTTCAAATCTTCTTAACCTGTTGCTACGATCACCAAATCAAAAAATTAAAAAATTAAAAAAAATTGTCTTCTAATTTGCATTTCAAAGGATGAATAGAAAACAGGAAGAAGAGAAATAGATATATACATTTATGCGATGTAGAATTCGCGCGAGGAGTAAAGCTAAAGGGGATATTGCACGGGATACGAATAAAAATGAGTTTGGGATGATCTGATCGGTGCATGTTAACTCATTGTTATTCTGTGGAGCAGTGGCGGAGCTACCTTGGGGCCCGGGGTGGGCCCTGGCCCTCCCGGACCCCCTCCAAGCCCCCTAGTTTTAAAAATTTTATTTTGTATACACTAATACACCTAATTTTGAATATTATTGATAATTATTCGTGTATAATCTTAATAATTTTTGTTTGATTTGATAAAAAAAACCCGGTAATTTTACATTCTCATTTCTCAAGTTTTTTCATAAATAAAAAATAATCATGTGACTGTTGAAGTTGCCTAAAGAAAAAATAAAATAAAATAATTGGTATATTTTAACTGTATTAGGCTAAAATCATTTTAATATACAAATGTAATATGTTCTTCTAGCTTAAGAAGTCCTTTGCGTAGTAAAGAAAAAGAAAGAAGAGGACAGAAGAAAATACGGTATAATGAGAGATTAGTAAAAAAGAGAATAAAAAAAAGAAGATGTCAATTAATTTACTTGCTTGGCCTAAAAAGCTTTTTTAATGCCCAAATTGGTTTTATGGTTATTAAAAATTTCCACAAACTCATCCAAAGAACACAAACACGTTTTCAATCAAGGTGATTTCTTTCCGTTCAAAAAAAAATAAAAAAAATCAAGGTGATTTCTTTTCTTGTAAAAATAAAATAAACAATCAATTAATTAAGCAGCCAAATCACATAAAATAGTCGAAAGTAAAGATTAACCTAAGAGGAGTGCGAGTCGGTGCGGCGGCTCTGTCCATCTTCATTCGTTTCGGCAGAATGAAAATCCAATTTGGTGTTTTGTCCTCGGAGGGGGGGATGATTAGGTAGCTAGAGAGACTCTTATTCACGAAGACGCTGTAACACGAGCTGTTCACAGAGCCGCGAGATCGGCTTATATTTTGGCTTTGGACGTTCCGTATTTAAATGAAACTTTAATTTTCGGGTCCGGGCTGTCTAATTAAAATACTTTTGGACGGTTGCGATTTACCTCCGTAAACGTTCACGGAACCCTCCGTTAATTTGTTTTTCTCAATTAGGTAACTAGGTAAGGGGATTATGGTGTGTTCCACTAACTAAAATACATACTTATTTTTAGAATTAAAGATGATTGATTGTAAGAATGCTTATTTTTAGAATTAAAGGTAATGTATCGTAAGAGAATGACCTGTCTCGTAAGATAAAAAATAAATACTTAAAAAATACTAAGAACCTAGCAAAACGGGGCCTAATTATGAGTAGGGTTGGAGTGTCCATAACTAATCCCACTGTAAATAGGCTGTCTTTGGGATTAAATAGTCCGTGTATAAGTGCCTGCCAAATACCGGATTAACTAGTGCCAGATTAGATAATCCAGGCAAATAGTCGATCCAACCCGATAGGAAGGCTAACAAATAGGTTCAAGGGGTTGGCTTGGTAGTCAAGGTTGAAATTTAGAAATTTGCTTCCTCTGAAGGTCTCGAGATCAGAACCTCTCAGATGTCATCAACTGGGGCCAATTCGTAAGGGACGTTTGCTCCAACTTTGTAGCATGACGAATTTTTGGAACGTTAAATGGATAATAATTGAACAATCACTGAAACTAGAATAAAAAGTTTTGAAAACTAAGATTACATCCACAAAAGATAAAGTTGCGGGACTAATAAGGACTGATTCAATTTAAGTGACACTAAAATAAAACGGTTCAGCTAGGTAAACCATGGCTCGTTCTGCTTTTCTGGTGTGATCTCGCTCTCAAAGTTCTCTACTTGGTCGTCGAGATCTGGCATTGAATACCAAAGTAACGCATGTGTGGGGTTTCGATGAATCTGGTTTGCTCCCTCCGGGATCGCGGTTGGAATGAGAGTGGCTCCTAACTTGCACAACAAAGCACGACTAAAGACCATACTGGAGGATCTCTGGAATGGCCCTCCGGTGCAAGGATAAGTATAGTGCAGAGAGAGGAAAGCTAAGGACTAGGGTTTGGGTGTTGAAGACCATGTACCTCTCTAGGGTTACTATCAATGGATATTTATAAGGCTTCTCTTTGCTTGTCGTCCAAGATTGTACACGTTCATAACACGCGTCAGCTGACGTCACCCCGTCGTCAAATTAGGATTTTGTAACCGTTTAAGAGGGTGAGTTGGCGCCTTCACATGCCCTTATCCTTATCCAAGTATGTAACCGCTCGGATGACGTCACAATCGTCATCACGGCTAAGGCGGTCGTTCCCACCCGGGTGAGCTGACAACAAGACCCTAACGTCCGCTCAAAGCCGAGCGTGATGGCTGACCGTCAAAGGGTCGGTGTGCCAGATTGGCATTCCAACTGACTTCAATGGAGCTTCCGCCGAACACCAGTGATTGCCGAGCCAAATCCACATCATGGTTCGGACCAAAATGGGTCTTCCGCGGACGATTAGGTCGCACGTTCGGTATAGCCGAAGGGTCGTTATTTCGACCTGCTATAGCATGTAATACCATGAATTTTGACACAATGATATAAGGATTCTATTTGGAAATGTAGTGGCACGGTAAATACTCATGGACTACAAAAAGTAGACAAGGAATGAAAATCTCTCTGCTGATCTAAGATACATATACGGGAGAAAAATTCGAATCAAAACCTTTCTTATCTTAAACTTATGTCAATTTATTTTGTTGAAAGGTAGCAAAATTGTTGAACCCTTCAGTTAGGTTTAAATCTGGCGAGAGTAATATTCAACGACTAGTTCGTTTATTTTAAAACCGACCCATTTACTATCTATCTGTATTTGATTGACTTAACCTTACATTTTAGTATTTTACTCATTCTTCCCAACACTTTGCCTATAAAAGTACTTATGAAAACGACATTTTTTACTTAGAAGAATTTCAAGCGGTTATTTTTGTTCCCTACTTTTCTTTGATAGATATCACAGTATAAAAAGTTAAAAACTTTCGGCGCAAGAATCAACTAAACCGGAATATTTTAGAGGTACTTAATTATAGCTAATTAAGTTGATTTTTTGCAAAGTTATTCTACTCGACGAGCTCTACAAAGTGAACGTTTTCAATCATCGGAGCGAGACCGGAATGGACCGAAAAACTCGAGACAGCAGCACGCTGCTACCTCCTTGGGGCAGCAGCCCCCCCGCCTCCCTCTATCGGGGCTTGATCAAACACTTGTTCGCTTCGGTCTAACGAAGACCAAATCCAACTAATTTATGTACACATCTATTCTCTTCCCTCCAACCAAAGGTTAAGTCACAGATCCAACTCATTTTGAGTTGTTCATTGATCAACATAATCAGGTTGTGCCGAGCAAAAAAAAAAAAAAAAACATAATCAGGTTGTATCCAAATACCCCAAAGTTCAGCCCTTAATGCATCCACATTATCGATTCTGCAAGCGAAGTCCCTAATCCAGTTCCCACCATAACTGTTTTGACGCTCCCTTATTTTCAAACATTCTCTAGACAGGCCATTTAATATTAGTCCAAGGATATTACTGGCCCAACAAAGGCCAGGCACTTTATGCACTTTTTAAGTTAATTTATTCAAATTATTAAATTCGTCAATTAGGCACTAATATTTTCCAATGCAATTATATATCAGGGGAATGAAAGTCAAAATTTTACGCAAGCAAGGAAAAAAAAAAGAATTGCAATGAAAGTCAAAATTCTTGAATGGTGACATTAATTCAAGAAATTTTCCAAGCTAGTCCTTAAATAGGATACCGAAACGAGAAACACATGCATAATTTTTATTTTATAAGGTTTAAAAGGACATTCAATTTCGTTTCCCCCTCCGCGAATCATCAAGTTCGATCGGTTTTATCTTTTTTGTTTTCACATTTCAATGTGTTGGTTGGGTTAACTTACACACACTTCAACCAATGTTTGGAAGACTAATAAGACTAATCCTACAGTGTCGGCGTGTTCTGGCTGGATCGGGGTTGCTGCTACACAACACCGTGCTACACGGGTCGAATGCCATCCGTTTGGCAATCCAACGATTTAAATCTCATTTCGGTAATGAACAGCTCAGATGCAACAGAGGTGGAGATGAGATTTGAACCACTGAATTGCCGAACGGACGGCATCTGAGCCGCACAGCATGGTGCTGTGTAGTAGGAAGTCCATTTAAAGCACTAGCCCCACGAAGAGATTCGTAGCACTTGGGGGATTTTGGACGTGAATTCAAGGAGGGATTAAAGTCCGAAGTCACATACCTGGCCAAGACAATCGATCACTTGGATTTAACCTTCAAAATATAATTTTCTTTCCATTTTTCTGATAATTTAATTTATCCTCCACATATTTATCTAATCCTCATTTCTTCTTAACGTTTTTTTTTCCTTTTTTGTTTTTTGTATTTTGTTTGTTTGTTTTAAATTTTTGTTAGATTTGCCTGACATTTTTTGAATTAATCATTTGTCATGACAAGAGAAGTCTAAAAAATACAAAATTATGACTAAAACCAAAAAAAAAGTTCACTCAAGACAACTGTCTTTTTTTGTCTAAATGTCGTCTTATACGAATTTTTTTTTAACATCGGTCCAAATTTCTTATACTTTTCCGATTTGTTCTGTCGAGACGAATGATTAATTCCAAAAATTACAACGAAAATCTAAACAAAAATTTATGAAAAATGAGAAATACCAAAAACAAAGTCATGGCAAATTTTTTTCCCCCCACAAGAATGCAACCCAGAAATTTGATGAGAATCAGAAGAGGAAAAAGTTGCCTCGTATGAGCCGTGTTAACCGTGATTTGGGTTGCTTCTGCATGCATGTTTTCCACCATGATGACTACGTCAATTTTCTTCCATGGATTTAATTAATTAATGCAGATGTGGTGAAGAAGTCAAAATATTGGCCAATTGGGCAACTTACGACTAAAAGAAGACGGAGCCACTTTTTGATGATGCATGATAATGCAAGATATTTTCCTGTGTCGGCGGGAAATGTGGGGGGAGAGAGAGAGAGAGAGAGAATTTTGAGTGAGATTTTTGGTTTTTGTTGATTTGCTTTGTTTTGTTGTTTATCTTATATAATATTTTCATAATTGTTAACAGAAAATGATAATGTCGAAATTGTTTTTGAAGGAAGTACTCTATTTACACTTTAAAATTCTAATTCATAAAAGTAGATATAACTCTTCCCGTGCATAACCGGGAGCAACGTTTGGTCCCAACTAAATTGCATTACATGATTTGACCAATTTATTTTGACAAACATAACTAGCATTTAATTTGCTCATTCAATACACGAAATCGGAAAGGAAAAAAAACCATCAATGTGAATAGAATTTTTATTGTTCATGTATTAAATGAGCGCAAAGCTAGTTTCTCCTATTTCAAAGTAAACTTGTAGACTCACGGTTTAAAAAAATAGCATGTCAGCATGACATGCTCCTTGTTTTGAGATGTCAATTGCAACATGCTTGTGTCACACGTGACACAAGCATTATTTGTAGAAGACTAGCTGTGAAGCAAGAGCATCCTTATCGGGATTTTAGACCAAATTAACGGAATTGATTTTGTCACTTTTTTTTTTTAAAGTCACTCTCATTCTCTCACAAAATAAATTATAAAAAAAAAAATAGAGATACAAAGGGGACTGGCGTTCGAGAAAAGGGGAGTGGCAAAACCACTTCATCAAATTAATCCTAAAAATCACTTTTCTACTTTAACTAGTCATTTTTTCACAATTACATGGGATCAAGCTCTCTATTCTAGCTGCACTGTATTAAACTATTCTTTTTTTCTAAGGGACTATTTGGTATCAAACAAGAAATTGATGATTTCTTTGATTTTGCGGGGCCCATTACAGGGCTTACAAAGATGATTCATATCGCAAGCCATTCTTAAAATATTTTTTTATGCATTTCTTAAAAATATTAGTTCAATCCGATATTGGTAAAGACTGTTTTGGAATTCTTTATTCTGAAACAACCTACGAATTCCGAAACAGCCTTTACCAATATCAAATATCGAATTGAGCTAATTTTTTTAAAAAATTCATAAAAAAAATTTTAAAATGATTTGTGATTTGAGACATTTTCTAGAACCGGTAATAGGTCCAAATGAATATTAACCATTGGTTGATCAGTACACATGTGTTATTGGGGCACTATAAAATACCGGAAATTCTAGTCCCAAGGAAGATTTGAAGGGAATTACGCAAGGAAAAATGCGTTTGGACCCATTTCGGATCTCACAAAAATCTAAAAAAATATCCATAAATTTTTGAATTTCACCTCCACGAATCCAAAAGTAATATTTACCGATATCCGTTGGAGCTGATTTTTTACAGGGCCCCATAAAATAATATTCAAATATTTATAGATATTTTTTTAGATTTTTGTGGAACCCAAAATGGGCCCAAACGCATTTTTCCTTGCGTGGTTTCCTGCAAATTTTCTTTACAAATAGCAAGGCTCATAAAATACTAAGGAGTTGGTGAATAGTGGCTCGTTTCTTTTTCTTGGCCTTTTATCTGTACTATCCTTTCTTCTTCTATTTATAAAATTCTTCTTCGCTGTCAAAAAAAAAAAAGAATAGTGGCTCGTTTCTTACAACGAGCAACTTTAGCGAATGAGAAGTTTTTTCAAATTAACGATGACGGTGACGGAGAAGAAGGACGACAACCACAGTGAAGTAACCCAGCGTCTCTCCTGCGACAAAGGTTCTCCCAAAACTCCGTTTTCTAATTTTCTTTCACAGTTTTAATTTCACATTTGTAATTAATGAGAAAGTAAAAAGATAGACTAAAAAAATGGGTCTCGGTTTGGGTTTCTCCAAATTTGGAGGAAGGAAATGGTAGAACTCAAAATGGATAGAAAAATTGGTATGACATTGGAAATGAATTTTTTTTTTTTTAGGGTTTTTACTTAAATTTACGGTTTGAGTAATATACATGTGGGTCTCTAGTATTCATTGTGAAATTTTTCACACATGCATGTGAGAGAGATGTGGGATTGGAGTGATGTGTCTCTAGCATTTCCCTAACGGATAAGGATTGGAGAATTTGGGCTTGGACGAAGCTAAGGGGTTGTTCTTTTAAAAAAGCCACTAGCTTTCCCGCCAAAAATAAGCCAAATAAAGTCACATAAAGACAAAAATAAGTCAATAAGCCACTTTTTTCGTCTTTATTCAAAAAATATTGGATTTCGATCAAAATTTTATACTTTTTAGATTCCTCTCGTCCCTTTTTTTGTCTTTATTTAAAAAATATTGGATTTCGATCAAAATTTTATACTTTTTAGATTCCTCTCGTCATGAAGATGTAATACTTCCCAAAAAAATGAGCATCAAAATTTTATACTTTTTAGATTCCTCTCGTCCCTTTTTTCGTCTTTATTCAAAAAATATTGGATTTCGATCAAAATTTTATACTTTTTAGATTCCTCTCGTCATGAGGATGTAATAATTCCCAAAAAAATGAGGATAAGCCAAGTGATACGAAAGAAATTTGAATAAAGACAAAAAATAAACAACTTTAGCTTATTTGTCCAAACAGCCCCTAATCCTGCTATCAAATTAAAGTCTGCCAAGTTCGAGAATATCCAGCTAGCGGGGTTGCAATCTTGCAGAGACCAAGTCTAATTAATATGTTGACCCAATCCACAAAGTCGTCTATCTTATCTTACTGTACAATTCTTTTGGGGAGTGAATTGATAACCGTATTTCCGAAGGAGAGTGTGGTTATAAATTTGGAGAGTTTCAAAATCAATTTCAAATTCTTTTTGATTTTTTTTTTTCAGTAAATAGAACATTTTATATGATTCGAAATGGATACATCGGAAAGCATCTAAGTATAAGGCGCTAGAATGTAACAAAAAGAAAACACATCCAACAGACAGTTGGATCCACACCTCAAACTACATTACAAACGTACTTTTCGAACGCCATCTTTTTGATATTTAATAGTAAGTTCATGATAATTACACAAGTCGAGATACTTAAAGTAATGAAAAAATCTAACATCATCATTCACCACCATTATTACATATCCTCATTATTTTAAACACAACTCTAAAAAAAAGACAAATTATTTATGCAGGAAAAAAGACTCCTCAAACCATATTTGGTTATAAGAGTGGAGTGAAGATGATGAGAATTATTATTGATTGTTGGATGAAGAGGAAGATAATTCAAAGAAGGGAACAAGCTAATACCACCCCTCCGTGTTAGTTTTTTTTTTTTTTGATCGGTCTACTTGTATAAGTTAATCTCTCAAAAAAATTGGTGTAAATATTTTTTGAGAAAAATCTCACAAAAGCATTATTTTCCAGAGAGTGACTGTCGCACTCCTCTTTTTATCAACCACACTCCCCTTTTCGGTTTTAGTGTGTGAAATTACTAAAATATCTTTAAACTTTGTACAAAAAACGATTTCATTTGGTAAACAAAAAAAAGTATTGAAATGTAGAAGGGTGGTATGGTAACTTCACATACTAAAAACAAAAATGGGAGTGTCGTTCGTAAAAAAGGGTAGTGCTGAAATCACTACCCTATTTTTGGCGTGAAAAATGAAAGGCTTTTCAAAAAGGGCAAGTATTTAAATTGGGACGAAGGGGGTAAGTTTTTAAGATAGAAGAGTTTTATAGGTTCTTATATTTTTTGTCTTACTCAATGTTTTAAGCATTTTTACAATTTTTTTTACATTTTGAATATAGGTACGCTATGATAAACAAATCGCTAAAGACGAAAAAAACAGGAATAATGAAACAAACAAAAAAAATTTTATCAGCAAAAGATGAAATTTTATTAAAAAAAAGAAAAAATGAAAAGGGATTCAACATAAAATTGGACAATACACCAAAAGGGCACAGTCCAAATACCCAAAGGTCTACAATGGTCAAGACAAATAAAACAGTACAGCTCAACCCAACACCCAAATAAAACTGAGTAAAGCCCAAACACCCTAGCCCAAACAGACAAAAAAAAATTCAAAAGAAGAAAAGATCAAAGCAATCTTTCATAACATTTACAGTGACGACTCTAAACAAGTCTTGAGAAAAACTGAAAAACTTTTGAATTCTTTCCACGATCCTCAATAAGTTTCGCTTTGCACGGTCCTCGATAAATTTCGTTCCACATGGTTCTCAATAAGTTTCGCAAGGGGAATGTTCTGTTTTTCCACTCAGGCTCGGGGAACTTCCCATGAAACCTCATCGAAGAGTAAATACGGGGCCCCACTTGCCTTTATTTTCTTACTTCACTCGGCTTGTCTCTCTTTCGATGTCTTTGCCTAAACCTGAGGCCTACACCTTTTCCCTTCCCTTTAAATCCCCACACAATTGCCCTAACAACACTTCGCATTATTGATCAAGTAGTAGTACTAAAATACACATGCAAGCAAAGAAAGAAAACAGAAAACAGGAGAGAGAGAGAGAGAGAGAGAGAGAGAGAGAGAGAGATGGATGTGATGCCAGGTTATAGATTCTACCCAACGGAGGAAGAGCTGGTTTTGTTCTATTTGCAGCAGAAGATACAAGGAAGGAGACAAGACCTAAACCAAGTGATACCCGAGCTTTACATTTACGAGTTCAACCCATGGGATCTCCCAGGTCTGTACATTCTTCTCTTTTCTTTGTCTACGTATTAGTACTAGTTGTTTCATTTTTTTTCTTACTACTTCCTCCGATCATTACGAAAAAAAATCGTGATATTTATAAGATCACAAAATGAAATTAATACTCCTACTTTTGTTCGTAGTTTTTTATATCATTTCGTATCGATTTGAAGAAGTCATTTAGATCGATCATTAAATTGGTGCAAAACATCTGAAAATTGTACACCTAAATGTTTTATTGTTTTTTACTTAAAAAATAAATATAATTTATTGGTTTCCGTTAATTGTATCCATGATCTCTCTCTCTCTCTCTCTCTCCTCTATTTTCTTCATCGTTTAGGATACCATAGGGTTCCATAGAGTTGTCAAGTTAGGGAATATAAAATTTGTTTAGAGAGAGAAAGAGGCGGATTTGTAATTTGTTTTCTCATTCCCCGCTCTTCTAGCGTTCCGTAGAGATGTCAAGTTAAGGGAAAATAAAATTTTGATATCCACGGCCGGTGGTTGTTTTAAATTTGTGTCCTTCTTGGTCTTATTTTTCCTTTTGCAACTATTTAAATCAAGATCACAAGTTCAAATAAAACCCTAAAACAACCATTTAATCTGATAGTTGCAAGATCTACCGCTTCCATTATCTTTTCTTTCATTTTCTCTAGAGATTGATTAACAAAAAAGACAAAAGTCCAAGAAAGCGCCAACAAAGTCAGGTCTTCAAGTCTATAGACTTTCTGAGAGCAACCATGCACTATGTGTAGAATATTCGCAACGATTGGGTTTGTCTCAAGTCTTCCACCGTCCATACTTCCATCGATTGCGGATTATACGGAAACTTTATATTGTTGTTACAAGTGCTATAGAATGTGAGTTTATTAAAAATCTAGCAAAGTCAGTGGTATATTTTCGGCTAAACCGTTCCTTTCAATGACCCAGATTTTGCGGGAGAGCGTTGTCCCAAAGATACGGAACAGTGGTTCTTCTTCGTCCCTAGGCAAGAGAAAGAAGTCCGTGGAGGGAGACCGAACCGGCTCACAACTACGGGGTTTTGGAAAGCCACGGGCTCCCCCGGTTACGTCTATTCTTCCGATAACCGAATAATCGGTGCGAAGAGGACTATGGTATTTTACAAGGGGAGAGCTCCAACTGGAACGAAAACTCAATGGAAGATGAATGAGTATAGGGCTGTGGATGGAGAATCAGCTTCACCGTCGTCACTTAGTGCAACGCCAAAGGTTTGTGACTCAAACACCATGCTTGAGAGCTTGATTAGGATGTTTATTATTCAGAATAAATTTTAGACACTTAATAGAACAAATAATATTCTTACCAAAAAAAGTATTCTTCCCAAATTTTATTGATCAACTTAATAAAAATTAGTGCATGAAATAATATTCTTCCCAAATTTTGCCTAATTCTCCGAATTGAAGGCGGAAATCATTTGCCAACCATGATATAGATATGCTGTGCGCATTTCATTAATCTTATTGTTGTCAAGAGAAATTCTTCAAGATTGTTATAATTTCTTCTTCTTTTTTTGTTTAACCCCAATTCATAATAGTTAGTGTACAGTAATTTTGAATTTATAAAACCACCAACGTTACGAGAACAATTTGTAATTGGAAGTTAGGCTTCTTCTTTTTTCTTTTTTTGAAACGGAAAAATATTAAGTTAGGTTTAGTTCAAAATTCTAGTGGTAATAGATTTCCTTAATTGAATAATTGGATATGCGTAAACACCAATGTTTCCATTGCACGCTTATTTGATTATATCTCTCTGTATGTTTTTTTTTTTGAACTGGAGAAGGTTATAGGTTAATATACAAGAATACAGTCGTTTTTTTAATTGCCAAATTTTTTTATTGATAAACTCGATAAGGGTACATCAAAGGAAAAAGGACAAGCACCCGCTACATGATGTTGGTAAATGCAGCAAGGAGTAATTTGTAGTAGTAATTAAGTCTGAGGATTTTTTTTGTTTTTTTTTTTTTTGTTTTCTATAAGTGTGAGGACTTGCCAACATCGATCTGGTAATAGGGTTAACATTTTATGCAGAGAATTGGACTTATTGTGCACCAACTTAGCTCCACGCACAGATAGGCGATTGTATGGGGGCACCAATAGATTAAGAAAACAGCTAGAAAGAATTAATAATGGCAAAGAACATGAACAACTGCAATGGTATGTTTTTGCGATTTCAAGAAGAACTGGTTCTTTTTACGTCAAGGGAATTTCGTTAACATACTGTTGGGAATTTAGCCAAACTAACAAGCACGTACACAACGTGCAAAGGGGGATCAGGAACATAAAACAAAAATGCAAGATGCAGAGACTAAATTTACATGGTTCCCCAACAGTTTGTCTGGTATATCGACGGCTCACACCAATACGTTCCGCTATATATATATATATATACACACAAAACTTCTTATAAGGGCGCCCTTACCGTATTACGGTAAGGACGTCCCTTTCCTGACCAATTTGCGATGATCTAAGCCGCTCAATGTGTTCAGAACGTGATTTTAAGGGTACCCACGAGAAATCAGCAAAAAAAAAGACCGGAAAGGGCTTGATCCGAGCAGTTTTTGTTTGTATTTTATCGAACGATTCAAATAAAAACTACTCAAATCAAGCCCTTCCCGGTCTTTTTTTTTTGTTGATTTCTCGCGGGTACCCTTAAAATCACGTTCTGAACACATTAAGCAGCTCGGATCATCGAAATTTGATCGGAAAAGGGGAGAAAAGAGGAAGCCTTTACCGTAATACAGTAAGAGTGCCCTTATAAGAAGTGGACTATATATATATATATATCAATTAAATAAAAAGAGAACAAGTTACATCAACTGTTGCTTATAGGCCAAGACATATATCATGAGAATACCAATAATAGGATAGTACGTACCATCATGTGAGAGTCTGTAACCATATGTAGATCATTTTTAATTATGTTTGGGGCATATTAAGGAAATAGAGTCTCACATTGCTTCTAAATGGAATAGGTGCTCACTTAATAACATGAGGGACCTTTTCAACTCATTGTCAATTGATTTTGAGATAAATATAAAGTTTGTTAGAGATCCCTTATATTATTAAGTGATTACTCATTCTACTTCCAAGTAATGTGAGACTCTATTTCCACCCCTGCAAATCTTCAACGATGTTGTTAGAGATCCCTCATGTTATTAATTGATTTTGAGATGGACTTTGTTTTTTTTTTTTTTTGAGTTATCATATGCAAATCTTTATCAATGTGATGGAGAGTCAAAAGCTGCCTAATACTTGTCATTTTACACCCCTGCTATACATGCAGCTAAGGGAAGAGTTCAGCTTATGTAGAGTGTACGTCAGATCAAAATGCCTACGTGCATTCGATAGGCGGCCATCCTCATCATCATCAGCTGCTGCTGTGAGTGTGACAAGCACTACAACGGTTAACCAAGCTAATGATGATCACCACATTGATCATGATCGGGCGGCAACTACCTATCATGATCATAATCAGAACGATCATCCCATGATGGAGAGAATAATCACCACCTCACCGGATCTGAGCTCCTCAAGAGACCATGCAAGCCCTAATTCTCAAACTTTTAACCAAGCTCATGATCATGGCCACGTTGATCATGATTGGGCGGCAACTTCCTATCATGATCATTATCAGAACGATCATCCCATGATGGAGAGAATAATCACCACCTTACCGGATCTAAGCTCCTCAAGGGACCATGCAAGCCCTAATTCTCAAACTCTTAACCAAGCCCATGATCATCGCCACGTTGATCATGATTGGGCGGCAACAACCTATCATGAGCATCATCAGAACAATCATCCCATGATGGAGAGGACAATCACCACCTCACCGGATCAGAGCTCCTCAAAGGCCCATGCAAACCCCAATTCTCAAACTTTTAACCAAGCTGATCATGATCATCACAATGTTTATCATGATTGGGCAGCAACAACCTACCATGATCATCTTCAGAACAATCATCCAATGATGGAGAGATTAATCACCACCTCACCAGATCAGAGCTCCACAAGGGAGCTTGCAAACCCTAACTGTGACATGGGGTTTGATAATAATGAGGATCCATGGGACCTTTGGGAACAACTTAATTTGTCCTAATTCAGAGGAAAGACAATGAAAATAAATTAAGGATCAACAGCACAGGTGAAGTGATCGAGCAGTGACGAGGACATTTATTAGAATAAATTAGATGTAGCGAGATTGAATTGCAACAATTAAAAGCACAAAGACATGAGTAAAACTAACGGATATAGTAAAAAATTCGTTGGTTCATGTGGCTATATGGAATATTGAGGACAAATATGATGTTAGGACTATTAATATTAGTGATCTACTCATTGGTTTTGGTTGTGATTGGGAATTGATCTATTAGTTGTATTTTTAGTTGGGTTCATTTAGTGTTGGGCTGGTTTCTTACCAATTGTGTTGTATTTGCTCTTGGGCCCGTGGTGGCATATGATTTCGGAAGTCTTAATGAAAACTTTGTCAAACTTAACACGGATGGCAGCCACCGGAGGACTTCTCCGGGATCACACACTACGATGGCAGATGGCTTGGGACGCGGGGGGGCTGCTGCCCCAAGGGGGCAGCAGCGTGCTGCTGTCCCGGGCTTCCGGGCCCGCTCCGGTCTCGCTCCGATGATCTGAAACGTTCACTTTGTAGAGCTCGTCGAGTAAAATAACTATGCAAAAAATCAGCTTAATTGGATATCATTAAGTGCCTGATCGGAGCCCATATAACTCTCGGTCCATGGGTTACAATGGATTTGATTCAGTGTTTCGGATTCATTCTTTTTAAGATAAAAAGATTCCGATCAGGCACTTAATGATATTCAATTAAGCTGATTTTTTGCATAGTTATTCTACTCGACGAGCTCTACAAAGTGAATGTTTCAGATCATCGGAGCGAGACCGGAGCGGACCCGGAAGCCCGGGACAGCAGCACGCTGCTGCCCCCTGGGGCAGCAGCCCCCCCGCCTCCGATGGCTTGGGGGTTTTCACAGAAATCTCCTTGCAAACTCTAGCCTCGTGACCGAACCATGGGCCTTGCGAGATGGGCATTATCTTTGCAAAGGTGGAACATATGTGAGGAATCTGGAAGTAGAAACAAATGCGTTGGGTATTATATAGCTGCTAAAAGATCAAGAAATGACTAATCATTCCCTTGATAATATCTTACTTGATTGCAGGTCCCTTATGGAGGAGTTTGAAGCGGTGTCCATCAAACATATCTATCGAGAAGCTAACAGATGTGCAAATGCATTGGCAAATGATGCTCCGATTTCTGTTGGAGATTACTATGTTTATCTTTATTTTCCAAATTGTATTACAGATGTATTTCGTGCGAATTTATAAGGTTGTCTACCCTAGAACTGTAAACACTTGCTGTAATTTATTTTAATGCATTTCCATTTTACCAGAGAGAGAGAGCGCGAGAGAATTGGAACTAAGGACTTTTTAAACTCTCAAAAGTAGAATATAAAAATGAGAAACACTTGAGTTGATCTATAGCTTAGCTCAGTCATTCTCTCCTAAGGGTCATCTTATTTTAACTAAAATGCGGACTTTCCTATTTCTCCTATTTCCTAATTGAATTTCGATGATTCGACCCGCTCAATATGATTAGAATGTGATTTTAAGGGTATTCGATAGAAATCAACAAAAAAAATGACTGGAAAGGGCTTGATTTGAGCAGTTTTTATTTGAATTGTTCAATAAAAAATAAACAAAAACTGCTTGGATGAAACTCTTCCCGGTCTTTTTTTTTTTCTGATTTTCATGAGTACTCTTAAAATCACGTTCTGAACATATTGAACAGCTCGAATCATCGAAATTTGATCGAAAAATGAGGTCCATATTTTATTAAAATGAGGTGGTTCTTACAGGAGACCGACTGTAGCTTATAAAGAAGGCAAATATAAAGCAAAGAGCCATTTGAGATTGAGAAAACTAGCATTTGGTATTCCTACCAATTACACATGATCTGTAGAACATGTGACTTCACACATGTACTATGAATTAATGGTGCCATGGTGACCAGCTGACCTTTGACGCTCATCGCGTTGAACTCAAAGAGATGAATGTACAGTGTGATTATAGAGCTTTTTCTTCTTGTGGGCATGAACTTCATTACTGGGCTGAAATGAACTGGCAATGGGCTTTAAGGGTCAATCTTGTTAAAACCAAGTGGAGGCTAACCAAAACCAAGGGGTGGCGAAACGGTCTAGCTTTGGATTTAAAAGATTGCTCCCTCCTTCGTAATGCCTCAAGTTTAATTCTTCAATGCTAACTCTTTTGGGCCAAATCATAGAATTTCCTAATGGAATATCTCAAGTTCAATCCGTCTATTAATATGTTTTCCTTCTTCAAAAATTAATACTACATTCGTTCATTTTTTTCGTGCATCGTTTTATTTTGGAATGTCCTTAAATACAAGTCCACTTTCAAAAGTCAAAGCCATAATCTTTGCCGTTCTCCAAAATTGTCCTTCACAAACCAGTATGAACAATTTCAAATTTTGAATTGAAGAAGCTATTTAAATAATAAACATATTTTGATGTGACTTCAAGTGCACTTAATGTATGTTTTCTTAAAAAGTTGAATTTCTAAAAGAGGAATTGATTTTTACACTTACTTTTTGTTCAAATGCATTCTTTTTTGTTTTTTGTTTTATAATGATACAAAATTACATGATTATCCTTCACATGTGAAGGAAAAATAAAAAATGTATAGAGGGTAATTTTATAATTTTACCTAAGTCGCGATCAAAGAAAAACTTGACACAAGTCCGGGCCATGTGCCGTGGGTGTGGAGAGAAACTTTGGGCGTGTATTTATACCGCGGCTGTGTATGTAGCGAACCGACGAACACTCCGAGAGAGGGGCAGCTCCGGTGCAGCCTTGGAGACCACATCAGACCAGACCAGTGTGTCGGAGAGAGAGAGAGAGAGAGAGAGAGAGTCGGGCCTGGCTCGAATCCCCCCATCACAACCCCTCCTCGTCTCTGTCTCTCTCTACATAAATATATTTACATACACAAATTTATATACCACTCTTGGTTTCAGACAGTGGTGTTTGCCGAAGCATCGCGCGCCGGTGGACCTTGAATGTGAGGTTTAAGTCTCTCTCTCTCTCTCTCTCTCAAACCCCCCCTTTTTTTTTGTCCTTAGGGTTTCGGCGATCAACTATGATTAAAAGCGTGTGTGATACTTTGATCGGTTGTACATTATCTAGGGCTCAAATGGCTTATTGGGGAATTGTGTCTGCACGTTTGCACATACGTATACACGCACGCTATATGTATCTGTGCATGTATTAGTATAAGAAATTCGGTGCCGTTCTTCAATTGGTCAAATTTTCGAGTTGCTATTAGTTTGTTGTACTTTGCGTAGTTGCTAAGTGTTCCATAGGGGATCCCAACAGATTAGGTTGCATTACGGCAGCATTAAAGGGGAGTCCTTTTTCGAGTCTTCATAAGTCTGGTAGTTAAAACAACTGCATAATGCATAGTAAAGCTTAGCTGGTTCTAAGTACATATTCAAGTCTATGGGTTCTGTGTCTAACACGGATTATTTTCGCGCTGTGCTCGAAGGAGTAGAACTACTTGATGTTGCAGAGTAGTTGAGATAGGGTTTGCCTTGTAGTTTCTGCCTGGCAAGTTTACGCGTTATTCACGTATTCGTGCTTTGCATCAAAATTTACGTTTTGTTAGTTTTGGTCATTTTGTTTAGGGATGTGAGTTCATAGTTAAAACTACTAACTAAACGTGTTGAGCTATTTGTTCTTTTTGGCATAGTTGGCTATTTGTTCTTTTTGGCATAGTTGTGTAATAATCTATGTGGCATGGTTGGTACTTGGTAGTTGCTGAGTCACATTACTTCCATTGTAGATACTCAATTTCGAGTCTCCTCAACTTAGCTATTAGAAAAAATTGTAAAACGTAGTTGCGAAGTAAAACTTAGCTGATTATAGGCAACATTCAAGGCTAGGGATTTGAGTTAGCAATACTGTAAAGTTGGGTTTTTTCCCCATCTTTCTTACTTAATTGAAGGAATATAGATTCTCATACAGTACACACATACACATACATGTACATATGTACATACTAATATTTATATGTATATGTTTTTTTTTCCAGATATTGTGTTGGAAAAAAAGAGCTCAAACTAGCTGATGTAGCATGATATATGAGGGGTGCCCGACTGCCCGTTAGGCGTTAGTTCTGGAAAGTTCACTGTTGTTTCTTGCAATCGCTATTTTAATCAAAACTTATATTGTCCTAGTTTTTGGTGATCTTGATTTAGGAAAGGTGGATTGTAGTTTACCCAGATGGTATGGACTGAAGAAAGATGCTGGTAACAGAAGCCGAAGTATCCAGTTGGTGACCATGTGCTCCTGATTTGGATCAAAACTTATAATTTCCTACTTTGATGATTTTAGTTTAGGAAAGTGAGCTTGTAACTTACCCAGATGGCGTGGACAGAAAAGGATGCCGGCAATGGGAAACACAGGGACCTAGCCGGAGATAATGGATTCCTGACAGGAGTGGAGCATGCTTCTACGACCAGTAGCTCTCTCAGCTGCATTAGCCCTGGGCAGAAGAAATTTGAAGGGAAGGATCCTCTGTCATACGCCAACATTCTTCGCTCCAGGAACAAATTTGTTGATGCTCTTGCTCTTTATGAGAGTATATTGGTGAAGGATAATGAAAATTTGGAAGCTCACATTGGCAAAGGGATTTGCCTGCAGATGCAGAATATGGGAAGGCTTGCTTTTGAGAGTTTTGCTGAAGCCATCAGATTGGACCCGCAAAATGCTTGCGCTCTAACTCATTGTGGTATTTTGTACAAAGAAGAGTGTCGGCTTGTTGAAGCTGCGGAGGTATGCTTAACACCATATCCTTATCAAGTATAAATAACGTAGTTGTTATTTGATGCAGTGGCCTTGGTTATATTCAACATAAACTTCCTGTTCCATGCATTGCTTGTCGTTTCTGTCTGTTTATTCTGAACAAGGTTATTGCTGGTTGAGTTTAATAGGAACGTCTGCAATATATACTGGCACTCTCAACTTGTTAGTAGCATTATATTTTGTTTCTCAGACAATGTACTTACACCTACTAGTATTATTGTTTCGAAAGAATCATTTATGGGAAGGGTAGGCCTGTAGAAATTCTGATCCATGCTTGATTCATGTGTAACATGATGAATAAGATTATAAATGATTCTTCGAATTTATCATTTCTCTTGCCTGTCTTCTGTCACCTTCTTTTCCCCAACCTATGTAGAAATGGAATTGAATTTTTCCTGCAACATGTCGGTTGCAAAGAGATACTTCTGTGATTTGGTGTTTTTGTTGAGCTAGATTAACCCCTAACTCCACCTTCCAATATTTAGTTTGGGTAAGGGTACTATCAAAACAAAATGGTCTTGATGGGAGGTTGAACTTGTATCATACGAGGGTATTAAGGTGCAGCTAAACTGCACCCTATGTAACCATTTAGGAGCGGTATACTAGTTGTTTTGGACCGAAAATATCCTTCTATTATTCATACCTAAATAGCAAAATGTAGTCTTTTGCTTTCTATCTTCACTTGGTATGTGAGATTCAAATATTCGATCTTCAGGATAATTATTCCCCGCAAAAATTGTGCCTTTTTGCTTGTCACATGATCTCATCCAATTTTATTTGATGCAGTCATATCAGAAGGCTCTGAAAGTGGACCCTTCTTACAAAGCAGCAGCAGAATGCCTGTCAATTGTTTTGACAGATCTCGGAACTAGCTTAAAGCTTGCCGGCAACACTCAGGAGGGAATACAGAAATACTATGAAGCTATTAAAATAGATCCCCATTATGCTGTAATTCATATTCCCTTAAATCTCTGCTTTGTCAGTCCCTTGCGCAAGAACTTTTAGTTTGCTTCATATGTGGTTATATGCGCATGCACACTCTGTAATGAGTTGATTTTGCTTTTGCAGCCTGCATATTATAACCTTGGTGTTGTTTATTCGGAAATGATGCAATATGACATGGCCCTTGGTTGCTATGAGAAGGCTGCATTAGAGAGGCCCATGTATGCTGAAGCATATTGCAACATGGGTGTCATCTATAAGAATCGTGGAGAATTGGAATCGGCTATTGCCTGTTATGAGAGGTAGGCTACTTGTGAGGAATCATGTTGTTTAGTGTTGGCTTGAAGATATGTAGTATGTGATTGATAGTTTTCCTCTGCTGATGACATGTGCTTTATGCTCGTGGGTTCTCAGGTGTCTTGCTGTGTCACCGAACTTTGAGATTGCAAAGAACAACATGGCTATTGCACTGACAGATTTGGGAACAAAGGTGGGTCTTCTGAGACAATTGTAGTCACAGAATTAATCGTCATGATCTTGCATGTCAAACTACATGATGTGGTTCATGGTATCATAGTCTGGATACTGTTGTGTTTCCTTGACAATATCATATATGTTATTGGATGTGACTCCTCGCTGCATCATAGTCAGTAGTTTGGATGGTCTAATGCTAGATCAGTCGTAGTTGGTGCAAGTTATGCTGATTTTTTGATATACTAACGTTCCATGTTGCTTAAGTATGTTTTTCGTTGAACTCAATATTCATTCATTCACCACGTAATTTCTCTGCTTATATCAATTCAGTGATGAAGATGATGCCATAAAACAATATTAACTTTCTAGGATCACATTCTGGACAAATTTTTAGAATCTTCCCGTGTTACTCATGGATTAGTGGCCTATGGTTTTGAACTTGAGGGCAGCCACTTTGTGCATATAATGCCAAAAGTTTGGTTTTTGTTCTCTACCTCTGCCAGACCCCCATCACCTCACACTGGGAGTAAACTGGTCATAGATTTTTATTTTTTTTACATGATACTGGTCATAGATTTTACTGTGGATTGTATTAAGGAGAGAAATTCAAGGATCACTTTTTAACAGTCAATATTATTTCGTGGAAGATGTGCTTGTAGAAATCTTGCTGTTCTGGTTTGCACAATTACCACCATTTTTATTTGATTCTGGATTCATGATATATTCAGGTCAAATTAGAGGGAGACATCAACCAAGGTGTGGCTTACTACAAGAAGGCTCTGTATTATAACTGGCATTACGCTGATGCCATGTATAATCTCGGTGTTGCATATGGGGAAATGCTGAAGTTTGACATGGTAAATATATTTAGGAAAGTATTGTGTTCTCTATTTCTCGGACTTTCATCTGTGTCATTCTGAAGCAATCTCCAGGAAACCTATATTCTCAAATAGTTGCCTTGTGAGAAAAGATGTGTTCTTATTCAAGAACCTAGTGGCCTTGTCTACTTTTTCTTCAGTTGTTTCTTTAGTCGTAACTTGATGTATTTTAAAACCTAGAACTTGACAAGATTTAGTTAATGTCTATGCAGGCAATTGTGTTTTATGAACTTGCTTTCCACTTCAATCCCCATTGTGCGGAGGCATGCAATAATCTAGGCGTGATATACAAAGACCGTGACAACCTTGATAAAGCTGTAGAGTGTTATCAGGCAAACTTTTGATTCTTATTTGGTCATTATAACTTATAAGGTTCAAGGGAGTCTAGGCATGACAGAAATTGCTATTCTTTTCTCTGCAGTTGGCTCTATCCATCAAACCAAACTTCTCTCAGTCCTTGAACAATCTTGGCGTTGTCTACACAGTACAGGTTCAGTTTTCATACTATCAATTAAGAAATTTGGAAGGAAGGATAAGGCACAACTGACCATGAATGACAAGTATTGTGGGGTTTTATTTTTGCAGGGTAAAATGGATGCTGCTGCAAGCATGATTGAAAAAGCTATTGTTGCGAACCCCACATATGCAGAAGCATATAATAACCTAGGTCTCTCTCTCTCTCTCTCTCAGCGGATCATGTTTTTTGCCATATTTCGTTCGTGTCCAAGACCTTGTGTAATGTGGATGAATATGACAACCTATAGCTTTTGAACTTTTCCAATGAAGTCCTAAGTACCTATTTGAGTTACACTTGTGTTTTTTCAGCAGACTTGAATTTGAAGTTTCTCACTAGCTTTACAGGGTTGTAATGCATTTATAATATGAAGTTTTTCCCAAAATAGTGAGGTGTTCCAGACATCTGACACTCGATGTTCAACATTTGGTGCCGAAGAACTTAAGTATTCATCTCGTCACATTCAACTTAAGCCATCCTATGCCGTGTGGTATATTGGGTGGAAATGTAGAAGGCCAAGCTGTTGGAATTGTTTCCTGTTCCCATGATTACGAATAGATGCACAATAATGCACAAAGCAAAGAGAAAGAACACACCATGGAATTTACGTGGTACAGCATTAACCTGCCTACGTCCACAGACTAGAGAGAATCCATTGTACAAAATGGGCTGTAGAGTGTACGAACTTCCGACAAACAAGATTCTACAACACTCAAAACACTTCACCAGGACCTGAGCCCCAAACCAATTACCAATTTCCAGCTCAATGGTCACCTTGTTTCCATTGGTGTTTTTCTGTTTCACCTGCATCTCTATTACTGTGGTCTATTCTCAACAAAGTTATTAGAATTTCTAATTTCAGTAGTTATGGGCAATCCCTACACATGTTCCTAGTGAATTCTAGATTCCTCACCCAAATCCCAATAGGTGTAGAGAGTCGACCATAAGTTATGAAAAGTTAAACCTTATACATGTTTTTGGTTCCCAGTGAATTCTAGACTCCGCACCCAATCCCCAATACATGGAGAGAGGATCACAAAATAGTGAAAACCCTACACATATTTGGATTCCAATGAATTCTTGACTCCGCAACCAATCGTAATAGATGTAAATGGACATTAATATTGTCACGCAGAATCCCAGACATAACCCAACGAGATGGTTACGGAATATGTTTTTAGTTCACAATTCACAGCACTATGACAGACTGATTTCGCCACACCCATACCCGACATTGGAGGAGGCTGGATGATGTCTCCTGCTTATGTCCTTGCATTGGAGTAACCCATCTTATTTTTTTTATTAGTAGTCTGCCTGAAATTAATCCATCGTGTATTCATCATTTATCTAGCAGGATTCTGGGTTGTTAGAGATATGACTTATGCTTACTGAAATCGTATTCATTTCTTAGGGATGGAGATTCATAGACTCAAGATTGGCTCTTCTAGATTTGTTAAATTTCTGGCTTGGAGGGGAATGTTTGTGATGCTTCTTTTGCTTTTGCTGAATTTTGAGAGAGTTATGTGCATGGGTATAGTCTGCTTCTAGTGGACGCACAGTGGAGTTTGTGCCCTTTGGAGTCATTAATGTAATTATGCACCCAAAATAGGAATCCTTGTTGAAGCTGAGTTTGAATACTAAATAGATATGAGCTTTTCTGTTGTTCGGTGACTTTTAGTATCATAGGATGTCTATTGTTATAGATTTTTTGTCTGGAGGCCAAAATGAAAAATCTCTTTTGAAACTATTCTCTCTCTCTCTCTCTCTCTCTCTCTCTCTCTCTCTCTCTCTCTCATAATTGTGTTTTTTATTTTTTATTATTATTATTTTTTTTATAGGGGTTCTTTATAGAGATGCTGGCAGTATATCTCTGGCTATTGAAGCTTATGAGCAATGCCTTAAGATTGACCCTGATTCTCGCAATGCAGGCCAGGTATTGTTGCTATTTGGTTTACATGTCTAAAGGTTAATGTGATTTTGGAAAGGCATGGTTGGATCGTCTCCCCATCTTTAAACCTTATCCTATTGTCGTTCCAAGCTATAGATTTAATTCCCGTACATAATGAAGAAAGTAATTTGGGGTTACAATTTTCATGCAATTGATGGCATTGGCAAGGTGTTGGTTGGGGGTATGGTGGTGATTTTAGTGACCCGTTGCCCAAAAACCAATGTTTGAGGCCGGATTTACTTTTTCTGTGTGTATATTTGTCTCCACTATTATTAGTTCTACACAATCTCTGCAGACTTTCCATTTTCAACCCAACGTTGCAAATGTTCTCTTCCAAATATCAGTTCTTTGTTTTTGTTTTTGTTTTTGTTTTGTTTTTGCTCAGCAAACAAAGCTATTATACCAACTCGAAAGGGTACATTGAGGGGGCTCGAACGACGTAAGCTAAACAAACTTACTCATTCAAGCAGAAAACCAGAAAAGGAAAAACAGGCCCCTTACAATGCCTTCCAACAGAAAGTTGGAAGAAAAAACAAGAAAGTGCAATCTGGTCTTCCAGAAGATATTTCTGAATTGAACCACTAACAATAGAAAGGAACATAGTTTTTTCTACAAAATATTTTCACATGTGGAAAAATGTTGGTCTACAATATTTTAGGTCGAGACAAATGGAGCCTAGAAACTATTTGGTAACTCCAAATATTCTAGACCAACTCGAATCCCAGATGTAATTTCTTTAAATTTCATTTGTCTCCATTTACAATCCATGGATTATGACCACTCCTCATGTCCACATAATAAAACCGTAGTAATCAAATGTTGAAACCTACTATTGCCACTAAATCTTCCAGCAGCATTGTAAACCTAACAGTGCATTTAATGTGTGACTAAATAACGCTAAATATGATTTGAAAAAGCAATAAGTGAGCTCTACGTGAAATCTTATATTGTGCTTTCCATCAATTGTTGGCCCCAACCGGCTAGTCCAGCTATTCTTAAGCCAAAAAGTAGAAGGAAATGTATCAGAAGCAGATGTTATTGATCTCTGACCTAACTGTATCATAGGATTTTAATGAGATAAAAACACTTTACCCGTGAGCTCAATTGTTCTCAAGTGAGTTCGACTTGAAACTAAATAATCCAACTTTATTGCCTCTTTTAGTTTTTGCACTTTTTAATTTGATATTCTTATGATTGGTATAGAAACCTGCTCTCCCTGATCAAATGTTGTCTTACTGATACTATGGGGAACAGATGACACATGTTTACAAGACTGCTGCTTTTATTTTTTTTCCTTTTGGCGTTGCTGCCAAAGTTTTTGAAAAAAATGGATCAGACGCGGAATGATCAGTCTTGAGAGGTTGGGGATTGAATTTTGCAAAGGACTTCCTCATGGATGTATTGCATTGATTGCTGTAGATGTTTTTGGGTTTCTTTTTCTTGGGGGGGGGGTGGGGGGGCGGGGGTGGGGGGTGTTGGAATACAACTTTGTGATATTACTTCAATTGAAGTACCTTGAGCCTTTTCACGTATGCAATCTGTTTTTTCATTTTGTTGAATATTTCTATTGGATTATGCAATTTTTTCTCCTATTCTGGTGTCCATTTTTTGCAGAACCGGTTGCTTGCTATGAACTACATAGATGAGGGAGCTGATGACAAACTATTTGAGGCTCACAGGTTCGATTAACTGTGTGCATATGACTTCTTTGAATGTGTTTGCTAAGGAAGTCAAACCAAACGAAACCGAGCCTTAAGTCCAGATTTGGCTACATGAATTCGTTGTCTCTATTGAGTGTTGCTAAAGAAGTCTTTGTTATAGATTTTGAAATTTTGTTTCTAACGAAGACAACTCCGAGCAATTGCTAGAGAGATAATTACATGAAGTGGAAGCTGGACTACTGTGTAGCATTTCCATGGCTAATTCAATTTCAAATGGATTCAATTATTTTGTATCATTAGAAGCCAGTATAGTTGCGTACCCAATTAAGGCAAACACCTGTGCTTTTTAGTGTTAATTTTTAATTCTGTTTACCTGCTTATATTGTCAGTTTTTCTCACTCGTATGCTCTTTTAAATGTCAGGCAGGAGTTGATACTTATAGTAGATTTAATCCTTGACTGAGGACTTGTGGGTCACAATTGCAAATATCATAGTGCCGTGCGAGGATCTGCTATTCTAGTAGTGTCGGAATAGATGGCATCTGTTGTCTAGATTTTCTAGGGATTAGTTCTTGTTGCTTGAAATCAGTTTTGGCAAAAGTGTCTGTAGAATTCAACTAATAAGAGGAATTGCACGAGTGGTTTGTTTAAATTTCTTGTTCTCATCCTTCTGACACTTAAATCTTTTTCAATTTTTGGGGTATTTGTTCCCTTGATTCTGCAACCTCTGACCAAAAATTAGTATTGGTGGTATAATGCATGAAAACTCTTAGGCATTTCAGAAATCATAATCTAGTGTTGACTAGGAAGAGTTGGTTGGAGAGGGAAACTTGTTTGAAAGGAATGAGATGGTGTTTTCCTGCCGTAATCTTTCTAGGAGTTTTTCATACTTGCTCCTGAAGACCTTATATATTGTTATCAACTACTTCTTGATCACAAAATATAATAAATACATCATTTAATGCTTTTCATGAATTTACATATGGAAGATCTACTCAGTTTCCCCCCTCCCATACGGGTATATTGTTTTTATGTTAGTCTTTTTATATGCAAGTAAATGACACTAAGCTTGAGTCTGTTTGTCAGGGGAATGGGCGTAAGCCACTTGGCTGTCCCATCATGGACTATATTTTTCTGTTATTAATTGGTCAATATGTTAGTTTATGTTTCAGAAGTCAGAATGTAGATTTTTATTGGGATTTTGTCTTTTTTTATGCTGCTTTGGGCTGTGTGTAAATTACGATTTATCCTTGCAGAGATTGGGGTAGGCGCTTTTTGAGGTTACATCAACAGTACAATTCATGGGAAAACCGAAAAGATCCAGAACGACCTCTCATTATTGGATATGTATCACCTGATTATTTTACCCACTCTGTATCATATTTCATCGAAGCACCTCTTGTGTTTCATGACTATGCGAATTACAAGGTGGTAGTTTATTCAGCTGTCGTGAAGGTACTCCTTTTCGCTATTGATTTATTTTTTTCCCAGAAAATTTAGAACTGTTAACATTACCCACCTATGCTTTTCAATCCTTCGGTCTTAGTATGCACCATTTTATGCTTCTTTGGGGTGTTATTTTGGAACTTGTTTGACATCTTAAATGCTTGGTTATCTTTCAGCTATTAATCCATTAGACTCTCTGTTTCCCTATCCATGCATATGCAGAATGAACACTCTACTGCCCTCTGTGGAGATGAAGTCCATGAATTTGTTCTTTTCTTTCCATGTTGCAGGCAGATGCAAAAACTAATAGATTCAGAGACAAGGTCTTAAAAAAGGGTGGAGTATGGAGAGATATTTACGGGATCGATGAGAAGAAGGTTGCGAGCATGGTTAGAGAAGATAGTGTTGATATCTTGGTAGAACTTACTGGTCATACTGCTAATAATAAGTTGGGAATGATGGCATGCCGACCTGCACCTATTCAGGTAATTAAAGAAGTGACTTATCATTATCTCCCTTAGATATATTCCTGTTGAGTTCAAGTTGCTTTGGATGAAGTGTGAATTGCTGCTGGGGGTTGTGTTGTTACATGATAAACCAAATTGATGAATAGATCATTCACAAAAGTCTATAACATAAATAATCTACATGCCTTCAGTCACATATGTTGTTACATAGGGCGACGTTCAGGCCTATTGTAGCAAGAAAACTCTTCCTGATGGAAATTGGGATTTGGGATGCTATCTTGATTTCGCCAGTAGATAAAACCCTTAATTTTGTATCTTTTCTTTCTCCATATGCCTGGTGTACAAATTGTTGGTTGTTTTTGTATCCCCAAAAACACGCACATATAGATACACTTTGGTCGTGCCAAAATAATGTACTTGCTCGGGCATATATTTT
Source organism: Rhododendron ovatum (assembly GCA_019656835.1). Classification (NCBI taxonomy): domain Eukaryota; kingdom Viridiplantae; phylum Streptophyta; class Magnoliopsida; order Ericales; family Ericaceae; genus Rhododendron; species Rhododendron ovatum. The sequence continues at coordinate 11,787,211 of CM033791.1, read as the reverse complement.
TAAATGCCTGTGTTGGATAGCATGGCAAGTCTTTGCCTTGTCTTGTGTATTGTTCCTTGGCATATCATAGGCTTAGTTGTGGCATGATCTGTGACTGTAGTGCATGTTTCCTGTTGCACAAAAGACATTGTGGCGTGCTCTGTGATGTATATTTGTTTATGCCCAATATGACTCTTCTTTAGCCTTCTCTCATGGTACATGTACTTGGGTCCATTAAAGGTGGTCTTTTGTTCAAAAACAATTTTTCCTAGGGGTATTTGTAGGGATGGCAATTTATATCGAACCGATGAGTATCTGAACCGTAACCGAAATTTTCCCTACGGGTATGGGTATGGTGGGGATAAGAAATAACCGTTCGGGTATGGTTTTGTCTGCTACACGAGCTGATCCACGAGTCAAACCGTACCCGAACCGCACTGTACAAAGAAATTACAAAATTACCCCTTTATATAAATATATAAGGATTATAAGTACTTGCAAAGTTTAGGGTTTCCCAGCCCCAAGAACATTTCCACACGGACCACACCTAGAGAAATGGCGAACGGTGCAAGAGAACTCATCTTCGCCGATCGATTTCCTCGGTCTTCTCTAATCGATTTCCTTCCTCTTATCCGTTCTTCGTTCGTTCCTCCCTCTTCAACGAAGATCGGTCGTTTGTTTTCCATTATGGTTATAGATCTGGTTTTATTTTTGAAATGTAATGTTACTCTCTCTCTCTCTCTCTCTCTCATTATTGTCATATATCTTGTTTTATTTTTGAAGACCTGAGGCTGAGGTTAGTCATTCTTCAAATAGTTCAACAAATGGAAATCGTCTCCATTTGTTTACTGGTATATCTCTTACAGACTTAAGACATGTCTATATGTGGGTCTATAGTATGTGTTTCTGTATGTATATGCTCTCATGTGGACTTGAGTTTAATTTGCTTCATCTGTTCTTTGGATGCCTGAGAAAAGCAAGGAAAATGAAAGAGCAGAGAAAATTCTGCATCTAAATTCGGTTACCCATTCGGTTCGGGGAATACCCGAATCCCGTTTGGTTTGGGTATGAGACAACTCTCCTCTCCCTATTCGGTTATCAGGGCGGATTCGGGTAGGGTAATATTTTTGGGTATCGGGAACGGATATACTCATATCCCCCCCGTTGCCATCCCTAGGCATTTGTGCACACTTCATGTGATTAAAGTAACTATTGGTGTACAAGGACAGGAATTAGTTGGGCAATGGATCTGTTGCTAGATTTCTCTTCTGGTACTTGTTTGGCTTCTTATATTCTTGTGGCCCCTCTTTGATAGGTGACTTGGATCGGCTACCCAAATACAACTGGTTTGCCAAGCATTGATTATAGAATCACTGATTCACTGGCAGACCCTCCTGACACAAGACAGAAGTAAGTTATATTATTTCATCTTTTATTCCTAGGGACTATTTGAATTTCCAATGTGAAGTATACACAATTGTACTTTTGAAATGACAGGCATGTTGAGGAGTTGGTTCGCTTACCAGATTGCTTCCTTTGTTATACACCATCCCCTGAAGCTGGGCCCGCAACTCCAGCTCCTGCTCTTTCCAATGGCTTCATTACGTTCGGTAGCTTTAACAATCTAGCGAAGGTATTGAGTAGGGTGGAACATGGAGTTTTTTCTAATTGTATATTTGATAAATAATGAAATCCGTATATTCACTTGTGAACTTTGACCTTGTGATTTTTCCCTCTTATCAGATCACGCCTAAAGTGCTACAAGTGTGGGCAAGAATTTTGTGTGCAGTTCCGAACTCTCGACTTGTTGTTAAGTGTAAGCCTTTCTGTTGTGATAGTGTAAGGCAGAGATTCCTTTCAACACTGGAGCAGTTAGGATTGGAATCCTTACGGGTTGATCTTTTGCCCCTAATTCTTCTCAACCATGACCATATGCAAGCATATGCTCTCATGGACATAAGGTAGTACTTTGTTCTTTTATTGCTTTTCTAAGAACGAAAATTCATTCCACATTTTTTCTTGTGCTCCTTAAAATGGTCACGAACCTGATCTACTGCCTAGAGAACCCACTCTAAATGGACACTATTTTCTGTGGTGTTAGATAATACTATCTTCATCTATAGAAGCTATTGATTTTTTTTAACAAGTAAAATAAAAAAACAATAGAAGCTATTGATATGGACACTTCACTTAATGGATGTACTTGTGTAGGAATTAAAAAAAGAAGACAACACGTAACCTCATTCAATCAAAATTTCTTTGAACTTTCTAGGGGTGCCTTTTCTGTTAAAATGTATGTGACTACGAGTGTATATATGGATGTTTAGCAAGCATTTTGGCATCAATACGTTATTCTCTTCTATTTAAGATTAAGAAAATTGTTGTCTTTATAATTTACCTGTCTCCTCTTGTCCAAAGAAACTGATTTATCTATCTGTGGACCTGTGGTTTGATTTATTTACCTCCTTGCGCAATATATTGTTGAGCTGGAACAGATGGTTGTATTTCTAGATAAGAGAAGTTTGTATCCTATTGAGGACATTGATAAGGTTTTCCTCACGTTTCTTGTAGTTTGGATACTTTCCCGTATGCTGGGACAACTACTACTTGTGAATCTTTGTACATGGGAGTTCCATGCGTCACCATGGGAGGTTCAGTGCATGCTCATAACGTCGGCGTGAGTCTTCTCAATACAGTCGGTGAGGAGCATCCCTTCCTAGTACCTTTCTTGGCATAGTAGCCCTTCTCTTCTTCTGTTTAGAATTGGTTGTTCATTAGTCCTATATTTCCTACTTTGGACATGCAAGTAAATTTTTAACACATTTTTCCCAAAGCAGTTCTCCTTTCTAAAGCTCAGCAAGTGTATTCAGATCTAATCACGTATCTCTTTTGGTTGTGTGCATATGTATCTTCTTGTTTTTCTTCTAATTTCGTGAGTCTTCAACTTTTTTTAATTACCATAGCATACATTTAGTTAGGGAGATTTTTAGAATATGTATTGAATTCCCCCTAAGGTTCTAATTATTCTTTTATTGCCTCTATATTTCATCATGATTCCCCCTGTGCGGAAGTTCAATTTTGTCTGTGCGTTGAAGCATGTACGTAGTAAAATTAATTAACCAGATCCCACCTAACATTGATGTTCTGTCTATTGTATCCAGGGTTAGGCCATCTGGTTGCCAAAAATGAAGACGAGTATGTCCAATTGGCACTGAATTTGGCCTCAGACGTAACAGCTCTCTCTAACTTGAGAATGGATCTAAGACGCCTCATGTCTAAGTCCCCCCTTTGCGACGGTTCAAAATTCACTCTTGGTCTGGAGTCATCATACCGGAACATGTGGAGAAGGTACTGTAAAGGTGATGTGCCATCTTTAAAACGAATGGAATCCTTAGACGAGCCATCTGTGAAGCTCTCTGAGCCAACAAAGACAACCACCTCTAGAGAAAGCCCTATAGAATCAGTCAAGACAAATGGATTCACTGTGGGGTCGACTTTTATGTTGAATCTCTCCTCTTGTGAAGAAAACGGGGCCCAGTTGACTCAGACAGCTAACTCAGGCAAGTTGAGCTGAAATTGAATTTGACAGATGAGTTTATGAGGTATTTATAGAGGCATGCATGGTTCTGTTCCCCATTGGAATTTGGCCTTCTGTATCATATATATTAATGGAGGCTTGATCTGCCGAAGTCGAGGCTAGAGTTAAACTAGAGCGGCGACAACTTGCTGCATTGGATTGAAGTTTTTGGGAAGAGAGTGATGGCTATAGTTTCGGTTTCTAGTTCTGTCCGTTCAATATAGAATTGTAGTGTATTGCAATGTGGTAAGAATGCTTTGCAATCTCATACTAGACGTGTCTCTTCTTTCTTTTCTTTTTTTTTGTCCTGCATTATAGATCCTAGCGTGGTTTGTAAAATATAAGGTGATTCTTATTTTCTATTCTTCAAAATAGCTTGCTTTTTAGTGGAAGAATTCGAGTTGGATGTGAAGGCCTCCTGATCTCAGTTGCAAAGTTTGATGATATAGGAGATTCTGAGGTCGTGTATATGGCGATTGATGGAGTGACTCCAAATTGTTGCAGTCAAGTTGCAGTGTTTTTGGTTTTGCTGGTGTAAATTTTGGTGGCAGTCACATGATTTGGGAGTCAGCATATGCAGGAATTATGTTGTTGTTGTTGTTGTGTGTGTGTGTGTGTGTGAGAGAGAGAGAGTGATGACAATCACTTCAATCAGAGATTCAATGAAAGAATTGATGTTAAAATGGCCGTGCCAAATTTATGCAATCATTCTACCTCTACACCTAATTACACATCCAAGCTCACAGTAAGGGTGGAATCTGCACAAATTTTACTCCTATTGTGTGTAAATTTCACCTCTATTGTGAGTGTGAGTGTGAGTGTGTAAGTGGGCATGGAGTTAGAGTTTTCAAAATTTATTTCCTTTCTATGACGGAGAGGATGGTTTTTCTGACAACAGAGGGCCAGGCCTAGGCCTCTGTTGTATGTCTCTTGCTGGGAAGTCAGAAAGTCTACGGCCACCGAAGGCAAAATGCGGTGGCCGGCCACCGCACGCCGTGACGGCCCACTCCGGTTCCCACAGGGACGACCGGTCACCGCACGCCTTGATGGCCCACTCCGGGCCCCGCAGGGACGATCCAAGCCGTCCAATAATTTTAAAGAAAAAAACTGAGTGGATCACGCGAGAAATCAGCTTAATCCGATATGTGTAGGTGCTCGGATCAAGCTTTTCATCTTTGGAAAATCGGAAAACCAATCTTTCCATTTTTTTTTATTTTTCAAAGATGAGAAGCTTGATCCGAGCACCTACACATATTGGATCGAGCTGATTTCTCGCGCAACCCACTCGGTTTTTTAAAAAAAAATTGTTGAACGGATCGGATCGTCCGTGCGGGGCCCAATGGCATGCGATGGCCGGCCACCGATATTTCCTGCTGTGGCTGTAGTCTTTGTGCTGGGAAATATAGAAGACAAGAAAGAAAAGCAAATTTTCAATGGGGTTTAGGGTGTTCCGATTTCTGAAAAAATGAACTTTTTGAAAAAAAAGGCAATTTCAAGCTAAAAAATCATGTGTTTACGAAAATAATTTTTCTATCAATATGGATCTTATTTGATAGATCTCATTAAGATATTTTAAACGGTGCCAAAAAAATTAAAAAAACATTTTTCATATTCATTATATTTGAGTTTGAAATTACCTTCGTTTAAAAAAAAAGAATTTTTTGCAAAAGTGGAACACCCTCTGCCCCTGAGTCTGTCAATAAGTTAAAAAATAGCAATGCTCCTCTACCGGTTGGTATTATTTTGACTAATTTGACACAATCTCAAATCAAGACCATTGAATCAAACTCATCTCTCTTTTTAACACAAATCAAATGGCTGGGATCTGATGTGAGAGAAATGGAAATAGCCAGCCAGATAGGCACCAAAGACGACATTTGCCATTTTTTGGCACAATGGGTGGACTTCGATTTCACCCAAAATAATCCAAATTATGGCTGTGGTGCCAATGCTTAAGCTGCTAAATGGCTAAATGTCTTCGGACAATTGTCGTTCACTTGACTGAAGTATAACTTTCCACTGTGATTTTTCCTTCCCATTGGAAATAGGGAAATTGGGGTAGGGAAAGGTGCAGTTTACGGAATGGGGATGTTGCCGAATAGCACCCTGCAAAGCGGGTGCAGAGTAGCCGACCCAGCTGTTCATTTCAACTATCGACGGCTCGGATCCTAACCGAGCAATAAACGGTTCAAATTTCAATCCAAATCGTCCGTGCTAAGATGCATTTTGCAAGGATGATCCCCTATACGAACTTGGACACAAGACCACCAAATGACTTTTCCATATGCGAAACACCTCTCCAACTACTTTCATTTCCAGCAAGTCTTTTCTAAGCAGAGAAAAGAGCCTTCTCTTCTACAATAGTGGAATAGTGTGGGGTGGTTGTTTAGTTGATGGATTAAGGGAATGAAGAGTTGTTAATTAAAACAAATATAAGTATACTAATAATCAATCTTGCCTGCCTATTTGCAATTATCATAGTCAAGTAATTAGAGGAGTGGGCGTCACTAACTCATTTAGTTAGCTATATTTGTTTGACCCTCTCTCCAATCTCTACTCAAACTTCTCTACTTTAGGGTTGGAGGGGTGACCAAATATTATATTCAACCATATAAAGAAATGTTATCAACAACTCTTCTTGCTCCATCAACACAAGAATATAACACGTACACTTGCACAATTCTATAACTCTGCATGCAAAGTCCTATTTACCAAACCCACTGCAGATCACTATATAAGGCTTCCCATCTAGCCCTATTCTCATCACACTCTCTCTCTCTCTCTCTCTCTCTCTCTCTCTCTCGAAAATGGCTGATTCAACGAGGGTCGACGTTGCAGATACAGAAACGACGAGCAGAGAAGCGAAGGGAAAAGCTCCTCTTTTGGCAACTCCTCCCGGGCTAGTTGCCAAAGGAATGGCAGCATTAAGGGGGCATGAGGATAACAGAGGAGGGTATAAGAGGGGGATTGCAATATTGGACTTTGTTTTAAGGCTAAGTACGCTTGCGCTTGCCATAGCTGCAACAGCTATAATGGGGACTACTGATCAGACTCTCCCCTTCTTCACTCAATTCTTCCAGTTTCAAGCCAGCTACGACGATCTACCGGCTTTCCAGTACGTAAGAGTTTCTTACAGAATAATGCTATAGAGACATAATTATTATGTGAAATGCCGTATACAATTATATGTTGCAGTCCTTTTACACGAACGGTTCTTCTATATATTAACAGAACCTTTCCTCCTAATGGTGTCATGCATGTATATATCCATGGTGTTTATCTGTATTTGCAGGTTTTTCGTGGTGGCAATGGCAATAGCTTGTGTCTACCTTGCCCTCTCCATTGCTTTCTCCATTGTTTGCATAATCCGACCACATGCAGTGGGACCAAGGTTGCTCCTTATCTTCTTCGACATAGTAAGTCCCTTCATCAATATATCAGGCCATTATTACCTCTTACTTGTTTCCTATATATATATATATATAGTTTTGTTTGAACTAAACTCTATACGTTGTGTTGCAGGTGACGCTTGTTTTGACCACTGCAGCGGCTGGATCATCCGCGGCCATAGTTTACTTGGCTCACAAAGGGAATTCAAGCGCGAACTGGCTAGCGATATGCCAGCAATTCGACAACTTCTGCCAGAAGACCAGCGGAGCCGTGGTGGCATCATTCGCCGCGATGCTTGGCTTCATGTTCTTGGTAGTGTTATCTGCTGTTGCTCTGAAAAGACATTAAGAAGATATGGAGCCGAATCGATCGCATGAGTTGGTTTTGGCGGTCCATGATTGTGCTTTATCATTTGCATGTGTTTGTTTCAAAGTTCTATTTTCTAATGTGGGATGGGTGAAAAAGAACAAGGATGAAGTGTAATTTGCTTTAGTTTTCGTACCAAGTGTGCAATAGAGGAATTGTATTTGACCTTGTTAAGAATAGAATAATAAGGGATTGTGTGATGCAGTTTTTACTTTACTGTATACTTGACTAGCGTTTGTGCCTCTTCAAGGCCGGCCCAACCCCAAGGCTTAAGAGGCCTAGACCTTAGGCATCTTAAAAATGTAAAATTTTTGGGACACTTTACTAATTTTTCTTTTTGAATTTGAGTAGAAGTCTTTTTTAGTCCAATAGAAGAAAAAAAAAAGGCCCAATATGAAATACAAAAAAAGACTCAGTTGTGATTCTATGAATCAATGGTAATAAAAAATGACCCAAACCGTGATAACAAAAAAAAGGCCCAATCTCTTAGAATAAATACATAGTTTTACGAATAACAAAATATTATGTACTAATTAACAATTAGATTGCTTGTTTTGAGATCTTTGTTAGGTTTGTTGGCTTCGGAAACTACCTACTTTATATAGATATACGTATTTTTATATTTTTGTAGTGACCCAACCCGGCCTTATAATTTGTTTTTGTCGTGTATTAGTCAAAGGGATTTAATACTATAGTTTGTTTTCTCGTATTGTGATTGTTTGTTTGTTTTTTTTGTAAAAACCGTCAAGCGTTTAGAGCATCATTCTTAGAATAGGCCATGGGCATCGGCCCTGTGCCCGTTCAATGTACGGGATAAAAAAAATCACATTGGTTTTTTTCGGTTCTACATAACGAACGGGCATAACGTGATAAAAAAAGATAGTTTAATACTCTTTCGGACTTGTATTCGATACATGCTAGCATTGGTCTCATTCTATACACGGAAAAACATGTGTGGTGAAAAATAAATTGGAGTACAACGTAACAGTACCCTGCAGGGGTCATAAAATAATTTTTCCTCCATATTCAATCCCCAAGTCTCTCTCCCTCCCTCTCCCACATTCCCCTCTCTCCCCACTTTCCCATGCTTCACTCTCCTTATTTTTTATATAAAAAAAATGTAGAAAATTAGGATTGAAGATTTGTAAGCTTTTGAAGGAAAAAACACATTTACATAGGATATTGATAGATATATAGAGAGATTCGTTTCTTCCTAATTTGTTTATCTTTTGTCGGATTCATATGTTTTTTAGATTGGTAATATATATCTTTTGAATTACAATATCGTATTTGATCTTAAAATATTTATTTAGTAGAGTCAATTAAGGTACTATCACATTAACATCCATAGTGCATTACAAACGTATTATAAAATAATCTAAATGTAAATAAACTTTTTATTTGATTACAATAAAATTAGGACAAACAATTTCGGAGGGGTGAGTCAATGATCATATAATGAGCTTGCGCGTGCTTAAGTCGGAGCGCGAAGGTGCCTTTCAAGAATATTCTAAACTATTACTCTTTGTCCCTTTGTAAGTGTTTATCACTGTTCTACGTGTCGTTTTCAATTGTTTATATTTTTCAATGTATATGATTAAAAATGTGTCATATAAATCTTATTTGATATATCTCAATTATATTTATGAGACAACGTCGAAAGGTATAAGCCATTGAAAATGATACACATAGACACTTAAAAAGGAATAGAGAGAGTAAAATTTATGAGAGTAAGGATTATGAGCTTAAGTGAAGAGAAAAATTAAGAGCACGGTTGGAAAGATTGAGAATGCGGGCAAAGGCCAAATTGAAAGGATTGTAAGAGGAGTTTCTACTAAATTATATAGAATAAATAGAATAAAAAGCCTATGGTTTTATGGATTTCTGGATAAATCATTCTCCTCGCATACATTAACTAAAATATCATTTAACAGAAACAAATTGACTATTGTCACTAGTAATTCACATTACCCTATTTTCATAAGCACACTCTTTTTGTTCTCTTGTAATGTGAATTTAAAAAATTAACCTTTCACTTGTATATTTTTCATATTTGAAAGGATAACATTGTACATTCACATAAGACCAAAAAAAGGAGAGTGTTGATTAAAAAAATGTGAAAATCACTTCCCTTGTCATTTTAGCGTGAAGCAAAAAATACAGTGGGAGGTACTCTAAAGTAAGGTTTTGAATCCCATACTGTATCAACCGGTATATATTAATATTGACCAAATCCTATACCCTATACCCTAAATTCATTCTGGCTCAAATATCAATCGGTACTGGCCATACCAGACGATACCGAATTAAATCTTTATTTATTTTTCTTCTTCCATTATCAGTCAATACCGAATGTTATCGGTAAAATACTGAATGATACAGGACGATACCTGACAATATCAAACTTATATTCAAATTCATTTTCCTTTTTTAAAATTGAAGATATTACACTAAAATTCTTTTATGTAAAAAAATAACAATAATAATCAACGATATAGATCCAGTATCACACCTATAACAAATTAACAATAAATATATACTCTCTCCATCCCTTTTTAAATGTCCTGTTTCGTAATTTCAACTTATTAAAAAGACACATCATTATACCTTTCACATTAACTTTTTCCTCTACTTTTTCTGTTTACCATCATCATTACACTTTTACTCATTAACTTTTCAAAATGGAATCTAATTTTAGGGACAAAATAGACAATACACTAATTTTTACCCACTAACTTTACAAAATCGACACTTATTAAGGGACAGTATAAAATAAAATACTGAACACAAAATAAGGGAAGGAGGGAGTACAAGACTACCTTACTAGCGTAGTTAAGAAACCGATACTTTAACCGGTATACTATTCTCAGACTAGTAGATTCTAGAGGCCAGTCTGTAGTCATTCTCAAGGACACGATCCGCTCCATTTCGGAAGCTCCCCACTCCCAAGCACCAACTCCCTAGGACTATCCTTTCTGAGCAGTTCTAGTAAAAGTTTTTGACCCGCAAATCCACCCCCTCCTCTCTCTCTCTCTCTCTGTCTCTCTCTGTCTAAGCCCCCACTGCTACCAAGCTCTCCATCTCCCTCTCTCTCTCTCTCTCTCTCTCTCTCTCTACACTGGATCTGTAACTGGATCAGAACAGTAATCTCTCTCCAGTTGTACTCCGTCTAGTGTTTAGGGTTTCCACCACCGCAAAAAAAAAAAATGTCTCAGACCGGTAAATTGATGCCGAATCTGGACCAGAACAGCACCAAAGTACTCAACCTCACCGTCCTCCAGCGAATGGATCCCTACATCGAAGAGATCCTGATCACAGCCGCCCACGTCACCTTCTACGAATTCAACATCGATCTCAACCAATGGGTTTGTTTTACTATTTGCTTGTTGGACCAATTTACTTCGAAATCTTTAGGTTTAGAGTTATCTTCGTCTTTGGTGCGATCGGTTTGATTAGGTTTTTGTTTTTGTTGATTTGTTGGTGTTTGGTTGCAGAGTCGCAAGGACGTGGAGGGGTCTTTGTTTGTGGTCAAGAGGTAAGGGTTATATTTGGGATTTGGAAATTGAAGTTGGGGAAGTTAATTCACCTTGTTTGGTTCTCATTTTTGAAAGTTATTTTTTAGTGATAATGAGTGGAGTGAGTTAGAGAGAAAAAGGTATTGAGAAGCTTGTAGAGAGGAAAATGAGATGAGAACCAAACAGGATGATGATGTGGATTTTAAGTGAAGGCATGTGATGTTCAATTTCCACAATAGAAATTATAGATTTAAAACTGGCTGCTACGTAGCGGTTTTTCAGACCTCCGGTACCGCAACACCCCGCTTTACCGTTACTGCCCCATATTTACACCCATATCGGCTGGTTTCCGCTACATATTGCTTCATATCCGATTTTTTGCCCGCTACACGACCACTACGGCCGCTATGTTACCACTAGCTTTGGTGCCAAAAACGATTTAAAAAATCCACAACCGCTACACCCAGTTCCCACTACTTATCAAACGATACTCCAGCTGCCGCTACACAGTCCGCTACCACTATCTAAAACTGTAGAATATACATGAGTTTTAGCAGTGTTCTAAAAGTCAGCCTATGTGGCCGACTAGCCTCCGCCTAGGGGCTAGGTGGTGGTCTAACACCTAGATAGGTAGCCGACTAGTCGGGCGCCTAGTTCCCACCTTGGTGTTAGGCGCCCCTTTTCCGGTTGTCCAGCACCTAGATTAGGTAGCTGACTAGTCGAGTGCCTAGTTCCCACCTTGGTGCTAGGCGCCCCTTTTCCGTTTGACTAACTCCTAGCGATTTTTAGAACATTGGGTAAATTAGAATGGAGATGGATTCAAACTGTAAGTGATCTGTTCTTTTTTGGATTATGATACAACTACAATTGCTGATATGATGGCAAGTTCATCATGAATCGTGAGAGACCTCAGAACTCGATGTATAAATCCCAATCCAAACTATTAAACCTAATATTGGAGCTGAATAGTGATGTCAGTTTTGTTCTTTTGAAATCTACAGTTATCCAAATTCCAAAGTCAAACAGATCCTAAATGTAGCATCATCGATCAATCCATGCCATTAGACCCTTGATCTTTCATTAGCTGTCACACCATTTTTCTGGGAGAGACTTTAATTGCAGATGAATTGTGTGCAGCCCTGCAGCTTTATGGAAAATTTTCTAATGTATTGTGGTTGCCAATGCTGGTATTTGCAGGAACACTCAGCCTCGGTTTCAGTTCATTGTCATGAACCGGCGAAATACAGGTTTGGTCTTTTGCTCTACGTTGGTGGGTTTGACTCTCTTTATGTTATTAATGTTGAGAGAAAGAATCAATTTGATTATTGGACAGAATGAACTTTGGGTTCGTTGTGTGACAGGGACATAATGTTAATGAGTAATCTTATACAGTGAAGAAATATAAGATCTGGAATTGTTGTCAGTGTTATTAGGGTTGTTGCTTCGTCTTAGTGATTTTCTTTCAATCTTCATTGGTATCTTTTTATTTCTTTCCAATTCCTCTTGCCAAGTCGAATTCGATAATTATAAAATTTGGGGCCAAAAGTTAAAATCGTACAGAACCGGCGAAAAAAGGTGTGAGAAAAGCTACTATAACGTAAGACATTCCAAACATAGGCATGATCCAGTTTCCATTGTCGAATTTTGATGTTGGTTGATTGCCAAATCTTACATGAAACTGTGAAAGGTTTTCCTTGTTTGATGATTGCTAAGCTACACATAAAATACATGGCTCTGGATGATCTTCTGTGAGCCTAACTTTGGATGACAAAAGGAAGTGTTTGTCATAGCATTATATTTCAGCAAGGTGAATGGGAGTTTGGTGAATTATTGGAACAGAGTATGCTTCCTTGGCAGCATGCATTTGGAGACATCTACCATCTTTGCATTTGCAATAAATGGTCTTAACTTGTCTTTCATTATCGCACAGATAACCTTGTAGAGAACCTCCTGGGTGATTTTGAGTTTGAGCTTCAAGCTCCATATCTTTTGTACCGGAATGCTGCCCAAGAAGTTAATGGAATTTGGTTCTACAATCAGCGGGAATGCGAGGAAGTTGCAAACCTCTTCAATAGGTATTTTATTGTTTTTCCATCTTTCAAAAGTGTGCTACATGTAACCCTCCGAACAATTAATTTTTTCTTATACATTTGTTAGTTGATATTTTGAACTGAGATTAACTGAAGTCGTGTCGTGTTTGTATAGTTTTTGGAGTACACGTGTAAGTCAGATTTAGGTTGGACTTTTTATGGCAGTCCTCTCAAAGAACCAACCATGCCTGTGTCATGCTTCAAGTATCCTAAGCCCGGACAAAGGAGGCTCAAGAGGGTTGTTAGGTAGCTAACAGCCAACACGTGGAGAACCTCATTAGATCCTTATGACACGTATGTGATTATGAATATGACCCTTGATAGAGCCCAACTGATTGGGATTTAAGGCTCTGTTTGGTTTGCTATGGTTTTCTCTTAAAGAACCACTCACGGGATTGGAAATCAAACATTCGGCTTTGCACTGCTTGAATCTCCTTATTTATTGGAGTATCAAATGATATCATAAGCTTTATTCCCTCAGTAGGTCTGGACTTAAGATTATTGCGTTTGGATGTGTGTATTAGAAGATTGAATATAAGAATAAGGGAAGGAAATTGGATTCTGAAGTTAAGCCTTTTGTGTGGAGTTTATTGGTCGAGTTATAGAACCAAACTGATGTTAGCTTCATGGTTGGCAAAGCAATTACTATAACCAACCCCGCCTAATGAAGTACAGCTCTTACATGTTTTTCTTCAAACACGTATTGGGCCACTAAGTGTATTGATTTTGTTTGCATTGACCATAGGAGTAGGAAAGAAAGAGAAGGTTGGGAAAAATAAATACAGAGAAAGATGATAGGGGCTGGAGATTGGGTCCAGTTTCCTCGTGACTTGGACGACAGAAGTATTGTAAAGCTGGTTGTTAGGTCATATGTAAAGCTGGTTGTTCTTATCTTTGTTGTAAAGCTGTTTTTTCTTAGGAAGTACTGGCGATTTTGCAAGTTTGGTGATTAATGCTGTTAGTGTCAATTCTGTGTGGTTGTAGATAAAGAAATTAATGGTTAGCAGAGAACTAATACCTAACGACTTGCTTTTGTACTTGTAACTTACTGGGTACTTGTACTTTCCAGAGTACTTCTAAGTACGTATTGGTACTCCAATCACCTGCCAAAATTTTATGTGATAGTTTTTGTCATACCTAAGAAGTACCCCAATACATATTCAAGCCGTACCCAGAAAGAGATGAAGCTAAGTTGATAAGACTAATTTGTTATGCTCAGTATGATCGAAGAATAAAGTGTTGGAGTTTGTCCCACATCAGTTAATTATCTCCAAAACTAATATATGAGCCTGGGCGGCCTCTCTACTCTTTGGCAATTGGTTTGGAGTTGGATACTTTAACATGATATCAGAGCTAGGGTTTTGGAGAATTTGTTCCCCGTGTTTGTGCCATAAGTGCACTGTTATTTGTTGTGATCCAAGTGTTAGATCCTTTGTTTACCTCTACACGTGCGAGTCGGGGGTCGCACGTGTGGGGTAGTGTTGAAGTTTGTCCGGCATCGGTTAATTATCTCCTCCAAAACTAGTATATGAGCCTAGGTGGCCTCTCCACTCTTTGCCAATTGGTTTGGAGTTGGATGCTTTAACTTAAAGATTTTGGTGTGTGGGTTCTTTAGTGTAATGAGATTAAAATCTTAGTCCTACATCAAGTTTGGTGTTAAACTGTTATTCGATGTTGGATTCTTAATTGCCCAAGTCATTTTAACCAGAAAGAGATGAAGCTAAATGGATAAGACTAATTTTTTTATGCTCAGTATGATCGAAGAATAAAGATTTTAATGCATGGGTTCTCTAGTGTAATGAGACTAAACTCTTAGTCCTACATCAAGTTTGGCGTTAAACTGTCATTTGATGTTGGATTCTTAATCGCCCAAATCATTTTAACAATTTCCTCTATTTAAGTCTACCCTAGCCGTATCCTCTCCCTGAATTTTTAAAGTTTGGCTGCATCGGTGTACCTTTATCGTACCAGTACCCGCACACGTGCTTCTTTGCTAAAGGGCTTTGAATTCTATTCTATATTTATTATATGTGGTTGGACTAGCATGTTTTATTGGAAAGCATTATATCACTACGCAGCGAATTTTTTTTAATAGCTTGTGCCTTTTCTCTTTCAGGATACTCAGTGCATACTCAAAGGTCCCTTCGAAGCCAAAATCTCCAAATAAAAGGTAATGAGTGATTTCATATAGCGATGATGGCTTAATTACTCATTGGCTTCATATTTTTTTATCATTGTGATTTGCCAAATGTGTTTCTTGGACAAAGTGCTTTAATCTTGGTTTTTTTGCTCAATTGAACAAATTAGTTATCTTGTCATCCATTGGCAAATATCATGATTCGTTGATTATTTTCCCTAGTTGATACTTCAGAAGACACCAACAATATCGGTTTGGTTTTGTCATGTATATCTCCTCGTCGTCTTCTTCCTCTTCTTCTTTAAAGTTGTTGAGTTTTGTCACTTTGTCAAATCTTGATGTGCCATATTATGGTGCTAATTTGTTGCTTCGGTTATTTCTTCTTGTTTATAGATGATATTCTGTTTTAATCCTTGTTTTTAACTTCCTTTACCTGTTTTCATTTTATATCTGATATACAGTGAGTTTGAGGAACTTGAAGCAGTCCCAACCACTGCAGTGATTGAAGGGCCACTGGAACCATCATTTACTGCCCCCACTTCCGCTGATGTCCCTGAAGATTCTTCCTTTGTGAACTTCTTTAATGTATGTATTCTAATTTGACCCTCATTCTACTTCTAGTTACAATGTTTGTCTCTTTCCTACTAGAGCCCCCATAATGGGAACTGAATGGGGTATGGCTATTTGACAAAGCTTGATTGTGGATCTCTCTCTCTCTCTCTCTCTCTCTCTCTCTCTCTCTCTCTCTCTCTCACATGTTTTTGAATGTAACCATTGAAAAAGTAGTGATGTGTCCTAAAGAGATGAAAGTGGTAAGGTACAGAAAGGTTTTTTGTTTATACGTACCCACGACGTCTGTGCAGTTGCCGATTGTTTTGTATCAATAACAGTTTATTTTATTTAGTAGTTTATAATGCTGGAGGTGTTGTTCATTGAAGCTGCATATTACGCAGCCTGTGTACTATGTAAGACGCTTTGCATTACACATGCACGTCGCCTTGTCACTCTTGATGCCTCCCATCCGTTGTAACTGAATTTCTTCATTTTTATTCTGCTTATGTATTTCCTTGGATTGTCAATACATGGTAATGTGCGAATTTATTTGAACTTTCTTATTGCAGACGGCTGTGAATATCGGTAATAACACTCCCGGTATATTACACTCTGGACAACCCTACCATATTTCTCCCAACCTTCCTTTATCAACTCACATTCCTAGTGTTGCTCCCTCCCCTATTCCGGTCCTTAATGTGCCATCTGCTCCTTACTCAGCTTCATCCGCACCTCTGGTCCCACTACACGACACCCCTGACTCAATTAACAATCGGGTCACCAATCTCGTCAAGCCCTCTTCTTTCTTTACTCCCCCTTCTTCTTCTGCCCCTATGTTGATGACTCCACCTCTATCTTTATCTTTTCCAACTTCGTCGTTTCATCCCCCTTTGAATCAACAACAACGTCCCCATGGTACTCCAGTGCTTCAACCCTTTCCACCACCCACACCCTCGCCATTACTAACTCCTGCTTCTGCTACGGCTCCGAATCACGGGCCAGCTAGCAGAGAGAAAGTTCGCGATGCGCTTCTAATGCTTGTTCAGGTATTTCTTGCTCCCTCTTCCTTTTTCTTTTCTTTTCTTTTTTTTTGAGATGTTTTTTAGTGGCCATTCAGAAATGTCCATCATGTAAAACCAAACCAAACCTTACCTAGCACGCGTTTGGAGCGAGTTTAACTTTTCACTTTTCTTTTTGCATTTGTTTTCATCTTTGGTGGAGTTTTTTAGGTCATCATTTTAGGATTAGTGATTCCTCTCGACAAAAGGACTCAAAAAAGCAAAAGAGTATGAACCAAATTTGAAATGAGTTCAAAAGAAAATGAAAAGATCAAATAAGCTGGAATATTGACTTTGTTGCTCACATTTTTTTTAAAAACTTTTCGGCTTCCTCCCATCATACCAAACATTCAAACAAAAAGCTGGAGAAAATGCCATTGGAAAAGTTAGGCCTGAATTATTTACCATTGGATGTGTCATTTTCCCAGGACAATCAATTCATCGACATGGTCTACCAAGCATTGTTGAAAGTGCACCAATCGTGACTTTGTTCCCTCCTTAGTGGAGGGTTTTCTAGTTATGCTCACAATTTTTTTTAAACTTTTCAGCTTCCTCCCATCAAACCAAACATTCGAACCAAAAACTGGAAAAACTGCCATAGGAAAAATTAGGCCTGAATTATTTACCATTGGATGTGCCATTTTCCCAGGACAATCAATTCATCGACATGGTCTACCAAGCATTGTTGAAAGTGCACCAATCGTGACTTTGTTCCCTCCTTAGTGGAGGGTTTTCTAGTTATGCTCACAATTTTTTTAAAACTTTTCAGCTTCCTCCCATCAAACCAAACATTCGATCCAAAAACTGGAAAAACTGCCATAGGAAAAATTAGGCCTGAATTATTTACCATTGGATGTGCCATTTTCCCAGGACAATCAATTCATCGACATGGTCTACCAAGCATTGCTGAAAGTGCACCAATCGTGACTTTGTTCACTCCTTAGTGGAGGGTTTTCTAGTTATGCTCACAATTTTTTTTAAACTTTTCAGCTTCCTCCCATCAAACCAAACATTCGAACCAAAAACTGGAAAAACTGCCATAGGAAAAATTAGGCCTGAATTATTTACCATTGGATGTGCCATTTTCCCAGGACAATCAATTCATCGACATGGTCTACCAAGCATTGCTGAAAGTGCACCAATCGTGACTGCTACAACATCGAGTTGGGTTATGTCTATAGACCAAGAGAGTACATGATGCATGTAGGATCGGATCTGTACATATGTTGTTTACTCGGCTCATGTGATTGGAAGTTACTACGCTAATCCTCTTTGAAGATTTCACCTGCCTGGTTTGTTCAATATGTTACATTTCATTACCTTTTTCTGCGCTGTTGAAATCTGATGTTTGTTATAGCAGACTTGGGTAATCCCAATTCCAGTTGATTAGAGCATTCCAAATGCATGATGTCAGTTCTGTAGAGTTTTCTGGACTCAGCTAGAAAATAAACTTGTCTGGAGTAGATTTTGCATGTTTGACAATTTCCAAATTTTGGTAATTTCTGTTTTTCTTTTTCTGGATTTATATAAGTGGAACTGTGAAATGCAAAGAAAAGGGTGGGGTTATTGGGTCTTTACTTGCATTCTTTATACCCAATATGGTGGAAGTTCTTTTTTTTTTTTTTTTTTTTTCTCTGTGGTGTACGTACTGTTTAGCTGTAGCGGTTTGTATGTGTTGATCGAAAATGTTATGAAACATGACAATTTTCCAGGAAAGTGAACATGAAATTGAAATGAATGACCAAGACAACCGTGAATCTCAGCCTTTTTTTTTGGTTTTTTGACAATTAATTATATTAGAAACATGGCATTAAGAGAATGTTGCCCGAATACAATAGAATCTTAGCCATTTATTTCAGTTTCATGTTCACTTTCCTGGAAAATTTGTGTGTTTCCTATCAATCCTCGTATAAGTAGAAGATGGTCAAAGGGAATGGAGGGGAAGAAAATGTATTAGTGTTTTAGTTTAGCGGAAACAGCTTAGCTAAAGGCTATAAGTTGTGAAAAAAAGATAGTGGGAGTAAGCCCTAATTCTTTGCAAGATATCCTCGTCAAGGAGTGGATCCAAGGGTGTTGTTGTGCACCATCGCACTACACATGTAGTGTGGTTGATCTGGCCATCCATCTCAGCAATGGATGGTTTGGATTTGAAGGAGTTCGAATTGAATTCAAGCCGTTCATGTCAAGACGGACGGTCGGATTGACCGCACGACACGGTGTAGTGCGGCTGCCGAACTACAGCCCCTCCCAATCCCATCTAAGATAGGTGAACATAAAAAGAGTGGGAGATAGATACCGACATTTTCTCTTTTTTTTCCTGGTCTTTTTTCTTGCCATGAATATTAAACCTAATGTTAAATATATGATAGTTTCATCCATATAATGAACTTTTCAAAAAAGTTTGGATGGGCAGGTATTAGCTTTTCTTTAGAATCGTTGGGTGGATGAACTTAACTAATTTTGAAGAATTTTAAGAAATTTTGAAACTTGAGAAGGGCGGTCATCCGGGTTCATCCACATCTCGATTTATCATTTTACAAATAAAAGGTACTTCAATTCTTTAGCTTTACGTTTAACCAAAAGTTACAACAATATAGTAGTACTATTTGTTTGGGAATAAACTTTTTCAGTTTTTCGTTTATTGTTTTTTGGTAGCCAACCTTTTTCAGCTTATTTTCAAGCTTTTGCCTTCATTAAAAGTATCTTTGAATTTTACCAAATTTCTTAACTTCTCCGTGCTTCTAGACTAGACCTTAATTAAAAAAAGAAATGCAACAAATTTTAGTTCAGGATTTTTTTTGTTTCAATGAAATTTCAAAATACTCATTGATTGTTTTTTTTTCCCCTTTGATTGAACAACGAAAAAGCTCTCACGAGTTTCATGACCCGCCAGGTCACATTATTCTCCAATGGTACACTATTCTTTTTCTCTCAATTCTTACCTTCAAAATTTTGTATAATTTGGAATATTTTTTAAAACAATCCAACTACATACGCAACAATTCAATTATGCTAATGCACGCGCATCATATGCTACATGATAGTTTTTGCCAATGAAATATAAGAGCATGTTCAGGGCTTACCAAAGTTTAAGCCAAAGTAAAAATTTGATAAGGCCGAAGGTAAACTTTGGTAAGGCCAAAGTTTAGCTTTTACTTAAATTTTAAGCTAAAGTTTTATTGGGTACGTACGAAGTATTCCAATTGGACAAACCCGAATACAAGTACAAATTTGAGTAAAAGCTTCATGGATGACATAGGAGTAAATTGCAAAGCAAAACAAGCCTTCAACTTTTGTATAAATATTTGAGAGTCTCTCCTAATTGGTGGAAATTTTGAATAAATATTTGGTAATTCATTTTGGCACTCCATTTTTTTTTATAACTACGCTCTAATATTTGTCTTTTAGTGTTTAAAATACACATGACAATAACACTAAAACACAAATATTGAAGTGTAATTATCAAAAAAAAAAAAGGGATGACAAATCGTCCCTAAAGCTCTGTTTGAAACTTGTGAAAGGAAAGACAAAAAGAGAGAAAATAATTAAGAAAGAAAATAAGAGAAAATGAGGGGGGAAATTTTACTATTCCCATAACTCTACTTTGCCATTTCTCTCCCTTTCCTCTCCCACCAGAGAAAATCTTACACTTTGTTTGGAACCTAGGAAAAGGAAAGGAAAGGAAAATAAAGGAGAAGGAAAATGAGAGAAAAATAGGAGAGAAAATTTACTATTCACTATACTTGAAATTCTTATTTTCTTCCCTCTTTTTCTTCAAACCAAACAATGGAAAAGAAATTTTTTTCTTTCCCTTCCCCTTCTTTTCTTTCTCTTCAAACCAAACAATTGAAATTTTTAATTTTCCTTTCTTTTCTTTCCCTTCCCCATCCTCTCCACGTTTTCCAAACAAAGCCTATATTTGAGTCTCACGTCTCAAGCCCTCTGTCTCGGCACTCATCTCACAAAGTACTCTCTCTCTCTCTCTCTCTCTCTCATGGCGGCCCTGAGAAAAATCCCCAGGCATATTTTTGGCCAACTCTCACAGCAAAGCACTCTTGTTCCTCCGCTCTCTCTCTTCATTTTCCGCAGAGGTATCGCTTCCAAGCTTTTTGTCAAAGGTAACCCACCCCTCCCCCTCTCTGTGTCTCTGCGTATGTATGCCTTTTCGATTTAATTTGTGTTCTCTTCTCTCACTACCTTTGGTAAATCTGTATGGTATCAGCTTAAGTTCATCGTGTGCATCTCAATCTAGATTCAAGAGCGACCAAATTATCCAACCGTCGCGGAAAAATGATGATTGGGAATGTACCCTGTTTGATTTGGGTTTTGAGGTAGGTTTTTAAGATTAATGAGTGGAGAGAGATAGATAGTGAAAATTTATTGGGTACAGTGCGCAGGGGTTTTGAGACCCCAAATGAACAAGCCCGCTTACGGTGAGCGGAGAGAGATAGTTATGTTTGTCTTAGTAAAATGAAGAATGATTTAGGTTTAGTTAGAATTCTTTTTTTTTACAACTCAGGTGTCCAGGTCCTCTTACGCGTACCTCGACTAATCCTGGGGACCAATCCCACCTTCTACTTGCGGGGGTCCCAATTTATGTACCGGCTCCAAAGGAGTTAAAAGCACCTGAACTTGAGACCGAGGAATCCCAAGCCTTGACCACTAGGCCGATCCCTTGGGGTTTACCTATATTTTGGATAAAATGATTAATGCATTGGGTGGTGAAAAGAAGTGCATAGCGTTACTTCGATTTTTGGTTTATTTTCTAACTCTCTTTCTCTAAATGAGTAAAAAAGACTGACACAAGATGAGAGGGCACAAACATGCAAAACTGGCAATAATCACCTCTATCAATTGGGGGCCGACAAAAATGTTGGTTTACTAATGTATCAACAATGAATCATGATGAAACTTTTGTTTTTTGTTTTTTGGTGAATAGCATCAAATTGGTGAGCGGTGCATCAAATTGATGAGCGGTGAGTCGGTGACATAACTTCTCCCTCCAATTCAAGCATGAAGTCGAAGATTTGACTATAATCACGAGGGGCCAAAAGCCGTTTTTGGCACGCTAAAATGGGATAGTTTTTACTTTGAGAATTTATTTAGTTTATTTGTGTAGGGAAAAAAATACGGGACATGAATTTTTGTAATTGCTCAATTCTTACGTCGCTTAGTAATTAAGTTTCCCCTATTCGTTCTCATGGTGTGTTGAAGCTTTAGGGTACCTGTAGACAACAATTAGAAACAAACCAAACTGCCTGACGCCTACATTTTTTTCTTTTCTTTTCTTCTTTACGAAGTCATAAGCTTTCATGATGTCCAATTTGATAGCATATCTAGGCATCCCCTTATTGCGGCAGTATCCTTTTGCAAGCTCATGCATGGGTAACACGTTACCCCTGATATGCCTTCCCTTATAGAACAAAGATTAACTTGTAAATTGTTTGCAAGAATCTTAGTCACTCTCTTAAAGGCACATTGCAATGTGCAATTGACATATCTAATGATACAAGGAGTGTTGACCTTAGGGACACCCGAAAAGGTTGTGGAATAGGGATGGCAATGGGGTGGATCGGGGACGGATTTGACCATCCCCGAACTCGTTATTTGCCTCCGTCCCCGCCCCGTTCCCTGAACGGAGAACACCTCCGCTCTCCATCCCCACCCCGATCCGAAACTTACCTTACAAAAAAATTTAGGAATCCAAGTTTTTTTTCCAAACATAATTAGTCAAGGAATTAATGTACAAAAGCCAAATTGAGATCAATATTCCAATTTAAAGTCTTAATGCTATCCAACATCACATAACAGTTAGTAAAACAATGAGCAATACTAGAGTCTTAGACTTCCTTTTTGACCTTAGTTTCAACTGCACTGAACAAGCTAAACCTCTGAAAACGTTTGTGAGCATTACCAGTTAAAGTGCAACTGTGCTTGCATCTTTACCTAAACCACCACTGGGGAGATTCATGATATGGCTATAGTTTTGTTGTCTGACTTAGAGGGTACCTAATCAGTTTGGTTGTTGTGGTGAACCTCGACAACCACATCTACCTGCACTCCGTGCGAATGTAAGCGTGTACGATCAAAATAAGTCTAAGGCGTTTCTTTCATTACATGTTTTAAACAAGGAAAATTAGTTCATTTGCAAGCTGGGATTTTTTTGTATCGGTATTATTAATCTTCTAATTCTAATATGTTGAGGAGTCCAAGTCATTTTTCTTTTCATGATGTCAATGCAGGGAAAAATTGTGTAATCCAATTAGATATCTCTCGTGTTAAACAAAAAATCTTGAATTCTAATATTCAGGAACCCTCCATCTTGAATTTTAAATGGATAATCTGCGTCATTTTTTTTTTTTTTATATATCTCTGGCCTTGGATAAACGATATTTTCCTTTTGGAACATTTTCTCATCAGCCTTTCATTTTCTATGCACCCTGTTGCAGGACTATCTTTTTACACTACAGAGAAGGGACTATTAGACGCATTTTCCCAATATGGTCAAGTTGTTGAAGGTGCCTTGTGGATATTATGAACCATTGAGTAAACTATTTCCATAAGCTTGTGAATCTGTAATGCATAATGAAACTGTGACCCTGTTCCTTTTGGCAGCTAAAGTTGTAATGGATAGAGTATCAGACCGTTCAAAAGGCTTTGGTTTTGTGACCTTTGCATCCAAAGATGAAGCTGAGAAAGCCAAAATGGAAATGGATGGAAAGGTTGCTTTTTAACTTTCTTGTCTTCATGGTTAAAACATTTAGGCTCTCTTTTGGATAATGAAATTTTTTGGAGGGGTTTATGTAGAGAAAGGCAAACGTAAAGAAAACACGAGAAGATAATGGAGTGAAGAAACTTTCACTTATTGTTTTGTTTCCTCATTATTTTGGTACTTTCTATTAGCTAAGATAAATCAGTCCACAAATCCATGATTGAAACACAGCTCTGACTTCATCAGTAATGGGTTTCGGTTACTGGCAGGCACTGAATGGACGTGTTCTTTTTGTGGACTACGCAAAGCCTCGAAGATATGATGATAGTGGGATGCCAATAGCAAGAGGTCCTCCGGAGCCAACCACAGACCTTTAATTATTCCTTCGAAGATATGATTCTATTCAAATGGTACAAGCAGAAGGTATCAAATACCAGTTCTATTAGTTGCACTTTCTTATCATTGTTGCAAATGCTCAATGCTGAATCGTCGTGATTTCAGATTTTTGCCACTGAAATATGGCATAATAAGCTTGTGCAACTTTGTTAAGCTCCGACATTTTGGGCCATCACAGGAGCAGTTTATAGCTTATGTTATTCCTTGTATTGGTTATTAGAGATAAACTGAAAAAGGTGTATATATTTAATCCGGATACAAGATTCTACTTTTGTAAAAAGTTACTCCTATTTTTGCTCGCTGGTACTAAAACTATGATTGGGAAATTGATGGTGGCTATGTTATTGATCCAAGGTCACAACCCCAGAGCTAGGCTGTCGCTCTTCTGGGCTGAGTGGGCTCTCTGGAAGCTATGTCAAAGCTTTGAGTGCCAATTCTGGTTTCAATACTTTCAGATTTCGATGTTAAGTCTTCGGCAAACACCAATTCTGGTTTCAATACTTTCGGATTTCGATTTTAAGTCTTCGACAAACACCGTCATAGCAAACCTGAGAGAGGTAATAGTATTTGTTGGTGGGGGACTGATTCCTGCAACTTATACTGGTGTTAGATCGTCCCGTCACAGCACTTGCAAACGTGCGAGGGTTCAAGAGAGTAGACGTGCTAGGGTTTAAGAGAGAGAATAAGGAGAGTTGAGGTGGAGCACTGTCACGTGTTGCTCCCTTTGCAATTACATTCATGTCAATGATTTTTGGTACGGAATTCCGCATGGATATGTTGTCGAGGATTAAGGTCTGAAGACCATTTAATAATTACTCCTATAAAAGAGCTGCTCTTGTTGTATTCTCAACAAGCCCATCTTGTCCCGGGCAATGCCAAATGTGATTAACCGTATAGAGGCCGATTATTGGGTGTTCTCGAAGTATCATGTGTTATTATCATGTGAAGTACGCAAACAAAATATCATCGAAGACTCAAAGTAAACGATAATGTTTCTACTGCATATATTGTTGCAACATAAATGGTTGGTAGTACCACGTAGGCTCTGGAACGTTGAATAATTACTTCCACGGAGTTACGAAAAATTACTAATTAATTACTCCCTCTATCCCACTTTGTTGTGCCTTTTTCCTTTTTTGTTCCACACAAAAAATTGTCTATATCTCACACAATCTATAAAGTTTTTATGATTTCAAAAACTTTGTTTAAAATAATTAATTGAGATCTATCAAAAAAGAATCTATATTGAAATATATAAAATATTATAAAAAAGAGATATAAATAATTTTTGGAGACGTTCAAAAAAGAAAACAAACACAATAAAGTCTGACGGAGGGATTAGTATGAATTTATACACAACCTTCCAAAATGGGATGGTTGGGGGAAGAAGGCTATTGAAATCCTTTGATATACAGTTATTACTCACATAGATCCCCAAAAAAAAAAAGTTACTCCTCACATGGTATGGTTTGTCTGACATATCTCTCCGGTCCATATCCCCTGCACTCTTATTGAAGCAATATGTGGAATGGAGAGGCAACTAGCAACCCCCTTAACGTTACCATAGGAGTTTTCATCCGCCATGAAATGTTCAGTTTGAGACAAAGCTTCTGCTTGGGAATGTGAACCCTTCAAGATAACCTCACCCAATTGCTAGAGCGGACCAAAAGTTCTCCACACAACATTTATAGGTTTTTGCATTATGATTGTTTTTGGAGCGAAAAGCAAAATGTATTGTGCTAGAATGCATTTTTAAAATTGAAAGATGAGCCACAATTTCATATTTAAAACTAAAATTCTTTATTTTTTTTTCAAGATCTAAATATTTTAAATGCTACCCCAACTACAGGCAGATTGCCAATTGCAACAAATTATTTTCTGACAAAACTAGTGTTGATTAGTTAAACAAGTTCCAAGAAATCTCTCTCTCTCTCAGTTTTGATCATGCTTTTACTGCCTTGCCTGTTTTTGTGTTCATGTTTTCAATGATGGGGATAGGTTGAAGGTTTTTTTTTATTATTCCTGCATATCATCATACCCATGACTTTATGTTGCAATGTGATATCACATCAATGCTTTCAAGGTTGAAGTTTATATTATTAATTACTGCATATCATAATTTAAGCCCATGACTTTTTGTTGCTATGTGTTCTATAGATAGCAACGCTTTTATTATTATTATTTTTTATAATTGGATTTCGGAATTAGCTTGCACGCAGAATTCTGGACCCCTTGAGTTAATAATTGTGTAAATCCTAGATTCAATGGCCCCAAAGAATTCCGTGGGATTCGAACATGCAATCTCACGGAGAACAAATACTCTCATTATAAAGTCACATTAAGAAACAATTGAAATCATTCAAAGTAGTATGCCATAGTTGAATATTCATTTTTGGTCCAGTCCAAACTTGGTGGCAAAAATAACTGTTCAGAGTTTCTTCTAAAAGTAGTATATATGTTTGACTTAACCAAATTTACTAACTAGCATGTTTGACTTAATCTATAGTAGTACTAGCTAACTAGTATTTTATAGGACTTTATAGTAACTTTTCATCACAAGGATTATTGTTATGTAATTATTTTATAGCACACATGTACTGAACCAATTTGGTCTTTATATTTCCTCAGTTTAATCAGTCTTGAACTCACAGCTAGGGTTTTTTGTGGTAATCCTCATAGCTTGCTTTGTTTCTTATACCATCTCAAAGCGTTGGTTAAATAGTTTGGTTAAGCTTACTTTGATGAACGAGTTTGAAGAAAATATGTCTGAATTCGACCTATTTCGTTTTTCACCAGTTTATTTGGTCTCGAACTCAAATATGTTTCATCTATTTTACATTGATTCAAGGTGCTAACACGATGATAATCAATATATATATATATATATATATATATATATATATATATATATATCATTTGTGGCAAATTCTTTATATCGCATTATTTCATATAGAATGTTAAACTTTGTATCGAATATCTAGTTTTTTTTTTTTTTTTTGCTAAGCAAATATTCGAGTTATTTTATCGGGGATCGATCACACTTTGCTTTTATGAATGCACCCTTTTAATTTATTATTGTTAAGGTAAAGGTACATAAAACCCTCGCATAACATCTGTAGAGATTCGTATTTTTCCTTTATTATTGAAATGTTGATTAAATGTTTAATTGAGAAATTGTGATTTATTTGGTGTCTAATTGATTGGGGATCGAAATGAAAGAATGAAAATTGGAGGGAGTGAAAGTATAATAAAAAGATATAGGGGTATAAAAGGGGTGGGTGTTAATATAGATCATTTTTCATCTCCCATCTCTCTCTCACATCCGTTCCCTCTCACTCTCCTGGCCGAAACTCTCTCTCTCTCCTCTCCTCACTCAAAAACTCACTCAATCTTGCAAAACCTTCAAGGATTGACCACCCTCCGACCTTCCGATCGTGTTTTGAAACTTGAATCGAAGATTGGGAGCTCGAGAAAGCTAGGGCTTGTTTGAATTTCGAAGATCTTTGTTATCGTCTTGAGGTAGGGACTTTTTTACCTCTTTTGTGTGTATATGTGTTGAAATGGTGTAGAAATCGTGCTTGGATCGTCCATTTTTGGTGCTTTGAATGTCTGTCAAAACTACAGAAAATCACCTCGAAACAGAGGGGTATTGATACCCAAAAATGGGGTATCAATACCCTATCCTTCTCTGGATTTCCCGCTGGCCAGGTATTGATACCTGATTTCGGGGTATCAATACCCCTTGTTGTTCTGGACAGTTTTGATGCTATTTGTGTTTTCTTCGATCGTTTCAACCCCAATTGATTCTAAACCCTTTTGGATACCTTCTAACCTATCGTTTGCTTATCTAATTGACGTCCTTTGATTAATTGATGTTATTCGTGATCTTTAGGCCTTCCGTTAGTAAGAAACGATAAGGGACTAATTAATCAAAACTTGTTATTTCGCGTATTATTGATCGGTTGAATGTTTATGAATGTTTGTGACATATTTGTGATATGGTTGGCATGCCATAGCATATTTTGTGTTGGATTGTGGTCTTGGGAGAGTCATAACTTGTTAGTCAAGTGAGGAAATGGTCGTTTGTGTCGGGAGTTAATTTAGAAAGTCTCGTAATGCAAGGGGTGGTAATACGAAGATTTAGACGGTCTCGTAACGCAAGGGGTGGTAATACGGTGACCCGAGTTGTTAGGGATCACTGTGACGCAAAGGGTGGTAACACGGTAATCCTCGTGGTGTTATACGGTAACGCAAGGGGTGAAAATATCGATGGAGGGGATTTTGGGCAATGGTGAATCGTATCGAGGTTATTGAGTCGTTCGACATTGAGTGAACTTAGTGACATTTCGAGCTATATGCATGTGATAGAATGATCTTGTTGAACGTTGGGAATATCCTCAAATCACTTGTTTCCATTGTTTGAGCTGTATCTCTTGCCTTCATTTCACCTTCACATTTTATCATGTTTACATATAGAACTGGTAAAGGTTTTTCTACTGGGCTAGTGTAGCTCAACTTAATCTTTCTTTTCAGGACAAAATGCTGGACAATAGCTCGCATGCTATGTATGCTTGGGAATGAAAGACTTTTTGGAAGTTAACCTCACGTAGTTACTTAACATCTTTGTATTAACTTTATTTTGACAGAGATGTAACTGTAACTCATTATCTTAATCCTTTTGACTAAACGTTTGTAATATTCTAAGCAGGATCGTACTTGCATTTATGTATTTTGGGGCCAAAATGCTAAAGTTGTAAACTTTTGATCGTGGGGATTTGATTTGTAATTTAAGACAGGTGGGAGCTTTTTTTTGGGTAATATATATGATAGGCGAGACTCTTTATTTAAAATGTATTACTTAATTATGTTAAAAATTGAGGGCGTGACAACATCTCTTTTTTTTTTTTTTGTCATACAATTCAACCACAATAATGCGTTTCTTTTATTGAAAAAAAATAGGAAAACCTGGAAATCAATTGCCTTTCCCTTATCTCAATCAATCAGTGTGTCTTTTTCCTCCAGTAAAATCAAAAATTAAGAGAGAGAGAGAGAGAGAGAGAGAGAGAGAGATGTGTGAGAGAGAGAGACGGAAAGAGACATCTCGAAAGATAACTAACGCGGCGGCTTCTTCAATGCCCTCTTTTTCAGGGTCCCCCAACCAGAACCGGCGGGTCCATACAAAGTTGTACTCTTAATATTTGATGGCCGATAAGAGAAAACAAAATCAAAGTTGGACCAATGTAGCACATCTCATAATAAATGCCAAAGTAATAATTAGGTGTCCGAATCAATTTATACGCATCCCAATTAATCCTAGAAGCAAACAAACCCTTGCAGTTTATATGCTAGAGAGTTAAAGAAGTTAAAGGTGACAAGAATTGAAACCTAAAAAGCATTCCATTCAACCATCTGGATCGTCTAGCAAGTTCATAAGTGTTACGACATAGTCATTATATAGACCATATATTTTTCTCAAGGAATATTCAACATTTGATGGACGGATCAGAAAACTTTTTTGTGATTTTTAAAAGTGGTGTTTCCAATTTGATGCTCGTAACATGCTGGCGAATTGCTTGACTCTGGTCTATTGTGTTTAGTGGAGTACAATTATTTTTCTTGCTAGCAATGTCATGAACACACGCAAATTAAAGTACACAGAATTGGACACTTATTTTCGAAACGATTCGATGCATGTGTATCGGAAGATTTCAGAACGTCTGAGCGATCTAGATTTGTGTAACGGCATTTCTATCCGTTTTGTTTAAGTTTATGCAGAACTATTTCACACCACTCATTAACGAGCTCCCATGAGAATTTCTCCAAATTATTGCATCAAGGAGATGAATATTGAAGGCCAAGAAAGTAGAAACCCCACCCCTGAAAGAAACATGAAAACAACCCAGGGCTTTTGAACCAAATGTTTTTAGTGCACTCAATTGTCATTTTCCACAGGCAAGGTTATTAAGCGTACCAAGTACTCTAAAGAACTATTTCACCTACACTTGGTCAAGTCCACAATCACATGGTAGTGTACTAATTTGAATATTTGACAACCTCAATAATCCCACCTTGTTTTCTTCTTCTGAATATGACATCTCCTCCAATTCCATTATCTCTTGAAAAAAAAAAAAAAATCTCTGTTTTCTTGATGTTGCTATATAGAACTGTACAATTAAAAAAAAAAAACTCAAATAAAAACCCATATTTTGTTGCTTTATCTCTTCCTCTAACCCAATCCATGTCCAGAAAGCCATGCCGATAGACTACTTTCACATATTCGCGAGAGAGTATTGCCTTCGCTCATGAGCTCCAGAAAGCCATGCCGAGAATCCCACTGCAGCTTTGATCGCCAGTTTAGAAACTAAGGTCTCCCATGCATCGCGCGCTACAAGCGATCGATGAATAAAATGTTTAGCTAGCTCCGCCAAGCGACTGATAAGGGCTTGATCGAACTCAATCGCGGAGTACGTGACCAACTTCAAATACTAACTGACCTAGCTAGGTGAATTCTGGAAAAAAAATATTTAACTAACCATATGCATGGGGGTATGTTTTCCTAATAAATTAATTTCTTTTTGGTCATCAGAAGCAGAGAAAGAAAACCCATGCACCAAAAACAGCTACCCCAAAGGCCACACACAACTTGTCCAATGTCCCTTCATTCCTCAGCTTTCTCTCTCTTCTCTCTCTCTTCATCTCCAAGTAATCTTTGTACCTCTTCCTACCTTCTTCCTCCCTCCTCTTGTTTCCCACCCTCTTCCCCTCCATGGCCCTGTGCAAAATTACCAGACTCTCCTCCCCCGTCAAATGCATCCCGTCCATGTCCTCCATCTGCAAACTCACCTCCCTCACCTGCATCTCGCCCCTCTCCGACCCGCCGCACGTGACCACCATCCCGCACTGCACGTGCTCCTCTGAGGCCCCCCTCCGGCCGCCGCGGGGGAGCACGGCGGCGAACCCCACCTGAACCTCCCCACTCAGCCAGTGGCGGTTGACCGCCACGGGCTTGTAGCTGGAGAGGTTTGCAGCCCGCTGCCCGACCGGGTCGATTAAGACCCAGCTCAGAGTCATATCCGCCGCGAGTGAGGCGCACGCGCCGTCGCAGTCAGGGTGGCTGACCGCGGTGGGGACGGCCTCTTTCGGGTCCAACAAATCAACTCGGAAGGGGGAGCACCGGAACCAATCGGATACGGTCTCGGTTTCCTGGACTTTAGAGAAAATTAGGTTGTTTTTGAAGTGGATGTCGACGGCGGAGATGAGCTCCGGCGGCGGCAGCGCGGTGGTTGTGGTGGTAGGGTGGAGGAGGGGGAAGGAGAGGGAGAAGAAGGAGCGGGGGCCGCCAGGGAAGGCGGAGACGAGGCGGCGGAGGCGGGGGGAGGTGGCGGTGGAGGGCCAGGTGAGGTGGCAGACGGTGGCCCAGAGGTGGTGCTGGGTGGAGAGGGAGTGGAGTTGGGAGGAGGCGCAGCTGGCGGCGGCGAGAGTGGGCCCGTCGAGACGGGTGAGGATGTGGGTGGTCAGGATGTCGGCGTGGAGGTCGGAGAGGGTGGTGACGCCGCCGCCGGCGGTGGCGGAGGGTGGGGGAGAGGAATTGGACATTTGCCTTGCTAGGGCCTTTTTGCCCAGTTGTTGGGTTTTTTAGTTTTTGAAGATTTGTAATTGTGGAGTTTATATAGGACGGGTGAATTGGGTGGGGTGGGTGGGTAGAGTGTAGTTTGAGCCACGTTTTTCCCGGAAATACCCTTTGGTTTTGTCTTTAACTACGGGCAAAATTGGTGGCTGTATTTCGGACTCAAAGAATTTCTAGTCCTGGAGTTGAAGTTTGACATTTTTATGCTCTTAGTCTTTCTTGGGGGACATGAAAAAGTAAAGAAAATTATTCCCCTTTGGACTTTGTATTTATTTATTTATCATGATTCTACTGTGGTGGGTTTGGAACTAGGGGAAAGAAAGAGAAAAGAAGGGGAGTATCAAAAAAGTAGGAGATCAAAGATAAAGAGAGAGAAGTCAATGGACTCTAGTTCGGTTGACATCTTCTGGTCTTCTCCATGTTGAAGGTTACGATTCGAGTTCTATCATGAACGCTTGGGATTTAAGACTATGGATAGCTTCTGATTAGACTCTTTTGTGAACTAATCTATTAACATCTCGCTAATCACCGCTGATGTATACAATTACATGGGCCAAAATGTGAAAAGAAAAAATTATCATTTGGTTCCTCTCCCCCGGGAAATGCTAGTCTAACGTTTTTAGAGAAAGAGGGAGAGACGATGTTTTGAGAGAGAGAGAGAGAGCGCGCCCTAATTCCACATTCTAAGGGAATTCTGTCATCCAAAGGCAATGGCCTCATTCGTTTGGTAACTTTGGGTATTTTAGTTTTGGTAGTTGGTGGAGTTAGAAATAAGGTAATGATTGGAAAGAAGGATAATGAGTGGAGAGAGATAGATAGAGAAATGAAATTAATAATTAGAGAAATAAGAAAATAATTGAAGAAATATATAGAGTAATGATTGAAAAACAAAATAAAACTTGGAAACGAACAAGGCCAATATTTTTGAAGTGCATAAATGTAACTACAGAAAGATTATCATATAACTTTTTAAACATTGTAAAATATTCTGCATCCAAACAAATGGAGTCAAGACGTAATTGATTTTTAGGCTCCTTTTTTTTTGTATTTTTGTTTTTATTAATGTGAGTTAAAAAATAATTTTCTTTTATGTTTAAAAAAAATAAATAAACAAGTCAAAGGATGTTTTGTAACTTTATATGAATGAAGCCAAAAAAAGGTGGATGATTGAAAGATAGGTGTGATAACTACTAATATCCATGATAAAATTATTCACGTTACTATAAGAAGCCGGAGGAAGGGCCTGAATTTTTTTGCGCGTAATATTACTATAAAGTATGATTCATAAAAAACAATATCGTACTAATAAAGAGATTAGAATTCCTCCACGAGCCAAAAAAAAAAAAAACTAACCGAGTCAAATCGCACAGTTGACTCAAGCAAAATGATTTGACCCTTTCGACTAAATAAGTCACTTTGACTTATTTTTTGTCCTTATTCAAATTTTTATTCGTATTTGTTATTTCTCGTCAATTTTTTTGGGGATTATTGCATCATCATGACGAGAGGAATCTAAAAAGTAAAAAATTTTGACCGAAATCTAATTTTTTTTGAATAAAGACGAAAAAAGTGGTTTATTAGCTTATTTTTGTATTTATTCAAAAAAATTGGATTCGATCAAATTTTTTTACTTTTTAGATTCCTCTCGTCATGATGATGTAATAATCTTCAAAAAATTGACGAAAAACTAAAAAATACAAAAAAAAATTAAATAAAAATAAAAAATAAGTCAAAGTGGCTTATTTAGCCAAACGGAGAAAAATAATATGGGGAAATTGAGTATATTAAATACATAATAAAAACACTCAAGAGTTAATTAATCGTTACGTACTCCGCAGGGCGGACTTTTAATATAACTTTTTATAATGGACCCGTTGGCCCACACCCGTTGATTTATGAGAGCGAGTCACCGACCGAGTGCATAAAGTCTACACTCACAGCACAAATTCACAGCTCAGCATTGGTAGATTCAGAAATTTGGTACAGTGGGATACCAATTTTTTTTTAATCATAATATATGAATTACCGTTAAACACATACACCAAAATAATTTTAGCATTCATGATAAAGTAATAATTTTAAAATATATATGTATTTTAATAACTAACTATTTGGACAAACTTGCGTACCTCTATTATATGTGTTAAAACAAAATTATCACATGTTCATCATCTATTTCCCTATTATTAACTCTACGATTACAAGTTTTAGGGGCCAAAAGAGTATAAATGCAATGTGCGGGTTCATATCGTGGGATTCAGAAACCCTGCAGGGCGGATCCTTGTAAGGCGCCCTAGGGTAGATCACAGTCGTCTAAAAGTGTTTTTAACGGTCCGTATATAAAATGAAATTTTTTCCCGAAAAAGTGTAACTTAAATCTGGACCGTCGAAAACACTGTTGAACGACTGTGATTTGTATTACACGTCCTTTAGTGCACCCTGCACTATAGGGTTTCCGAATCCCATATTGAATACTACATAAATGATTTGAGATGTTGGGAGTGTAGGGGGAAACCTTGGTTCTGGCTAAGGTGGTGTGCACTATTTTCTAGTGTCAGGATTCCGAAAAAAAAAAAACCCAAGGGGTGTGGGGGGGGACCCGCCCTTGCGGCTCAGTCACGGCAAATCTATGTGGGACCTACTCCGAATTCCACTCAAAATATAAAAAGTATTCATAAATTTTAAAATATTTTTTTTGGAGTCCGTAAAAAATCAGTTCAATCACGTATCGGTAAGTATGTTTTTTAAATTCGTAGGGACGAAATTGAGTAAAAAAATAGCTTAATCGCATATCGATAGGTATGTTTTTTCAATTCGTAGGAATGAAATTGTATAAAAAATCAGCTCAATTGCATACCGGTACGTATGTATTTTAAATTCGTAAGGGCGAAACTGTCTGAAAAATCAGTTCAAAAGCATATTGGATTGGGCCTCACGTAGACGTGCGGTAGACTCGTGCGATGAACGTAAAATGCAAGATTGATATTCATTTGTGTTATATAGAAAGAGTGATGATCCAAGGCAAGGAGATATCAAATGGAGAGATTGCCGATGATGTGATCCATAAGATCCAAGTGGGGTGGCTTAAGTGGAGGAACGCTACTGATATATTACGTGACAAGATGGCACTCACAAAATTGAAGAATTTTTTTTATAGAACTATCATAAAACCAGTAATACTTTACGGATAGAATGCTGGTCTATTAAAAAATAATAGGTGAGCAAGATGAATTTAGCGGAAATAAGAATGATGAGGTGAATGTGCGGTAAGACTAAACAAGATAGGATTAAAAATGAAACGATTCGTGAGATAGTAGGTGTAACATTTACAGAGGAGAAGTTGAGGGAAAATAGGCTAAGGTGGTTTGGACATGTCTACCGTAGGCTAAGGTGGTTTGGCGTAACGTTACGAGGAGGGAAAGACCTAAATTGACATTAAGGCTCCGTTTGTTTCAATGTAAAATGTTTTACAATGTAAAATATTTTTTCAGAAAATAAATTTCAAATTTTTATTTTTCGATATTTGGTAGGTATTTGAAAATATTTTTTTAAAATCAATAAAATAGTGTAGAGATTGAGAGGGAGGAGTTTAAACGATTGAGAAATATGAGATTATTGGAATTAAACGTGGATCAGAATTGGCGATCAAGGAAACTGAGCAGTGAGACTTGCAGTAAAAGGCAACAAGTTCATTTCGGAAAATAACTTAAGGAAGATTTAAGTGTAAGTCATTTTTATCAAATTAATCGAAAATGTTTTACATGTAAAATGTTTTTCTCATTTTTTACACAACCAAATATCGGAAAATAGGTAAGATATTTTACGTCCAAACAAACGAAGCCTAGATGCTGTTGTGCACAAAAATATGAATCTAATGAATTTGAATAAACAAATGACCTTTGATAGAGCTCAATAAAGAAAAACCGATCCCAATTGATTGAGACATAATGTTCGGTTTGGTTATGTAAAATAAACTATAGACTAAGATATTGGTTACATTATGCTTTGGACATTAATCCCACTCGCACTGATCTTGTTTAGTGCTCCTAATTTTCCCACCCAGTATTTTAACCCTCTACCCATACTCTGTAGGCATAAAAAACAACCGGCCGCGGCTGTTGTGCGCAGCTACCGCTTTTTCTCTCTCTCCCCCGTGGCCTCTCTCTCTCTCTCTCGTAAGCTCTCCCTCTTCCAACTTGGTTGCGGACTTGCGGTGTCAACGGAAACAGGTCAGGGACAAATTATGCCGATGAGGACACTTGGTAGTTTGAGTTCTGAATTTCTTACCGTGAAGGTACACTTTGATCTCTTTACGTGAGGTATAGGAGTGTCTTGAGTGTTGGAGATCTAGATTTATCTATGGGTCTTGGGGTTAAGGCATTTCATGCATTTCCGGTGTTTGTTTAAAGTCCTCATTGAAAATCCCATACAGGAACCCCATCCAACTATCTGAAATGTATGTGTATACCTAAACAAAAAGTTCAGAACCACATCCGAAACACATACCCAAATACACAAACGCTCACATAAATGTGTGAGATTCTCACACACTAAAAAGTTGTAATGAGGTTCTCACACACTAAAAAGTTACAACACCCGTGTGCCACACTACACCACCGGTGTGTTGGTCCCACTCAATTGTGTGAGTGTTTGTGTATTTGGGTGTGGTTGTACACTTGTTGATACATAAACCACCCACCCTAGTATCATTCAAACCCTAGTGCCAAGGACAAATTGAACATGACCATCAAAACTCAAAAGTTTAGTAGTACTCAGCAGAAATACCAAGAATTTTATTGTACCTCATACGGTGCCCCTATGGAAAAAGAAAGGAATAGACCCATTCTTTAGGGGTCTGATTCTGCCCTAAATATGACGAATAGCCTTCTGCATAGTTTTTGTTTTTGGTAAAGAACGTATTATGTATCCTCTTTTTTGACGTATTGATTTAGCTTTGAGGCCTTCTTTTATTTCTACTCAGTTTTTATGTGGATAATCAAGGGATGAAGTATCCCAGAAATCTACTTTTATATATGCGAATTTAACCAAAAAACAGAAAAGAATATAGTTGGGTTGTAGACTTGTAGCTGTGAGCATCTCCAACCCATGCTCTATTCCTCCATTTGAGAGTATGGAACTCTTCCAACCCATCCTCTCAAGCCTCCTCTATTTGAGAGGATGAGATTTTGATCCTCCATATTTAGAGGATGGGAGAAAATATGGAGGATCCCCTCTATAACACTATTCACCTTTTAAAATGGCATTTGTATCCTTATGAGCTTTTGTTTATGTCAACCTTATCCTTTCACCCTTGCACGTTTATGTCAACCTTTTAACACTGTCAACATATAATTGGAGTAGTATGTCATCTTCCTCCTCCCATTCTTCCATTTCTTTTGCATAATTAGTAAATTGTGATTGAGCCCCATCAATTGGAAATGTAGTGGAAGCCATGGGCTCTAGAAGATTGGAGTAAAAAACAAGTGGGAGGGAGGGGGAAATGTAGTGGAAGCCATGGGGTCTACAAAACTAGAGTAAAAAACAGGAGGGGAACTTGTTTTGCTGTGGCGGAGGTTAATTTTTGGAGGGAATTGGTAGAGGTTAATTTTGGAGGGAAAAATAGAGGGTTTGTGGTTGGAGTAAATAGGAATAGTGATTTCCTCTAAAATCACTTTATGAATAAAATAGAGTATTTTGATACTCTCAAATAGAGTATTGGATTGGAGATGCTCTGATGCAATCTCAAACCTCTCTCGATGCAGGCTGTACCCAATGGTGAATCGATCATTGATTGGGCACAAAGAGTTTGATACAATGGTTATTGTTATTAGTGTTTCTTTTGAATGCAATCAACATATACCTGGTGGGTCCATCAATCAGATTACTAAATCGAGGCTTGTGGAGAATGGGGAATTAGTTTGTATTGGGAGGGGAAAAAATACTCCCTCCATCCCATTTTGTTTGTCCATTATTCATTTTGTCTCTTTTGTGTCTATTGCGTATATTTTTCTATCTATAATGTTGTTCATGATTTCGACAATTTTGTATTATAGAACAAATTAAAGTCTATCAAATAAGATCCATGTTGCATATTTTTGGAGATTCATATTGAAAGATATAAGCTATTGGAAATTGACACGAACATCAAAAAAGGACAACCAAAATAGGACGGAGGGAGTAAATTTATTTATTTCGTCCCTATATTGTGCAATTCACTTGTTTTTGTCTACTTTAACTATCTTCTTCGCAGTTTGTCTATATATTAATTTCCTATTCATTCTCTTGTGGAGAATAGGGTGGAAGTACAAATGAGAATTTCTGAAGTCTTTTTAATTTTTAAATTTTTTTTTATTGTGGCTTTCCTTTTTTATTATAGCATTTGAAAGCCATTCGTCTTAGTAAGATGAATTAGCTTGTGAATGCGGCTCTTAAATTTAGACTATATTTTAAAGTTGGATTTTGATATTTGCACTCAACTTTTTACTGATGGCACTCCACTTTGTTTATGGTAACTTCACGTAAAAAGTGGAGCGCCAAAATCAGTTTCCTTTAAAGTTTTGAGTATAATCAACTTCAGGAACTTTAGCAAACGAACTAACCCAAATTGCTAATTTTTTAGTTTATTCAGTTGGCAGGGTTTAGGTTTTATCATAGATTTAGCTTGGTTTTGTTTCCTGGTTTGCTGATCTATTTCGCATACTACTAATACCATACATTTATATGCACTCTCACATGAATTTGTGCAAGTAGAAAAAATGTCTATGCTAGTCCAAATAGAGAGGAGTTGGAGCTAATGATATCCTAAGAGATGTCTCCACTGACACACAGCCATCTTAGAATTTTCCGTGCGTCTTTGATCATAAGGAATTGAATCATACCATATTATTTATGACAGCACATGATTGATGATATATGCCAAGCAAAAAAAAAAACTGTCATAAGAAATATGATCTTCAGTAGTAGCAATTAGTTGTTGGCTTGTAGCTAGGCAGGATGCCATTGCCTATTGACTCTATTCTTGTCAGTGGGGATGATTTTGTTGTAGAAATGGTTTAAACCTCAAGAGACATCTTTCAGTAGCTTACTAACTATCAACAAGAATCTTGCGGCCAAATTATGAATTGCTTATTTGCTTCAGGAGAATGTTTGGTGGTACACTTACTAACAAATGTCCTGAACCCAACATCTTCCATGGTTGTAGGGACTAAATACTGTTACTCCTTCGATTTTTTTTTCTTATCATAAAATGTGGTTCTAATTCTCTGGAACTTGGGCTAAAGAGCTGCAGTTCTCAAAATTTCTTGTACTTTAGGATATTTAGAAAGTGGAAGCAAGGCCCAGATCTTAACCTTTTTGATATAATGCAAATTTTGATACCTCTACCTTTTTGAATTGTTAGTATTTTTCTTTTATGAAACCTAACTTTTATAGTATCAACTATCAATTATTTTGTTTTTAAACAAAAATCTGCTTGCAGGAAGTGCCAGGAACTTTCCTCAATATCATTTTTTGAAAATTTCTTCTACCAAATGCTTTTTTGTGTTCGTTTTCTGAAAAAAGAATTGAATTCTCAGTAAGCACACAAACAGCACATTCACTCTCATTTCGCTCTCTGGACATTTCGAACAGGGTTATTTTTATGGTTGACAAGTAATGTTTCTAAGTTCTGTTATTTATTATGCTTAAAAGACATCCATATTTTTTGTTTCCTCTTATTTGCAGATTCCCTGAACTCTAGGTGTTCCTCAACTCAGGGTGTCCCTTTATTGTCTTTCCGGGGTTTGCTGAAGTGATTCAAGCATCAGAATGAAGCTGAAAGTTGTTGCAAGGAAAGTCTATGATTATGTTCGTTATGATCTGAAAGAAATTGCATTCCCTTCGTCTTTGCCTGATCCACCACATATTAAGAAACGTCGCAAATTGACTTGGAAAGAGCGATATCTGGTGTGTTCTGTCATTTGGTATATTTCTTCGGTTAAACTTTTGTAGTGGTTTGGCTGTGTCTCTCGTTTTGATTTCACTTTTATGATAGCTTTATCACGTTTTATGGACTTAAGCATCACAACCTTTGTTTTTGTTTGCGGATTTGAATTTGCATGATGAAGCAAACACGGTGGGAATATAGACTGTTATAATGGACTGCTGGTTGTAAGGAAGAGAAAGGTGAAAGTGGTGTCTATGAGCAACATGTTGGACCGCATCTTACATGTCTCCTGTGGCCAGTTCCTGTTGAGCCTTACTTGATATGGCTTACCTGGTTCAGTTCTTGGTAGGCATACGCCAGGATGCAGATTTGATCCATCAACTAGTTGACTGTCCTAATAATATATTTTAAATTTCAGTTTGGTGCTCCATTTATGAATTGCTGTAAGGTTCTTGTTTGTCTGTATTCTGCACTAGCCTTGAAAATCATCCGTCGAAGTACTTTTTTCTTGCATGTGGACTCAACTGTAATTAATCTTTTGTGGTTGTCTGTTAGGTGCTGAAGGAAGCGTCCAGACTTTACGCTGCTAGTTGGGTAAGAGATATTGGTCCTGAACTTCGGCCAAATGAGTATAAGAAGAATGAGGACAGTGAAGACAAAACCAGTGGCGTAAATGGCACAACAAAAGATAAAGAACCCTCTACTTTGGAGGATCTTGGTGAGAAATCCCTACCTACTCTTCTTGAATTGATGATGTAAAATTTTAGCTCATTATAAAATTTATTGGAAAATCGCTTAAAGAATGTATATGGTATTAGGTTAAATGACAGGTTGGCTGTGTTGCCAGCTAGTTGGCAGATGATAGTTTTGTTAATGGGTTAGGATATATTTGTTCAGTTGAACGGAAACGGTATGATGAAGTGTTACGTTCAGTTTAGAATTGAGTGGTTAAGGTTTCAGCACCGAAAGAGGGATTGTTTTGGTATTGTCAATGATACCGCTCTGATATTGACTTGGTTGCTTAATGGAGGTAAGGATAAGTGGAGAACCTTTGGCTATGTAGCACGGATATTGATACGGACACAGACATGGACATGGGACACAGCAATTCTAAAAAAATGGGGATACGGACACGGCGGGGGACATGTCACGTGTATAAATAAATAAAAAATAAATATATGTACATATATATAAAAAATATATATGAACCATTGTATATGAATAATTTCACAAATTGTATAAACTTTTTTCAAATAATTATCGTTTAACCCAAATGTTTTGAATAATTTTATATTAACCCCCAAAAGTTTAAAAAATATTACATTTTGACCCCTAGCCGTGTCCCCAGCTGTGTCCCCGCTGTGTGCTCTATCAAAAAATAATAAAAATTATTGGACATGCCACGTGGCTTGTCCAATACGTGTCCCTGCTGTGTCCCCGTGTCCAATACGTGGACATGGCGCCCTTTTGAAGTGTCGGTGCTACATAGACCTTTGGAAGAATGAAAGAGGGCTTCGCTAGCAAGATCACACGACATTAAACATTGTTAATATGTATGATTAAGGTGTGCAGAGATAGAATAGCATAGGTTATGCACTTGACATGTGGCATTGAGGTTTTCGGAAATGGAACAATTTAGTTTATGCACTAAATTTGAGAGTGATTCTTCTTGAGATGCATTGCTATTGCTTATCTTATGGGCAGAAGTAGCATTTGATTTCGGAACGCTGTTCTATTAAGATTATGAGGTAAAAGCTTTTATTACGTTGAGCTCTTGATTTTGTTTTGTAATGGCCCTTCTATTCATATTACCGAAACTTTTGAATCTGTTGTTTGATGTTTATATATTAGACACTGTCCTTTTTGTTTGTCTTTTCTTTAGCCTTTTCAACTTAGGTTGATATTTTTATATTTTCTGATTCCTCTTGTCAAGACGAATGATTAATCTTAAAAATTTTGA
The DNA here is from genome assembly GCA_019656835.1 of Rhododendron ovatum. Lineage (NCBI taxonomy): Eukaryota > Viridiplantae > Streptophyta > Magnoliopsida > Ericales > Ericaceae > Rhododendron > Rhododendron ovatum. Next base: position 11,745,928 of record CM033791.1, on the reverse strand, counting down.
CGAAAAGATAAAAAAAGATTCAGTTAACATAAAAAACCCAACTTTCTTTGTGATAATTTATTTTGGAGAAACCCCCCTTAATGTGTTATATAACGGGTATGGTTTCCTCAAAATGAGTCATGAAGTGGGTGATATAAATACTAAGCTTTATGAGATTTTCAGGGTGTAGCTATAGAAATCGAAGAAGGTAAAGAATGACTCCAGTACTTCACATTGGACATCTTCATGGATCTCCATCTATATTAAAAGCTCACTTCTTGTCACATTTTGATCATGGAGAGCACCTTCCTATTTTGATTGCTTTCGGGGTTTATTGCAAAGAACTGTTTCTTCCTTGAATTTTTATTGCTTCTTGTTTCTACTTGATCATATTATGATGTTTCAATTTTTTTTACTTAAATTCAATAGCGGTGGCTGCTAGAGGGGGGATGGAGACACTAAGGCCTGTATTGCAGCGTGTCTACATGACACGAGCTTCGGCTTATAGAGATGCACTCAGGAGCTTCATAGAAGGGTATCAAGAAGGTATACAACAAGTCATGGAGAAGAAAGAAGACTCTAGCGCTCAGCAGGAAGAGGATACCCCAAAAAAACCGACTTGAACAAGTAGTTTTGGTTTGTTTTAATGCTACAGCTTTCTGTAAGATGTTACTCATGCGATTCATCCCCTTTGGCACTTGGCAGTTTTGTAGTTTGTGCAGACAATGAAGTTGCTATAATTTATGGGATATTTTTGTACATACGATTTCCATTTTAAGCAAGTATGATCCATTTCCTGTACTGGTTGGTTTGAATTCCATGTAATTTGTTCTTAAGGAAGTCTAGTAGATTACTGTCCCTTCCCCTTGGTTTGCAGAAATCATGTACACTTCATCAATTTAAAATGATTTGTACAGACAAATACAGACAAATATGCACACAAACTTTTCCGATTCGAAATACCAGGATATGTAAAAGATGTGATCTGAAATGACTATTTGGCTGGCCTGGAACTACTTACTTCTCCTAGTGGAATGTATAAAAGGACCGTATTGCCCTTGATACTGCTACAGACTATAAGGAGTTAGGAGTATATCTTAAAGTGGGCAGTTTTGTCTTCTTATGTTTTCCAACTTAATGCTGTCCATGATAACAGTTCGAGTATGACGGAAACCACAGGGAGTTAAAAGAGTAATATAGCCTTTCATTGTAGTGTCTCTTCAGTTGTTTTTTGGCTTCAACTGTTATTGTTTTTCTGTTACGGTGACAAAATTTCTGAAGAATCTGATTGAACTTTATGACCCAAAGCAAGAATGTGGTGCAGTTGTTATCATGCTTAACGACTGTTTCCAGTTTGTAACCCTATGTTTGCAGGTTCACTGCAAATCGATCCTAACATTGAGGCTTGTGCATGAAAGATCACAAACCAAGAGCTTTTGAAAGGACATAGATCCGTACTCTCTTGTTTGTTTATATCTGACTGCAATTTGTCAAGTCTTTTTATTTTTATTTTTTGATCATGATATTTGTTAAGTCTTTTTATTTTTATTTTTTGATCATGATATTTGTCTAGTCTGACAAGCTAATGTTTTGGTTCTGGTTCAGATCTCTTCTTCTACTGCTACTCGGATATGTGATATAAAGCGTGGAAGCAGTGCTGATCATTCCTTCTTGTATTGAACTTAAAGTAAGGCTTTCCTTTCCTATTATATTATTCGTTTGTAAATTTTAGAATTATCTGCTGGTAATCACAGGAAAAATTTCGTGGGTCAAGGATTCATTGACTTGTAAAAATTCAAAACGCGCCTTGATCTCTGAGATGCACTGAAAAGTGTAAACAGTGAGGTGAGATTGTGTGGCTATTTATCTTTTCTTCAAAAGTCAATGAACATGGTGATAGAAAGATTTTGAATGAAGGAAAGGACCTACATGACTGAAGTTGGAATTGAATGTAGGACTTTTAGCATTTCTAGATATGGTCATGGACTCATGGGGACACAGTTACATGGCAGTTTCAGTTGGAATCATAGGAAACGTAGTTGAAAATCAACTGAATGAGAGCACACCAGATATATTCAAACAGAAACAGAAAGGGTGGTGGTGTGTGTGTTGGCATGTGGGGTGCTTGAAAATGACTTGCACTTAAGTCTCAAAAGTGCTCATAGGTACCTAGTTGTTGTGTTGGCTTCTCATTTATGCTTTGATTATAAGTCATTTTATCCAAGCTGCAGAGTCCCACTCTTGGATCAAGTAGTTGCAAGGATGATCACAAAATTGAAATTAGTACGAGTGGTTCTTATCAGTTTCACTATTTTTGGGTTGGTTCTGTTGCAAAGGACCCATTTGGTGGCTGTTGTGTGGACTTCTTTGTTGGGTTATCTTTGGTGGCTTAGTGGATCACCATATTGGCTGCATGATGTTGGATGCACATTGGCAATTTCAAATCATACAGACACCTAGAATGGATACTCTAATTGCCTTTTTTCATGATGGAATTTCTAGGTCATCGGATACCTTACTCAAGTATGAGAAGAAAGTACTCCATTAATACCGGATGTAAGGGAGGGTTAGTTTGGGCACAAGCCGAACAGTTGCCATGATACGCTCAACGTGGTTGTCTTCAGGGGAGAACCCATGATTTAGGGCATAGTTGAAGGGAGCTCCTAAAGTGATGCCGCTCCCATCTTGGGAGCCCTCTTTTGCGCTCCCAACTAAGGAGCTTGACGGGAGAGCCCACTCCCATCGAGATGGGAGCTTGCTCCTTACAAATGTGGGAGCTTTTGTATGGTCTTTGTACAGAAAAACAGGGAGTTATCACTTGGCTTTTTTAATTGGTCTATGATGAACTCATATATCTAGCCCAAGTCATGTTATCTTGAAAGGAAAATCATATATTGTAACACTAGTCCATTTCTTACACTTATGGAGGACACTTTCTAAAATGATTGTACTTTTAAAGTGGAATACTCTATGCTACATTATTTTCATAATATATGTACATGCTCCTCTCAAGCTCCCGACCTTGGGAGCTTCTGGCCTGCTCCCTACTTGCGCTCCCGCACCCGCTTTGTGCAACTAAGATATAGAGATCTGTAGGGCTGTATTTTCGACCACTGAACGAGTGGTCACTGCACTTATGTGAGTATGAGAAGAATAACTTCACTTGGAAATGTTCTTTCAAAAGCTTGTTTGTTTTGTCATCAACTTATATCCTGTGTTTTTTTTTTTTTTTTTTGATCTTTATTATGATAAGTAGGATAGTTCCAGGGGAAGGGGCTTGCAGCAGCAGCAGTAAGATGAAACGATGTTCTTCCAAAAGCTTGTACGGGCATCTCTGGTAAAGAAGCGCCTCCTATCGTTACTGTTGTCAGTTGCTAATATCGATATTTCTTTGATTTTTCACTTTTGATGCGATTTAACTTCCAAGCGACAAAATGTCTCTTTCTTTCTTTTTTCAGGTGCAAGAGGAGATGAGCTTGACCCAGAAAGTCCAAAAGGGCAAAAAGCATGCTTAGGGGAAAAGCAAAGTTGGAACAAATATTTTCACATGGTCTAGAGTCTAGACTATTTGTGCACAAGGCAATTATTTTTCTTTCAGTGCAAACACATTAGTCCCTTCAACTGTGCCCTTGGTTTTGATTACTTCCTATTGGGCAATGATTATATGTACATGTGTATATATCTCAGGACCCTCCCACTTGCAGAACCACTAAGCGTCCAGTGCCACCGTTGCCGTACGTCAACGGGTGTTTTTCTCTCCTGTCTTTATCTATATGGGACCTGATAGGCTGATACTTATGTCACAATTATCCTTGGGCTAAATACATGAGGTAATGCAACACATTTCTTCAAACTTGTGTTGCTTTAATAAACTGCTCACTGTATTAGATTATCTGATACTAGTGCTTCTACTACTTGCCTTGATCAGGTGACTACCAAGAAAGGGGCAAAACCCTTCTTCTAGCTGCATTATTATTATTATTGTTATTTTGGGTGTTCGATTAGGTGAAACTTTCCATGCCATCAAATGACCAAGATGTCTATAATCAGATTCGAAATCTAAAAGCCTTGGTAAAAAGAATAAACAGGGGTAGGAGATTTCCCTGCAATTTATGAATTTGCAGTATGCACCATATTAGTTCGATCTGATGATCTTTGAGAATGTAGTGAGGAGGCCTGTCTATCAATTGGTTATTCCTCCCCTCGAACCTTGAAATAAATTTCTACTTTGATTCGAATCCTTATACTCATTCGCATATACGGCATAATCGTCCGATTTCTTCCTCGATCTTCAAAGTCATACCCATTTCTTTGATGCTATTTCATATAGTGAAGCAATAACCTGGGAGTATTTCGCATGGCAGTTCTTGTTTTACACACATGTTTATTGTTGGAAGCTTGGTATAAACTAACATTTGGCACGTTACTTAAAAGCATAAAGTTTGTGAGACAATTGGCAATTGGATATGGTCTAGCTTTGATTTGGAGACAGTTTCGAGTTCAAGTCGCTTTGTTTGCATATTGTTTCGGACTCAGCTTCTTTGCCAAACCCGGACTACATGAAGCAATTCCATCTTGATAATGAATAGTGTAGATTTATTAAACATTCTTAGTTTCGTACTGGTACGAGTCTTGTAGCAAACCTAAACTATTAAAGATACTTTTAGACAGCCAAGATTAACGGATTGCTGTATGCAGTTCGCACCTAGATTGCATAGAAGCTAAATATTTTTGCTGCTATGCGAACCCAAGATTGGAGAGCAGTGGGACAAAAATTTAGAGAAACATTTCTTGGTCCATTAAATGTTGCGGTAGTTTAGCATTTGTGTTGAGGTCAAAATAGGCAAAACAATTTCGAAAACTGTGCACCCGCCTTCTTTTTGTGTGATAACTATATACTATTTTTACACATACCTCTGCCCTTGAAACTAGATTTACATAATTTTGTTCACTCCATTTGAGGATGGGTCAATTGAGCATTTTTAGTGAGGTCAAAATGGGCAAACCAGTTTTGAAAAATGTACATCGGTCTTTTTTTATTTTTATTCTTTTATCTTGGTATAACTCAAAATGGCTGAATCATACCTGTGTCCTTGAAACTCTATATACATTATTCAGGATAATTCGTTTAACTTATAAGCTTATGGTAAATTGAGCATGTTTATGCCTTGTTTGGATGGTATTTTGGAAAAAAAAATTATAATTAAAAAAATACTCATTATCCCTACTTTCAATTATTACTCTCATTTCCCTCTCATCTTTACAATTATTATTCTCATTTCTCTCTCTCTACTCATTACTCCTATCTCTAATTATTACCTTAATCGCTCTCTCAATCCATTATCCAAAAATCAAACTAAATTTTTTTTTAAAACACCATGTTATCTACTTTTGCATTTTCATTTTTGAATTTTTACCCTTTGGCTCCCTCATTCTAGAACTCATTATGTGAAAATGAGTTTTTGGGTCTAGAGAATAGAAGATAGGGAAAGAGGAGGTTTTTGAGTTCTCATTTTTGACTTTTTTCATTTTATTTAACAAAAAGACCTATAAAAGGTATTCTGCCCATATCTTTCAAACACTATTTTTTTTGAATGACATGTCTTCCAAACACTAATCATGTTACAAAATGCATTCTGCACATATCTCTCAAACACTCTACCATATTTAGAACACATTCTGACCAAAATTCAAAAAGTCAATAATTAAAATGCAAAAAGCCAAAAAACAGAATAACCAACATTCCTATTGACTGGCTTACACCTATGTGCAAGCAAGCAAGCTTGAAGAATGTTGATGACAATCGAATGAAAAAGTAATTGGGCCCTTTTTTGTTATCTCTAATTTCTGTAGTACTAGTATTTTGGTAATTCATGTCACAAGAGAAGTGAAATAAAGAGAGAAACAGAAACAAAGGTACTTGCTGCATAGACTGGGCCAGTAGTACTACTATGGGCTACCATCTCATCTCATCTCATAATATGGATCAAAGTCTCCAGTCTCCAGCCCCTCCCACACACCCTCTCCTTCTAGTACTAATGATGGTCATGAATTGGGGCCCTCCCCCATGAAACTAAAATCTTCAGCTAGAATCCCAACAGTACACCACATTATGTGGTAAAGTATTAGATAGATTCCTGGTGGAAACCATCAACATTCCTCAATTTGGGCCTGGATGACATCAGCCCTATCTTTTATGCGCACCCCCTCCCCTCCCCCCCCCCCCCCCCCCCCCCCCATCCTCCCTTCTCTCTCTCTCTCTCTCTCACACACACACACCTTAACCATGGGGGCTTTGATGATATGATGGTGATATAACCATTTTTCTTAATGAGGGAGCTGCCTGAAAATCTGGGATTTTCCCCATTTTTTTGGACTTCCATTTCCCCTTCTTTTTTTCTTTTCTTTTCTTTTCTCTTTTTTTTTTTTTATAGTGGACATTCCAAGTGCCTTAAATAGTCAAAAATCATGAAAGTCACATCCACAGATCTTCATCCTTGGTGATATCTCATCTGGTTGACACCTCTTAAGTAGTTGGTATCCTGTGCCTGTAGACAAAATACAGTGCGATGATTAGTACATCCTCTACTCATCAGCAGTAACCATGAAAAATCTAGAGCATGCATCTGAGTTGAATAGTTCGGTTTCTAACGCGTCTTATTTTGAAACAAATTTCAACCTACTATTAAAGTTTGCGAAGCAATGATTGAGAGCGAGAGTAGAGCATAGAAGATTCAAGATAGTAGTAAACAAAGGAGTGTGCCTATGGAGTGTGTAAAAATCCTTACCCTTTCCATGAACTCATCATAAATGAGGGTGTTGATTGGGATGGCTATCTAACTTCTACAGGAGGCTAGGTTTAAAAAATGTCCTTGTAGTTGACCAGGATTTAATCCTCAAAACCACTTAAACAACAATTAGAACTCATGAATTTGGTTATGCTTGTCACTATCTACTTTGACCTTACCCGAAAATCTACCCCACTAATTTCATTCGAGAAACAGAACTGACCAATTATAAGGACACTTGGACCAAATAATACAATGCAAGCAAAAGTTCTCCCCCCAAAAGGTGTCCTAACCCCATTTGTGCTTAGATTTTTTAAGGTCATAATGCCTCGTTAACAACTTAACATGTAATGAATCAATGTGAAAAATGATACATGACTCAACTTTCATACAAAAAATACAACAGAATGATACGCCAAGGGCAATTGTAGAACATGTTGATGGACAACATGTAACACGCCAAAAATCAAGTTGATCGGATACCATTTGAGATGATTTCGAAATGAATTTATTTTGAGATAAATGGGTTTAATGGATTTCAATTCTCCCTCTTTTTCAGGCAAGATAAATGCATTTTAAAATAATATCTAACGGCATCCGATCAACTTGATTTTTGGGTACAATAACTGCTCTCGATGTTCCATGAAGAGTGAACGGTTTGGATCATTGACGTGGGCATGGAAAGGACCAAAAACAAGCCGAAACAATCCAATAAAGGGACCGGAGAGGATCCAATAACTTGCGTAAAACAGTACACTATAACTAAAAGTTATTACCATCTATGTATGGTTACTTTAGGAGACAGACCACTAGCATTCTATAGAGTCAGAGACCACCAATTCACGTGACAAACCTATCTTCAGACTAGAACTACAATGGAAGGTTCAATTGCAGAAGATGGTACCCTCCTTCCAAACTGTAACTCAAAAACCAAACCAACCCTTTTGTAGCTGGTTGGCTTCTAACTATATACCTTCTGCTTGAATTCCATTGTTGACTTTATGGGCTCCAATACATATCTCTAGCTGGCTAGCTAGGAAGGCAGGACCACACTGATTAGCGAGACCCAGCAAAAGTCATCTATCTCTCAGCATGGTCGATGATCTGATGGCCCCCCACATAGTACTGATGTAGATTTATGTGCCAATGTAAAGCAATCATGCACTGTTTCTTTCCCTTTCTTTTCTTGTGCAAGTGTCCCCAATTCCTTTCACACAGTTGTGAAATGTTCTCAAGTGGGGTGGAAAAATGCAGCTTAGCACATGGGGTTACCCTAAGACCAGGATTCCTACATGTAGATATGGCACTTATAATTAAATAGATAAATTACATATGCATACATCAGAATCACTTCTTTATAGAGCTTTCCGTAAACTGACATAGCTAGGTTAATGTGCGCGTCAAAGTGTTTTTAGATGGTCCGAATTGAAAATCAATTTTGACCGATCAAAATTGAAAAACAATCTCAACCATTCTTTGCGCGAATGGACGGGCGAGATTGTGCGAAGCCGTGAATAACTTATTTACGGCTTCTCCGTGAATAAGTTTCTCTCTACATACATACATATATAAATGCATGCATCTATGAATGTATTTGTGTTATACAAAAGCTGTCTATGCGTTACTATTATGGAATAGACAATGTTTCCCTAAGTTCAGAAAGTAATCCAAAAGTGTCTAGTTGCTTACATACATCATTGCTAGCAGAAGGGATCTTCACCTATTGAACTAGACTTGATATCATTTTCCCTTTTTTTTTGAACAATTTTTGTTATTTTAGTGTCTTATTTTTTAAATCCTGAACCGATCCCACCATTGTGTGTGATTCCACAAATTTTTGTAAAAGCTTTCAATTGCAACCTGACCATTAGTACTGACCAAATGGGTACATACGACGGTGTACATATGACGTGTGGGACCCACTCACAGCCCCACATAAATAATCCAATTCGTTGATAAATTTTAAAATAATTTTTTCGAGTAGCCTTGCCTGTATTATGAATGGAAAGGTAGAAAATTGGATTGGATTGAGTTGATTTTTCACAAGATTGATTTAAAATTTATCCACGGATCGAATTATTTGTGTGGGACCATCATCTGTACACCACGTGTACCCATTTTGGTTGGTAACTTGCATTTGTGTTTCACTTGCTGGAGCGGTGAGTCGGTGACCTAAAGAAATTTACCCTCAGCTGGAAACGTTTTTCTTGTTCTATTTTTTTTTTTGGTCAAACGTTTTTCTTGTTCTTTAATTTTGATCCTTAAATCTTCTTGTTAATTAGTAAGTGGGGCCTGTACTAGTCTAACTCTAACCAGCAGTATTACTATAGTGTACATTTTGTCTGTAAATTAGTAAACACTATTGGAGTACTGCTTGTGTACTTGTCTCATTAGAGGAAACAACAGAATCATTGTGGTAAACTGCACTAGTTACTCGTATCTCTTCATTGACTCTTGGTATTTTTATAGTAGTACTCGGCTTATTCATTTTGGGTCTCAAAATTTTGGTGCACGGTTCCCAATGAATACTATTTGTTTATTTTTTAAAACGAGATGATAAAATACGTTCATACCTCCTCGTTACTCTGAAAAGTCTCTTTCAAAACCTAAATCCAACTGGGTTTCTTTCTTAACAAATAAAATGTCTTACTAATAGAAAACGAATCTAAAATGACATGGCAGAAATGAAAGAGAAGACAAAATTATCATGGTGTAATGTAATTAACATTTGGCAGAATTGTTTTGAAGTTTGTAACTTACCATGTGGTTAGAACTAGAAGGATGAGGTAGGTTGGTGGAATAGTGGTAGTAGTGGGGTTGACCGCCCTGGCTCGATGTCGACGAACCATCTGGTGTGGATGGCTCGGACTCATCTGGCGGCAGCGACGACGGCTGCTGGTGGCACTCCATATTCACCCCAAATAACCTTAGTGTCTTGGAGTTTTTGCTAGAGGACGACGTTTGGTTCTGCCCACCTGCTCCTGTTAATTTAGAAATTAAACATTAAACACCCACATTTATAGACGCACAACAACAACAACAACAACAACAACAAAACCCGGCTATGTTTAATTCTATTTACCACTCATCGATTTTCAAATTAATGGAGTATCAAAAGAAGAAATTTTAGTAAAACGGAAAGTTTAAACATGAGAGTGAGTTCGAAAGCTTTTTCCTCCCCAGCAAACGATTTTTATACTATCAAACTTATCATATACTACAAACATAAATTGATACGTATGTGTGCATAGCTAGAGTCGATACGTGTTTGCATAGCTAGATTTTTGCGTTCCACTCTCGTAAATGCACTTTACAAATTTTCTTTTAACTGTTTCAAACGACGCACAATACGAATCTCAAATCACATTAATTAGAAGATACAATTTGAAATGCATTTATAAAAAAAACCAACTTAAAATTGATGCGTGTGTATCTGGAAGTGTACAATAATGCTAGATCCAGTGATCATTTACTTCGATTCGCGTAAGTGATTTCTTATTGGACTATAACCATAAAAAACACATTGAAGGAGTGAAAAAAATGGGTGATATTAAATATTTGCTCAAAATACGTGTGCGCGCGCATACGCATTTGTCCGGGAACCGGAAAACATATGTATATCATTTTCTCATTGATTGCATGACTGTCTCTTCTTTTTCCGTCATCCAAAATATCGAATACAAAAATACAATTAAAAGTTAGGAGTGGCATTAATTTTTGAGTAATTATTAATAAAACCAATATCTAGGAGTAGAATATTTTTCTACGCGCACGACATGGGCATGTATTTCATGCACATATGCATACATACAATTACATTTACTCCGTATATTCGAAAAGTCTAGTACCTCTCCCCGTCTCCCGTACACAACTGTATCCTGTGTTCGTATGTATCCTGTGTTCGTGACTATTTTATGTACGAGGGCTTATCACGCAATCGTATCTGAAATTGTTCGATATGCGTGGGCTTTTTGCTCAAATCGTAATTGTTTGATGCACGTGGGCTTATAGGCGGAAGGTAAAATGACGGCCATATATGAGGCGTTTGATAATTAATATCCGTCAAAGACATTTTCAATATTAACAAATGTTTTTAGCTTGTTTTTGACGGATATTAATTATCAAAATACGTCCTGAGCTGTCATTTTCCCTAGGCGGAATGTGTGAAGTCTCGCATCGGGGAATTGGGAAAATATTAAATGATATTATAAGGATTCTTGAGCGTGCAGCTACTGTATAATTCGAGATTTGAGCTTTTGAGCTACGTGATTACTCTAAAGATTAATAGATCAACTAACGCGAGTCGTTATGTATAAAGGCTCCTAATAAAAACAAGATAGGGGTGGAAAAACGATACCTGCATGAAGACAGTCAGGTTGGTAGGGAAAACAAGGCCCATTTCCATGAGGAGCTGGCTGTGGGTGCACAGGATAAGCATGCGCAGAATAGTACACGCGGCGGCCCCACCCACTACCCCCACCTCCACTATTCACTCCCGCCCCACCCCCACCCGCCACCAGTACTTGACCCGGCGCAGCCGCCCCCCGCCGCCTCCACCCTATGAAAAGCCGGTCGGCGTCGACCCGGTGGCGCAGGAACAAGACGACGTCCCCCGCGTCGAGCCGCTTCTCCTTGACGAAGCGGCTCCATCCCTTGGTCAGCACGTAGCTCTGGCTGCTGTTCCAGTACGAGTACCGGAACCTCCACGACTTCCCCGACTCGTCCTCGAAACTCAGCAGCAGCCCCCCCGAGTCTCCGCTCCCTCCGCCCCCGCCCGATCCCAGCGGGAAGTGCTTCTCGGCGTGCTGCTTCGGGATCACCAGCCTGTTCAGCTTCCCCACGTCGCTCGGCGTCAGCGGCTTCTCGAACATCGCCTCTTTTATCACGTCCAGATTGAATTCGTCGTTGCCGATTCGCAATTGCCGCTTGTCGGGGCTCTCAGATTCTCTGTCGAGAGAGCTGTCGAACTCGTCGTTGTATTGGTTGAGGTTGAAATTGAGAGGGGCGGAGAATGGGGAGGCGGCGTTGGCGGCGGTGCGGTGGTGGTCTGAGGGTTTAATGGGAGTTGTTGGGTCCATGAGGGGTTGTTGGGGGTGTATCCACCAGAGTGATTGGGGGAGGTCTGAGGAGTAGTGGTTTATGGGCATTTTAGAGAGAGACAGAGAGAGGAGTTTGTGATTTTGGAGGAGGGGCGGTGATTGTGGTCTTGATGTGGGACTATTTAGCAACTGCTGCAAGTGTGACAATGAGAGAGAGAGAGAGAGAGAGAGAGAGAGAGAGATGTGTAACTTGTGCAAGTGGTAGTAGTACTAGAGTAGTTTTAAGGTTTTGCGTGATGGGGTAATTTCAATCATTATATTCTCGATGAGAGTTACAGTCTGTGTCTTTTTTTTTTTTTTGAACCGCAGTTACAGTCTGTGTCTGTCTCCTCTTATATTTTCTGTTTTTGTGCATGTGGAAATTAGATTATACGAGAAATTTTTCGGTGCCAGATAGTTACCATATTTTACGTGATACTCGCTTAATACATTTGGGTCGTATAATATTTCATTTAGAGTATTCCAATTAAAATTCTCTCATTCCAATATTCTCTCTCTCTCTTTTCTCTCTTCAAATTTGAGTTATCTAAAAACATAATGGACTGTTCAAATGGGCCGAGCACGAACCACATGATATCTACTCGGCATTGAATTTTTTTTCCAGATTATACAGATGACTGAAGAAGTAATGGAGTACATGCAAGAGATTGTACTGCAATAAGAGAGAACTTTTTCACGACTTTGCCCAATCTTATTCATTCATTCGCTCAATTAATTATTGAAATGTATTTTTAATTTTTATCGGTAAATTTTTATCGGTCAATATTTATTTTCAATTCGAACCGTTCAAAATAATTTTAAACACGCTCAATTTAATGCCGTAAAATCTTTTTTTTTTCTCCTGCAATAAAATATCGTGAGGGTGACAGACAGGAAAGTGGCGTTGGGCAGAGTAGTAGCAGTAGGAAAAAGATGTACTGGGGCGTAGCCATATTGGGATCGGACCCAGCTTATTGAGCGTCTGAATTTTCAATTTTATTTTGTATATATCTGATTTTAAATATTATTAATAATTATTTGTGTAAAATTATTTATAATTTAAATAATTTTGGTCCAATTTGATAAAAAATCTATTATTTTACATTTGTATTTTCTTTCATAAATAAAAAATAAACACGTGATACTTGATGTAGCCTAAATAATCATTTCAATATACAAATGTAATGAATTCGAAAGCAAAAACATTTTGATATACTTAAGTAAACGTTCCGATAAAAAATATATGTCTACTAAGCTGGCCCTTCTGGGATTAAAATCTTGACTTCGCCACTGAAGATGTAGGAGTAAATCATTCCTTGTGCTATGAAGTCAATCCGGTTGGTTGGTGGGTTTATTTCTGACACGCATGATTAGGATTCGATTTTTGAGATCATGCAGTAAGAAAGTAATTTCTTGCGATTTTCTTAGTTCAATCTTGACCGAACAGCGTAAAAGATTAAATGAGGTATGCAGAAGTTGACTCAGACACTCGTGATCATCGAGAAGAGAGAGAGAAGAGAATTGGGCATATGGTTACTGGGCTACCCCTCTCTTACCCAAACGGTACCGAATGAAAAGTAAGACAATGGATCAAGATTTTAAACATATCAAATTAAGCTGATTTTTTACCAGCTTAATTGAAAAGACATTAAAAAATTAGTTAACAGCTCGGATCATTTATATGGGAATCTGAAGTGGGACCAAAAAGTGGTCGGTGCATTATCGGTACCACCAAGGTCTGTACGTATAGTCGGACTGAGTTTGGCCAAGTAAAAATAAGAAACAAATAAGTGTTTTTCCTTTTACGAGGTTGCTTGTTCAAATCTTATGGAGGCCAAACATTTCAAGCCTTAAAACGATTGGAGGATTTGCCCGATCATTGGTTTCAAAGCTACGAAATTATTTAAGACGTGCGCAACTTCATCCAGACATCCGTAAGTAGTATCTACTTTGGGTTGAAAAAGGAATTTTATCCTAGTAGTAATTGATTGCCTGTATAGACTGTAATTTCTAGTGTTGGCGTGATTGTGGTGGCATAGTTGAGACGTGTGGAGCATCCCAAAATAGTCCTGTGCTTAAAGGAGAAACAACCCCATGTCCCTATGTAATCTTGGCTCAGAAATTGATCGTCAGGTGGCGCCACCTCATTGAATCCAAGACCATCCATCCAACGGCTGCCGATTGTCTTCGATTCCACTCATTCTAAATATGTGCACACACAAATAGAGTGTGGTGTATGCCCAGCTACTATATAGTAAGTTAGAAAGGGCTTTTTCTCGTTTACTATTGCTTCGGTTTCGCCGTACCTTGCTGGCCTGTGGGAAAGCTACCGCACCTAAACTAAGAGAAAATGAACGAAGAAAGAAGGCGTTAGCATTAGAAAGACTATGTTGTCACAACTAATAAGACCCAACCCAACGCAAGGACGGAATCAGGATTTTATCCTAGCGGTGGCGAAACACACTAAACCCACCCAACGCAAGGACGCACTTCACTTACGTCGAACGACGCTAAACACATCAGCATGCAAATTCGTATCCGACGTCCGTGTCCGTAGCAGTGTCGGCTTTGTTCGTTTGCCAGTTTAGTTTTGTTTTAGTTTTATTTTTCAATCATTACCATACTTCTTTCTCTAATTATTACCCTATTTTTTCAATTATTACTTTCACATCTCTCTCTATCTCTCTCCAATCATTACCCCTATCTTCAATCATTACTCTACTTCTCTCTCCACCCACTACCAAAATTAAACTAAACTAAACTCTCAACCAAACACAACAGGTGTCTTTTAGATTTGGGTTTAGGTGCACGCGGTGCATACACAAGATAACACATCTGTAGTAATTTCAGTCACGTGCAGGCATGACAAAAGCATTATTGGTATTTGGCCACACCTATTCTTATTATTATGGGAGCAAACAAGACCATAATCGGTGTCAGGAGAGCAAAAGAAAAACAAAAGAAATTAATACAGAGAGATCCCTTGCCTTTCCAATAAGCAGAGAGCTATAGATGGACCAGATAAGATTTGTCCAATTGATTGCGTCTCTCTAACATTCGTGTCTCAATCCTCCTCCTCACACTCCCCCCATCTCTCTCTCTCTCTCTCTCTCTCTCTCTCTCTCTCTCTCTCTAACATTTGTTTATCTGTACAACATTAATGACACTCACTTGGGGCCTCAGTGAGGTCTATATCTCATACTTACAAGTTTGTATTATTCAATTGTTTGGTTTGTTATTAGGAGTTTCGGACAAAACCCACCTCAATTTCCAGGTGGATTCGGACACCTTTTGTCTTCCCCTGCAAAAGGTTGGACTGGTTGTCATTCACGTCCATGTTGGAAGAAGTCACATAGTATATAATACAAGTCGTTGGCCTTTGTTGTATAATAGTATATGCATAGCATTTGTGGTACATATAACATGAATGTGTCATTTTAGTCACCACACTGATTACATTCTGATTTATCTATGACATGCGCATCGCAAGATCCATTTCAATAAAGAGTTTGTTAGAGCGTACCTAGACGTTCCAAAAATTCACAGGGTTCGATAACTCAACTATGAGAAGATGTGATTTGAATCTAGGTGTCTTGAGCTTGGCCAACTGAGTGTTTGGGTTTTGTCTCATTTGGTGGGTTTTTTTCAACCTTCAGTTGCATTTCCCTCCCTTCTCCCCCAACTTGATGTATCATTTATCAAAATTTCTTAAATAAACCTGTTGCCTTTGATGTGATTTGAACCTGACAGGATAACCGATTGTTAATGTGGAATTTCTTATTCCCTTAAACCATACTCTGGAGACTTACTTCTAGCTAGTAATTAGCTAGTATATGAAGAAGGAGATCTAATATGTGACAAGAGTTAGCATACATATAGTAATCGAAAATTGAGATTGTAATCTAGTATTGAGGCGTTCTATCCAACTATTGGTTGGATGTTTTTTTTTTCCTATTTTCTTTTTTGCAATCAAGCACTTGTCGCTATATTGCTTTTCTTCTCGACGCACCCTTTTGGAGATTTATAAAATGTTTCATTTGCCGAGAAAAAAAAAACATATTTAGGGAACCTACCATTTAATTACTGGCTACTAAATTTGAGTATTCAAGATACGAATTTAAAAATATAAAGATAATATATTTATTGTGGGTCTATCACAAGTTGGTCGATAAAGTCCAGAATTTTTCTTTCCACATGCTGGGGGAAGAAGACAACCACATGAGATAATTGTGGAAAGTGATGACCAGAGAGTTAGTCATATTATTATATTATAATAATAAAAAGATTTAATATTACCATATCTGGAGTTTTCCAATTCCCAAGTGAAACCCACCTGGTTTCTAAGAGACCAATCTAGCTGTGAGAACGTCCCACGAAAGTTCATATTTATCGGTTATATACAATATTATGTGAATATAATATTTATAGGTATAGGCTTTCAGAAAAGCATGTATAGTAATTAAAATTAGCAAGTTTTCTATATGTGTGTGTGTCTTATGTTTGACTAGCTTATTATCCAATTCAATCTCCATTGAGTGATTTTAGTCTA
This sequence comes from Rhododendron ovatum, assembly GCA_019656835.1. Classification (NCBI taxonomy): domain Eukaryota; kingdom Viridiplantae; phylum Streptophyta; class Magnoliopsida; order Ericales; family Ericaceae; genus Rhododendron; species Rhododendron ovatum. The sequence goes on along the minus strand of CM033791.1, from coordinate 11,729,534 downwards.
CTACGAGTCGAACAAGCTTCATTGTTTGGAGACGAGTCCTGTCTAGTCGGTATTCTACGTCGTTTTGATGGCTTTTCAAGTTCGGCAACGAGTCTTTCCGTATGAGGTCTTAAATGTTTCGTTTGTGATCAGTTTAGGCCCCTTTTGTTATTGCTTTCCTCTCTCATTGGAAGTGGCTACCCGTTTCTGATGTATAATTTTTGTATCAATGAAAATACCTCTGAAATTTGAAAAAACAAAAAAACAAGAGCTTCATTAATTGCTCGGATCGGCATGATACAGTCGTAAAACAAATCAAACCAATCTAGTTTTACCGTAAAAATATCTTTCCCTGGAATGCATGCATCTCGTCGGACCTAAGTGCCTCTGTGGATTTGGTTAAACAATTGCAACTCCCTTGCGACCGCTCTAAAAATCGATTTGAGGTTGCGATGTCAAATATTGTCGTAAAAGATTTAATTAAAACATAACTTTCTTAACACCAATTGATTTTAAAGAGAATAAGTAGAAAAGCGATCCGACTTATATATGTCTATTGCATCATCATCAGGAACATTGCTTTAATAATTCCAACCAGTTGGAGTAGTAATATTTTTGGTTTACATCAGCAGCTAGCATTTGAGATGGTATCATCAGTATTGCATATATAGAATCCCAAACGTGTACCTTAATTAGACCGCGAACAATGAACCAAAATCCCCAAGTTTGATACGCAATCTGCATTTGTATTATGTTAATCATGATTATTGCATAGTTTATTCCTATAATCTGGAATCTATTTATGTTTCCGATGATCCATCCGATCATATGGGTAATAGTGACATGTTTCATCTGTACATATATGATTCATTGAAAAAGTGGACCATATAATAAGGGAAATTAAAGTCAGGCCATGATAAGTAATTAATTATTTATTAGAGAGAGAGAGAGAGAGAGAGAGAGAGAGAGAGAGAGGAACTTCTTAATAAGTAGTAGTTAGTTGGAAATTTAATTATATGCTTGTCTTGGGATTAGAATCAACTAAGTTGAAAACTTGTTTAGATTTCTTTGTGTTTAGCTGGGTGCACGGTACTGTTGATGCTACATTGCTTGTCTCAGTGTGTGAATTTTTTGAATTTTTTTTTGTCAATTATGTGAAAGTACCCAAGGGCGAAAATATAGTTTATTTACTTTATCTATTCATTTTTCACATAAATCTCGTCAAAATTTGATGATGGAAATACAAAGTGAATGAACCTAGTGAAGGTTATGATCAACTTCATTATCTTATTATTGGAAGGTATATATAAATGTATAACCCACAAGCGTTCTAATGATCAACACACATAGCACTAAGACAAGATTGATTTTTAAGTCATTTTCTCGGCCTAATTGAACAAGAAAATTGGATCAAATTCATATTGTTATCGTTTAAACACAAGATTTGGTGAACGGATCGGATTTATTCCCAGCAGATGACAATTCCCGCAGGAGTGATGGTCATCCCGACGATCTCTAGGGTCTGTCCCTAGAACTTTCTAGAACTCAATAACTTTCCTCTCTCCCTGGAATTTCCAAAAAAAAAAACCTTATCCCTCCTTGTCTTCTCAATTTGAAATTTTGGAAAAGTCTTTTTCTAAGCTTTCTGGCCAGACAGCCAATAAATAAATAATCAACCTTCGAAATGGATGATAAAATAAAATAAAATAAAAAACCTCCTGAAGGGAAACGATTGGTGAAAAATGTGAAAAATATTTTCTTTCTGTTAGGCTAATCCGAATGTGGGGGGGGACCATATTTGAGGATTACAAGTCTTTGACACGGACCGCACATAGAAATCCTTCATATAATATATGTCTGGCGAGCTGTATGGGAGCCGTTTTATTGGACTTTTAACTTTAGGGTGGGCCTGATTAATTAATCGGGCTCGGATCTAGTCCATATTGGCTCCTGACCAGTTCAATCCATTTGGGTGTATCGGAGCCGTCCTAAAGTGTTTTGGACAGCTTAGATTTAAAGAAAATATTTTTGATTTTTTTTAAAAAAACACTCCTTTAAATTTGAACCGTCCAAATGCACCAAACTGGTCCGGAGCAAATGGACCGGATCCGGCCCCTAATTAATCTAGTCATGCCAAGATGACCTTTCTTTACTTGTACTCTTTTGGACTTGAATACCTTACCCCTCCCCATGATTATTTTACGAGATTTGAATTTAGTTAGACTATGACATGATATGGATTTGGGGAAGGGAAGATAGCTGCCAAGCATTTCCTCGTAGAGTGGTGCAGATAGAGCGGCCGGATCTTAACTGAGCAATGGAAGGTTCATATGTGCTCAGATTCGATCCGAGCCATCCATGCCGAGATGAATGGCCGGACCGGCCATTTAGCATGGATTTGGACTTCAGAAATACCTAAATTGATGTCAAGGAGAGAGCAGAGTATGATGCTTTTCACGTAGATTATTAAGTTGCGATCGCATCCTACATTATGGAGCTTTTGGGTGTGTTCATGCAAGAAGGTTTCTGGGTGATTTGCGTCATTGAGTTGATGCCTCCGGTGTTTTGCTTGTGTTTTGTTTTTTGTTGGCATCTTGCTACTTTCTCGGTTTTAGACTCCTTTCTTTTTCATTTTTGTTAGGGGTATGTCCCATCTATGTTTGGGTTATGCTCCTTGCATGGATCGATGTTGTGGTGCTAATGTCCAGCTCGTTGTACTTTGTATTTAAGCATACAAAGATGCCCGGGGAAGGAGGAGGAGCGCCGCCGCCCCCGGCTGAAACCCTAAGTGGCTATTGAAATTTTAGAGAGAAGAAGGATTGTTTTAATTTTAGAGAGAGAAGGTGGAGTATATGCATCTACTTGACTGATGGATCAATTATGTCAAGTATTGCCTTGAGCTTGACGCAAGTGAATAGAAGCAATTACGCTTGAGCTTGATTATATATCTCTTTTTGGAAATTTTTTTGAAGGAAAACAAAATCAGCCCCGAGAGACGTTGAATTGGGAGAAAATAGGCAATAATTATTCTTTCTCCAAAGAAATTAATGCACCAAAAAATTGTAAAGTTTTTTCCTCGCAACTTGACTAAACATTCGGGAGCTAAAATCCAGATGATCACTAGAGAAGATTTGATTAAAATCGGGCCAAAAACTCTATGTGAATTGACCCATGCCAACAACAAGAATTACAATTAGGCAAATGCTAATTAATGCCCCTGGGGCACAAGTTATAGTGCATTAATTGTTATAAGAATAGCAAACAACCTTTTATTTCAAAGGTTAGTTAATACTGTAGATTTGGTAAACGAGGGGTCTCAACTATTAGTACTAAAATGTAGTATCACCAAATATTTATTATGCCAAATCTACCCTTGTTTTTTATTAGTTGTTTTCTGGTTTTAAAAATTAAAGTCAAGGCTTATGTTAGCTTTATTACTTTATATGAGATATAATAATATATTTATCATGTCAAATCCCTAAGTTTTTGGTACCTTTTTTGGTATTTTTGTTGGTTTTTTTTTTGAATTTTTATTACTTTCATGTTATATATTTTTTTGACTAATCATCCGTTTCAACAAGAGAAGTCTAAAAAGTAAAAGGTTATTAAAAACAAAAAAAGTTCACTGAAGACGAACAAGATACTAGCATCTGATAGTTTTGTTTATGTATCGTCTTACATTAATTATTATCTATATTTTTATACTTTATTTTATTCCACGTTGAGACGAATGATTATTTGGATAAATTAGACAAAAAGTTAAATAATATTTTTTTATAAATTAAAATGCTGAAAAAATACCTATTCAAAAATTTAGGAAGAATGACGAAGAACAAGAGTCTAGGATATTAGACAGCCAATTGTGCAAAAGAATTATATTGTTTTTTATGAGGTTTAATTGTTGACCTCATTAAGTTTTAGTCAGGTTGAGGAGGAGGATAGGGGTAGTTGTCATCCCATTCTTTGTGGCTAGAGTTTTTATTCTTTCCTATTTATGTATCGTTTTTTTTTATCTTAGTCTAATGTAAGAACATAAATTTCGTTTGAGTAGAGGGTACTATTGGATAATATCAAATGGTCAATTAATTGCATCTGAGTAGAGGGTACTATTGGAAAACATTATGGTCCATCATCGATGCAATTAATGTTTTTTTTTTTTTTGACAAAAGAGAGAAGATTTTATTAATCTGAGAGGCAGAAAAATGCCTAAACATCAAAGAGAAAGGAACCCATGGGGGCAAGGTAGTTGTCCACAGACCAAAAAAATTACAAGAAAGGGTTTTCTTTGCACAAGCATGTTGTTTAGCTCCCCTAAACTATTGGTTGTTGTTGATTACAAAACAATTAATGTAGGCTATTGTAAATATAAATTTGTTGCATTTATTAGGGGTTAAACTAATGCCCCAAGGGCACTTATTAGCGGGATGGAAACAACTTGACATTTCTCAACAACTTATTCACTATCGGAAACACATAGCAAATTTTCAATCACAAATAAAAATCTATAAATTTTTCACTACCAGAAACACCCCATCAGGAGGTTTTAAACCACTTATGTCACAAGCATAGGCCACTAGAAGGTTGTCGGCAAATAATATTCTCGTGCACTGGGTTTGTCTTTTTTTTATACACTGCAAACATGTATGTATAGAAACATATATACATATGCACACACGAGATGAAGCATGGGAAAAAAGGACCACTTTAAGGGAAAAAAGAGAGAGAGAAATTAAAATAAAAGGACCACTTAGGTCTATATATACGATTACAAACGAATTTCGAAAACACATGGACTGGAGAGAGGCTAACAGCCAATCCATCCAATAAATTAACCACCAAATTGCACCAAAACATCAATTTCCCAAGGCAAGAACGTACAAGCAACAGCTCACCACAATCCAAATGTTGTCATACATATTTATAAGTTTTTTAGTATTTATAACTCAAGTATCTCACCAGTTTACGCACACAACTCGATTAATTTTGAAAGTCCAATCCTACAGTTCATTTGCGCGCAGAAGCCTAATTAAAGCCGGAGCAAAATTCCTTATTAACTAACCCAAACGAGTTGATAGAACTCGAAACGTTTTGGACGTAAAACCTTGAAAGGGAGCGAACCTTTAAATCTCTTGACTACCAGGCCACCCTCGGGGTTAATTTAGCCTTGGAGTTCCAATAAAATTCCAGTAGTTTTATACTGTATAGATGTACGCAACTACATGTATCAATTACTACTATCTAGAGAGAGAGAGAGAGAGGATTACACGTTTACAACTAGTATATATTTAGTATATAGAAGAAGCTACGTCTCCTCTTTTTGAGGCTGTCGGCCTGGCTAGCTCTCTCTAAAATGGTCCCTAGGTTTTTCTTCCTTTTTTTGTGAGTGTGTTGAAAATCGAAAATCAAAATCCCCCACACTTGCATGATCAGTAGGCGTGCATGGACTTCCACAGATGGGCCCCATCGGATCGAGAGCACCTCCTCAATCCCTCCCTCCCCTAGCTAGTCCCCCTGTATGCTAGTCCGGGAACGTCAGATTCTCCGAATCATTCTAGAACTATATATTTTAATTTTTAAATTTATGGATCGATAATCCAAATCTTAAAGTATATTAAAAGACAAATTTTAAAGTACATAAAATTTAAAAAAGTAAATTACAATAATCATTTATCAAAAACTACTACTATAATATGCGTTTCTCTTCTCTTTTTTGACAGGCCTCCATTACTTAGGTCCCGTTCTGCTAAGGCAAATAAGTATTTATTTTTTAATTCAAAGTGATGCATTGTTAAAAAGTGATTTGTCTCGAAAAATAAAAAATAAATATTTAAAAAATAATAACTTTAACGGGACGGGACCTAATTTCCAATACATGCTGGAGTATTCATTATTACCGTGGCCCTGCAAAAAAGATCTCTCCAAAATCTTTTCTTGGGTGTGCATGTGCAACAAAAGAGGCAGGCAATTGGGTTGATGCCCGTTCAAAAAAAAATAAAAAAAATTGGGTTGATGCCACGTGGCAGGTGATGCTGTTGGACTTTTTGGCATTGGGTAGTAGTTGTAGTGGAGTGCCGTTTAGACATGGGACCATCAGTAGCATATCATGCAAAAGGTTCAATTAGCTAGCTAGGGTGGTCCAATTTTTTGCCCGTGGAGGTGGAAGGACCATGATGCAAATGCTGAAGGAAAACGAACCAATTGAGTTTGTGGTTTCACTTCCATTTCGTTACGTGAAAGATTGGCATTTCGTTTACAATTTTAAATCTTCTGGTGACGTACGTCGTTAGGTGATCCGTCTTATATGATGGAAAAGCAGAGTCGCGCGTGAATATCATGCGATGGAAAACGAAAGTGGTGAATGGTAACGTAGTAGTACTTTTCAATCTTTATCTGCCCGAAAGAAAAATACCGTGAAGGAGACAGTCTGAAATGTCACCCGGCCAGTGGTCCCACAATGAGGTCTAAATTTATGCCGACGCACTCATCGCTAGCTATTCGTGAAATCCGCATGAATTTTAGTTTCTCCAGCAGACACTCTTGAGGACGTACTTGTATGCCATAATACTTCCAGAACCATGAAAATGATGAAAGAGTTTGGCCTAAAAAAAGTAGTGTTTCAAAAATACTCCAGGTACAGCTTCTGCTGACCTTCTTGTTTTCCCCCAACTTGCTACCTTCAATTCTAGCATATATATACTGTCCCTATCACCATTCAGAAGTGGACTGGAAAAAGAGGAGGGCCAGTTGGAACTCTACTCGTATGTTAGGTCTAAAACTGCCTCGGATGTTGGCTTTGTTCGTTTTGGAGTCTCAAAATTTATTTGCTCAGTTTTTAATAGATTTTCCCTATCTATCGATTTCTCCACTCGTTACTCTCAAAAACTTCCCTCAAAACTCAAACTGAACAGATGACAAGCCCTGTCGTGTGTACATGCAAAGTTTTTAAAATCGCGGCCGTTAAGTAACGTGAACCGATACGTAACGATTTTTTTTCACGTTTACGATGCAGTTACGCCCCTATATATTGGCGAGATAGAAAATCAGAGGCGTACATACCGGAAAGGGACTAGGCATTTAAATCGTAACATGTCTTTAATTTGTTCGTTACTTCGTAAGGTTGGAGTACAAGTGTGAAACAGACGGGTGAGCAAAATAAAGATACGATGCCAAAAACTTTTCTATGTACTATATTGTACTCGTGTCTAGACAAACTGCCTCACAGCTAGGGTTTGGAGTTTCTCTAGAGAGAAAAAGAAGGGAAAAAAAAAGTAAGTGCAAATTAAATACTCCAGTTTGAAAGAAAATGATTCAGCAGAAGATATCAGTACCTCAGCATCTCTGTTGAATCAAGAAAATGAAGCTAGTCTGATACTACTAGCATACATCACTATCAATAGGTTGGGAAGTAGAGTAATGAACTAATGCCCTGCTGCTCCCTCCATCCTCAACATGCCTATTACTAGAAAATAGAGTTTTAGCCTGAGGCCCGGCCCATTCCCTCAAGGTTCTGAGTTTTTAAGTACTTATTTTTCGTTTTACGAGACATATTATTCTCTCGCAATACGTTACATTTAATTCAAAAAATAATTACTTATTTCTCTTAACGGAACGGGGCCAATGGATAGATAAGTGAACGTAACTCACTTTATGATGATCAGTTAGTTAGAATCCAGAACCGGTCCATTTTTCATTAGATGCATGACTCTGTTATCGGACAGGAGTTAGAGTTTAATTTGTTCACTAAGTAGATAAACTTGTATTTCAACTGCCGTGTCAAGTGCACCTAGGTGACGAGTCCCGGTTTGATTCATGCAAGGTCTTGAATAATAGCATTATCGGGACAGGTAATGGTTGGGGTTGCAGTGTAACAGTACCGGAAGTATTGAACGATACGTAGCGGGAATGGATTGTAGCAGTACTTGTGAGATTTTCATATAGAAAATTACTTTTGACCGGAAAAAATCCTTGTGAAGTGCCTAAATTAGCGGCGACGGTGGAGTACTATCGACCATACGTAGCCATTGTGTGCCGGTTCACGAATCGAAAACGGACAGATCGATACATGCATCGAAAAGGGCAAAAACCAGTACGTAAGTAACGTAACAGCCAATAATATTAGGGGTAAAGTGCTTAATTACCCATAATATTACTGTCTGGTCTGATCGATCCAATTAAGCTGAGCCTGTCAATCGGTTTCAGCTAGCCTTGTGCGTCATTTTCCAGCCCCAATCATGTATTCATGGAGATATTTGGGATGGAGCCATATATTTTGGGGAATTCGGAAAGTCAAAATTGCATGCAATATTGGACTCTCAAAAGTGGAAGATAAATATTTGACGAAAGCCCACCTTGCCAATTTGAATAATGGACCGACCTGTCCTAATTCTTGGCCTAACTTTGAAGTGGAAAGATGCTGAAGATGGCCACATCTCATTACTCCTGTACTTGTTTCTAAACCGACCAAGAAAAAAACGGAACAAAAACATGCTTCAATTGTAACCAAAAAGTAATGTTGAAACTTGTGAGTTCCTTGTTAGTAGTTTTTTTGGACCACTCAGTCAGTCCAAAGTGTTAGAAAATCTTTGTCCAAATCAAACAGTTGTGTGTTTTATTTTATTTATTTTTTTCTGGAAGTAAAAAGGTGAGTTGGATTGAACCAGCGTAGTGACCTCTGATCGATCGGGAGAACCAACCCAACCCAGAATGTTCGGATCAAGTCATAGATGACCCTGTCGGGAAAGAAATATTGATTTGTCACCACATTGCGCGCTCTTTCACCAGGACCCTATTGAAGTGCAAGTTAAATTGGAGCTCCCTCTCTTAACCATCAGGTTCTAAAAGTATCGAATTCATTGAAGACCGGTGTAGTAAATGGAAATATGTGGTACGAACGAGACCCCAGCGGGGTGGTCCAAATACTGTACTATTTAAGGGACTAATTTCTTAAAATGGAACTAGGAACAATCCGTTTTAAAAAATATTTTTTGTTATAATTATAGATATGACCTTTTCTTCTCTATCAGTGGCCTTTGCATTAAATGATGAGATTAGGCCCCGTTTTGCTAAGATTTTTATTTCTTAAGTATTTTTTTCGTTTTACGAGACAGATTATTCTCTCATAATATATTACCTTTAATTCAAAATTTCTCTTAGCAGAGGACCGAGGGACTGTGTTGCGCAGCCCCGTGCAGCGCAGCGTGCTGTGCTGGGCAAATCACCACCGCTCCGGTCTCGCTCCGATGATCGAAAATGTTCAGTTCGTAGAGCTCGTCGAGTAAAACAAGTTCACCAAAAATCAGCTCGATCGAATATCATTAAGTGCCTAATCCGAATATAATTATTTTGAAATGAATGGATCCGAAACACTAAATTAAAATCTACTGTTTTTTGGTACACTTAATAATTTCAAGATAATAATGTTCAGATGAGGCACTTAATGATATCCAATCGAACTAATTTCGGGTACGTTTGTTCTACTCGACGAGCTCTACGAAGTGAACGTTTCCGATTATCAGACAAAGACCGGAGTGGCAGCGATTTGCCCCGCACAGCACACTGCACAACACAGGACTGCGTGGCACAATCCCTCAATTTGGAACTTAGCAAAACAGGGCCTAAGACTTCCTGCATCATATTCAATTTTCCTTGGCAAAACGGGGCATTTCAACTAATTAACAAGTTGTGGACCACAATTTTTTCATTCTGTCCTTATTAAAAATTAAAATTTCATGTCTGTTAGCTTCGCGCCAAGAAAAAGCCAAAAAACTTGATTTTTTTGGGTTTTTCTTGAATATTTATCAAAATACTTGTGTAAATATCATAATTTTTTACTTTTTCGATTCCTCTGGTCTAGACAATGTAATGACCCGCCCCAGCTGACCTTCTAACTCTTCGCCTAACCACATGGTTCAAAAGATTAATCTCAAGTTATACTGTAACTGATGGGCATTTACATGTATACAACTTGGCTATTAACATCTTTCCGATGTGGGATTTGGGATTCTCACAGACAAATCCATAATACATAGGAGTAAAAGTTTGGCGCAAAATTAAAAACGTAAATTTTTTTGAATAAAGACAAATCAAAAAGTTGTGATCCATAACTTGTTGATTAGTGAAAACGCCTCCTAATAGTACTATTAATTTACGAACTTAGACTCGTGCTATAGGATAAAGTTAAAAATTTAGACATTTCGGGGCATCATTCCTTTTTCGAGAATTTGTGTTGCAGAATCACAAAAGCTACCCAAATCTAATTTTGAAATTTTGAGAATTTCTTTCCTTTGATCTTTAGGTTCTCAGAATTTTTAAATTCTAAAAATCTTTATGTAGAATTTTTGGCAACCATTCTAAACTGATTTTTAAAAGTTAGAATCTAAACCCTATCAAAATAATACTCCCACCATCTCTATTTAATTGTCCACTACGGTTTTACATGAGTTTTTAACGGGGCATATCTCTCGACATATATTATGTTTTATGTTTTTTAAATCAATATTGTCTTATAGAAAAAATTGAAATCTATCAAATAAGATTTATATTGCATATTTTTAACAATATATGGCAAGAGATATAAGCCGTTAAAATACATGCAAAACCGTAGTGGACAATTAAATAAAGACGGGAGGGAGTATTTGGCAGCCGCTCGCATTGTCATCTTAGTTTACATGGGCGTGTTTACAATTCACGGGCCTTCCTAATATAGTTGGGCCAAGCGGCCTCAGTGAATACTTGAGCCTATTTACAGTCCACGGGCCTGCATGGCACTTTTCCATGATTAATAGCCTAATGCAGTACAAACAATAAACTTGTACATTAAAAAAAATTCACAATATTATAATCGAAAATGACACGTCATGCTCTAAAAAAAAACTGATGAACAAGGTTTTCAATGGATTAATATAGTAGTAAAATATCAATAATGTTACTTACAGTCAAGAATTTATTTATTTTTTAAATCTTTTTATCCTTTTCAAAAAAAAAAAAAAAGGGCAAATAGCCAATCAAGTTGACTCAACAAAAAACTATTGTCGTGGTAATATAAAGTTGAGAGAAAGAGCTTTTTTCCCCTCAATCAAGTTGATTCAATAAAAATTTCTGTCATGGTAATATAAAGTTGAGAGAACAGGCTTTTTTTTCCCTCAATCAAAGTTGACTCAACAGAAACAGTTGTCGTAGTAATATAAAGTTGAGAGAACGGGCTTTTTTTCCCTCGTTGTGTAAATGGAACTTAATTGATCAAGTAAAATACAGGTATTCTGGAATTTGCATCTAAGAAATATAGAAATACTAAATGGATCTAATGGTAATTAATTAGGAGTCAAGCTGTGGTAGTATTGAGAGAGCCACTCGGTTATGATATTGACCTCTCTTCTCCTCACATCTTTGAGCCATCCTGGATCTTCACTTGTTGAGAACCTCAGGTCCACATGATGTGCTCCTATTGGTATATTATGCAAGACAGAGAAGCGCGCGTAAGGGATCCGTGAAATTTGCGCATGAAAATTGTTACGAATGTCGAAATTTTGAAGCAGTTTTTAAATCGTTTTCGAGCCAAAAAGCCAAAACTGTACTAATGTGTACACTAATCTATTTGTTTTGTCATCTCTTTTAAATGCATTGTCGTTTTAAATTATCTACTCCCATGTTACTGACCTTCTTTCGCTGTTATGGCGATTATGCTTTCGGATATATTCTTTAGCACCCTGCCACACACATAACAAAAAAGTCACTCAACATCATTAACACACGAGAGAGAGAGAGAGAGAGAGAGAGAGAGAGAGGATCCTACCCTCCACCACTCCAAGGGTCTCTTAAACCATTGAAGAAAATAATATTGCTCCCAAAGCGTTTCAAGACTCTACTAATGTCCTGTACCATTTAAAAACAAAAAACAAAAATTGATCTTCCAGTGTCGATGAACTCGTGTATGCGTTGTCGAAACCTTCTGCTCTATAATTCCTCCTTGATATACTTTTTTCATTGTACACAGCATATAAAAAATGGATTATTTTTTTTCTGTCTATGAATATGGATAAGATGTATGCAAGTAGTGGTAGTGTAAGTGTGAGAAAGTAGATAGTTACATGGCCGCCGAACTCGGTGGTAATCCAAGTGGGCCTGGGCTCAACGTTGAAGTATTCTTTGCATAAGCTGGCTCGATCATTGTAGTCCCACTCTGAGGCTGGGAATATACTCTCCTTGTTGTTGCCATTAGTTGGCATTACCATTTCAGTACAAGCCTGCAATTAATCAGACCCTTTTTTTTTAGGACTTGAGACGGGTTCAAAATGGGTATGTACGCAGTGTATGTACATACATGAATGTATGTATGTATGTATCTGTAGCAATACTCTTAAAGTTGTTTCACTAACTTTATTCTCGTCTCATGGCCCCAACTTTAAATCATTCAAGTCTAGCTTGTTTTGGGACGTTTGTAACCCCACACAATGAGAAATTACTATAGTTTTTCTTGGACCTTCGTCACCAAACTTCCACGCGGGCCCAGGAGGGCTCTACTCGAATGTGCGGTGGTGAGATCACTGGATCACCACATGGCGGTGCTTTTGGAACACTGAATAATCAACTCCCTAGCTCTCTCGGTTACTCCACTGCGCTCGATCGTGCTATCAATTTTTCGATCTCACGAATTTTACTAGTTTGCGATGTGTTTCAAAGATATTTTCAAGCTTGTTTATGTGAATTATTACACCATGAGTCCAAATTTTGTCCACTTTGAGTACTACTTTACCTTTCTATCTTTTCTCATGAATTTAATGTTGGAATTTTTCGACTATAACTTGATTGGCTCTCAAGTCTTAATCCAGGAGGACAGGGCTATTCTTCTAGTGAAGGTTATGGGGCCTTTTGGTTTTGTGGTCACAGAAAAAACTTTTGATTCTTCATAGTCAAAAGCATGCATGGAATGGAGTTATGAGAAGAAAAAAAACAATGACCGGGGTGGGGGGGAAAATATTCTGGTACCTGCCAGGTCCACTTGCTAAGACCGTGGGGATCAGAATTGTCGTCGAGATCGAAACACGTGGCATCGCCACTGTAGTTGTAGTAGATGTTAGCCGCACCGTATAACTTGGCAAATGTGTCATTGCCTCCCGTTGGATCATCAATTGCCTTGCACATCTGCATAACGGGGGGACGAAATGAAGCCTCGATTGGATGTTGGATTAGAAAGGGGTATAAGTTCATCCGCCCAGACGAAGCCTCGATGGGACAGGTACGGCTGGGCAATTCACACCCGGATGAACTCATCCCCTCTCCATTTTATCCCCCCTAGCCGGTTTTGGGGCCAAAAAAATATAGACTGCTTAACGGGTAAAAAACTTATCGCTTTCTTCTTTTTCAATGCTGACACAAAAAGAGGAATTTTATGGTCCCGAAAGATTTTTCAAATATTCTGAATGAAAGGCTCGTATAGAAAGAGTGTTTGGGAGTTAATATTTGGATTCTAGAACGTGGATGTACATTACAAATTCTTGGATCTGGTTGCAAGAAAATAATTTTTTTGTAAATTTTCTATTCCCGGCATAGATGACCTGCTTTTGACCGGACCGGAGAGAGAATTAATTAAGTTACACGTGTGTAGCTGGTCTGAACACCAATACCTGTTTCACTGGGTAAGCTGGTAAAGGATTGAGAAAATTGGAAGGCGTAGGATAATCCGTCATGGAAGTGTAAATAAATGCTGTTTCAAGCCAACCCGCCAAAGATCCCGCAACGCTAGAATTGCTGAGGAAAAATGGAACGAAAATTTATCAAATATATCTACGTACCCATCTCGGCAGCCGCAGCGATAAAAGGAAAATAAAAGTTCTTACTTGCAAATTCTGAATGATTTTCGGAGCAGGTCAAGTCCCCCGGGCTGGCTTGCGGTGTCTTCAATATGCTGCCATGACCCTTTGATCACTTTGTAGCAGTTCTCACTCTCACCCTGATTTTCAACATAGGAAAATTAAAGCAATATCATTCCGCCTTTCCAAATGCAAACAAAAGTTGCGTTTGATAACTTGAGTGTCCGGGCCGACTTACGCGTACCCTGACCGCACATATTTACATATAGTGATTAATACTTCTTGAATTATTAGTCACAAATTATTGATTGGTTCCTATTAGCCTGTAAAGAGATTCTTGGACCAACAGATGGGAGACTAACTTGTCATCTGTTGAATAATGGATGTTTTGGACCATAGACAAACAACCTTATCCTAAACCTCATCTCTAGTGTGCTGTCTAAATCTTGGACAAAAAGAGACATAAAAAGAGAATATATATATATATAAGTATAGCATACTAATTTGTATACTCTGCAAGTGAAAATATTAAAAAATAAATAAATAAATTTAACGTGTAGATTCCAATTGTAGTGTTGTGGGTCATAGTTAATTAAAATAATTAGTTCTTTTCCCTTTTGCCTCCTACTTTGCCTTGCCTTTTGGGTATCGTATCTGACTTTTTCTTGATGTACCTTTTATCGAGTTTCAATAAAATCTTTGTTGTCGATAAAAAAAAAAATATGATCCACATATTATTGTGTTTGGAATAAAATTAAGATACCTTTTTTCAATTCCATAGCACTTTAGTATACATATGCATATGTAGTAAGTTGTCCAGATACTCGAGTTATCAAAAAATCCATATTCATATGTGGGTGTACGAGCTTTTCAAAAAAAATAAAGGGAAGTGGGTGTATGAGAGAGAGAGAGAGAGAGAGAGAGAGAGAGAGAGACCCTGAAGTCTTGAGTGATGATGTCGTTGAAGCTATAAGGAGAGGTAATACTCTCAAAATTGAGGATTGGTGAAGAAGATGCCAAAGCCCCAATGGTAACATGTGGGTATTTCAACCTAAACCATGCTGCCAGCACTGAAAATACCACCAAATCCAATCAAAATTCCAACCCATATCCAACCACTCAAATTTAAACTTACATGTACCCTAGTAATTTCCAAAGACACATATAAAAAGCAAATTGGAAGAATAAAAAGTGACTTGAATTAATGATTCAAATTTGTTGCTGCTCATCGCCATTTTAATTTTTTTATCTAATAAAGAAATACGAAATTTGTAGGCATACGGACTTAAAATTTCACACAAGAAAGACAAAAATTAAATATTTTAAATGAGACAAGAAGAGAGATGGAAAATTTTCCCCAAAAAGAAAAAATACTGACTTCCCCCATATGAACCTCCAAACACTACGACAGGAGAGTCAGGTGCTGACAAATTCTTCTTCAAATCAATTATCACAGTTGCATAATCTGCCAATGCCTGGGTTGAGCTCAAGTATCCAAGTGTACTTGTATTCTTATAGGCTACTTTTTTGTCACCCCCAAAAGGGATGGATTCTCCATAAAACCTGTGCTGCAATATTCAACAAATTAATACCATAAATTTTAAACTGTAAAAAGCAAACAATTAATCGACCCTCTCTTGAGAAAGAAAATACCCGCGAATAGTACACAATACATTCTTCTAGAATAATGTGACGGTGACGTACATTTTGAAATTTATGAACTACAGTGATTTGTGCCTTGATTTGAAATAAAATGGCAATGAGTGGCCCGCACCTTACCGTAAAAGTCTAGTACGAAAATCATGCGTGCATAGCATTACACTTTATGGAAAATGCTTATTCTTTTGGGTACTGAAATTCCATAGCGATATATAGTACTCCCTCCGTCCCTAAATAAGTGTCTGGCGTGCAAAATTAGACTTTACAAAATGTGCATATTTTTTAATAAAAAATTTAATTTTTTTTCAAAATCTAATAGAACTCATTGCTATCTATTGATTTGTAAAAAAAAATTAATTTTTTTTAACAAAACAAATGCATCTTTTTGAAGATCTAGTTTTGCGCACCGGACACTTATTTAGGGACGGAGGGAGTATATATTTTGTGGAAATATTTTTGAGATTACACCATCATCATTTAGTTTTGGAATTTGGTAGGTTAAAACTTATGTAGAGTGTGATCCTTTCTTTACTATACTTGCTTGGTTTTACTGAAGAACGAAATATGAATTAAGTTACTTGGTTTCAAATGGTAGTTGAGACATTACATCATACAAGAAAGTGCATGTGCATCTACAATGAGTATGCTGTGGACGGACATATCAAACGTTTAAGGTCCTCGATGTCTAATCTTGCGGGACTATCAATCCCGTCGTTCACTAACGGGGGTTCCATTTAAAGACAATAACTTGTATCGACTGACCGCAAAAGATTTGATATATAACAATTTGAGAGGTGTCAAAACGTGATCCATGTAGTATACGAGTGTACATGAAAAAAAAATCATTATTATGAGAAATGAAAGAATTAAGTAAAAGAAATTACCTCGATGAAGACAATGAGAGCTTCGAAACGAGGGGCAATCTCGTACATGAAACCGGTATTTTGGGCGAACCACTCGATATCGCCTTCGTTTCCGGTGTACACGAAAATGGGAGCATTTTTCTCAGCACCACCCCAAGAGGTGTCATTGATCAAATATCTTTGTTGGAATGTCTCGTAGCTCTCCGGGTGATAGTTGAAGTGGTCAAGTGTTTGAGTGAAATATTTTGCTTTGTAGAGCTCGTTTTCAGTGGAAAGAGAGAGCTTTTCTGACCTGAGGATCGAAGAAGGGAACTTAGGCGTGGCTTTAGCAAAGGAGATAGTAGTAGAAGAGAAGAGTGAAAAGCATAAGAATATGAGCCTAGTTGCCATAGTTTTCATGTATGGAGAGAGAGAGAGTAGGCGACTTATAAAAGGAGAGAGAGAGAGAGAGAGAGAGAGATTTATAAAAGGAGGAGAGAGAGAGAAAGAGTCTAGGAGATTTAGGCTCCGTTCCAGAAACCTTCTTAAAAAATAAGCAGCTTATTTTATATTTTCAAACTCAAAAATAATGTAAATGAAAAATATTTTTTTAATTTTTTTTGCATCGTATAAAAGATGTCGATGAGATCTTTCAAATAAGATATATATTGCATATTTTTAGATTTCAATAAACTCATAATTTTTTAGTTTGAAATTACCTTCTTAAAAAATAAGGACCTTTTTTTAGTTCTGGAACGGGGCCTTATAAAAGGCGAGAGAGAGAGAGAGAGAGAGAGAGAGAGATTTATAAAAGAAGGAGGGAGAGAGAGAGAGAGAGTGTGTGTGTGTCTAGGAGATTTATAAAAGGAGAGACAAGGGGGGTGAGTTGTTAAGTTAAAGTTAGAAGAGTTCTTTGTTGCCTTGTTGAGGATGGAGAATAGTCTATGGCTAGCTTAGCTGGAAGGAATCAATTAAAAAAAAGTTGACAAGATCTTGGGGGTAAAGATCTTCTGGATCAGGATCAGCTCCGGCTCCATTTAATAGTTCATTTTAGGAGTTTCGTGTTATTTTTTAATTAATTATATATTATCTATATTATAAAACAGGACGGGTATCTTTAGGAATATTTCTTCTCAATGGTTCAGATTTCTCTCTGACACAAATTTTATCTACCTATACAAACAAATCCAACGGTCCAAATTTCTCCACCATTCACATACAAACCAATGGCAATTTAGTAAATAACTTACATTGTTTGGACAAAGATAAATATGGTAATTTTCGTTCAAAAGTAACTCTCGGCTGAGTAGGAAAAAAAATAAAATACTTCTCATATATAACTTGAACAAGATTTGCCATCTACGTAACAATTGATTTTGGGAAATTGCTGACTTCCATTTCAAAATTTAAAATTGAAGGAAACACTGTCCATATATATTATTTTTTCCTCTATATTATAAAACAGGACGGATATCTTTAGGAATATTACTTCTCAACGGTTCAGATTTCTCTCTGACACAAATTTTATCTACCTATACAAACAAATCCAACGGTCCAAATTTCTCCACCCTTCACATACAAACCAATGGCAATTTAGTAAATAACTTACATTGTTTGGACAAAGATAAATATGGTAATCTTCGTTCAAAAGTAACTCTCGGCTGAGTAGGAAAAAAAATAAAACACTTCCCATAAATAAACTTGAACAAGATTTGCCATCTACGTAACAATTGATTTTGGGAAATTGCGAACTTCCATTTCAAAATTTAAAATTGAAGGAAACACTGTCCATATATATTATTTTTTCCTCTATATTATAAAACAGGACGGATATCTTTAGGAATATTACTTCTCAACGGTTCAGATTTCTCTCTGACACAAATTTTATCTACCTATACAAACAAATCCAACGGTCCAAATTTCTCCACCATTCACATACAAACCAATGGCAATTTAGTAAATAACTTACATTGTTTGGACAAAGATAAATATGGTAATCTTCGTTCAAAAGTAACTCTCGGCTGAGTAGGAAAAAAAAAAAAACACTTCCCATATATAACTTGAACAAGATTTGCCATCTACGTAACAATTGATTTTGGAAAATTGCCGACTTCCATTTCAAAATTTAAAATTAAAGGAAACACTGTCCATATATATTATTGTTTGGACAAAGATAAATATGGTAATCTTCGTTCAAAAGTAACTCTCGGCTGAGTAGGAAAAAAAATAAAACACTTCCCATATATAATTTGAATAAGATTTGCCATCTACGTAACAATTGATTTTGGGAAATTGCCGACTTCCATTTCAAAATTTAAAATTGAAGGAAACACTGTCCATATATATTATTTTTTCCTACGTTTACCTCTTGGAAGACATTCTTTTTTTTTTTTTCGGGCCGCCTAGCTATTGCGTTCTCTACAATGATGGTTTCTCCTATTTTTCCCCCTGAAAATGTATAGGTAGGTTTGATACACTAATTCTCCTATGCGTTCTCTCCTATATTCCTATTTTTGTTTCTTTTCTTCGACTTTTTTGTATTATGCAGGAGTGGTTCAACTTTCTGATGAGTAATATTGAGACTAAATCTTTGAAAAACTACATATTAATGTGAGTAGTTTGATCCTTGGTTTCGTCTCTATGTTGTATTTTAACATTTGTTTTGTAGATAGATTCGATTGGTTGGATTTTCTTTTATACTTTCCTCTGATATTTTCTTTTTGCAAGAGAAATTGTCATATCGATGAAGAGCAATCAGAGGGAAAATGTGAAAAACCATATCATACGTTATTTTCTTTTTGTTCTCTCTACCAATAATCTATAGATTGTGCACATGATATCTCAACTTTTAGTCAATGATTTGATTTGATTATCTATCTAACTGTTGAGTACTTTGATGTCACTTGAAATGCGAGTTTACATTCATTTCGTAAAATCCTATAACATTGTTTCCATAACTCTTTACTTATTTTCAATTTCTGCTATAGTTCTTAATTATTTTTTATAAACTGTTTTTTACTTTCTATTGAGTAGGAAGGAGGTGATGATTGTGATTGTGATTTTTGAGGAAGCCCTCAAAGTTGAACGAGAAATATTCTCGGTAGTGTTTTGTAATTTCTGAATAGATTCCTTCTAAACAAAAGTCAAATGATTCTATTTAATCCTATTACACCAACGTTTAAATTCAATATGCATGTATCCGGAGATGGAAGGTGGTGGTGGAGGTCATATTATTGGTTATCCTCTTTCAAATGACTCACATTCTATCTTCTTCAATTCTTTTTATACTGCTGGCTACCATTCTATCTTTTTTGTTGGTAGTTATTAAGTGCTACATCAACTATGGTGGGTTTGAATTTTGGTGGGTAGACTCTCCCACTTTGTACTGAATTCAATAGTCTTTAGTCATATTTATAACTCTTTTGATTAACTTAGTAAATGTTTGTGATTTGAATAGCAGCTTCGAAACAGTTTTGATTCCTTAAGTAATATTTTTGATTAAGAGTATGTAATTTCATTGTTGATAGTGCAAGAAACTTTTATTAGATTACTGCTTTTTAATAAGTGCTTTCAGGTATGGGCTCATTTGTTGTGAACATACTGCGTTGTGCCTTCAAGCACGGACAATTATGGATTGAAAAATTGTTTGTTCAAATTAAACAAATTAAGGAATATGCTTGAGTTATTGTTTTCCGCATAATTGGATTCATTGGGCAGGGGTTAATATATTGCGCATGAGTCTAGAATTTATTTGTGTGTGCTGATCGTTCGAGCCGTGCCTTCAGACACGGGCATGCACTAGTAATTTATAATGTTTTAGCAATTTTAAAAAAACTGTCTTATAAGACTAATTGAGATCTATCTAACATCCATATTAGCTATAAAATCTATTACCAATTTTGACGATATACTAACTAATTTTTTATTTGATTAGAATAAAACGAGGAATTATTAAATAGGAACGATATTTGTGATTAAATATGAAATGTTGTTACCATATTGGATTTAGGACTGTTATATCTGAAAAAGATACTTAAAGATCCATTTAATAGTCCATTTTAGGAGTTTCGCTCTGTTTTATTCCATTTCGCTCCACTCCACTAAGTTTGTAACCGGCCCTTATTGTAGAACTTCTCAGTACCTCTCATGTATGAGCCACAAGTCCTAACAGTAAGGCTAATTTTATGGTTATACTTGTGAAGGTTTTAAATTAATTCCGTACACCGCTATCCTTTTTTTTGTTTTTTTGAGCCAAGGATTGTTCTTATTGAATATCTGGGTTTTAGTTCGTTAGTTCAATAATTACAAATTGAGCCAAGGGTTGTTCTTATTGAATTTTACTAGTTTGCAATGTGTTTCAAAGATGCTTTCAAGCTTGTTTATGTGAATTATTACGCCATGAGTCCAAATTTTGTCCACTTTGAGTACTACTTTACCTTTCTATCTTTTCTCATGAATTTAATGTTGGAATTTTTCGACTATAACTTGATTGGCTCTCAAGTCTTAATCCAGGCGGAGGACAGGGCTATTCTTCTAGTGAAGGTTATGGGGCCTTTTGGTTTTGTGGTCACAGAAAAAACTTTTGATTCTTCATAGTCAAAAGCATGCATGGAATGGAGTTATGAGAAGAAAAAAAACAATGACCGGGGTGGGGGGGAAAATATTCTGGTACCTGCCAGGTCCACTCGCTAAGACCGTGGGGATCTTGGATGGCCTCACCTCATATGGTAAAGTCTCCTTCGCCCGAGTCAATCGCCTCACCTCATCATGCACGCAAGGGGTCGCCCGAGTCAAATCTCCCGGTTTCCTCAATTCGTACATCCACGTGCATTCGGGCTGCTCGTGAGGAGAAGTGTTGGACTTAATCCCACATCACTCATCTAAGCTATCAAAGCTTGGTTATTTTAGAGGTTAGTCCACCTACTGTCAATTGATTTTAGGTTGGAACCCTCCAAGAAATATTGCATCACCTTGTGGGGTACCAAATTAGGTCGTTTTGGCAATCCCTCTTATTGTTATATCTACACAGCTCAGTGTTTATTATGAACGGAATGTTATATGTCAGCACAAAATCATAATTGATGTTTGGTTTAGACATTCTGATTGGTAAATCAATAATGATGTTTGGTTTAATTCTACATTCTGATTGGTAAATCAATTATGATGTTTGGTTTAATTCTACATTCTGATCGGTAAATCAATTATGATGTTTGGTTTTCAACATAAAGTTCGTTTGGTTGCCCATGAATATATGTTATTACTATGGCAACACAAAATAGAATTTTATAGCATTGGGCAATACAGTTAAATGAAACTTCAATGAAAATAGCTCCTTTGTACTTGGAGATAGAGGAATCTGTATAAATGTTGGATCAAAATCAATTTATGGGTTATCCTCACAAAATGAGCTTTGGACTTTGGGATACCCATTGGCCCTTCTTACATTTTTACGATGATGTTCTTTACCTATACTTAAAGGGTACGTTCCTTTACTTAAAAGGGTTCATGAGTATAGGATGCAATGCTGGTATGTGTAACGCCTCGATTTTCGGAAACGTTAATTAAATTATTTTTAATTGATTTAATAAATTTTAAAATAATTTTAGTGTAACTATTCTTCAAAACAGAGTTTAACACCGGAAGTCTTAAGATATGAATTAAAGATAAACATAATTTGAGCCTTACAAAAGAAGAAGTTAATCACTTAAGATTACATTTCTTGGAACTTGAAAATAGATCGGAAGTCTTAAGATTCGAATTAAAGATAAACATAATTTGAGTCCACGGACGTCATCATGGCTACTGTTGTTCCCACGTGGGTGAGCTAGTAGCATGGTCCCCACCTCCGTTCGAGGCCGAACGTGGAGTCCGACTATCAAAGGGTCAGCATGCTTGGCCGACTGCTCCTTCTGACTTCTAGGGAGGTTCTGTTGAGCGTCGGTATAGACCGAGCTAAACCATCGATTAGGTTCAGACCAGCAGAGATCTTTCGTGGGAGGCTCAATATACGCTCAGCATGGACATGAACCGTTATTTCGGCCTGCTACAGGACGCAAGGACAAGTGTGCCTCGTCTATAGATGCGACGCAATGCTTGTATGCCTATAAAAGGGGAAGGTCTACATCAGATTGGGGTTCGGTCGATAGGTCTCTGAATCGCACACGCACATATGGTGGAAATTATTCCTTTTTTCAACCCTTCTTCAATCACACATACAAATAGACAAACTCATTCACATTCAATAGGGGGCTCCACACACACTAAACCTAGTATGAGTGAGTTTGTGTATTTGTGTGCGTGTAAATGTGTGGCTATAAATTAATTGTTGCGACAGAATTTGGAGAGGGATTCTTTTATGAGAGAGTGTGACAAAAAAGGGCGAGGGATTCTTTTAGTGAATTTGTTCGGGTTTTTTTTTTTTTTTAGTCAATCGATAGTTAATTTGTTCGCTATTTCGGTTTATGGTTTTGTTAAGCTGAACCCTGTCTTTCGTTTGTGTGGACTGTGGTGATTCAGAATACAAGGTAACACAAGTTTACTTTTCAAAAGAAATTATCTATGTTGTCTCTTTATTCTCATTTCGAGATTTATTTGCATTGAATTGAGGATCCCGATGGCTGTTGAAGTCAGTAGTCCGGCTGGTATCTAAAATGGGAATCGTACTCACGTGCGCCTTTCATTAATCAATTTAATGCATTTTGAATTTTAAAGTTTTTTCACAAATGATTATTATAAACTCCCATTTCAAAGTTTATTTGCATTGAATTGAGGATCCCGACGGCCGTCAAAGTCAGTAAGCCACTTTTGGTATCTAAAATGAGATTCATACTCACGTGCGTCTTTCATTAATCGGTTCAATCCGGCCAAATCGGTTTTAAGTATTAAAGTTTTTCACAAACGGTTATTATAAGTTTCCATTTTGAAGTTTATTTTCATTGAATTATGGGTCCTGATGGTCGTCGAAGTTAGTAAGCCACTGTTGGTATAAAAAATGAGATTTGTGCCCTCTCGCATCTTTCATTAACAAATTCAAGAAATGAATTTTGAACTTTAAGTTATGATAATAAGAATGAAAATGTGGCATGAATGCTATTTTAGATTTTTTTCTCAGCCAGGGATAAATTTTACAAATGGTTAATTTTGAAAAATAAGTATCGATTGGGCGATGTGGGTGTCTAACACCTTCCCCACTAATAACAATAAATCCCATGACCCATCTCTGATTTCGTAGACTATAACTCAAAAGGAGTCATTCACAGACAAAAATAAATTTTCCAAACAAATGTTTTTCTAAAGATATCTTTACAAAAATATCTTTAGAGGTGTATTAACACACCTAAACTCTTTGTTAAGTGGCCAACTCTAATTTTTAAATAAGTCACAACTGTCAAATTCATTTGTACAAATTGTCGCATAAAGTCAAGTATTCTCTTCTGCCGTTTCTCCCAGGGAACGCCGCAGCGGAAAATTCGGGACGCGACAACCCTCTAGCCATTGAAGTGTCACAATAAATGAGCATACAATGAAGTCCCATAAACACGCTGCGCACTCCTTTAAAAATGCCTCCAAACTGTGTGGCGATGCCTCTAGCCCTGCATGGGGAGCATCCACATGTACTTGTTGGACTAAAGTGCATCGTAGTATAGAATGCCCCAACCGTAGGGCTAGGTCAATTGCAACATAATGCCCGGAAGTCCGGGATTGAATTCATAGGGAGCACGGTTGTAGCTAGGTCGGAGGTTCCTTACGCAGGGTTTTTGGTGCTAAGACAGCCAACTTTTGGTTTTAATTTGACGGTGGAATTCTCTCTACCTCCAAACTTTGATTGAAAATGAAGTTTGAACTAAGATTAAAAGCGGCAAGACCTAGGGGATTCAATCCACCAACAATTTAAGCCATTCAATGCTTCTATTAGATTAATCAAGTGGGACCCAAAGTCGTTCGATCTCACTCAGAGGATTTAGCCATGAAAATCACATTTAACTCATAAAATGAGGTTTGGAAATGATAGAAAACTCGTTTAAGCATTTTATTGAACACAAAGATAGCCATGGTTCCAAACATTGTGTGTGCCAAGAGACTTGACTACATAAAATCAAAGAAGTTACCATCTCTAGGTTTAGACCAAAATGTATGGTTAAAATGATGTTCTTGGTATGGCTCCCAGGAAATGTAATCCTCGTTCGGTCCCTACATCTTGCTGTAATGCTTCACACTCTCTCCTTTTAGGTAAACACAACGTGGGGTTTCCTTAATTGGAGGAAATCTTTGGATAATGCATATGGCGAGCAAAGGAAGATATTAAGTCCCTTTGCCCGAGGTAATTGCGGGAAAGAAACTAGATGTACTGGACCTACATGTGATGAGAAATATCTCATTGTAAGTTCTTTTTCTTACATCTAGAAACTTATTTAATGCATTTTTTTTTCTCGGCAAATGAAACTTTTTATACAAACTCGAAAGGGTACATCGAGAGTAAAATAAGGCAAACGAAAATAGTGACTAGCCCATCCAACAAAAAAGTTAGATAGCCACTACACCTCAACAAAAACTACAATTTGAGCTTACAAATACCGTCAAGAAACAATTTAAACTCCTCCACCGAATAAATCTTGATTCCGAACTTGGTCTTCATCCACAATGCGACTCTAGTTTTCACCAATTCTCCTACTACCTCAACACTCAAATTTGCATTGTTAAAGATGAGGTCATTCCAGGCTAGCCACAAAGGCCACAAAGGCCACAAAGTGGCATAGAAAGACACTTCCCATATATATTATTTCATGCATTTTTCTTGTAAACTATAAGATTTCATGTTAAACCATGTTGCATTTTTTGAATTTCAATATTTTCCTAGCTAAATGTAGGGACTGGACGAGGATTACATTTCCTGGGGAGCCATACAAATAAAATCATTTTGAACATACTTCTTATACTAAGTGACATTCAAAACTTTATTCTTAACGAAACATGCATAGACAGATGTTACATGGACTCGGGTGCGAGTGTCATGTACGGGTGCAAATCCAAGCGTCGGACCTTCGTACACATAAATAGTAGAATATGTATCCCCAAATTGGATATGGGTACGGGGACACGTCATGAACACTTGGTTGTAGTATATACTGCATATTGCATAATTTTTCCAAATTATGTATTGTAAATTATACGCAGAGACGTATTTAAACAAGAAGGGATTAAGAAAATTATGTTTTTGCTATTTTCTGTCCATGTGAAATAC
Organism: Rhododendron ovatum; assembly: GCA_019656835.1. NCBI lineage: Eukaryota > Viridiplantae > Streptophyta > Magnoliopsida > Ericales > Ericaceae > Rhododendron > Rhododendron ovatum. The sequence goes on along the minus strand of CM033791.1, from coordinate 11,704,005 downwards.
TCAAAATATCGTTTTCCTAGCTAATTTGATATTCTTTTTCTATAAATATTATAGCCATAAGAGGATCGATCCGAATGTTAAAATGGATAGGGGTGTCGGACATATCGACACGGGTACTTGAGCCAAAATGAATGATCCGCGTAACATATGCAGACAATTTGTTTCCCCTTGTAATCGCAAATAAAGATTCTTAACATTGAAGGTAGATGGATCCAACCCCATAACACCCGGACTACAAGCAAACATTTTCCACTACATTGTATCCGAACGGGCGAGATACTTATTGCCAAGGTGGTCTAGCCATACCTGTAAGCAGTTTCTTGATTCATCTCACGTATATGTGAACAAGGGTTTATGTGCGAGAATTAGTGGGTGGAAATAAGTTCAAGTTTGATGTTTCAGTACAAGTAATGGATGATGGGAAAACTTGTTTGTAGAGAAACTTGGTAGGAGGTTGCCATGGGTTGCGTTTTGATTAAAAAGAAGGTGCGAAGAAGCCAAGCAATTTTACGAGAAAAAGGAGAATCAAAGCATTTGAATCATTCTTCTAACGTTGCACTCTCATACATATACAAGTGTAAAATATAGTATATATAACTACGGGAACTCAGAGAGAGCTAGTCACCATCATGGTCGATGCCACATGCCTGACAAAGGGGCTGAAGCAAACAAGTTAACTCCACTCGAGCCGAGCTCAAGCTTGGTGCAAACCCAGCAATTTTGGATCGAATCGAGCTAGAGCAAAGCTCAAGCAAAGTGTTAATGTAGCGACCTAAGCTTGAATATTCAGAGAGCTAGTCACCATTGTGGTCGATGCCACATGCCTGACTAAGGGGTTGAAGCAAACAAGGTGACTTCACTCGAGCCGAGCTCAAGCTTGGTGCAAACCCAGAGAGCCAAGCTCAAGCAGAGCGTAAATGTCCCGACCCAAGCTTGAATATTCAAAAACTCTATTGGCTTGCAGCCCTTTAACTTGTTGGGTTTTGAAATTTTGTAAACTATCGATCTAACATTTCCGTGACGGATTGTAAGAGTGCAAATTCTTTAGTTTCTAGACTTATTTGGACTATTGACAACCCAAGTTGCCTTCCCAATTTTTACTTTACATTTTAAGCTTTTAAATCAATATTACTTTCTAAATTTCCACTTTTTATACGCTTTGTGGTCACATATTTGCTCCTATTTTTGTAAACCTTTTGATTACAATGTTTCTCAATATAGTCAATAATTCTGAGAATTTACTCCACTTACGCCAACAATATACATTTAAAGGGTAACCACAAAAAATAGCTTTCCACTTATATCGACAGCCTTGCATGTTTTCCAAACCATTTTGAAGAGTTTTCAAGGAGCGAAGAATGAAGCGTCGTTTTGGATTTCCATACAACATTTGCGAAGTGTTACCTGCAATATTGTGACTGATTCACACAACACCATCCATTCCGATTGTGTTTGAGTTATTTTGGGAGACATGCAAGTGGTAATTGGTGATTGGTGTGCAGTAATGATTCGTGCCAAAAACAAACTCATGAATCAAACAAAGTAGTTACAAGATTCTTTAGTTGAAACGGGTTGCTGACCACAAACTTGAAGTTATATCATCATCAAAATAATTTCCTAGGCAATAGCAATTATACCAAGATAGCATGAAAAAACAAAGGATGAGAGAAGAAAGGAGTTTTACTTACATTCGAGTAGGCAGCGAAACAAGAACCCTGATAACCATGTATGCAAGAAATTGTGTCTACAATCAAAGGATTTAAACAATTAATCAGGGCACCGAAATACCACACAGAACCTAATACTCTCCGTCACATGTTTTGTTTATGAATATTGACCGCAAGTAAATAATTTTCAAAAAACATATGATATGGAAGATGGTAAGTGTAGTGGGCCAAACATTACGGCTCGGACCGTATAGCCGAGCTCGGAATTTGGTCGAGCCAAGATACCAGGACTTGTCTGGGATCATCAAATCGGAGACGAGCTTAGGGCTCGGTCTAGCAACCGGAAAGACTACCGTGTGCCGGTCAACCAGCTGAGGGCTATTGGCCTACACGCCACAGAACCAAAGCATCCAAGAATCGACCCAGTGTATGGCCACTGGGTACGGCCAAGTAGGGCGTTGCCAGCCCCTCCATGTGCATGTAACCGCCTTATCCAAGGTAAGGTGGCTGACGTCATCAGGACGGTTATGTAACAAGTGGGTGACGTCATCCGGATGGTTATGTAATGAGATGATCATAAGCGCACATGGGATTGCCAGCTCATACTTGAGGTCGTTTGATATCCTTATCGGCTACATCAGATGACGTGCCGACGTGTGCAAGACACACGTGCGTACTTGGAGAACGAGTAAAGAAGGCCTATATAAAGGAAGTAAGATCAACCCTAGAGAGGTATAGTCTTCCCTACACTAAAACCCCAGTGCTTTTCTTACTCTCTCACCGAAGGACCATCCCAGAGTCACTCAGGTGTGGTCTTTAGTTGTGCGTTACTATGCAGGCTAGGTGAAGGTGCTAGGATCAAACCCCATTGAACTAATCGTCCGCGAAGAACCCGAACCGAAGATCATGGGCAGAAGCTAGTGAGAAAAGTTAAGGTTATAGAAACCAACTTTTCAATCAAAACCAGAAAAAAAAAATTGAAGAAACACAAACGTGATAATGACAAGTTTAAGCCACAATTAGTGTGATTTTGTAGAGGGAAGGAAAAACTAAGGGACTATGAGGGCCATGACCCCAGTTCATGTGAGGAATATACCCTTTGCATATATATGGTGGTGTAATAGTTTCAAGAATTTGATTAAATAGTTCTCTCTATTAGTACTACACATGATGGTCCCCTTACTAATTTCATTCTTCTTCCTTTTCAGCATTCTTTCTTTGTCTAGTATTTCAAAAAATTCCATTCACTGAAGATTGAAGAAAAATGTATTGCGAGGTACTCTCTTCTCAAAACTAGGTCGATTAGTAATTTCTCAATCATCTCCTTTCTCACTAAAGACAATGCCACCGACTAAGTCTTGGCTTTCCCTAGTCTCAAAAGGATTGAAAAGAAACATCTTCTAAGTTAATATTTCAATCTTATCTGTTTTGAAAGTCAACAGAAAAATGTTGGGAAAAGGGTAAAGCTATATGCTCTTCCTGGAATCATTCAGCGAATCCCGACGGATAGAAGATGTAGAGAAAATACTTAACCAAGGAAATGCAACTTTTCGCCTGGAATAGAGAATCCTCCCCGTGATCTCGATCAAGGCGAGATCTTGTTGGATTTTGTCGGTATCACGATCGAAAGCAACCTACAATTCAATACATTATGGTCATCATATATAGTCGAAGCAAAGAGGATACATACATAAATGTAGGTCGATAAATCTCAATGAACATGTGTGTAAAGTGTTGTCACAACTACTAGAAGCCGCGAGTACGAAATATTGTACAATCAATCAAGAAGAAAAAGTGATACACTTATAAAAGCTAGAAACGGAAACAATAAATCTATGTACTGTTGCCTTGGAATTCTTCCTCCCTTCTACATCCAAAACTATAGTTCTCTCCCTAAATCTAACCTTTTTATTTATTTATTTATTTATTTTGGGGGGGGTGGGTGTTCTATCTATATCCATCAACTTTCTCCCCTCTCTTCTCTCTCATCATTTGTCACCATCCAAAGGGGCTGGTGGTTAATTGGGAGATGAATATAGGCATGCAGGAAGTTAAAAGAAGCCAGCTGGAGTAAAAAAAAAAGAAGGGAATTTAATAGTCACCTGAAGAATGAGCATAGAATGTTTGAAGATGTAGGTAATAAGTGGGTAGAGGATCACCGGCACCACAATCGACACAAGAATGTTAAAAACGGTGCGAGATATAGAAAAAGAAGCCTCCGAAGCCGATACAAGCTCAAGCCGCTGATCCAACGATGATGAAGAATAATCTGGCGACGGCGCCAACGACGATGAAGAATAATCAGGCGACGGCGAAGAACTAGGTTCGAAGATTTTCAGAATAAATTCTGAACAGTGGTTGAAATCTTCGTTGCACCATTCTGAACAGCGCTTGAAATCTTCGATGCACCATTCTAGCTTCTCCGACAACATGGCCTCAGATGTGTAGTCTGCTCTTGCGCCATTATTGCTTTCGTGAATGGATGAATGAAAAATTGCGGAACTTTTCCCCTGCTATAAGCAGCCGCCTCTGAGAAATACCTAGGCAATGAATAAATACGCGCGCGTCGTTAAAGTTTTTTTTAATAATAATTCAAGTGTTCGGTTCATTATCTCGACTATTTGTAGAACACTATTGCACCGCCTCCTTACGAAAATTCCAATTAAAACCGGAAAAAGCTTTTTGTATGGAGATTAAATTCTTTTCACCGGTGGTGAAAAATTCTATTTTTCCATCGTCATTTTTTTAGGTCTTATCATGTATTTATTGTTAATTTGAACCATTCATCTTGTAGACCCCACATAATAGTGTATTCATGTAAAAAATAAACATGATCGAACGTCGATAGGAACCATTGATCAAATATCTTTGTTAGAATGTCTCGTAGCTCTCCGGGTGATAGTTGAAGTGGTCAAGCGCTTGAGTGAAGTATTTTGCTTTGTAGAGCTCGTTTTCGGTAGAAAGAGAGAGCTTTTCTGGCCTGAGGATCGAAGAAGGGAACTTAGGTGCTGCTTTGGCAAAGGAGATAGTAGTAGAAGAGAAGAGTGAAAAGCATAAGAATATGAACCTAGTTGCCATTGTTTTCATGTATGGAGAGAGAGAGAGATCCAGAGAGAGAGAGAATATAGGAGATTTGTGAAAGGAGAGACAAGGGGGATGGGTTGTTAAGTTAAAGTTAGAAGATCGAGTTCTTTGTTGTCTTGTTGAGGTTGGAGAATAGTCTATGGCTAGCTTAGCTGGAAGGTACTACATCTGTCTCAATTTAATTGTCACTTTTGAAAGTTCATACCACTTTTAATTGATTATATCTTGTAATTTATAATATTTTAGGTGATTTTAAAAATATTGTATTATAGAACAAATCGAAATCTATCAAACAAGATTCATATTGGATATAAAATTTATTACCAATTTAAGAATATAACTAATTTTTTTATCCAATTAGAATAGAACTAGGATAAGTAAATTGGAATGGAGGAAGTATCAATTAAAAAAAAGTTGACAAGATCTTGGGGGTAAAGATCTTCTGGATCAAGATCCCATGAGGGGAAATACTATGGTACAAACCTCATGCTATATGCACCGTATAATCAAATTATTGAGAGGTATATAACCAAACACTTTCTTCAATTGTTACGCCTCTCAATGGTAAAAAAATGTTATGCCTCTCAATTGTTTGGTTTACGGGTGCATATGGTACGGAGATGTGTAACATAGCATGATCCGATCAGACATGGGCAACTAACCAATTATACCATGCCATGTCCCAATTTGTAACCAAAAAAAAAAAAAACTGGGTGAGATAACCAACCATAAGATGTGCTCCCTCCATCCCCATTTAATAGTCCATTTTAGGAGTTTGTGTCCCTTTTCAATTAATTATATCTTGTAATTTATAATATTTTAGCGATTTTAAAAATACTGTCTTATAGAATTAATTGAGATCTATCCAAAAACATCCATATTAGATATAAAATTCATTACCAATTTGACGATATACTAACTAATTTTTTATCCGAGTAGAATAGAACGATAAACTATTAAATAGGGACAGAGGGAGTAACTATTTGTGATCAAATATGAAATGTTGTAACCATTTTGGATTTAGGACTGTTATGTCTAAAAAAGATACTTAAAGATCTAAAAGTTTATTTAAAAAAGCATCTCTCGCCAAAAGGAAATGACACAGCGCTGTGAATCTGGAACATTCATTTTCTTATAAATGCACAATTATGGTCCAATAAAAAATGAAAATTTTAGTGTTACGATCCATTAAGTAACTTTAAAATCAAACAACAAAATACAAGTGAATGCTTATCGTGCAATGGTAATTAGCGAGAGTTTCAGTGTACTGATCTACCAGTTATATCATAAAGCACATCCAACCAAACCGAGTTTTAACTTGTTCGGGTCAGGTTTGGGCGGATTGTCGGGTTGTGCGAAATCACAAACTCAATCACAGATCTAGAAGAAATCAATCCGACTACAGTCGAGTCGGATCCAACCCGACCCGACCCCGAAAAAAATCCGACCGTGGACAGCCCTAGTTAAATAAAACTCAAGAAAACACATTAGAAATCATTATTCCCATACGATATATATACTCCAACTTCTTTGAAAACAACAGGGATATATGGTAATTTGGTTTTCTTTTTAAACAGGTGGTATTTTAGTTTTTCTTTTGGGAGACTTAAAGATTCATCCTCAAACCTTAATCAACGTATGTTTTCATCTCGGCCATTTTTTCAAGTTATGTTTTCATCCTCTAATTTTAAAAAACCCCATCTTACCCTCGTAGGACTATATTTATGGAATTTATTTATTTTTTGGGAGCCTATATAGGCAATGATTTTTGGGACTGAAAAATAACTTCAAAGGTCCCGTGCCGTAATTTATGGATATCTACACTTACCAAATCCCTAAAGTCACGCTTTCCACATCTATTTCAAATCTTCCAGGTCCTAATTGCTATTTTTCCGATTGTAATTCATATTAAATCCCTAAATTTTTGCTTTCCAAGTACTATTATAAGTAATTTGAAATTAGGATGAAAAAACCCCCACACAATATCACATCCGCATGGAGAACAAATCTAAGAATTTATTTCTCGTCCTTCGTCGACTTTGTCTTCCATCGTCCATCCTCCGTTATCCATCCTCCATCCTTCATCACTAGACTCAATCCTCCATCCTCGTCGGTCCGTAATCGACATCGCCGGAAAACACTAGTCATCGAAGGAGAAAGAACGATTTTTGAATGGTTGCAGTTCATAAGTGCCCCAAATTCATTTTTTTATGATTTAAATTGGCGTTTCAACGATTCACCGCGTCATCCTCGCTTGGGGTTATATTACGTACATGCAGATGAAATCTGCCATGTTTATAGGTTCAATTTTTTAGAAATTTGTCGTGTTTTGAAGTTCATGTTTAGATTCATGAAACATGACAGATTTTTATGTTCATGATCATGATTTTGAATAGATGTTAGGTTTATTGATTCGAATTGCATCATGATTGTTTATGAAACCGATTTCATGCATGGTGGAATCGATTTCGCGTTTATTTGTTGGGATTAACGATTGTCATGTTTTTATGGAATAGATGTTAGGTTTATTAATTCGAATTGCGTCATGATCTTAATATGTCATGTTTTAATAATAAAATCGATTCCACAATTGCGAATAGATGTCACGAATATAATATGAGGCGATGGTTTCGTGTATGCTATAAAAATCATGTGTATAATTAACCATGAAACACTTATTATAAATTTCTTTCCATTCATGATGTGTTTATTCAATGGGGATTTCGTGTGTATATGGAATGGAATGGATTTTAGTTACTTTTAAAAAGTTTTGGAAAAAAGATAACAAAGATTTGAACTATCCCCCTTCATTTTCAAATAATCAATTAAATCCCATTTAATTAGGAAACCATAATCACATGAAACCTAATTACATGCCACCTATTTAGGCAATATCTGTTATGCATATTTATATGTAAGGGTACAATTGGTATTAAAAAAGAGAAAAGATGAAAACATAAGTGCAAAAAAGTCAAAGGATGAAAAGTTACGAGGAGTGATGCATAAGGATGAATATTTAAAAACTCCTTTTCTTTTTCCTTATCTCAGACGATGGTATTTACGTTGAAATTTTTGCTAAGCGTATTTACGTTGAAATTACTGTTTTGTAAATATGACTATGAGACAATTGAGTTACATCTAATACACAGTACAAGTTCAAAGACGTTGGAATCTTTCCTTAAAAATCAGACACCGCCACGATGACCCTTATATTTTTATCAGTCTATGTTGAATTTTTGAGTTTTTCGAAAACTGAAATCCAAACGCGTACGGACAGAATATGTGATGATCCAATGCGTAACGCCCCATGTTGCTGCGGGGCTAAAAAGAATTACAGGTGGCACTAGGGAAATGGAACCAAGTGTGATTCCTCACCTGTTTCATCAGATTCCACCGTTATATATATATATACATATGATACACGAGTAATTTAGCTTCATAGAATCCAACAAAACAAGTAGGGACCTAACAAGAAGTTATTGGTTGTTAGTTGAAATTGGAAGAAACCCATGGAAGCCGTGCACTGTAGGTGTAGTGTGTGTGTTTGGGTACAAGTTGTGTAAGCATATGTACATTGATCTACTGGCGGATGAGCTTGTGCCTGAAGGCACAGTGCAACACATTCTGAACACAACTAAATTGAATTACCCTCTCTGCTTCTAACCAACCCGATAACGAACCCAATTTTTTCAGGAAAATATTTTTTAAATAAGCTTCAAAAAGGATACATCTAATCAATTTCAAGCAAGTGAATTTCAAAAAAATATACAACTACCAACAAAAACAAAGTTGTTTAAGTTTAAAAAAGAAAAAGAAAAAAAGATTGCCAATTAAACCAACTCTTAACATTACCACTCAAATTAAATGGACTAATTCATAATTGAACTACGTGAGATAAAAATACAATTAAATGCTAACCTAGGAAATATCCGGTATAGAGTCTTTAATTAACTCTAGTACAATTATGTGTTTAGGTACGAGTATTGTGGAGTGATCGACTACGTGCAAAACCTCAGCACTATTTTTTGGTGAATTGCACATACCTTAGTTACATGTATTTTCTAAATTTTTGGAATGAAATGCCATTATTTGATTTTGTTGAAAAGTGTGGAATTTGAGCTTCTTACTTGGTTTAATTGATGTCAAATAAAAATACATGTGATGGCTTGTTTATAAATCGTATGTGATACCGTTAAAGCTAGACCATGGCAATATGTTTTGGAAACTTGAATTTTACTTGTTACTGGTACATGCTTGTGATAATATGATTCATTCGAACAATGTCCCGAGCACTGGGGGACGTGTTAAGAATCTAGTAATGTGAAGTAATAAGGTTGGAGATGCAGCCAAGCACTAGGAGACGTGTATAGAATCTAGTGATGTGAAGTAATTAATAAGGTTAGAGATGCAGCCAAGTATCACCGGGTATTGATATCATACCACTCTTCAATGGGGTCGCTCCCCAATTGATTGGCAACAAATACCGTTGAATGCAATTATTGCTTGAATGTGCAAAAGTGAAAGAGAAGTGAAAAGTTCCATCTCTTGAATGTTGCTTTACTCTTGAATTGTTATATAATGTGAATTATTTCCATGGTCAAAATAGCGTGCCATCGACTCATCAATGCTCATAGGTGCTATGTGGACATCTATCATATTTTTTTATCGGCAAAACCCAAAACACCTAAAGGCCTAAAAGCCTAAATATTACAAATAAATCTCATAAAATTAGAAAGCCTAAAAGCCCAAATATTACAATTAAGCACAAACAAAGAAACCTAACCCACCAAAGTGGGCTAGACCCGACCCAAGAAACTCAAAAACAAATCCTAACGTTGAAGATCTTCAACCCTGCCGCCCACCAACGTTGCACCGATCAGACAACAGCCAACCCCAAAAGCTAACCATTAAACTTCGTTCACCACATGCCACCACTGGCCAACCCAAACGGAGAAACAAACCGGCGATCAAACAACAACAGCTACTGTTGCGGGAGTTCAACAAGCCATTAGGTGAAACACCGAGGAACCCAACAGAACCCCAGCGGGAGCAACCGCCGCCCGTGGTTGCTTAATGGTTTGTAGTTATTATACTTGTATACTAATTAGAAGCTCTAAGATTATGTTATTAATTTATTCTACGTTTCCGTACACTTTTGTTTATATGATTTAAAATGACCACGATGCTGGAAATCCCCAAACATGAATATGAGCAGGCCTTCGGCGACTTAACACCTGTTTGGTCAGTCACAACTTCCAAGGTTGGTTTTGGGTCATGACACCCTCGAAGAACGATACATATCCCATCCTGTGTCTTTTTTGTATAGAAATCCTATGATTTATATGCATATCCTATGATTATTTATTGGAAAAAAGTCAAACCTTATTTCAGGAAACGAAACCCCAAATGCATTTATCTAAGCCGTTTGATCTAATTATGACATCTTTCAAACCATTTAATATAAATTCAACCTCAATGTAAGGCTTATATGAAAGAATCATACTTCAATTGTGTTTTACTAGACTTTTCTTTGCCTAACAAAAGGAACAAAAAGCTTAAACGTAATAGGCTCCAATTAAGAGACTTGAAATTTTGCATCTTAAATTTAAAAAAGTAAGCATAGTTTGTTAGTGTTATTAGGCATAACTACTTTTTAATTGTATATTAATTATGATTAACGTTGTTGAAGCATAAACTAAATTTATTTTTTACATAAAAAAGTTAAATCCAAACAAGTCCAATTGACAAAGCTTTAATTGTCAAAACCCAAAATGAATTATTGAAGAAGATATAAATATCTAATTTTTAGAAACTCTAAAATCTAGCTCTAGATGCTCTAGAATATCTTTGTGAAATATCTTATATTTTTTGTGAGAATTTGGGTAATTCTAGAATTACCTCAAAATTTATCTTATATGAAAATTTCTTTGTACTAAAGTCTGGAGTAGTATATATAGAGATAGGTTCTAGCCATTTTATACCAAATTTCCCTCTCTCTTCCCTCCCTCCCTCTTTTCCCTCACTCCTCGATTTCCCCCTCCTCTGACCTTTAATTCCTCGTCTTTCTTGCTCAGCTTCTCAAAATTCTCTCATTTTCAATGATGAAAGTGGCAATTGACTTGTTTGCAAGAAAACTTGTAGAAAGAATGGAGGCTTCGACCATCAAACTCCACGCATGGCTTCTTTCTAGGCTTTCATGGTGGATCTTTCTCTAACACTGTCTCATTTATGTTGGCCGTATTTTCGCTGAGCTTCTTAACTGTGCATTACTTGAGGTCTCTTAGAGACATGGCCCAATAAGATTTGGTCCGCGCGGAAGGAGACGTGACAAGACGCAAGACGTGGCATGCAGCCAATAGGTTGGTTATACTTACATATGAAGTTTCTCCCAATTATGTCATGGGAGAGTTTGTTATGGAATTGAATACCCTTCCCTCCTCCCTTCCAACTCTCTCCTCCTTTACTAATCAACAAATTAGTTAACTTACAGAACATCACATAATCCCTTTAGTGCCATATACAAATGCCAATCGACTTTTGTGAGGACAATAATAATCACTTTACAAGGCTTCAAACAAAGGGGAACACCAAATTGGAATCTTCATTGAAATGACCATATATAGTACCTTTCGAAACACTAGATAATACCAACAAAAGATTCAAAACCAGTCACACTCTCCACACCAGGGTAGAGTGTAAAGAACCAGTATCGGATCCCTAATCAATCAAGGGTAGTTCCAATCCCTAATTATAAGCTAAAACGAATGTTAACTATCCAGTATAACCGTTAACCAATCTGTATCTTTCTGTCAAAAAGACCGTTAAAATGAAGAGGTTCAGCGTGGACAATATTTATAGATGATGGGGCCAATGTGGGCAACTTTTAGGGGTAGAAACATCAATTTTTCTCATTTTGTTAATAGAGTTGGCTAATTTTTTATTTCATATAGTTGAGGGGGTCTGCATTGACAGTTTTAAACATTATGAGGCTTTGTGAGAAAAAAAAATATAATTGAGAGGGTTTTCATGTACTTTCACCGTTAAAATACTCCATCACCGCATGCCAGTCAATGCAGTCATTTTCCATTTTCAATTTTTCAAAAATACCGAAACCCTTCCATCCCCCTCTCTCTTCCCGCCCTCATCCATTTCTCTTTCGCACCGTCGCACATAAAAATTCCAATCTCTCACACGATCGAAATTCCAATCTCCTACAGGTAACTCTCTCTAAAAAACAAGACTACGTATGGTTAATTTGAAATTGAAACAAGGGTTTCTATTTTTGCCTAAAAATGGACTCTTTAGTCAAGCGTGTAGCATCGAAGGTGTTTAAGAAGCTAACTACAGGTAACTCTCTCTCTCTATATATGTATATATCTAAAAAATAAGACTACGTAGGGTTAATTTGAAATTGAAACTAGGGTTTCTGTTTTTGCCTAAAAATGGACTCTTTAGTCGAGCATGTATTATCGAAGGTGTTTAAGAAGGTTGAGGAATCGGCTGTCGAACTGTATGGGTTGGTCCGCCCCTGGATTCCTAGAGCCCCTGGATTCCCAGATGCCTATGTATTCCTCACATAATTGCCCTGTTATCTATTTCCACAATCAAGCACCTCACCAATCCCAGAACCCTCGCTAGAGAAGAACTTACCAGAGCTGAGGGTGAACTGAACCGGAATGGCAAGAAGATAGATCTCCTTCTCAAGACGAAGGTTTGGGCCTACATGGCCTTGCTTACTATATTCGAGGTTTTGTGCATTCTTGATTGCACAACCCTTGCTTTCTTTGTATCGGGGGAGCTCAACAGTTTACGGTACGTACTTTACTATAATTGTTAAACGTGTTGAATTATGGAAGGTGTTCAAGAATTAATTTAACTTATTCCTCTATTAACGAGTAGAATATACACAAAATTTCACACTCCTTATGTCCCAAAATAATAGTTTTATTTGTTCTGTATCTGAAAACAATAAATGAATCGCAAGACGTGCACAATTCTAGGCTTATTGCGAGCATGCCAAGACTATATTGTAGTCTAAGTTTGTGTTAAGGCCTTCATGCCTCAAATCTGACTTCACGTAGTATGACTGTGTAGTGTGTACGACCTAAGCAGTAAGGCTGTATGATGATTCATGGTTTGCCTTTACGGGATAAGGACTTAGTATTTCCTAACTAATGTTAGAAAATGGAAAGAAAAGTAACAAGACTAAATGAAAAAACAAAACTTCGTTAATCGGTTTAACAAAGCAAGTACAGGTAAACGAAATGGATTGAAAATAAAGACTAGAAGGGGCTAGATGAGATTGTGTTTAAGGTAGCTGACAGCCCGCACGTAAAAAAATCCATCAGATCTTTATAACATTAATCCAAATATGATAACGAGATATGCTAGGTCGTTCCCTTTAAGCGACGTGTTGCGTGTTGTGCCTGCCTTCGAATGTTTTGAAAAATAAGCAAGGGGCGCCACACCGGCGCCCGGGTGTGGTGATAAGTGAGCAAGGGTTCTTACGCATGCCTGGACGACTACAGGTAAAGAAGCTAGCCCATGATTATAGGATCCGTGTAGCAACTTGGAATATAAGGGACATTAATTAACAGGTAAGACTAGGGATCTAGTTGACACCATGATTAGGAGAAGGATTAATATAGCTTGCCTTCAAGAGACTAAGTGGGTAGGGGAGAAAGCTAAGGAGATAGAGAACACAGGTTATAAGTTTTACTATACAGATAAGGATATACATAGAAATGGGTTAGGTATCGTAGTAGATAAACACCTTAAAGATTCGGTAGTTATAGTCACGAGGAAAAAAGATCGGATTATTTTAGTTAAGCTTGTGATTGGAGGGAGTATAGTTGATATTACTAGTGCTTACGCACCATAAGTAGGCTTGGATGATCTTACTAAAGAACAATTCTAAGAGTAGATGGATGACGTGGTTTAAAAGATATCTTTTAGGGAGAAGCTATTTATAGGAGGCAATTTCAATGGTCATGTGGGAGTGCATAAGTAAAGGTATGAGAAGGTGCATGGTGGCTTTAGATTTGGTGACCTTAACAAAGGTGATAGGAGGATTTTAGATTTCGCAGTAGCTTTTGACCTTATAGTGAGGAATACTCTCTATAGGAAGCGATAAGAACATTTAATTACCTTTAAGAGCGGAGCCAATAGAAGCTAAATCGACTATTTTCTTGCTATAGGTGTAAACCGCTTGACATGTAAAGATTGTAAGATTATTTTCGAAGAGTGCCTAGTGGCACATCATAGACTTTTGGTGTTCGATATTTGTCTCAATGGAAATAATAGAAGGAGAAAGAAAACTAGATGCCCACAGACTAAATGGTGGGGCCTAGGAGAGGAGAAACTAGAGGTATTCAAAGAAGGAATGTCTCAAGAAGTATGATGGGGAGTAGAAGAAGATAGTGACAATATGTGGAATACCATTGCTGATGGTATTAGAAGAATAATGAAAGAAGTTCTTGGGGAGTCGAAGGAAAATGATCCAATTTCTAAGGAAAGAGACATGGTGGTCGAATGACGAGGTTAAAACCATTGTAAAGGCCAAGAATGAATGCTTTAAAAAATGGCAAACAAATCGAAATGAGAAAAATTTTCAGGGTTATAAGTAAGCTAGTAAGGAAGTTAAAAAAGTCGTTGGGGATGTTAAGTTGAAAACTTATGAGAATTTTTAAGCTAGACTCGATAATAAAGATGGAGAAAAAATTATTTATAAATTTGCCAAGCTGCCTGAAAGAAAAGCTAGAGACGTTTCTCAAGTTAAGTATATAAAAGGTATTGATTCGGTGGTGTTAGTGAAAGATGAGGTGATTTGGGATATATGAAAGTTGTATTTCGAGAAGTTGTTAAATGAGAAACATGAAAGAGGCTTTGGTGGGGAGGAAGTGTATCTACCTGATGAGAATATAAAATATAAATTTTATCGGAGAATACAAAAATTCAAAGTGGTTAAAGGTTTAAAGATTTGAAAAGGATGAAACCGGATAAGGCCTTAAGACCAGATGGTATCCCTATTGAAGTGTGAAAAAGTCTAGGTGACCTAGGAGTGACTTGATTGACGAAATTGTTTAACAAGATTATTATGATTAGAAAGATGCCTATTGAATGGAGAATAACACCCTAGTACCTATCTATAAGAATAAATGAGATATTCAAAACTGCAATAATTATGGAGGTATTAAATTGATAAGTCATACGATGAAGTTATGGAAAAGAGTTATTGAGTATCGCTTGAGGATGGTGACTACGGTGTCAGAGAAACAGTTTGGGTTTATGCCTGAAAGATCAACCATGGAAGTTATCTACCTATTAAGGAGATTGGTAGAAAAACACAAAGCAAAGAAGAAAGATCTCAATATGATTTTCATAGACTTAGAAAAGATTTATGATAGGGTGCCTAGAGACATCTTATAGTGGGTTCTGAAGAGAAATGGAGTGACCAAAGGATATATCGAGGTTATTAGAGACATGTATGAAGGTGTCGTCACTACCATCAGATCACTAGTAGAGGAAACGAGTAAATTTCCAATCAGTGTAGGATTGCATCAAGGGCCTTGAGTCTGTACCTCTTTACCTTAGTTATGGATGAATTGATTAGATAATTTCAGGAGGATATCCCATGGTGTTTGATGTTTACAAATGACATTGTCTTCGTAGATGAAACCACTAGATGTGTTAATACGAAACTAAAAATTTAGAGGACAGCATTAGAGTCAAAGGGTTTTCGGATAAGTAAGAGTAAAACTTGAGTATATGGTGTGCAAGTTTAGTAGTATCAGTGGTGCGCATGAAAAAAGAGTGATGATTCAAGACCAGAAGATACCAAAGAGAGATCAATTTAGGTATTTAGGCACAATTATGAGTAGAAATGAAAAGATTGCTGATGATGTGACCCATAGGATTCAAGTGGGGTGGCTCAAGTTGAGAAGCGCTACTGTTGTATTATGTGACAAGAGGGTATCCACAAAATTAAATGAAAAACTGTCATAAGACTAGCAATGCTTTACGGGACAGAATGTTGATCTATTAAGAAACAACAAGTGAACAAGATGAGTGCAGCGGAAATGAGAATGTTGAGGTGGATGTGTGGTAAGATTAGACGAGACAAGATTAAAAATAAAACGATACATGAGATGGTAGGTGTAGCACCTATAGAGGAGAAGCTGAGGAAAAATAGGCTAAGGTGGTTTGGACATGTCTACCATAGACTAGAAGATACAGTAGTTAAGAGAGCGAATATGATAGCTTTGGATAGTAATTAATGCTACGAGGAGGAGTAGACCTAAATTGACATTAAATGCTGTTATGTGCAAAGATATAAATATAATGGGTTTGTATGAACAAGTAACCCCTTGACAGAACTCAATGGAGGAAAATGATTCATATAACCACCCCCAAGTAATTGTGACATAAGGTTCGGTTCGATTTGGTGGTTTAGGATTAGGGTTAAGGTGAGGCTATGATACCATGTTGTTTAGTAGAATAAACAAAGTGTATAGTGTTAAGTGATGTTAACACAAATAATAAGTTACCATACTAATAGTATTCTAACAGTTTCTTTTATTGTCTGGAAAAGTTATTAGTTTTTATACTTCTATTGTGTCTTGTCCTTTTATGCAATTAATCAAAAATATGTTTTTGCAGTCTTTCACCCCCTCTAGACACCACCACTTCCACCTCTGAGGCTCCACCTCCTGTTGCCGCCATCACCCCCTCTCGATCTTCAAACTCACTTCTTTTAGACGAGTGTCCTTCTGGACTACGCTTTGAGATAATGTGTTCGTGTGTTATTTAATAAATTATTTTTTTTAAATTGACTACACTTTGAGGTAATGTATTCGTGTGTTATTTAATAAATTATTTTTCTTAAATTGAGAGTATTAAGCATTTATTCCTTAAATTGAGAGTACTTTTCTTTTTGTAAGGCTCTGGCCAAGTTTCTGGACTGGTTTCTAGCTTGGTTTCTCGCAGGGGTAGGTGCCCTCATTTTGTTCTTAGGCAAGACCTCGATTTGAGGAGCTTATGACAGGTGAGTCCTAACTTGTTACATAGCAACTCTAAACGTGGTTAAAACAACGGTTTAGTAAAGATATCTGTTATTTGAGCTCCTGTAGACACGAAAGAAGTAGCCAACATGATGAGCACCCAATATTTTAGATATTTGGTGCGACTAGTCCCACTTTATGTTGTTTTATCTTGCTTTTATGGGGCTTTTATAGCAATATTTGCATGTAAGGTGTGTTTTTAATATTTTCAGGTAAAACGTACAAATAAGACGCATCTCCATGCCATGCATGGCCCAAATGCTTTCAAGTATCCGAAAACCCTGTCGACCCCTTAAAATTTGTCTAAATATGAAAAAATGACTTTCTGAAAAAGTATCGATTTTCGAAATAAAAAATGACGGTAATTAATCTTTGAATTTTTCTAAAAGTAACTACAAAGTTGCAAGATTTTATTTAAAGAGTAAGGTAATGTTTTGAGCTATTTCCTTTAGAGAAAAACGTGCAGTTTTTCATTTTACATTGAAAGTGGGGGGTTGACATTTTGATTTAATTAGAATATTGAACTTCTGGTAATACCATTGTTTCCAAATGGGGGGTACTTTCTTATTTTCATTAAATAAATTAAAGTAAAGAAAAGGTAAAAGAAATGCTTAAAATATAATCTTTACTTAAATTTAGAGAATGAAAATAAGATGCTGAGGAGCTGTGAAGTTGTTGGGAGCTGTTTGCTGAAACTGAAGCCTCAACCTGAAATCTGTAGTTTTGCAGATTGTTATCGATAACATGAAGGAAGGTATCGATACCATTTGCTCCATCTTAGTCCAGAAGCTATCCAAACCTGAGGGTATAGATAACCTTTGGTGTAGGTATCGATACTAGTCTTCTCCTGGAGAATATTTGAGTGATGTTATCGATACCTTTTTTATAGGTATCGATAACATTGGTCTCCTGCAGATATTTTTACTGCTTTTTGGACTTTCCATTTATAAAATATTTGCCACTTTTGGCAAGTTCAGGGATATTTTGTAGAGAGAAAAGACTGAGTTGTATAAATACCTCTCTCTCTCCCCCTTAGTTGTAGCTAGCACTTATTAACTTTAGTATTTTCTCCATTAAAGTAGTTTTCAAGTTTTTAAGTCATTTCTTTCAAGAACCTTGGTAAGTTTAAGTTGTTTGTTAATTTTCCAAGTATTAATGTTGTAGCTATAAGTTGGATCTTCACATAAATCAAATTTATTTTCGCTTTTATCTGTTAATCATGTTTTCATTTCCTAGCAAGTTTTCTAGTCTTTTCATTATGTTTGAGTAGTCGATTAGGCTTGGCATCGGAGTGATTAACACCTTGTAACTTATGTTTATCTTGTCTTTCTCGACTCATGACTTGAGGTTCGGTTTGGAAAATGAGAAGGGTTCGCCTTTTATATAACAAAATTTACAGATGTTAATCTCCGATGATCATGTGCTTGCTCACACGGTTCCAAGAGCTATGTCTCGGTTCGTGTTTGCCAAAAGAATCAAAGAACTTGCTCGCTTTCCAAACTATGCTTCTAGTTCATGGCCTTGATATTTAGTTTGAATTCAAGTCTTGGTGTTGTTAATCTATGGTGATCATGTACTTGCACACATGATTCCGGGAGCGATGTCACGCCTTGTGTTTAGCTTGTTATTCCAACTCAATATCAAGTCTAACTATTTTTATAGCTAAATCTTTCGGTTGATAACTTATGTCGTGCAATTCAACCGTATTTTCGTTGAGAATTGTTAGATGACTTAAGTTACAGGCGTTAGTAACTCAATTGCCTTGCCGCCTTTAATTATTAGTCCAAACTCATTTTTTAGTCTTTTCCATAAGAGTTTTTCTCACCTTTCAAAGGAAAACTAAAAGTTGGCCGTCTAAATACCAAAAACCTTTGCATCTACAATCCGAACCAGCTATATTCGAGCTCCTTGTAGATCGACTTGGACTTTCTCGCTATACTATGCAAATCTTTAGTTGTAGTCCGGTTAATAAATAATTGAATTTAACGGCCGTTTGATAAATTTCAACTACTACCGAATGGAACCATCACAACACACCACCATCTATATTTTCTTGAACAATGTGACAATCTAATTCAACATGTTTGGTTTTCTCATGAAACATTGGATTTAAAGCGATATGTATTGTTGTTTGATTATTACAGTACATAGGAACAGGCAACTAAACATCAAATCCTAACTCCTCAAGCAAAGCTCTTAACCATACAATCTCACATATACTATGAGCCGTGGCAACGATACTTTGCTTCTGCGCTAGACCTTGAAACAACAGTTTGTTTCTTGCTCTTCCAGATAACTAGATTGCTACCAACAAAAGTACAGTATCCAGTTGTTCATCGTCTTGTTTCTTGCTCTTCTAGATAACCAGATTGCTACCAACAAAAGTATAGTACTCAGTTGTTGACCATCTATCAGACGGTGATCTTGTAGCCTCTCTCTCTCTCTCTCTCTCTCTCTCTCTCTCCTTAGCCTTGGTGTGCCCTTGGAAACAGCTTAAAGGTGTTTCATCTTCTTCTTGCACGTATTTTCGACGGTACAATATTATACATTTTCCCTTGTTGAACTATGAGAAGACGTTTTCAATCTCCGATTAAAAGGAACAATAAGTATGTTTATTTATGCATGTCTTTTTATATCTTGTCCTTTTGAAAAAGCATTTATTTATGTATGTTGAAACTTGCAATACATGCCAATGTTGCTCAAACAGTCGATAAGTTTTGGCAATTTCCTCTGATAACTTCATCTGGATGAGATCCTCTCAATTATGGATGAATTAATGAAAATCCCTTCCCTACAGTTTCTTTGAAATCTCTATTTCTCCTACCCAACCAATCCCATGTAACCTCACTGATGGCTTGGTTTTGTTTTCAGGTAAACTACCGTTAGATATAGAAACAACTTGAGCTGACCGTGGGAATACTATTGTGCAGTTTAGTTTTTCTTCGTCGTTATGACAATTGTAATCGTTCGTACCCTTGTTTGGTGCTCAACAACATTAGTTGACGAAGGAAACCTATGAGTCTGGAATAATCAGAGTATAATGTGGCCATTTGAGAAGTTTATTTCTTCTTCGGATACCAATTGATGGCTTGTTATATTTTCTGTAAGTTCTCATGAAGTGCAAAAACAGGTAAATAAATAGAGCATGACCATGGGAATACTAGTGTGCAGTTTAGTTTCTCTTCACAGTTATAACAATTGTAATCGTTCGTACCCTTGTTTGGTGCTCAACAACATTGGAGTTGACGAAGGAAACCTATGAGCTGGAATAATCAGAGTATTATGCGGCCATTTGAGAAGTTTATTTCTTCTCCGAATACCAATTTAGATGGCTTTTTGTCTTTTCTGTAAGTTCTCGTGAAGTGAAAAACAGGAAAATAAATATTGAAGTTACCAATATATAGATGGCTCACCTTCGTTCCAGATTGATAGGAAAGACTGAAATAATTCTCTTGCTTCCAACTTCTTTCAATGGATCTGATAGATAAACATTGATTGGTCAGTACCGATAACATTCCTCTATACATTTCTATCCAAAAATAAGTCATTCATTCACAACGCGTGTATACCTAGGGCATGCTATGAAACTACTTTTTCATTAATTCGTTATCGGCTGAATTGTGCTATATTCCAAAGCTGCGATAAGTAGGCCGTGCTAATTACTCGGTTGCTCCCCTTAATTAAGCTCTAGATAGCCTTTCTTTCATGGTCCACGGGATCAAGGCAGTCTCAGGACCATGCATGTCACTCGCAAGCATTTCTGATCCTTTGCTGGCATCTGTTACAGGAAGCATTGTAATTGTATCATCTCAAATTCAAGCAAATGGTTGCACTATTATGACAAGTTTCAATTTTCAAAGCATTTTAATTAATTTTTTGTGCAATTGGTGAATAAAAAAGTTGAAACTTTGTTCATATCTTCTGTTCAGATGTATTTTTAGTTTAAAAGAGCAATTACTCTTTTTGTCGATGGTTGATTGATGTGTTTTTTAGCATAAGCCAAAATGAATTACAAATCCTATACTGAACAATGTTACTCTCCTTTGTTCAATGCTGAAATGCAAAGATTCTGTATTAGGTAATTGATACTTACGTTCCTCTTTTTTATTTTATATAACCAGACTCTTTTTTGATACTCGTGTGTTGTGAAGTGACAAAATTAATCTTTAATTTGTATACTCTTCCACATTTGGAAGGACAACTAAATTCACGTCACTAAAGGAAAAAAAAGAGTTTGGCTACAAAAAATGGAGTGAGAAATCACAACCCGAATAGGTAATTGAATATATTACATATATTAGCGGGTAACATGTACTGATTTTTGGTGTACTATGGCTCGTGTTTTAATCGTTTTCTGATTTTGGACGTGGACTTTAACAGTGTGATTAAGTAGGTTTGATAACAACGTTTAATAACACTTAAAAAATAAATGCCTCTTAAAATATAGACTAAAAAGTTAATAAAGATTAATTCCAGTGTTCTAAAATAAGGAATGATTAATCGATGGCAGGGCCTATCCGATTAGGTCCGATTTATGATTAATCATCGATTATTAATTAATATCCACCGATTAATCACTCGAAGGTGGCCAACCTCCCTACTAACATCTACCAACTTTTAAAACATTGATTAATTTTTGGTTGAATCATGAAAAAAAAAAATTCAATATACAATTTAAATAGTTGACAATACTAATAAATGAATAGAATAGATCAATTATCAAGTTTTGGCTCTGTTTGGAACTTGTGAAAAGTAAAAGAAAAGAAAGGAAAGTTAAATTTCTCCCTCTAATGGTTTAGATTGGAGAAAAAGAGGAGAGAAAATAAAAGAATTTAAATTTTGTGAATAGTAAAATTTTCTTCCCATTTTCTCTTTCATTTCCTTCCCCCCACTTTTCATCATTTTCCCTCAATTCCAAACAAAGCCTAACTTTGTTTGGAACTTAATATTTTCTCTCCTTTTGATTTGGAAGAAAAAGAGGGAAGAAAACAACAATTTTAAATTTTAAGAATAATAAATTTTCACTCTCATTTTACTTTCTTTTCCTTTCCTTTCTTTTCTTTTCCACAGGTAATATTAGCTCTGTTCAAATTCTCCAAATTTATCCAGAACGCTTCGAGAGAGATTGGAGCCATGCACAGAAGCCAATTTTCTGTTCGATCAGAATCAGAAACCAGCCGGAAATCTTAAATCGAACTGGTACGGCCACTCTCTCTCGATTTTCTGTTGCCTTTGTTTATTCAAAACGGAAATTTGAGATTAAAAACACACTCCTTTAGGGGGTGAAGGGATGTCCGATCCACAAGCCAGGAGTGAATCCATTCCGGATTCAACTCCAATGTAGACGTTTCATATAAATTTTAGTAGCCCTAGTTTTTAGCATTTTGGGGGCATGAAGCTGTGGCATTCTAGGCTTCTGCCCAGGCCCGGCCCGGCCCTAGACTAAATCACTCCCTGTACAACCACACCAAACAATATCAACCACGGCGTCGTGCTATTGACCACACTCAACGAATGTAGTAAGCTCCTAGGTCAGATAAAACAAATCAACGGCATTGTTATGTACCATCTGATTAGTAGGTATTGGTGCTAGTGTTTGGGCACACACGACGGATGCTCAAGTGATGAGAAATCTGCGATTAAAGAACCATTTAGTAGTGATACATCATAGATGCATGGTCCTCGAAAGAAAAAGGGTAAATGCAGTGGTGGACGCAGGATTCTTGATGCGGGGGGACTGATTCTGAGTCACATGTATTCATAAATTAACCACAAAATATCATTCTCAAATAATAATGACACAATTTTGAGGGGACCTTTCTTCATAACTTTTACAAACAAAACCTGAAATGTAGTAGCAATATTGCATTAATTGGGAGTAGAGCCTGGCTAGTGATTAAATTTTACACTTGTTCGTGAGAGGGCTTGTTGAGAATATAAATAATGAAGTTGTCCCTCTCTTAATAGCGCAAGCTTGTAGATGAGTTGGAGGAGAGCTTGGCACATGCATAGTGCATGCCATTCATATGCAAATTCAACAAATGCCATCTAGCCATGGCAATGTAACTATCTAGACGCCATACCACATGTACATAATTGGATATAAAGATCTAGTTTTCTTGTTCTGAAGTTATTTGAAGAAAAAGAATTCTAGTAAATACTGAGAAACACCCAAAAACATACATTACAATAAATCCACGTGATTATCATCCCTGGATATTTACTGTGCAGTTGCAGATAAAGTACTTTCTAGGAGCCCATTGAAGAGTGTTATAGCTGTTGCCATTTTGTTGATGGGGAACCACCATTCATCGAAGATCAATTACAAGAGAACTATATAAGCACCACAACCATTAAGATGGTAGTTTCTAGATTCTGGTATTCAGGCTATCGAGGGAAACAGTTGGGGAGTTGCTCAAAAAGTGGAGCGATTAAAATTTAAAGTAACTTGTTTCCAAATTTATCCTGGAAGCCATAGATGTTAAATGGACTGTACATAAATCTAAATGTCCCTCGAATATTATTTTAAAGCAGAAAAACTTATCAGTTTTTTTTTTATCAGCAAAAAAAAAAAACTTATCAGGTAAGAGGAAGAACTGAAGAAACCAAAATGGGTTCTCCCTTTGTATGTTAGTTTGGATGCCATCCATTTCCATATCCGACAAAAGCTGTGATGAGACATTTTCTTTGATATTTACAGATACATTTGGTGGGACAATGAATTTTCTGCTGCGGCCTGCTCAGACTGCTGCAGCAACAGCAGCAGAGCAGCCATCTGTTTCCTCAAAGTACATGACTGATGCAAACTATGCTTCAAAGGATAGAATGACATTGGGGGGTGTTATGGCCGAAGATACATATCTGCGGAATTCCAAAGCTGAAGATCAGGGGAAAGATCCTACTGATGGAAATTGGGGTGAAAATGGAAGCATTATGGGAGCGAGTTCGAAGAGTGACACTCCCATTGTAGTGAATCACATCGATGTTGCTGAAGATGAAGGATGGATAACTATTCCGTATAGTATGTCCTCATCATCTCTCTAAGTTATTTCTCTAAATTGTTTAATCAGGTTCTAGCATACATACATGTGTCTGCCTTTTAATCCATTGCCTTAAAAAGCCAAGGTATGAGAAGGTACATATCTTTTCATTATGTCCATGCCTTTCTGTCCACAGCAAGTAGAATATGACCAATTTTACGACTTTGTGTAGGGTTGCCATGTAATCCTGTGAATGAAACCTATCCTTAATAAGTGAGAGTAGGAAAAGCACACGACCCGGTCTATTTCTCTACTAAGGAGCACCACAAGTCTTGAAAATTAAAAATAAATAAGATATTGAATATTGATGGATTTACTTGTTATGCCTTTTTAGACACGTTAGGTCAAACCTTTGTTACATGGAGTCTAAGAGTTCCATTTGTCTATTTTTCGTAGCCAAGGACAGAACTACATTTCGTGCTTCTTGTTATGTACTTTCTACAAAGCATCAGATACTCTTCTACTGATTGAAATGTCCAAAAGGGGCAAAGAACAAAAGAAGAACTCCATGATCTATCCAATATTGTATCATTATCTGTACCGAGTTGAGTATACATATCTTTATACATCAAATGGAAGTCTTATGGATAGCGATATCGTAATATTGGCTATCATATATATTACTAGTTGGGGGCTTCTCTAAGGCCCCGTTTCCGCTAACCAAAAAGTTGTAAACCACAGCTTTTTGGGGCTTTTTCTTGGATATATCCAAAAGTACTTGTGTAAAAGTCTTAATTTTTTACTCTTCCGATTCCTCTCGTCAAGACAAACCAATTATACATAAAAGTTTGACACAAAACTAACAAACGCGGAAAAAATTTGAATAAGGACAAAACCAAAAAGTTGTAGTCGGAAACGGGGCCTTACTAGTCATATCAGATGCATACAAGTAACCTTCTAATGTGTTATGGCAGTCACGCCACAAATTGTATAGAGTCCATGGAACATTGTTTACCATGACTTTTGAAATCTATGAATTTCAAGAGATTCCAATTTCCAGCATAAGAATTAATACAGTCGATCTTCTTTGAGTAGAACTCTCGTACTGGTATATGTTTTCATCGTAATTCATTTTGTATTAGTTCTTGGAGTTCATATAGCTGGTTTTTATTGTTTGATGAAATGCCCAAGACTTCAAATGACGTTTTGGCTACTACATGTCAAAGAAGTGCAGCTTTTTGTTATGTCAAGTCCTAGAGATAAGTTTCTGCTGCTCTACGTCTTTTACATAATCTCTTGAGTTATATAAGAATTAGCTCCACTAAGGTGTTAGGATTTATTTTGTCTGGAATTAGATCTAATGCCTGCTTGTATTTTTTAGAGGAGCTTCCTGATAACTGGAGTGAAGCATCAGACATTCTCTCATTTCGCTCACTGGACCGCTGCTTTGTTTTTCCTGGTGGGCTTTCCTTCTTGAATTTGGAATTCCTTGCTTTTACCGCTGACATGCAACATGATTTCATATTGGAGTATTTTTTAATCTGTTGCTTGGAAGGCTCTTTTATATCAACTGAGATCTGAACTCCTTTCTTATTCTAGGTGAACAAGTCCATATCCTGGCGTGTTTGTCCGCATATAAGCAGGATACAGAAATAATAACCCCTTTTAAAGTTGCAGCAATGATGAGTAAAAATGGTGTTGGAAAAAACACTAAAAAACAAAATGGAAACGTCGGATACAAGACTCATACGACTTGTGAAAATGGGTATTCAAGTCCAGATAGTCAGGACATAGATCAGAATGGTGAAAACCTTTTAGAAGAGAAGATTGACGCACTGAAGGATATTTCTTCTGGTGAATCTCATCTTAGAATGGAAGATCACAGAAGAAAAACTCAGGCATTGTTGCAAAGATTTGAAAATTCCCACTTCTTTGTTCGGATTTCAGAGTCAGATGAGCCACTTTGGTCTAAGAGAAATTCTCCTGACAAACCTCTTGAATCTTCTGAGATGATCGCTGATAAGGTCTCTGCAGATAGTATAGGAGCCAGGAAAACCACAAAAAGTAGGGGCTCCCAAAGTGCAGTTATTGATAGAGGAAATTTTGATGGTTGTGTATCTGGTGGATTGGCAAGAAATGCCGCCAAGTGTTGCTCCCTTTCAAATGGAGACATAATGGTATGTTTCAAAAAAAATTTAGGTTGATTTTTCATTTGCTGCCCCCATAAAGAGAAGAAGGATGCAAGCATCAATTTTCCTCCTTTTCTATTACCAATGTGATCCCTGTGTTTGATACTTAGCTTAGCGTACTATTGTCTTTGTTTGTCTTTCTTATGTGATAGGGAGCTTATCTGGTCTTTAACCGGATTTATTTGGCTATTACTTCATCAATTTAAATGGAAATTGGTTCAAATTACTTTTATTTCCTCATTGATGCTCAGTTCCTGATGAAGAACATTGTTCAATCTTGGACCAATGTAGACTGTACATTCTGGAATCTTCTCTCAGAAATTCAAATAACATTTAGAAGAAAATATTGTCAAACCTAATACAAGCCTTAACGCGTGGGAAACAGATGAAGCATGTAGTTGAGGGTTTCCTTTCCATTTTGGACCTTTTGGTATTCGGGTGGCATTCCCTTTATTCCTTTCTTCAATCGAATGTTGTTATTTTCTGTGACAAGATTGGTTGCACTTTGGCTCTTTGTTCACTGAGCTAATGTTTCAGTAACGAGGACAATGGATGAAGATCCACTCTGGTTATTTTTGTGCATGGGACACACACTGGGAAATGTCCTAGTTCATTGGGGGGGACCAAAAATGCTTCTTGGTAATTGTGTGCCCATAATATTTCTTGTGGGCTTGGTTGAGATTTCTTGTTTGAATCAGAGTAATTCTCTAAGGCAATGCCTATCGCCTTGTTTATATGCTCAATGGTGATCGTACCGGATTAAAAAGTAATATAAGATACGATGACTTTTTGATTCAATCTGTCATGGATTGCACAAGCAAAGGCGTACAGGTTATTGTTGGCAAGTGTCAACAACAACCTTGCTCTTTGAAAATTTGGTAGAATCTTGCATGATTAGATTTTGATTGGAGAATTACACTAAAAGTTGATAGTTGACGATCTTTATACCTGAATAATTGTGGGTCCTAATATTACCTTTCAAACTGTCGCGCTGTTACGATATTGTCTTATGCGTTTCTACTTGCGTATTGTGTTTTAAGATATTCTAGATGTAATTCCCTTTTGCCAGCATCTTTATGCAGATGAAATTTTTTTAGAAAAAATTGTGTTTTGAGTACAGAAATAGTTTTCTATATTTTGATTTTCATTGTTTAGCTAGGAATCATGCAGAAATGGGTACTGCAAAGTTTTAGTTCCTGATTTGGGTTAATTTGATTTTCCTTTTTCATATTTGCTTGTCAACAAGAATTAGTAGTTTCCAGAGTTCTCTAGAAGTCAGAACTAGGTCTTGGTCATATCTTTTTGTTTTTGATAATTTGTGGGATTCAATTTCCTATCTTGTATTTTAGGTTTTATCGGCAAGTGCTTGTCTTTTGTTATTATTTTCCTAGTGTGTTACGGGTCTCGTAAACACTGTAAACCTTAGGGCAACTTGGTTGTGTTTTAACAACAATAAGGAAAACAAAGAGCTTTCTCTATATAGTGTGTTTGTTCCCGTGTTTCAATAGGCCTCCCTGCATCAATCTTCCTTTTTGTCCATTCTCTTTCATTTTCCTCTCCGCAAACCTTAATAGCTTAGAAGCAGACCTTATTCACTCATTCACAATGCTCAAAACCTCCCATTTTCCCTTTCCTAAAAGCATAAAACTCTGAAATTTTGCTAAGTGTTAGCCCTCACCCACAAGAAACAATGGCCCTAAAGACCAACAATGCTGTCCTACATCAAACCACCCTCTTATTGTAGTTTTCTTTAGCTTCATAGTCCTCTCCAAATGCTTCCTCAACCAAGGCAGATGCTCATATATTTTAGAGTCTTGATCCTAATTTGCATTGGCAATGTAGAGTTAAACATGTAGTAAGTTGAGAAAACATTTTTAAGCAACCATCTGCTTTATTACTAGTGTTTAGAATCCCGGTGTGTATTGACTTTTGAGTGTTGAATATATATCTTCCTGTCATAGCAGGATGATATTTGGCCAGAGGGTATCTTATTTTCATTTTGTGTTCTTTTTTGGAGAAATGCAGGTGCTTTTAGAGGTAAATGTTGGCGTTGATTTTGTCAGAGATCCTGTCCTGGAAATATTTCAGTTTGAGAAATATCTGGCTAGAAGTTTGCCTAACGAGACTGAAAACAACTTACTATGTGCAAATCAGGATCCTTGTGGGGACCTGTTGAAATGGTTGCTCCCATTGGATAATTCTATTCCCCCTCCATCCCGGCCTTTATCTCCTCCTACATTGAGTTCCAATTCATCTATTCGTAGCACATCGACCAGGTCAAACTTTTCTGCTTCATCTGGTTCCCAACTCTTCTCTTTTGGTCATTTTAGAAGTTACTCCATGTCCTCACTTCCTCCAAATACGGTATCATCTCCATCTGTCACAACCCCCAGTTCAAGACCAAACACAGATTTGGAAGACTGGGACCAGTTCTCTTCTCAGAAGTCTGTGAACAGCAAAAAACCTGGGACTAAAGAGCTTTTATCCTTTCGAGGTGTATCACTAGAGCCCGACAGATTTTCCGTTAGATGCGGATTGGAGGGAATTTACATACCAGGAAGAAGGTGGAGAAGGAAAATTGAAATTATTCAGCCTATAGAAATCCATTCTTTTGCAGCTGATTGTAACACAGATGACCTTCTTTGTGTTCAGATTAAGGTGGGGTCTGTATGATATTTTTGTGATCAAGTTGTTTGAAGACGCGTTTGTTAGTTTTGTGACACTAGATTTCCGACTTTTACTTATTTTGCAGAATGTCTCTCCTGCCCATGCACCAGATATTGTGATATATTTGGATGCCATTACAGTTGTTTTTGAGGAGGTATCCAAAGGTGGACCACACATTTCATTACCCATTGCATGTATTGAAGCTGGGAATGGCCACAGCTTGCCAAATCTTGCCCTCAGGTTGTTTTCTGTCTATGGAATCTTTACTTATGATGATTGATTATTACTCTAGGCATTTTGATCTGAGTTTGGTAAAATTGAGTTCAAAGTTGATCAATGGCAGATACATGTAAACAGAGACATAATTAGTCAGTTATATGCTTTTTCATGGGATCTTTTGTCCTCTATTACGATAGTAAAGTTAATTGTAGTCTGGGATATGTTTGTGTTCTTTGAAATAGCGTCATGCACATCAGGACTAAAGTCACCAAACTTAGCCTCTGTCTTGAAATTTGCATATTCTTAGATGATTTTATTTAATAATTAAAATTTCAAACAGTAGCAGATCTAAAACATATTTGTTTTAAAGGTGATGCAAACTTATAAAAAATGTTTTGAAAACTAGTCAAGATATGATATATCAATCTTATTATTGTGGCAGCTGAAATCTGAGTAAATGCGACGAATGTTTCCATATCCAAGTTAAAATAAATGACCAGTGAAGACTATTGTTGTCAAAGTATTTTGGTGGTGGTGGTGTTATTTGTTGTGATGAAAGATGTGTCATAGTTAGTAGGATCAAGTTTCGTTACAACAGGTCTACCTGTACTAAACGAGTAAACGCAATACTTGTCCAAGTTACTAGATTTGACAGGGTTAATGGGTCACCTTAAAATTTTCTTGGAGGTCATTGCTACAGAAAAGACGGTTGTCCTTATTCCAGAACACCTCAGTTGGATTAGTTCCAACCATTTAATTTGTTTGTTATTGAAGGACTGACTTTGAGAAGGCCAAATTTGGTTTGGAAAGACCTTGCTCATTTTCTAAAAGTGGATAATGGGGCTTCTTTTGTTAGAATCTGTTTTTATTTGATCTGGTATAGGACCAGTTGGGTTTACGGACTTTTAAGGGATTGTCTGAGTAATCATGGGGTTTCTTTAGGAAAAAGCTGGTTCATCAGAAGGTATTCTGAAGTTTAACTTCTTTCGTCAATCATATTTTGGCTGTTTGGGAATAAGTTTTACCTGACACAAAACTTGATGTAATAAATATCTATTTAGGTTTCTCTGCTACAGAGAGACAGAGTAACTATTCAAATTCATATGTTACTTTTCTTAGAATTCTTCTCTTCGCCTTATTTTTTTCCTCTGGGTTTGGTGAAGAGTCCATCTCCCGGATTCAACCCTATGTATCCCAAAATGGCAAATTTCTGACCAAAATTGGATTCAGCAATGTTTGGTCATTGGTCGGACTTCATTTTTTCCCCTTTGGTATGTAGATACCATTATCTATTTCGATCATTGTATGCAGTTATATCTGTCCAGGGTACAGATCCCTGAAGTGGCACAAAATCCATCCATCCACATAATTGTGACGACAAGGAGAGAAGAGAAGGCTGCTGGGGGTTTATTTATTTTAGTTTGCAATTTACCCTTATAATTAACACATTGTCTTTGAGGGAGGCTTGGCCCCATTTTCTTATTTGTACATGGCCATAGAACATATTGTTACAAAGGACACATAAACATCCCTTTCCTTCTTGCTCAGACCAAATACGTTGAAAGATGGGTTTTTGTCCCCGTTGTTTTTCCCATCCCCATCCTAGCTTGTTCTTCCTTCAAATTTTCCATCCCTGATACCAAAATAAGCATGAAATTGGAGAGAACTTTTACTTATGACTATGTACATTGGTGTACTGTGGGTGGGTGTGGGTGTGGGTGTGGGTGGGTGTGTCATGTACATATACAACAGAGAGGCTCATGGTATTGGATCCTCAGTTGCTGCTTGTGCTCAAAACTTATGTTTTATGCAGGAGAGGTGAAGAACACTCTTTTATTCTCAAACCAGCAACATCAATGTGGAAGACTACCAAGGGTCGCGTAGAAAGAAATCAGTCATCACATTCACAGGTTGGATCAAGTTTGAGTCTGCCCATCACCCATTTGGAAGGAAAACAGAATGCTTCAACTGCTGATCAGTATGCGGTTCTAGTATCGTGTCGGTGCAACTATACTGGTGTTTATATTGGCTTTTCGTTGCTCTGTTCTTGGGAATAAAAAATCCGATGGAGTTAATTGATCTTATTGTAACTGGATGTTTCGTCTGTTTCGTGCATCATGTGTAGAATCAAAATTGTTCTTCAAGCAACCAACTAGTTGGCAACCGCGCATCTCAAGGGATCTTATGATCTCTGTTGCGTCTGAAATGTCAAGACAAAGTCCAAGTCCCAATGAAAGAGTCCCTCAGCTTCCTGTTCAGGTTTCTTGTGATTCTTGAAGAGTTGTTTTGACTAGCACTTAGGGAAATGTTTTTTTCGTAACTTTATTCAATTTTTCAGGTCTTAACTCTTCAGGCTTCCAATTTAACATCTGAGGATCTAACATTAACAGTGCTTGCTCCGGCCTCATTTACTTCACCTCCTTCAGTGGTGTCCTTGAATTCTTATCCCTCGACACCAATGAGCCCATTTGTTGGTCATTCTGAGTTGGCAGGAAAAATGAATGGTGAAAGAGGAAGTTCAGCAACACAGAGGTTCACCGCAGCATCTCTTGCTTTGGAAAATCAGAGACATAATGGAGACGGTGCCGTACCCATCTCTGATGTCCTTCCAAGTACTGATTTGGGTTGCACGCATTTATGGTTGCAGAGTAGAGTTCCACTAGGGTAACGAATCACTCTACTCTTGTTCTTCTTCGTTTTAGTACAAATCTATGAGATAGACTGTTGATTAAGTTTATTGTGGGTACACTAGATGTGTCCCTTCGCAGTCCACCGCAACCATCAAGCTGGAGCTACTCCCATTGACTGATGGCATTATTATGCTTGACTCGTTACAGTTTGATGTTAAGGAGAAAGGTATTTTTTTGCTTTTATCTTACACTTAGTTGGTCATTCCAGAAGTCCAGGCTTTAAACTTATTTTCTCAAACTCCAACCATAATGGTCTTATTGCACAGAGTACTAAACATTAGAAAGATTCAAAGATATTAGCAATTTTTCTAGTGTGCTTATTTTGTCAATACTTAAGATAAGTCTGAGATTTGTTAGCATGACTACGTACAGTTAGTACAGAGGGTTTCAGCTGCTATATCCAAATGACTTTACAATAGCAAAGTCGCAGAGTGTAGAGATACTGAATATATGCGCAGAATAGCAATGTGTTCAAACTTGATTATGCTTAATAAGGTAATACGGTTTTACTTAGAATCGTTAACTTCTTTACACACTTCTGTGGTGGGGATGTGGTTAGAAATTATGATGGTGTGGAATGAAATTTCCAAAAGAATTTCCCTGTAGGTGGGGAATGGTAGGAGACTAGACCTTTATTGTGGTCATAGACCTTACGTAGTTATCCAAAACTTTTTCGTTTTTCTAGATTGTAGTGCGACTTTGACCACCTTCTCTTTATTGACCTAAAGCTAGGGAACTGAAGGTACCTCATACGGTCTCTTTTCTGTGTTGTTTGAGTTATGCCGTGTTCAATAAGCTTCTAGCTCGATAGGGCTTTTCTCATTGCCTAAGAAAGTTGGACAGAAAGAGTTTAGATAAGGAATGCCTTACGCTTATTGATGATACCTTTTTTTCCCATTGGTACGGTACACACCCATTACCGGTGAGTTTTTGGATACCGTTTCAGATTTACACTGTACAATTTGATTTATTCACATTATTAGTGTTTTTATATACATCTTCAGCATTCTAGTATGGTTTTTCTCTTGATTACTAATGTCAGTTTTTTGTTTGAATTAGTGAGCATTATCAATGAAAATGTGCTACCCGAAATGACCTCTCTGGGTCCTCAAAACAATTATTGTAATATAGAAATGCCAATTGACAATAGGTGGAAATGACAAATTAATGGTTCCTTGATTCCAGAGAAAAGCAGGAGAGTAGATGACTCGGTATAGGCTGTACAACTGCGGACTACAGAGAGCTTGAATGTGGGCGAAGTTCTGAACATGTGATTGGTAGACTCATTATAAGTTGCCGATATATGATGGTAAACTGGCTCAAGTTATAGCTGGAAACAGCCGAAATAGCCGGTAAATGACGGTACATTGCCGTATTTTAACCAGAATGGAATTGTATCTTGAGTGTACCAGATTTCTGTTCAAACGGTACATCTCATACCAGCCTGTACAGGACAAGATTCACAACCTCGGTTTGGACAGAATGTAGAGAGAATTGGAGGATGTCAAGTTATTTTGCGCAGGTTGAAAGGATCTTGCATACTTTTTCTGCCTTCTTTTTTTCTTTTTCGGTGGAGACAGGATTGCTTTTTTCCTATTTCGTCTTTAGTGCAGTTTGCAGGAGGCTTGCTCTTGGCTATGTCTTTGCCCCCTTAAGGCATTATTGATAGGCGAGCTGGTAAACTAACCAGGTCTTGGCTTGATATACGGTGAGTGATCGTAGTGGTGTTGCTCCGACCCAAATGTGGTTACCCAAACAAATTAAATGCCCAAAATGTGATGTCATTTTTGCCCC
Source organism: Rhododendron ovatum (assembly GCA_019656835.1). Taxonomy (NCBI): domain Eukaryota; kingdom Viridiplantae; phylum Streptophyta; class Magnoliopsida; order Ericales; family Ericaceae; genus Rhododendron; species Rhododendron ovatum. The sequence goes on along the minus strand of CM033791.1, from coordinate 11,670,656 downwards.
CTGAAAAGTTATCCAAGGGATTTGTCTGATCGTTTCTTCTCTGTCCCACTTTCTCTCATGCTGTCTCCTTCTACCATTGCTTTTTTGTGCGCCAGTTTTGGCATCATCTTTATTTTCTGACATGAGAGTACATTCAGCATATCCTTGCTGAGTTTCTGGGGGCTTCCAACCCTCTTCTCCAATTGTTCACCTTATTTGGGATGAAAAGCCTGCCATCCGGTGAGAAGGATTGAATTGACAGAATGACTTCATAGAGAGAGAGATTTAGAGAAATTACTCCTTCGACGGAACAAAGTGGCTGGAAAGTTTGTGGTTGTAAGTTGTGGGATTCTTTGTAGATTATTCTCTCTTGCAACTCTTTGTCAAAATGTGGTGGGCCTTGGAACTTTTCTCGAGGGACCTTTTTACCTTTCACATACTCAAAAGAAAACAAGTTGAAAATGTTTGGCTCTCTTGATTTATTCTTTGCTAGGCAAGGCACTTCATTTATCCTTTTTTTTTTTATTGGCACAATAATGTTACGCATTGGCTCTTGCTAGTGAGATATCCTTGGTTGCATGGACTCGGTATAGTCCAAGCATCGGATCCATCTCATTGCCATCCCAAGGACATGGGAACATGCTAAAATACCCAATTTTTAATAGTTTCTTTTATTTTGTTGGGTAATTGGTGTTTAAGAGGTACCTTGGGGCATTTCATGCATATCAGAGGAGTGCTATGCATAGGTCATGGTAGACTGAGAACACCTCGGTTCTCTTTGCTTGTTTTCCTTAACACCTTGTATTTGTCATTGAAACTCTGCAATCCTCCAAGATGCCTATGAAAGCTTGTGAATTTTGATGCTCTGGTCTTGTGTAGTCTTGATCGTAGCATTATAGTGTTTAGTAAGGATCTTTCGTTTTAGTGACTTTGGTCATAAAGATAGGCGCTGGACCAAGGTTGATGGTGTATGATTGTTTTGGATGTTTGATGGTGGACGTGATGGATAAGTGGAGACAGTGGTTTGTGACTGCGTTCATGTCAGTTGGCCTTTTGTTCAGTGGTTGTTGGGGTTTCTTTGCAATAGAAGAAACTGGGAGACTTGAGAGATGAAAGGTCCACTACTGATGAGATTGAGAGACTGATGTCAGATTGGACCACTAGGGAGACCAAGAGGACCTTTTTGCACTCTCTTGAGGAGCACATTCGTTTGTGTGGGTATACGATATATCTCGCAACCGGATGCACCTTCTCCAAGAACCCCGCCGGTGACCATCTCCTGGAGGAGCAACGCCTCCTCCACAAAGTTCATTCTCCTGGAGGAGCAAGGCCTCCTCCACAAAGTTCACCTCCCGGAGGGGCATGCTTCCTCCACAAAGTTCACCTCCAGGAGGAGCATGCTTCCTCCACAAGATTCACCTCCCGGAGGAGCATGCCTCCTCCACAAGATTCACCTCCAGGAGGAGGCATGCTTCCTCCACAAAGTTCACCTCCAGGAGGAGGCATGCTTCCTCCACAAAGTTCACCTCCCGGAGGAGATGCGTCCTCCACAAGATTCACCTCCAAGAGGAGGCATGCTTCCTCCACAAAGTTCACCTCCCGGAGGGGCATGCTTCCTCCACAAAGTTCACCTCCAGGAGGAGCATGCTTCCTCCACAAGATTCACCTCCCGGAGGAGCATGCCTCCTCCACAAAGTTCACCTCCAGGAGGAGCATGCTTCCTCCACAAGATTCACCTCCTGGAGGAACATGCCTCCTCCACAATGTTCACCTCCAGGAGGAGCAAAGCTTCCTCCACAAATTGCATCTCCGGAGGAGCAAGGTTTTCTCCAAGAATTCTCCACCCATGGAGGAGTGAGGTCACCTCCGGACACCTCACCTCCTCCGCAACACTTCGAAGACTCCGAATACTTAAAGGCGACTCTATACACCATCCTAGGCCGGGAGCAGGGCCTAGGTACCCCGCTCGGGACCTACGGAGGAATGTGGCTTGGAGGCTAGAGCAAGGGGTTTGTCAAGGAGGACGAGCTTGCCTCCGGCAAGCTCTAACTTGACCGGTCCTAGAGAGAGAGGGGGCATTGACCGCCATCTGACATCTCGGAAGAAGTATCACACCTACCGCCTGGCACCTCGAAGCTCGTATCATACCTCGCCTGACTCGGCAGATGATACGGGTCTCCATGCATCACCAAAATAGCCTCTGTCGGCTCTTGGGTTACAAGCCCCAAGGCCTGACTTGGGACTAAGAGAGGAAAAGGGGTCAACCTCCACTCTGTCCACCAATGGGGAGGAGCCCTACACCTGGCTCTCCCTCATCTCCAAGGCTCATATAAAAGACAAGCATTCAATACCAATCAACAACCATTCAATCCATCCAAGGCATTCAATACCCACCTACTCTCCACTGCCATCCCTCTCTCTCTCTAAGTCCGCCCCGAGCTCTCTCCTCCTCCACCTCCGGTGGTTCCGGAGCGCCGTCGTAGCAACCGCCATATACCCGGAGGGCGACCTCAGGTACTCTTCCCGCTCCTACCTCCCACATTATACTCTGCTGGGGAAGAGTGGTGCTTGCTACAATGCCTCCAAAAAAGCCAACAGGAGCTCCCGGACTGAGTGGTATTGAGGGCTTGGAGGCTACCTCCGACCCCGTCATAGAAGAAATGCAACCCATTACGCAAACAGCTATCGTCGAACAGTTGCGTTCGGTGACCGAAACCCTTGCCACGATGCAACAAAACCAAAACCTCTTGATGGAGACCGTACTCGCCCTGCAGAAGAAAAGCACCACCCCTCCTCCGCCTCAGGCGGAGACGGAGGGAACTCATCCTACTGGCTCTCAAACCGAAACTCGCGACAACCAAGTCGGTGAGGGAGCACAAAACCTCCAATCCAAAGAGACACTTACTCCTCCTCCAGAGATTAGCTCCCAAAAGCCCCCCTCCACGGGCGTGGGTTCAGCCGCCGTAGTCCAGAACGCGGCGAACACAACCCCCGTCACTCTCGAGCAAGTGCGAGCACTCATCCAATCCGAAAAGAAATCCATCACCTTTGCTCCCGACGCAGACCTATGCCCTCCATACCCCATAGCGGTCGCAAGCATGCCATATCCCGAGGGATACACGGTCCCTAAGTTCATCCGTTTTGACGGAAGAAAGGGGAACGCCAAGGAGCACATCATCCGTTTTGTGGACAGCCTCGGCGTCCACAGCGGTGACCGTAACTTAAGGCTACGAGAGTTCTCCAAATCCTTGACGGACAAGGCGTACTCATGGTATGCCAATCTCGCTCCTAGCTCGGTCCTCTCTTGGGAGGACATGGTAAAAAAGTTCTACTCCAAGTTCTTTTACGTGGAGGATCGCCTCACAACCCTCCAACTGATGAAGGTGACTCAAAGGCCCTCCGAGGACTTGAATGCTTACGTCCGCCGCTTTCGCGAGCTATCGGTGGATGTTCAGGAACCGATATCGGAAGATCGCATAGCCAAGATTTGTGTGGGCGGAATGCAGCCAACCTTCAAGCCCCATTTGGTCACTCACCACTTCCCAGATTTCTCCGCTTTGTATGAGGCGGCCCGGAACTTGAACGAAACAGTGGAACCCCCACTTCCTCCACCTCACTACCAACATTCCCCTCGCGGAAGGCACCCGAGTTCCAGACAGAAGGCTTAAGCGGCCTCCGGCCCACCGCCTAATAGAGGTCGGGGGTACCCGGCAAAACGCCCGAAGAACAATGAGCCTCAATCTTTGCGGGTAACAGCAGCGGAGGCCCAAGCATTCTTGGACGCTTGGGTGTAGAATGGGAAGGTGGTACTTCCAGAAGCCAGGAAGGAGCCTACCCGGAGAGCTATGGAACATCCGGACTATTGCATTTATCATAGGATGGTCCGCCACCCTACCAAAGACTGTTGGGGCCTCCGGAATTTATTTGAAAAGTTTGTGACAGAAGAGGCCATGGAGCTCCCAGGCAACTAAAGGTGTCCTTCGAAATCCCTTCCCAACTCACAGAGATTGGTGACCAAATTTGTGAGCTCTATGTACTATACCTCGTTAGAAGCTTTATCAAAGTATCAAATTATCATTGCATTCCTCCATGCCTTAAATTTTCTCCATAATAGAAAGAAAGGGAATCACAATCACCTAGCTTCCAGAGACTTGCCCCCCGGGCACGAGCTTGCCAAGCCTCTGATCTCCTATAGAGATATTGTCTACCAACCCGTCCTAGGCTTGGCCAACCAACATGCTTAGCATTGGTTGACTGCCAAAGCACCGCAGGATTGTCTCCATACAGGAATCGCCACGGAAAATATAACTCCACGCATCGCCGTACTTGATCGCCCATTGAAATATTGTTTAACAATATTCTCCGCCACTGTGTTGTGGGAATCGCAAGCCTAGCCTAATCGGGGGCTTGTTGATCCTCCCTTCCGGCGCTTGGCCAACCTACCTAGCATGGGTTGACTGCCAAAGCACCGCCGGACTCCATACAGGAATCGCCACGGAAAATATAACTCCATGCATCGCCGTACTCGATCGCCCATTGAAATATTGTTTAACAATATTCTCCGCCACTGCGTTGTGGGAATCGCAAGCCTAGCCTAATCGGGGGCTTGTTGATCCTCCCTTCCGGCGCTTGGCCAACCTACCTAGCATGGGTTGACTGCCAAAGCACCGCCGGACTCCATACAGGAATCGCCACGGAAAATATAACTCCATGCATCGCCGTACTCGATCGCCCATTGAAATATTGTTTAACAATATTCTCCGCCACTGCGTTGTGGGAATCGCAAGCCTAGCCTAATCGGGGGCTTGTTGATCCTCCCTTCCGGCGCTTGGCCAACCTACCTAGCATGGGTTGACTGCCAAAGCACCGCCAGACTCCATACATGAATCGCCACGGAAAATATAACGCCATGTATCGCCTTACTCGATCGCTAATCGAGATATTGTTTACCAATATTCTCAGCCACCACGCCGCGAGAGTCGCAAGCCTAGCCTAATCGGGGGTTTGACGACCATCCCATCCTCCATCCTGGGCTTGGCCAACCTGCGTGCTTAGCACTGGTTGACAGCCGAAGCACCACAGGATCATCTCCATCCACGAATCGCCATTGAAATCACAATGACATCGAGCGTCGCCTTATTTTTAATCGCCAATAAAGATATTGCCCGCGATCATACAATCCTCCCCTCCTGCATGCCTCGATGCTCTCATTCCGCCAAATTACAAAAAAAGGGGGGGCAAAGATCGGGAAGACACGTCTCCCTCCCTAGAAAAATCTGAAAGATATACCCCAATGGGGAAACACACTCCCTTTCTAGGGAAATCTGGAAGACACGCCCCTCACCTAAAAGCGACGCCCTCTCACACGCCTAAGCAGTCACGCAACTCCGCCGAAAGAAGAAAAAAAGGGAATTTTTTATGCAGTTTGGCGAAACGACAACCAAAGGCAAAATGGAAAATACAAACGAGAGATTGCAAGCCAAGGATACTGCATACATTCACTACCAAAAGTCTATTACAGAATAGGCAGGAAAAGCACAAAAAAGGATAGGCAAACTGCCGAAGGATTCTTCCTCTAAATTTTCCGTTACCAAAGGTTCATTACATATGAAGATCATTACTACCATTACTAATGTTCATAAAACATGATGGTTCAAGACATTACAAAGGAAATGAGCATCAACAAAACAAGAGTGAACCACCCGGCGCCCAATCCGTCTTCACCGCCGCAACCCTTGACCGGCGTGACTAGACATATCGAAGTCTCCCGAGAGGGCACTCTCGCGCTCGGTTACTTCACCTTCAAGTTTTTTCTTCCTCTTCCTCAACCGCGCTGCCGTTACTTCAACCTCCTCCAATTCTTTACTTACTTTCTCCAACCGATCCCGCCAAGCCGGGAGCTCAAGAAGAAAAGCCATTTGATCTATCCTCTTACGGAGCCAATCAACCTCCAATTGATAACTTCCCAACGCAGCCAAACCATCGTAAACAGATATAAACTCCTCAGGCGTAGCTTTTGGCAAACTGACATCCTCCAGTAATTCCACAAACGACACCAAGGAAATTAACGCCAACCTCCTAGAAAAGGTACTCATGTTGCCAAGCCGAACAAAGGTACTGGGCCACTGAAAAAAGATGTCGGACAGCAAAGGTCGATGCTCCTCCCGGGCCTCGGCAAACAACACACTAGGCTGCAACGTCACCTTCTCCTTCGTCTCCAAAGTCACAATGACACTCCCATCGGGATAGCGTGCCATCATAAAGTTACCCTCCGTCCACCAACGACGACTACTGCGCAGCCTTCCCTCATTTGTCTCATCCTGCAAGCTCGAAGAATTCGGCACAAGTAGCTCGCCGCCATCACCTCCCTCCATTTGATTAAACTCCACCTGGCCCTCCTCGGCCTCCTTAGCCTCCTCCTCACCCTCCTCCTCCTCCTCTTGGTCGTCATCATGGTTATTATCCTCACTCCCTCCTTCCTCCCCTTCCTCCTCCTCCATGTCTTCTTCACTCGGCACCACACCCGACGAACGCATGTGACGGAGTGATTTACCCTTCCATGGATGAGACCCCCCCATAGCCGATCCTCCCTCATCCCCCCAGATATCATTCATAACTCCATGCACCGCCACATTTTGATCGAAAGTGCCTATCGCCTCCAAAGAATCGGAAGGAACCTCCAAACCTCCTCCGGCCGCCATTGTTGAAACCTCCACTCGTGGTGTTTTTACCACCTCTTCCACAACATTGGGTTGAAGCACTCTCCCGGAAGACACTCCCTCATCCCCCCAGATATCGTCCATACCTCCGTGGGTCGCTGCATGTTGATCTAAGGTACTTATCACCTCCACGGAAGTAGAAGGCACCTCCGAACCTCCTCCGGTCTCCGTTTCCGGAATCTCCACTCGTGGCGCCCTTATCACCTCCTCCACAACTCCAGGTTGAACCGCTTCAGAGCTCTCCTTGTTTCCCTCTGTAATCTAAAAAAAGGGAAGAGAGAAAAGTGTCATTACACCAACAATTTAACAAGAATAAAGAAAGTTAAAGACATGCAAAGGTGACAAACTCCAACCTTCTTTCGCTTGCCGGGCTTGGCCACCTCCATAGCATCTTTTGCAGGCCTCTTTGAAGTATGCTTGCCAATCGATCGTACTCCCTCCGCCCGCCCCTCTCCAGCCCCGTCACTCACGGATACACTGCTTCCCACATCCTTCTCCACAGTACCATATATAGTTTCCAGATACTCTTTCACCCTCCCCAACACCTCCTCCTTAACATATGGCGAACGGGCACCAAACGATGCAAGGACCGGATCCTTCACCTTCGGAAGACACAACTCACCATCCTGGCTCATTACATCCTCCACTTCCAAAGACACGGGAACTCCTTTCACATATTCCAAGAAGCGTACCAGGTTATCCCTCCAATACTCCCTATAGAGTTTCGTACATCCTCCCATCCGTTTAGCTCCAGGCAACGTGATTGTATTCATTGACCTTAGCTCTGCCGGGAAAGCCGATTTCAGGAACCTCTTCCACCCATCTCCCACACCCTCCGACGGCAGAAACGGTTTCGGCACCCCCTGGTCAAACCCGAATTGGCGTGCAACCCTCATCGGATCATACATCACAGAACTATACTTCCCATTCACAAAACATGGTAATTCACCCCTCATCATACAACTCATCCTAAAAAGCTCCGCCGTGGATGCATCATCCTTATTCGCAAAGGCCACCACATCTTCCTCCGAGTACACGTTAAAAGGAAATACCCCTTTCGGCGTGTTCACATACGGTCGAGCAACAAACTCTCCCTCAACATCAAGCACATCGGCAATACTACCCCGCACATCCCGGATGCCACTTCCCGACCACCGCGCCGACCGGCATACATTTCGGCACGGTTCCCCCCTCCCTCCACTACCACCCGCCCCAAAATCATTCGGTTTCGGCGCAACTTTAGGAAACCGCTCAAACAAGAACATATGAAGAAAGTTGGTGGCCACATAGATCGGCAAGTCATACCTCCCGCAAGAGCGTCGCACCGCATCTTGAAGCATGTCTAATCTTTTGAACAAAGTCCCTAAAAACAACGGGGCCAACGGTACGGATTCCCCGGAAGCAAGGATCGCTGCAAGTTCAAACAATGTCGTATCAATACCATCCTTCGGAGGACCAGGAAAAATGTACCAAGTTAACCAATAGGCTAAGAACGCTGCCAAGTGAGCCGATTCTTTCAATCCTGGCCCGTCCGTCACTACATGAGCTTCCTCCCCAGCCTTCGACGCACCCAAATCCTTATACCAATATCGTGCCCATTCAGTAAAGGTATTCTTCACTCCATTGTGGCCCTTCTCCCGGCGAACGGATTTCCGTAGTGCATCGACCATATCTTGCTGTGAAGGAGAAAGTCTCCCGACGGACGGGTCAACTTTTCCTAACATGGGCAACCTCAACAAACAGCCCACATCCTCCAAAGTGGGTCCGGTCTCGCCCCAAGCTACCAGGAGAGTATGAGAATTGGCACTCCATCGGGACACCACGACATCCATCCACTTCCGCTCCCGCAGAACAACCAATCGCAAACTGTTCACCACGGCACGATGGACATCGGCTTTTCGCAATAACTCCACAAAATCGGCATTCCCCAAAATATCATCCGCCCAAGTCGCAAATGCAGTCGGAGGAACAACATAATTCCTGTAAGCAGACAAGCAATGTGGAAATTCACCACGCTCAACCTGGAACCTCAGTACTGACTCAGGAGAAATAAAACAACCCTCCTCCACCGAAACCTCCTTGTACCCTAACAACGGCTTGTCAACCACTTTATCAATCTCTGCATCCGCCTCCACTAAGTGCCACAATTTATCACCGCCGCCGAGATAGGGTGCCCGAAACCAGAATTCCGGACTAGGCAAAGGAGGAGGTGGCTTGTCTTTCTCCGTTTTAAGAGATTTATTGGATTTCAAAGGCGCGGAAGAAGCACGTTCCCGCCGTGGTCCTACCACGGTACCGGCACGGCTAGTGACAAGAAGCTTGGGCCGCGCCGTCATTTCTTTCAACCACAATGTATCCGAACCCCGGCACCTGTCAGACAATCACCAAGCATAACAATCAAGATTCAATTTTTGCGAGGGAAGGGCGCCGCGTGCATCCCTTTTGCACCCTTGGAAAGAACAAGAAAGTTTCACTTTTTTTTTTTTTTGGCAAGGCGAGGGAGCCGAATGCATCCCCCTCGCACCCTTGGTCTACAACAAAGATTCGTCATCAAGGAGGAAGCGCCGTGGCACTCCGCTTGCTCCCTCAGCAAAATTACAACTTTGAAATAAACTATAAATTATTACCTCGAAGAATCCCGTGAAATCCACCGCACGAATCGACTCCACAAGCTCGAGTTGCCTCCGCGAGATCCACCACACAAGTTGATTTCAATGCCCCAGCTAAAACTTCCTCCTTCGGCACACACCTTCCTGCCGAAACCTCCTCTTGCCGAAGTACCCACCCGCCAAAATCTCCTCCTGCCGAAACACCCTCGTCGCCGAAACCTCCCTTTGCCGAAATACCCACCCGCTAAGATCACCTCCCGCCGACACCCACCTCCCGCCGGGGCCTCTACCCGCCGAAACCCTCTCGTCCCTCTTGTCCACCTCTCGGCTGACCCCCCCCCTCTCCTTTCCTCTCGGTTTCTCCCTCTCCCCTCTCGGTTTCTCCCTCCCCCTCCTCTCCCTCTCGATTCTCCCCTCCCCTCTCGGTTTCTCCCTCTCCCTCCTCTACCTCTCGATTCTTCCCTCTCCCCCTCGGTTTCTCTCTCTTTTTCTCCTCCCTCACCGAAAGCAAACCAAAAAATGAAAGGGGGGAAGAGTCGTTATGACTTATGAGAATATAGGAGAGGAAAGTAAAGTAATAAGGGGGAAGAGCTATTAAAAAAAGGGGGTGGAGGAGGGACTTTGGGACTTTAGTTCTATGAGACTTGGCGGAAGACCACACTACCCTCCTAAATTTAATTTTTTTTCGGAGGTGTATGACTCGGATTAACTTCGGATGTCACCTCCTCCCTCTGCAAATAACCCACTTCCTCCGGGAAGATTAAAATTTTACAAGTCCAGGAAGTTCACTTTCTCTCTCTAAAAAAAATACCAAGGCTCTTTTAACCTCTCTTTTGGGATAAAAGTGAAAAATGAGAAGGTAAAATGAATTTATATTACTCCTCCTCGCGAACTGAAGAATCACACCATTTTTGGAACGCAAGGACGTCCTTTCATACTCCTAATTCTGATCAGATGTGAATCCTTCCATAAAAAGATGTTGCGAAGACCCGGTGGATATAGAGTACAAGGGGACATTATTGCCCGCACACACCCACCTCGCAACATGAGTATATGCGCGCAAGGGGACATTAACACATTATACGATATACATTGCATCCGGACGAGCATCCTAAAAAAAAAAAAAAAAAATTTTCTTCCGGCGCCCCATCCTATGAGGAACGAGGTTCCCTCCACGGTTCAATTATGCCCGCACACACTCACCTCGTGACATGAGTATATGCACGCAAGGGGACATTAATGTGGGTATACGATATATCTCGCAACCGGATGCACCTTCTCCAAGAACCCCGCCGGTGACCATCTCCTGGAGGAGCAACGCCTCCTCCACAAAGTTCATTCTCCTGGAGGAGCAAGGCCTCCTCCACAAAGTTCACCTCCCGGAGGGGCATGCTTCCTCCACAAAGTTCACCTCCAGGAGGAGCATGCTTCCTCCACAAGATTCACCTCCCGGAGGAGCATGCCTCCTCCACAAGATTCACCTCCAGGAGGAGGCATGCTTCCTCCACAAAGTTCACCTCCAGGAGGAGGCATGCTTCCTCCACAAAGTTCACCTCCCGGAGGAGATGCGTCCTCCACAAGATTCACCTCCAAGAGGAGGCATGCTTCCTCCACAAAGTTCACCTCCCGGAGGGGCATGCTTCCTCCACAAAGTTCACCTCCAGGAGGAGCATGCTTCCTCCACAAGATTCACCTCCCGGAGGAGCATGCCTCCTCCACAAAGTTCACCTCCAGGAGGAGCATGCTTCCTCCACAAGATTCACCTCCTGGAGGAACATGCCTCCTCCACAATGTTCACCTCCAGGAGGAGCAAAGCTTCCTCCACAAATTGCATCTCCGGAGGAGCAAGGTTTTCTCCAAGAATTCTCCACCCATGGAGGAGTGAGGTCACCTCCGGACACCTCACCTCCTCCGCAACACTTCGAAGACTCCGAATACTTAAAGGCGACTCTATACACCATCCTAGGCCGGGAGCAGGGCCTAGGTACCCCGCTCGGGACCTACGGAGGAATGTGGCTTGGAGGCTAGAGCAAGGGGTTTGTCAAGGAGGACGAGCTTGCCTCCGGCAAGCTCTAACTTGACCGGTCCTAGAGAGAGAGGGGGCATTGACCGCCATCTGACATCTCGGAAGAAGTATCACACCTACCGCCTGGCACCTCGAAGCTCGTATCATACCTCGCCTGACTCGGCAGATGATACGGGTCTCCATGCATCACCAAAATAGCCTCTGTCGGCTCTTGGGTTACAAGCCCCAAGGCCTGACTTGGGACTAAGAGAGGAAAAGGGGTCAACCTCCACTCTGTCCACCAATGGGGAGGAGCCCTACACCTGGCTCTCCCTCATCTCCAAGGCTCATATAAAAGACAAGCATTCAATACCAATCAACAACCATTCAATCCATCCAAGGCATTCAATACCCACCTACTCTCCACTGCCATCCCTCTCTCTCTCTAAGTCCGCCCCGAGCTCTCTCCTCCTCCACCTCCGGTGGTTCCGGAGCGCCGTCGTAGCAACCGCCATATACCCGGAGGGCGACCTCAGGTACTCTTCCCGCTCCTACCTCCCACAGTTTGTTCCAAATTCAGCCTTTTGATGGAAATGGAAGCGCGGATCACATTTTTTTATGTATTTTCACTTCTTTCTCAGAAAGTCGATTTGTCATATTTACAGTTGACGTCTCGTATTCATTTTATTTTTATCTCATTAAAAGCAGCCAACTTTAAAATTGTTGAATAGCTTAATATAAAGTGGGGCCCATCTCCTAACAGGTTTAGCTTTTGAGACAATTGGTAACTTAACATGGTAGCAGAGCTCGGGTTGGGAGAAATCTCTCTGTTAGCATTTGTTCCATGTTAGCATTTGTTCCATGTTTGCATTCTATTTCTCCCTCATGTGTTCTGTTTCATTCTATCTATGGGTATTTGCATCTCCACGTGCAAGGCGGGGTTGCACGGGAGGGACCGAGGGAGGGAGAGTGTTGACTAGCTTAATATAGACTATTGGGCTCATTTCCTAGTAGCTGAAGTTTTGGGGACAATTGGTAACTTAACAACTATAAAAAGATATGATCTGGATACGTCTTGTGTTTGATTTGAAAGCTCTGTATGATTCATTATGTTTCATCCCACCATTTGAAACTGTTGGATTTTTTTCCATCATCAATTGACATGTAAATGGTTGGATTGAATCGTTAGAAACCAAATTTTACAGAGAATTCTTTTCTGGCTTAACAGGGGTGACATATGTCCCTGAGCACTCGCTGAAGATAAATGCAACGTCCAGCATTGCCACAGGGATCATTTAAGATATGGTTAGTCCAGAGTTATCCTTTCCTGGACTTCTCTTCTATAGCAGGAAAAACATCCTAAAATTGCTGCTTGCACATTATTCCACCGCAGAAATGCTACACTGTTTAGAAAGACAACCGAGGTATACATCTTTTGTTCCTCTTGAGAGCCCGCAAATCTAAGTGTGAATTTTTTCAAGTAGGAAGCCTTGTAGCTAGTTTTGCAACACGTGATCTGGAAATCTTATTTGTTGTGTGTCCTTTGACCTGGAAAGTCAAACGTGTACCTATTGTTAGATGAACTGTATCCAAATCGTGCTACCCTGGTCGGGATCATATCTGAATAAAAGAAGAGAACACATCCAAAGTTATTGAATCTTGTGGGATGGTCTTGTCATCATTTAGTGTGATTCGAGTCCCAGTTATTTGAGGTTATAGATATTCAGCAAGACATATATGCATGCTTTTATCATGCCAGTTTCTGCTATCCATTGTTTTTCTTTCCATTTTCTGGTTTGGTGTGTTGATACTTGATAGACAATAGTTATGGACCCTCTTGTTAGAACATCCACATCTGTACGGACCAAATCATACTCTCAGAAGTCACTTTTTTATTTTAGCTAGCTACTCTTTAGAATATTCTTTTTTTTGGTAGACAGCTAGTCTTTAGAATATTCATTGTATCGGTCTCTCTATTATGCATCTATAGTCTTAATATATTCTTTCTTTTTTCTTTTAATATTCTATATAATTGTTGTTTGTTTTATTGTTTTTAAAAGTAGTGATCAGTGCATATAACAAAATAAGAGAATGGGTGTGGACCCTACATGCTCGTAACTCACATACTTTACATGTGAGAATCTGTACAAGTCTTTATCATTGTAAAGTTTTATGTTCCCGTTTATAGGCGCTAGCGGCCGTGAATGTTATGTCAAAAGGAGCAACCACGATGATGAAAGAGGTGTAGGTGTAGGACGTACAGATGTGTACAATGCACATGTTTTCAATTCATGCAACATGATTAAGAGTGTCCTTCAACTTATTACTACTTCATAGTAAAAGCAAACATGGCCAAACATAGCCCCAAACTTGAGCCATTTATCAGTGAAACATTTGATATAAGTAGCTGCTCCTGGGTCTTGCCTTTTCTTCTACAACCAATCTTCCCATCCATCCCTTCTTTCATGAAGATGAACTGAAAGCACAAAAAAATTGCCTGAGTGAAAGCCTCCTGAAAATTGCGACAAACTAATTCTAGGGGATGAGAGAAGAAAAAAGAAGCCAAAAATGGATATGTTCCAAATTTAAGCCTCTCGAATGGGTAAAAAACACAATCTGCAGTAAACGGCACATCTGTTTGGAGGAAACGGTTTTCTCTTAGGTACGCTTGCATTTTATTAAGAAATTTTACAATACCTGTCCTTTATTTAAGTGTGTACGACACACCCTTAATCCCTTCATTGTGGTTTAGGGAGTCGAGGGAGATATAACAAATAACAAAATAAGAGAATGGCGTGATAAGTGCATTCTCTCTTTTGAAGAGATACTTTAATGAAGGTAAATTGCTGGAATCCCTCAGGGAGAGTGACAATGGCCTGATTTTAGGATTTTTTTTTTTTTTCTCTCTCTCTCTCTCCATTTTTGTTTAGAAAAAGAAAAGGTTTGGGGAGTGAAATGTGAATGCTTTTAATTGTCTTATATTTCGGGTTATTATTTTAGCATGATGATAACAATCGCGTTGACACGAGAAACTGGTGTCATTGTTAACGATGTCATCAGCATTCTTCTGACCTACACAACATCATTTTTTTAATTTTGAAATAGTTCGAAATGTTTGACCTTTCTCTGTTTTTTTTTCTTTGTTATCTTTATGTCTGTTGAATGGGAAGTGGTAACACACATTTTTGTTCGGATGAATACGGTATGCATTTACTCGAATCACCTTGAATTCATAATATTGTGTATAAAATTTGTAGCATCCGTATGGAAATTCAAGGTTCGATAACATGGAGACACAAACTCGACGATCAAATTTAGAGGCCTGAACATACTCTTTTACCGAAGTTGGTCTTTCAGTGGAGAAAAGTTAAGGCTTGAACATACTCTTTTCGTCTTTTGGAGCAAAGACAGCATGGTCCCCCTGGGAATGAGGTCATTAATTCAATAATTATGTTGTAAACTTCTAATTAAAAGGCTACGGATTGAAAGGGATTAAGGGTGTGTCGTACACACTTAAAAAAAGGGCAGGTATCGTAAAATTTCTTAGTAAAATGCATTCGTACCTAAGAGAAAACCATTTCCTACAAACCGATGTGCCGTTTATTGCAGACCGTATTTTTTACCCATTCAAGAGGCTTAAATTTGGAGTATATCCCTTTTTGGCTTCTTTTTTCTTCTCTCAATCCCCTAGAATTAGTTTGTCGCCTTTTTCAGGAGGCTTTCACTCTGGCAATTTTTTTGTGCTTTCAATTCATCTTCCTGAAAGAAAAGGGATGGATGGGAGATTGGTTGTAGAAGAAAAGGCAAGACCCATGAGCAGCTACTTATATCAAATGTTTCACTGACAAATGGCTCAAGTTTGGGGCTAAATTTGGGCAGGTTTGCCTTTACTACGAAGTAATAAGTTTTTTTTTTTTTTATCCGTACTACGAAGTAATAAGTTGAAGGACACTCTTGATTATGTTGCATGAATTGAAAACATGTACATTGCACACATCCATCCTACTACTCCTCTTTCATCGCGGTTGCTCCTTTTGATATAACATTCTCAACTGCTAGCACCTATGAACAGAAACATAAAACGTTACAATGATATAGACTTGTACAAATTCTCACATGTAGAGTATGTGAGTTACGAGCATGTAGGATTCACACCCCTACTTACAATCAGTGGCGGATGCAATTAAGGCCCAGTGTGGGACCATGACCCTAGTGAAATTTCAAGTTTTTTGTTGTTGTTGTTTTTAGTTTGATTTATAAGCAAGTCTTATTAAATGTATTGATCTCAAATTCCCAACATGCTGTCAAGCTTTAGCTCCACATACAACATGTTCACAACCATTCTGTCACCCATTAAATGCATGTCAAGCAAACCGTATTCCCTCTTTGTTTTTCATTTTTTCCTTTTCCTCTCCAATCTAAGATGAACATGGAATCCCAATTACAAACTATAACTTAAAATTATTTTGAATTACCTTAAATTTAGTTAAATTGATTGTGCTTAGTTATTTGTCAGATTTTTTCGAAACATTCATGTTAGTTTTGGTTTTTTCTTCTTCCAAAGATACTTGATAAAAGTGTAACTAAAGTAAGTAGGGGTAGTCAAACAATTTTTTCCTAAATAGTAAAAAAGAAAATACTTCAAACTTATCAAATTGTACGTAGAAATTTTCTGAAAAAGGGATAAAAAAAAATGTTCCTCAAAATAATGTAAAGTGTGTAACTGGTGCCATTTCCTGGCTATGCCCCTAGTAATAATTTGTTGCAAGTGTGTGTAAGACTGTAAGTAAAGCAAAATAGCAAAGGGGAAGCACTGTTCCTCAATGCACTGTGGTGGCCCCCGTTCGGACAAATAAGCCACAGTGACTTATTTTTTGTCCTTATTCAATTTTTTTTTGTATCACTTGGCTTATTGTCATTTGTTTTGGGGATTATTGCATCCTCATGACAAGATGAATATAAAAAGTTAAAAATTTTGACCGAAATCCAATTTTTTTTGAATAAAGACGAAAAAATTGGCTTATTGATTTTTTTTCGTCTTTATTTTAAAAAAATTGGATTTCAGTCAAAAAAATTTACTTTTTAGATTCCTCTTGACGTGAGGATGCAATAATCTCCAAAAAAATGACAATAAGCCAAGTGATACGAAAAAAATTTGAATAAAGACAAAAAATAAGCCAAAATTTGATCTTTCACGCGGATAGGATATATTCATTCAGCGAGTCTAACAAAATCGACGGTTCTGATCAAATCATCGAGTTTGTTTGAGACTGGTGCATCCGATATACCAATCCTCTATAGCATTAATTGGAGGTAAAATCTTCATACTAGATTATTTTTGTCAATCGGTTATCATACTAGAAAAAAAGAGAAAAATTGCAGACTGGTTTGTGATATATTAACACCCAGAGCAGACCACCGACGTGGTAGTGCGAGTGGCTGAGGCAGCGGGCTAAGAACCCTCCCAGCCTCCCCTCTCCCATCGGTCTCATGGTTCAAGACTTGGGACCAAGATGGTTGGCAGAGGAGGCTTGATGGGTCCCACGACGTGGTATAAACAAGTACTTCCTCTTGGGTTGGGTCAATTATGGCTCAGATCTGAATATTCTAAGATGGGTGGATTCTCCTACGGTCACGCCCAAGAGTGTTAACTACGCTGGTTCACCCCACCATTTTGCTAGAAACAAAAAAAATCCAGACAAGAGTTTAGTGCCCAAATCTCTTTTAGAACATTGTGATGGCGTTCACAGTTCATATACTACATCTTGAGCCTCACTGCAATTGTAATGGAAAATGGGCCCGTGACGGGGAGCACTGAATAATGTTTCGAGCACAAACTTTTTAACATGATACAATATAAGTATATATTACTATAGAAAGTTTGCACTCATCGCTTAACATTTACCTTTCTTCTCATTGCTCTCAATTTCACTGTCCATTAATTGTCAAGACAGACAACGAGATGTTGAGTTGTGGACGTAGGCGGAGATGTAGTCTTGCTGATAGTTCTTCCCAGGAGTTTGAAAGAGCAGAAAGCATAAAAAAGAAAGAAAAACTCCAAAAGAAAAGAGAGAAGAAGCATTAAACAAAGGCAAAAAAGCTAGACACGTCACCACGCAAGTGGATCCCACAAGGGTTTGATAGGTCACGAGTTAAGCGGATCTCACTTCTGTCTCCATCATCAGCCCGAACAACTCGGGCCGGTTCTTTTACTTTCTTCCAATCCTGCCCGAACTGCTTGACCATCTTTTTTGCTTTTTGGCCTTTTTCTAGAACCACCATCTATTCAATCTTAAAAAATAAATAAATAAATGCCCTCTGTAAATGTTTAAAAAAAAAAAACTACCCTCTTTCGATCACCAAGTTGTTGTTCCAATAGTTTAAGTACTTGGAATTACTTATTGAATGATTAAATTCTCTGTAGTTCCAATGGTTTAAGAACTTGGAATTACTTGTTGAATGATTATGAATGATTAAATTATGTAATTCCAATGGTTTAAGAACTTGGAATTACTTGTTGAATGATTATGAATGATTAAATTATGTAGTTCCAATGGTTTAAGAACTTGGAATTACTTGTTGAATGATTAAATTCTCTGTAGCTGCTTGTTAGTAAGGTTTGATTGTCGCATTATTTTTAAGAAGGATTGAAGAATAATGGATTAAGGATGGGGATAGAGGGGACAAATGAGATCTACGGAATAATAAATGAGATTATATGAATAATAAAATTAGTTGTACTGTGTTTGGTTAGAATGAGATAAAGATGGCATAAAGATAATGTGAATTATTTTTTACCGTTAGATGAGGAGGGAGTTAATGGGTTACTAAATGAACAAATAGTCCACCATTATCCAGTCTGCTCCTTAATCTCCCATTCAACAAATACCGGACTAAGAAAAGTTGGAAAACATGTGGGTCCGCTCATTAGTCCCACCCCTTAATCCCCTCTCTTATAATGCAATCAAACATACCCTAAACGTACCATGCAATAGGGCCTTAACTTCGACTCCGGAATAAATGAGGCAGGGTGCTGAATAATATTCTATGACACATATGAAGTAACTTATATGTGTACTACATATTTTCATGTGAAAAATAACTACACTCTCTTGCCGTACAGCTATTGTCTTTCGTCATTGGGTGAGTCACTGAGTTGTCTTTTGGTCTTTCGAGCAGCCAAATCCTGCTACCAATGTTCTTTGAACAGCTCACTTTGCTTAAGTAATCTTTTTTTTTTTTTTTACACAAAATGGTAAGAGAGTAATTTCACTTACTCCCTCTATTAGGCAATTGCTGACTACGGAGGGTATGAGGATCCTCTTAAATACACACACTTAATTCAAACTTTCGATGTGGGAGCCAGTCCAAATCACAGGCATTTAAATAATCTTCGACTCTATTGTAAATAATAACCGGGACTTGTCGATTCTTTGCACCTAGCATATTTAAATACACACTTTACTGTTCGTTTTCAATAATGAGTGTCTGTAGCCATACATGCATATATTGTCGTTGAAATGGTCAACTTATTTGAGCCGTACCATAGGAGTATTAATTTGCAACTGTGATTATTTCATCTTATTTTTTATGCCCTTGGACCAGGGACGGATTCAGGAATGTAGTGTAATGGGGGCACTTATTAATCATAATGGTAAAAATTTATTTTTATAGTCAACCACAATAAGATCGTACAAAATTAACGCGTGTATTACTAATTACAAAAGTTTATAACGCGTTTTTTAAGTTAAATTAGGTAAAAATGAGCACAAAATCTCATACAAAATTTTTAAAATATGTTTTAAATGAATATCGATAAGTTTTAAAATGTCCAAACTAGTTTTGTTAATGACTTTGTTTTACAATATTTTTATCAAACAGTTAAAAATAAAGAGAACCAAGAATAGCTCCAAATAGACAAATGGCTCGTAAAGTAACAAGTCTAAAATACACCATATGATGAAATTAAAACATAAAACTAATTTTGTATGTGTTTTTTCAAGATATATGCAAGTATGTATGTTTATATATTAGCACACTTTTATAATTATGTTAATTTATACAAAAAAAATATTTTAATTTTGAGCGGGAGCACGCATTCGAGTGGGGGCATGTGCCCCCGCGTGCCCCGCTTCGGTCCGTCCCTGCCTTGGACTTGGAGGAAATAATAGTTACAACTTACAAGTGTCAGTGCTTGGATGGTAGGGAAAAATCTTAACAGAACCAATCAAAGGAACCTGCATACTCTTTCATTACCAATACATTAGATTTGGAAACACATAGTCAAACCCTATATTTTGAAAGAGGAAAGAAGAGAGAAAAGTGGAAGAGAACCAATCAAAGAACACGTACATGCTCTTGTACATGTGCATTGAAACCAATTGATGGACCCATAATAACTCTCACAGTCGATCTTGGTTCTTAAGAAATCGAGAAAATGAAACTATCCAATCAAGGGTTTAAAGATTTTGTGAAGTGTTTGTCTACAAAAAGAGCAATATCGTGGTGGACTAGCGGTAGTTGTGCAAATGTGTGTTGGGTTAAGAGAGATTATGGGCGAATGGTTATGTTATTTTTGAATATTAATTTATTCGGGAGAGTAATTTAAAGGGTTAAGCAAAAATGGGGCACTTGGGCCAACTATTTGTGTACCTATAATTTTGGTGTAGTGAACTTAAGGGTTCAACTCTTACGGAGATGAAATTGATGCCTTTGTTGATGGGTTAGATAGAATTTTTTTTTTTTTTATCAGAGTTAGATAGAGTTTACGATAGTATAAATTCTTCTGACGAATATGCTAATAGAGGTGGTCAATGTAGTGGTGGAAATGGTTGAGAAATATTTTTAAGAGAGGAGAGAGATGCAATGAAAACTCAAGGGCTAAAAGTGAATTTTTGCATAAATTGATTGTGTGACATCATCAAATGTTAGTTCCTGTTAGTTGACTGTCAGAGAAGTTGAAAACCTTGGGCGCAAAAGACTAAAAGTTTTAAAGATCAAGGGTACTAATGCAATAAAGTCAAACCTCAGTGGTGGATGGTGTAATTCACCCTTCACCCAATTTCCCTTTCTTCCCTTCTTTTTTTTCCATGTCGGGGTGTTCTCACTATCTTACGTGCACTTTAATTAATTTCTTATCATCATTCCGGTAAAAGTTAGAGCGTCTAAGTCGAAACTATATATTCACAAGAAATTACTTTTACACTATGTGACCTTCAAAATTAGATCTTGATAAATTATGTGAAAAGCAAACACACCAAATAAGCAGTAATTTCCATTTCTTTTCCACCAGAAGAATCAGCAGCAGCCCAAAATCTCTTTATCGGACAGGTGCCTCACTCCCTCTCTCTCCTCGTCTCTTTCTGGTCGTCCTCTCTCTCTCCATTCTCTCCATTTGTTGCTGTTTTCCATTTACGGGTAATTTGATGCTTGAAAAAGAGTATATATTTGGGGTTTAGTGTGAGAAAAAAAAAGAGCACAACCTTCAGCAGAGTAAAAAGGGCATGTCCGATCCACAAGGCAGGAGGGAAAAACCCATTCAGCTCAGATCTACGAGTATTATACACTTGGGGAGCCTTTCTTTTTGAAATTCTTATCTGGGTCTGAAGCGGTGGCTTTTTAGGCTTCTGCCGCCTGTTCGGTAATTTTGATGATACCTGGGTTTGAATTTAGGGTTTCTGAAAGATGGGTTTAGGTGCTGATGGTGAAAAGGGCGAGTCTTGGGAGGTGGGAAAATCAAAGAGTAGTAATAGTACTAGGAAGAAGAAGAAAGAGGAGGAGGCTACCGGGTGTTGGGTTAGATTGAGGTTTGTTGGCAGCTGTTTCTCTTCAAGGTCTAAAGTGGATAGTTCTGTTAGTGGCATCAGCACTCATTGCGGTAATCCCTTGCTTTTTTCCTTCTAAAACTTCTTATGTTGTGTTAGAGCCTTTATTTGGTTGTTTTCATTAAGTATGTAACCTCAAAATAGTTTAATTTACTCCATTGACTTCTTTTCCAAATTATATTGCTGCTATGTGAGAATATTTTGGGAGTATGTTGTTAATTAGGGTGACTTTCCCATGAAATGCCCGTCTATAGCTTATGGTCTCTACACCAGTTGTTTCCGCTATTTGGACTTTTAGTTGATGTATGTGAGGAGAATGACCTATCTCGAAATTCATGTTTTTGTGGGTTTTAGACCATTTTGGTTGGTTTAGACAATTAGGGGAACTTGGCCTTGATGTCGGCTGTTGGTTTTTAATTTGAGTTGGAGAGCATGGTGCTGTTTTTGTTGTCCTCTAAATTAGGTGGAATTTGCGTACAAATTATAATCCAAGGGATATAGGGATAAAGGACAAAAGGATGCGAAATGAGGAACACCCACTGCCCATGGCAAGAAAATTCGTTATTGCACCCATTGGAAATGATAAATGCCAGTAGGGTAACTTAAGAACTTCACTCGTTATTGTAATTTCTTGATCGTCTCCGGAAATTTCAACATTTCCTTCTCATTTACCCTTGTGGTTTCAGAGAGACTTGTATGTTTTGAAGAAATGAAAATTAAGGACAAGAGAAGGACCGATAAATGATGTCTGGATAAAAAAAAAAATGTATCCTTTTTCATCACATTATCTGTTGCTTTAATTTCTGTGTAAGCGAGCCAAGAAATAGTGATTTCCTTTTTGCCTTTTTCCCCTCAACATGAACCTGATAAAGCATAAGTTTCCTGAAGGCTGAATGAAGAAAAGCTGCAATTAGGGTGAAGAACAAGGTAATGGTGATCAATCTGAAAAGGTTATTCTGTTGATAGGATTATCTCTAATTTAAATTAAGGTAATGGTGATGATCCAATTAGAGAGCTTTGTGGCAATGGAAAATGGTAATTGTGGTTGAGATATGGTTTTTAAGTCTAAATTGTGTAGGTGGGGGGGATTGTGATTTTTGATATAAAGTAGGTGACATAATGATTGTGAATTTGTCATCTTGATAATGATGGTGGTGAATTGTTAACAATGGACAATTCGTCATGAATATTAAGGAGTTGGACAAAGGTTGGGAAAATGTGGCAAATAGTATGTCATGGGTAGGTTTATGTGGTGTGTACTTAGTTGTAGGGGTCGTGGTATCTAGTCTCACTCCGAAACTGGAGAGTGCGGATTTGCGCTCCAAATTGAGATACGTGTCTGGAGCGCGACTCTGTCTAGATAGGAGCTCAATTCTAAACAAGATGGGAGTGAATGGTAAGATCAGAGGAGCAGCAGATAAAGCAGATCAAAGCAGGAAGTGAAGAAGAAGAAGAAGAAGAGATGTAGACATTGCTTACTGGCCTAGGGCACTAATTTCTGTTGAAGAAAATGTTGACCTCTATATATACTTACACTTTCGGTCCACTACTATATCAAGTGCCATTTCGGCCACCAAATTTCTATTACTGCGCCCTTTTGCTTCTGACTTCTATTTAACTTTGGGCCTCTTTTTATATGTTCCAATTGTTTTTTCCTTCTTACCATTATGTGGCCCGGTTGCAGCAGGCATAGGTGTATATATCCCAAGTATAGTTGAACACTATAAAAATGTGTGTGAAAAATTAGGGCCACATTTTCTTTTAAAATGGCAACGGCAAGTCTTCATTTTCAATTTTTCAATATTACATCCCCATCTGAACATAAAAGATATATGTTTTATGGATGCTCCTCTTGGCGTTGCTGACCATAGGATCTTCTTGTTGTTCCCTCTGCGTCGCTCCCGCTTCCGCTTCGTTCAAACTAAGGTTGTGTATGGTCAATGTGGTGGTGCTAGAAGCCTTTCAAGTGTTTGTTGGATTTCGTTGGAAATGAATTTCCTGTCTTTCTTTATTTCTTTGCTTTTAGGGCCTGTTTGTCTGTCTGGACCAATAGTTGAAGGGTTCAAAAATCACTTAGATGGGTATTTCTAGTCCAATCCAGTCAAGCGGACATGCCCTTGGGGTTGCCCACAGAACGTAAGGTTTTCAAAGGGATTATGTACTGAAGCTTTTCTTTCTCTTCCTGGTTAAGTGTTGCCGAGGGTGTATGATAGTGAAGCCAAAATGATTTTATCTGGTGACCATCTTTGAGGGACTGGCATGCCTAACTGGTCGTCATGTCTGTATCGGACATGCCAGGACTGTCTTAAAGCTTGACGGTTGTATTGTACTATTTAAAAATAAGAAGTGGAAAGTAAAAATAAGAGCATGTTAACATGACAAAATCCGCGTTGATAGCTAAACGGCAAAAGGTAAGAATTGCAAACTATAATAATATTAGGTTGTTTGTGGATACAATGTTCATGTGGAAACTAATATTTACGACTTTATTTTGTCCTGTTGTGTCCCCCGTCGTGTTTGTCTCCTTTTTTTCCAATTTGCCGTGTCCTGAATTTGGTTCTGTCATCTGTGTTCGTGATCTAAGAAGCGTGGATGTAGACGTGGGACGCAGATATGACCCGACATAGACATGGAGATGCTATTTCTCTGAAAAGTCAGACACAGACACATTGGATACGTTGATATACATACATACATACATATATATATATGTATGTTTATATTATGAATGTATCTATTATTATATTGTTATTTATCTATCACCATCAGTTTACGTCCCAGATTAAAAAGTAGATAAAATGCAAGAAGTTTTGTAGTATCCTGATAGATATAGTTCATATGATTAGTCCTAACAATTCACTATTGTACCTTCTCAATTTCTCTACGAAAGAAACCAAGCTTGTCAAGTTGGTTGTCTCATTTCTCTCCCCAGTGGTGACCTAAGTTCGAGTACCACAGGAAGCAGGTTTGGGGTTCAGGGCTATGGATAGTTTCTGAATCTCTTGTTGACTAACATACTAACATCCCTCTAACCCCTGCTGATGTATATCGTATGACCAAAAAAAATAAAAATATATTTTCTATGAATTCTAGGTGAATTTTTGATGTGATTAGTCCTAATAATCACATTTTTTTCAACTTGTTTTAAATAGTGATGTTGAATTTGGAAATTTTATGCATCACATGTAAGCATGTTTCTGAGAAGGGTCCACTATAGGCCAAATTTTAGTCATAGAAGCCTATGTAGCAAAATGGTGTCACGCACATGTTTGAACTACTATTTTCATTTCTTGATTATGGGAATGACAAAAGGAGTATCGAACATGTGTTGGAGAACTGTTTGGTGTCTGACATGTGTCGGACCCTGACATGTGACCTTCTTTGGAGTACACGTGCTTCTTAGTAGGTGATCATAATAGTGGATTAAAATAACCATTGTGATGAGTGGTGCCTACAACTTCACGGAAATGTAAGTACCATGAGGGATGAGCAGCTACTAGTGGGGCTTTAGCTCCCTTTGTGGGTGTAAAGTACGTTTGTTGACCATGGATGTTCCTGCCCTTTTGCAAGCTACGAATAATTATCCATCTGTTGGTGGTTTTATCTCTCCATCGAACCAAACTGGCCAAGAGTAACACCTAATGAAGGCCAACTCTGATCTGGCAACTACAAAGTTTATAGCACAAAGAGTAGTATCCTTGTTCTACAAGTTACTATTAACTATAAGAATGACTCACTATAACTGATAATAAGAAATGAATCAATTTTCTACTGTTTCTAACATGTATTGCTCCCCTGAAATTGATCACTGTGGTGGTGAGCTAAGCTTGATTATATGCCTTTAGCATAATATCATTGATACAGATAGAATGGTCTGATTGTATAAATTTGATGTGGTATGCAACATGTTTAATTGGCTGCTTATATGTTTTGTTAGTTTTTTGGCTGCATGATAGTATTATTGTGTAGTCATTCATAAAATGATATGTAAATGTGTCATTTTCGCTTCTTGGGTGATGTGGTAGGACACCATCCTTATGGTAGTGTCTGCTAAACTGAATGATTGAATCTTATTTGTTGTTGGAGCTTGTAGAGTTTTTTTAAACATATCGGAATAGTGCAGAATGCATTTTTCCGTGCCAAGGCTGAGTTTGGACTATTCCTAAACTTTTTTAAAGGAATTTTTTTTATCATCTTTAATGAACTTTTCTTAGTTTTTGGACGTTTACGGTTCTTATTGATCTTGACTGGAGCAATCAAAGAAGGTAAAGAAAGAGACAATTTTGCAGAAAGTTGAGAAAAGACAATGCTGCCATGCTCGTATATTGTCTTGTTTCAATTTTCAGTTAATGAATTGGAAAATGAATTTCTTTTTATACAAAAACGAAAAGGCTTTGGGAGCGCAAGCCAGTTTGCATAGAGCACTAAAGCATCTAAACTCAGCTAAAAAAAACCAGCGAACTAGGCTTCTCCTGTTATCATGGTCATAGCTATTATTTTATATGTGGCTTCCTTCTTTTTGCAGCAGAAAGTAAATCTCCCAATGATACAAGCATAGACCACCCCATTGCTCCATTAGTACCATCAACAACCACTAGTAATGCAAGCAATTCATCCACTTCCAAACTAGAAGAGGAACTCAAAGTTTCTTCACGGCTTCGAAAATTCGCATTCAACGATCTTAAATGGGCAACGAGAAACTTCAGACCGGAGAGTCTTCTTGGTGAAGGTGGTTTCGGTTGTGTATTCAAGGGTTGGATAGAAGAGAATGGAACTGCACCAGTGAAACCTGGCACCGGACTTACTGTCGCTGTGAAGACCCTAAACCATGATGGGCTTCAGGGTCACAAAGAATGGCTGGTTTGTCACTTCCCTAATGCATCCCCCCTATTGACCAATTTCTTCTGTTGTTTTTTCATGTCACTTTTTGTTACCCGCTGTCATTAAGTATCATACCATTTGGCAGGCTGAAGTAAGTTTTCTTGGCGACCTCATTCATCCTAATTTGGTGAAGTTGATTGGTTACTGCATTGAAGATGATCAACGGTTGCTAGTGTACGAGTTCATGCCTCGAGGAAGCTTGGAGAACCACCTTTTTAGGAGTATGTAACTGCCTTGGTGTTTTGTATGATTGGTTTTTATTGGTTTTTTCTACCACAATTTTCTTAATTAGGTGACAAATAAATTCTGGACCACAATTTTTCATTCATAATTTCTTGTGTTTAGGTAATGAAAATCTTCTTTTTTTAACTTCTAGACGGACTTGAAAAACACATTGTCTTCAACTTGCAACTTGAGTGACATCTCCCATAGTTGCCATGAGACTCTTCTTGAAACCTTATGGCTAATAATAAGAGATGAAAATTTAAAAGAAACTCCAAACTGTCTACTGTAGTAATAACAATAGCATAGGTGAGAACAATAGTATGGGAAGAAATATGCAGGATACAGCACTAACAGTAATAACAGTGCCCATGTAATCCACAATCAGCTGAAAACTTGGAAAGTTAATAGATTTTGTACGGGTTCCTTTTGTACCCATTAGAATGAACACTCGTCCCAATCCCCATGCGGCCACTTGCCTATTTCTGTTTGGTGATTCCTTGTCCCCTATCTACAAACGATCAATTGCCAATCTTGATCTCGATATGGGTGATTTCCTAATTGCTGATCTCCTTCAAGTGATCACTTCCCGCCGACATCCATTCGAGGGATTGCCCATCCCCGGCCTCCATACCTCTGATTGCCTAATTTTTCATCTCTCTTCGCACCATCTCCTATTGCCCATCTCTTGTCAAGGACCTTCTACCCTTCTGCGATCAAATAAGTGCTATCCTGCACAACGTACACTAATTCCCAGAACAAGTCAAACTCTTGGGAGCAGGGCCTAGGGCAAGGATCGAAATTGCTAGGAAATATAACGGTTGGGACTGTTTTTGAAGCACTAGAGAAATGTCAAATGAATTTTAATATGTGTGAAATTATCATCGGAGTTATATGTTAGGTATTGAAATAGCTCAATGTCTTGGTATGTGTTGATGCGTTTCGTTGAATCCGGTTCATTTCGGTGCAAACATTGTGATTTCAGATTCACTAATGTTTCGTTTTGGTTAATTATGAAACGTAAATGTTTTGACCATTTCAGTGGAAACAAAATAAGAAAAAAAATTGTTGGCCCACGAATCCCACCATTAGTGCCTTAGTCATTGGATCACTCAAGCAAATTCCCCACCATTAGTGCCTTAGTCATTGGATCGCTCAAAAAAATTCTTGACCCTCACGAGATAACTAAGGACTTGAAAGTTGGTGGGTAAAGTTGAAGGATCGTCAAGGCTGCTTAGCTCATTCCCCTTTCGGGGTATCTCAAGTTAGCATTACACAGGAGAGGAAGAGGCCTCTGGAAAAAGATATAACCAGATATTAACCAAGTCAATAGCTCGTCAAGTGTCTCACACCATCATTGACATCTCATGATACAACTCCCAAGTATGTGCTGGCCCCAAGGTCCTACTCTTGTAGAAAAGGATGTCTCAACCTCCATACACTCACAGGCCACAGCCTTAAGAAACACGATAACCATCTTCATAGTCATGGGATCAGGCTTCTCCCTCACTGCCACCTTCTCTCACTCCAAGGCCACCTTAGCTCCATCCGCGACATCCAGTGTTTTTGTGTCATCTTTGTACGATTCCCAGGGAGCCCACTGTCTCCTCAGTAACAGTGGTCAACACCTGCTATCTTTTTTCAAAAGGCATAACTCTAGCCACCTCAGGGCCAACTATCCATGTGCAATCCCTTTATCTGGGGAAAGTAAATGTTAAGTGAAATTTGAAAACATGGCATGGGCTTTGTTGTTGATCTATTTAGATTAAAAATTTGACTAATCGTACATTGCTCATTTTCTCTTTATAACCATCATGTGCAGGGTCACTGCCTCTTCCATGGTCAATCAGGATGAGAATTGCTCTTGGTGCTGCAAGGGGCCTTGCTTTTCTTCATGAGGAAGCCCAAAGACCAGTTATATATCGAGATTTCAAAACTTCTAACATCCTACTAGATGCAGTATGTTACATAATCTCCAGAAAGATTGAATTTTCTCTCTGATTTAGTCGTTTTCTAATGAAGTGTCATTCCAGGAGTACAATGCCAAACTTTCTGATTTCGGACTTGCTAAGGATGGTCCTGAGGGAGACAAGACTCACGTCTCTACTCGTGTGATGGGTACTTATGGTTATGCGGCTCCTGAATATGTGATGACAGGTAAGTGTTATAGCGCGCTGATAATTATTGATTACTATGGCATGCACTTTTGGTATGCATAAAAAGGCTCTTCTCTAGCATGTACTATTTGTATTCTTGTCATCCGCCTTCTGTGGATTCTCCTTTTCATTTGAAACACTTGAAAAATGTCAAAACTGTCATGCTGTATGATGTGGGGTGGTAGCATATACATGTCAGTGTCAAAGACACAAGTGATATTGTTACTTCCTTTTCGTACATGCTTTTGTTAAATTTGTGCTGTTTTCATTGGACGACAGCATTGATTTGGTGGCTTGGTATACTGCATCTTGCCCACGCTCGTTGTGCGATTGGGTTATTTTGTATTCGCTGACTTCCAGTAAAGAAAAGTTTTGAACAATGCAATGTTGAAAATCCAAATTGGTTGCTTTCCTCCTATAAGACAGCGAATTGACATGCTTTTGCTACCTTGAACATTTTAAAGTATGTTGTGACAAGAGGACAACAACGTTGTCGTTTTATAAGTTCTTAGTTCTGAGGAATCTTGAAAGAATCTGCTTGAACTTGCTTGTCATTTTTTAGAAGGAAGTGAAATTTATGATTGAACTTGCTTTTGTCATTCTTTAAAAAGTTTGTAGTTACGGCCCATTAATGTTTGCTTTAAATTTGTACCATTCTATATGATTATCATTGGACTGACTCCAAAACCGTAAATGGATGGACATGAGAAAATTGAAGAAGGAAATTAAAAGTCATTATCTAAATTTGTTTGGTATTAGGGCTTGTGCTTCAGTTTTTCTGTTGAGCAGGACAAGGATGGAGGAATTTTCTTAATCTTTGCAATGATAACAATCTCGCTACTAACCAGGTGTCAAAATACTGAGTGTCGTTAACCCGTGGTTTGTGGTTTCATTCTTTCTGCTGACTTACTTTTATTCTTGTCTCAGGCCACCTTACATCAAGGAGCGATGTATATAGCTTTGGTGTTGTCCTGCTTGAAATGCTAAGCGGTAGAAGATCGATGGACAAAAACCGCCCTAATGGGGAACACAACCTAGTGGAGTGGGCAAGGCCACATCTAGGAGAGAGAAGAAAGTTCTACAAGCTAATAGACCCCCGCCTTGAAGGCCACTTCTCCATAAAAGGTGCCCAGAAAGCCGCACAGCTGGCGGCCCGCTGCCTTAACCGGGACCCAAAAGCCCGGCCGCTCATGAGCGAAGTTGTGGAAGACCTGAAGCCACTCCCAGGCCTCAAGGACATGGCCAGCTCATCTTATTACTTCCAGACCATGCAATCAGACAGGGTCGGATCGAGCCCGAATGCTCGAAACGGACTGAGAAATCAGGCTGGATCCTTTTCTAGAAATGGGCAGCAGCATCCGAGGAGTCTTTCGATACCGAATGGTTCGCAAGCTTCTCCATATCATCGCCAGTTTCAGCTGAATTCGCCGAAACCAAATGGTAAACCCTAGTGTTTGGGTGGGTTGTTGTCTGTTACTTGTAGCCATCCCCTTTCTGCTGACACTTGTATTTTTTTTTCTTGTTTTTTTCCCTTTTTCCGAAATGGTATTCTATTGTGTGGGAGTTGGGGGAGTGGAAAGAGAAAAAAAGGGGAATGCGTTGGCATTATGTTATCTTTCCAGAGAGGACCGTAAGGTGGGGTTGTAGTTTATGGAGCAAAGAGGAATGTCAACCACATTTTACGTATGTATTCACAAATGTTAATGATGAACTCTCTCTCTCTCTCTCTCTCTCTCTCTCTCAAAAGTTTTCTATGTGACGGGTACGTATGCCCTCCTCTCACAATGTAATGGTCACTGCATTGTGAGAGAATGGTTATACCCCCTCCTGCATAAGTATCATTTTTCTACTGCACCAGAGAACAAAAGCAAACAATGCCAGGGCCTAATGAATCTCATCTTGCCTATCCAAGACATTGCGACAGAAGCATGGAAAGCCAATCCTGCCGAAAGAACCTCCTCATCAATCAGTAAGTAAGGTGAGTGCAGTGGGTGGTAAGATTTAGTCTCCTTTTTTCTGCAAAGAGAAGCCGAAATCTTCCACTCCCATGGTTGACGGGAGTAGCTGCACATTCTGTTCCCCAAGCAATACTTCTCCAACTCTCTTTGCGCGATCAAACAATGCTTTGTCGTTATCTAGTACTAGGTACGCCAGAGGTGTCTCCTTGAAATCTACTGTGGAATTGCAATGGTGGAACGACGCTGGCTTGCATCTCTATAACCTGCGAGTGGAACTCACGTTAATTATAGGGAAGGCAGATCGTTCGAATCACGATTTCGTTTTGTTTCCATCGAAACAGATGGAATATATTTGTTTCCTAGGCAACCGAAACGGGACATTGGCGGAACCAGAAATCAAAATGTTTCCTACCCAAAGGCAGAGGGTGAGACACTACGAAGTGGACCGAAGTACACATTGTTACTCACAGTTCATTTGTTTTCGCATGGAGACGTGGTTTCCAAAATGACAACTGCAAAGTTATGAGCGTTTTGGCAACACAGAATGGAGCGTGTCAAGTCTGCTCTATGATCTGAATGGACTGGCCGTGCATGCGTTTGCACAGCCACTGAATGTCGAATTGTTACTGCCGATTCGACTGTAAAAGAACCGGGTTTTTTTCTTCTTTTTTTATCGGCAAGAACCAGATTGTTATTAGGATAAACTAGCAAGAAAGAATTTATCCATTTGATTTTTGACATTGAACCAAATTTACAGGAAATCTCTCTCTACAACTACCAAGATTACATGAACACAATTTGTGAAATAAAAACGAAGTGTCTTTTTTTTCTTTTCTTTTTTTCTTTTTATGAAAAAAGACGGCATAAACATAGGAAAAGAGCTTGAGAACTATAACAGGAAATCTCTCTCTACAACTGTCAAGACTACTTGAACACAATTTGTAAGGATGACATAGCAACCATATAGACATCAACAAAACTACTTTTCTTGTTTAGAATTCAGCAGTGAAGCAGACTAAAAGCAAATTGTGTAGAGCTTATGCCTAAGAAATTTCGGTACCCCGGGATCGGTGCTCCCTCCTCCCACATTAATGGTGGCTCCAACTTCGAATTTTGCCTGTTGGACTCATTCCCATCAACGGCTAGAGTTGGTCGATGAACGTGAATTATTCACCCTTCATCTCATCACCCATTATCTGCACAATCAAGAAGTGAAAAACAGAACTTCAGGAAGACAACGTGGAACACGGAGGACGGGAGGAGACATCGATGTACAGAAATTTCCCAGCTTGGACGTTAGTTAGTGAGGTCCCCTGCCATCAGTTAATGAAGTTTGTGTACGCATATTTATTTCCTGAAAACAAAAACCATGAAAATTTTGCTTAAAAGAAAAAAGTCTCGGAGAGTTTACAAAAGTGAGTATTATGGATGCTGAAGAATGGAAGCAGACTACGAAGAACAATGAAATTACCATGATGGGAAAGCTCCTCACCATTTCCAATTTTTGCTTCAAGATAGAGGACGGCATGTCAAAGTATCTACTGAGCCTGGACATAGTCATCTAAGTAAGAGAGCGCAATCGAAGCATGGAGAGCTGCTCCAATGGGAAGAACTTCCTCATCAGCAATAAAGTACGGGGAATGCAGATTTCGATGCGATTTCATTGTTTCGTTCATGACCCCTATACTGAAAAACGCAGCCGCCATTTTCTGAGAATAGAAGCTGAGGTCCTCTGCTCCCATAGTCATCGGAACAAGGTGCACATTGGATTCCCCAAGCAATGTTTCTCCAATCCTCTTAGCGTGTCTGTACATTGCTTCGTCATTAACGGTTGCCGGATAAGGCCTCAGTTTCTCTTCCATGAAGTCCACCACAGCAGAACACTGATGCACAGATGCTTGAATCTCAATGACCTATTAATTACACCATACAAGTATGAAACGCTTGGCAATATTGTTACAGAGCTTCGAAAACTATTGCTTGTTCTGTTCGAGGACATGCAATATTTATGGTTTGGAGTGGTTAAAGGGAAACGAAAAGAAATGGTAAATATCGTGTTTGGGCCTTGGATTTGTCAAGGGAAAAGAAATGAAACGACACTAGATATTCAAGCATTTCAACAGTAATCCTACCTTTCCCCTTCTTTTTCCTTTCCATCACATTTCCAAGATCAAGATGGGAGCTCAATGATATACCAATGGTACATGAATCTTTCCAAATGTAAAAGTACTCATGTTGGACACTCGACACTCGGATTAGTCTATGCGTCCATGTTGGACATGTTTACTTGGAGATGTTGGACAATAGGGAACCCAAGTTCCAAAGCAAGTATAGTTAGTCGATGTACCCTGTTTTCAGCCAAATCAGGGGAAAAAAAAAAAAAAAAAAAACCAACAACTACACTGCTATAGGGGCTGGTAATAGAAAACGAAGTCCTCTTTGTCTGAAAAGGGTTAAAATACTTTGTTATAGTGGCAACCATGAACCGCACTAGTGCATCACGTTTACCAAAGGAACCTTTAAAGCATACTGCTCATAGAGCAAACATATTTTCTAACTCAGACTTCTCACAAAATATGCATAGAACTCCTATATTATGCATGAAAAGGCCTACGAGAACCTGTAAACAGCATTTACGCTGGAAAAAAAATTACTATAGTTTAAGGATTTCGAACACTCCAGTGTTTCCCAATACCTTGAAATGAAAATTAGATAAGTCCGATACTTAACACGTACCCGCTATTTCCGTACACGAGCCAATGAAACATAATTCAATTCAAGTTCAAATCCATTTTCTTGGTGAGTTTTTCCCAAACACATTAATAATTACCTCTTTGATCCTTTGCTGAAGATATGACATTCCTTCAGGAGTCATGCTTCGGAAAGTGCCACCGAATCTCACAGTCTCGGGGATTACATTTCCTGCTTGGCCACCTTCGATGAACCCAATTGAGACTACCTGCAGAGTCAGAAATGAACAAAATAGATTGTATAACCTTCAACTAAAGCTTCTAAATGGACACAACAGGAGCACAAAAACTCGATTATGTGCAACAATTGTTGGGAATGCCTTGTATTCTTTAGTCCCACATTGGTTAATTATGTTGTTCCCGTTTTTGTAGCCTATTATAAATAAGGCTTTTGGGAAACTTTTAGGAATTATCTTTTGGGCTTTCATATTGTGGCCTTTCTAGAGTTACGGATTATAGCCGGCTCTTTGTATCTCTTCTTCACGTTGGTTAGTGAATCCTCTCTCTCCTCGCCCGTGGACGTACCCAACTTGGGGAACCACGTACATCTTGTGTCTTTGTGATTTCTTGTTTAGTTTTCAATTTCTCGTTCTTAGCTTGCGTTCATAGCGTTCGTTACAACAAACTGGTATCAGAGCCTTAGGTTCCAAAAACTAGGGTTTCGTTTCCGATTGTGGCTATGGCGGCTAAATTCGAGATTGCGAAGTTTGATGGGCAGAGCAGCAGTTTCAGTCTTTGGAGAGTAAAGATGAAAGTTTTGTTAACCCAACAAGGATTGCACAAGGTTTTGTTAGGCAAGACTAGTTCTGGAATTAAAGAGGAAGATTGGGATGATACAGATGCCAAAGCTCTCAGTTCTATTCAGTTGAGTTTGGCAGATGACGTTCTTCGCGAGGTGGAAGAAGAAATTTCAGCAGCAGGAATTTGGCTGAAGTTGGAAGGCATATATATGACGAAGTCGCTCACCAACAGGTTATATCTCAAACAACGTCTTTATACGTTTCGTATGCGAGAAGGTATACCTGTTAAAGATCATTTAGACGAGTTCAACCGTATTATTATGGATCTGAAAAATATTGATAGTAAAATTGAGGATGAAGACCAAGCCCTAATTTTGCTATGTTCTTTACCACTTTCGTATGAGCACTTTGTTACAACCCTATTGTATGGTAAAGACACGATATCCATGGAGGATGTTAAGGCCAGCCTATATTCGAAAGAATTGAGGAAAAAAGTGTCAGGTGAGGGTGATGCACATGCGGAGGGTTTGTTTGTTAGGGGAAGAACAATAGAAAGGGTGGAGTCAAGTAATACGGGAAGATCCAGATCATCAGGTAAGAAGCAGGGAAAGTGCAATTATTGCAAGAAACCCGGGCACTGAAAAAGTGACTGTTTAAAACTCAAGGAGAAGGAAAAAGAAGACCAGAAAGGGGGTAAAGTAATTGCTGGAATTGCTGAAAGTTCAGATGAGTCAAATAATGTGTTATCAGTTACAGAGGGCGAGTCTCGCTCTAATACCGAGTGGGTTCTAGATTCTGGATGTTCATACCATATGTGTCCGCATAGAGAGTGGTTTTCTACTTATGAGGCGGTCAATGGTGGTACAGTTTTGATGGGCAACAACATGGCCTGTAAGACTGTTGGTTCAGGAACGATTCAGCTTAGGATGCATGATGGTATTGTTAGGACTTTATCTGAGGTTCGACATGTTCCGGATTTGAAGAAAAATCTTATATCCCTGGGTGCTCTTGATTCTCATGGTTGCAAATTCCTCGGTGAAGGTGGAGTTTTGAAAGTCTCAAGGGGTGCATTAGTACTGATGAAGGGTCAAAAGCGTGGTAACCTCTATACACTTCAGGGCAGTACAGTTATAGGTGCTGCAGCAACGGTTGCTTCATCCAAGGTTTCAGATTCAGACTTGACTCGTTTGTGGCATATGCGCCTTGGGCATATGAGCGAGAGGGGGATGACAGTTTTGAGCAAACAGGGTTTGCTATGTGGCCAGAAAGTTGAGAAGCTGGATTTCTGTGAGCATTGTGTCTACGGCAAGCAGTGCAGGGTAAAATTCAGTACAGCTGTTCATCACACCAAAGACACGGTGGATTATTTTCACTCGGATCTTTGGGGTCCCGCAGAGGTAACTTCTAAAGGTGGTTTTCGATATTTTATGAGTATTATTGATGATTTCTCTCGTAAGGTTTGGGTGTATATGTTGAAACATAAGAGTGACGCCTTTAATACATTCAAACAGTTTAAAACTTTGATTGAGAATTAGACTGGTAAGAAAATAAAACGTTTGAGAACTGACAATGGTATGGAGTTTTGTCTTGGCGAGTTTGATAGGTTCTGCAGTGATGAGGGCATTGTGAGGCATCACACAGTGAGAAAAACCCCTCAGCAGAATGGTGTGGCTGAACGAATGAACAGGACTCTTTTGGAGAAGGCACGTTGTATGTTGTCCAATTCCGGATTGGGCAAAGAATTTTGGGCTGAAGCCGTTTCCACAACATGCTATTTGGTGAACAGGTCTCCGTCGACTGCTATTGAGTGTAAGACTCCGTTTGAGGTATGGTCAGGTCATCCAGCTGATTATTCTGTGTTGCGTGTTTTTGGGTGTCCAGCTTACGCTCATGTGAATGAGGGTAAATTGGAGCCACGGGCCAAGAAGTGTATTTTCTTGGATTATGCAGCAGGTGTCAAAGGGTACAGGTTATGGTGCTCTGATGATTTGAAGTTTTTGATCAGTAGGGATGTGACTTTTGATGAAAATTATCTGATTAAGGGGTCTAAGCAGGTTGATGATACAGTTCAGGAACATAGTGTTCCAAAGCAGGTGGAGTTTTTGGGTGAATCTTCCGACTCAGGGAAGAAGCATATTGAGAAGCCAATTGAAGAGGAGTTCAAGAGTTCAGACACAGAGGTTGATGCATTAGTTGAGCAACCACGCACTATTGCTAAAGATAGGCCAAGGAGGGAGATTCGGCCTCCTGAAAGGTATTCGGCTTATTCTGAGATGGCGGCCTATGCTTTATCAGTTGCTGAGATAGTTGAGTATGAAGAGCCTTTCAGCTATACGGAAGCTGTTTCGAGCACTGAGTCTGCACAGTGGTTTGTTGCTATGAATGAGGAGATTGAGTCTCTTCAGAAGAATCAGACATGGAAGTTAGTAGAACCGCTGAAAGGGAAGAGGATTGTTGGATGCAAGTGGGTCTTCAAGCGCAAGCCAGGTATTCCAGAGGTAGAAGATGCTCGGTTCAAAGCTCGGCTAGTGGCGAAAGGATACAGCCAGAAGGAGGGTGTTGACTACAATGAGGTATTTTCACCAGTTGTAAAACATTGTTCCATTCGCACTTTACTTGCTATTGTTGCATGTTATGATCTTGAGTTAGAGCAACTTGATGTCAAAACTGCGTTTTTGCATGGCGAGCTTGAAGAACAGATTTATATGCGTCAGCCTGAGAGATTTGTTGTTTCTGGTAAGGAGGATCACGTTTGTTTACTTCGTAAGTCTTTGTATGGCCTCAAACAATCCCTTAGGCAGTGGTATAAGCGGTTTGATACTTTTATGATAAGCCAGTCATATTCTAGGAGTGAGTATGACAGTTGTGTGTATTTTCGAAAACTTCCAGATGGTTCATTTGTTTATCTACTGTTGTATGTTGATGATATGCTTATTGCTGCCAAGAGTGTATCAGAAATCAACAGGTTGAAACAACAGTTAGGTGGTGAATTTGAGATAAAAGATTTGGGTGCAGCAAAACGTATTTTGGGTATGGAGATTTGCAGAGATCGAGTAGCTGGCAAACTATTTTTGAATCAGAAGTCTTATGTTTTTAAAGTGCTTGAGCGCTTTGCCATGCAGAACTCGAAGCCAGTCAGTACCCCTTTGGCAGCACACTTTTGACTTTCAACTGAGTTGTCACCACAGTCGGAGGATGATGAGAAGTATATGTCTCAGGTTCCATATTCGTGCGCAGTTGGGAGCCTTATGTATGCTATGGTATGTACTCATCCTGATATTTCACATGCAGTAAGTGTCGTTAGTCGGTATATGGGGCGTCCAAGAAAGGCACATTGGGAGGCTGTGAAATGGATACTACGGTATTTGTGCGGAACTGCAGGTGTTGGTCTATTGTTTGAGATTGTCAATTCTGGTGATCATGCTGTTGGTTATGTTGACTCGGATTTTGCTGGTGACCACGATAAGAGGAGGTCTCTGACAGGTTATGTTTTTACTCTGTCCGAAAGTGCCATTAGTTGGAAAGCTACTTTACAGGCTACAGTTGCGCTGTCTACAACAGAAGCGGAGTATATGGCCATTGCTGAAGCTGTGAAGGAGGCATTGTGGATGAGAGGTTTGCTTTGTGAGCTTGGTCTTGCACAGGGTGTGAGTTCAGTATTTTGTGATTCGCAGAGTGCTATACATTTGACTAAAAATCTGATGTATCATGAGAGGACCAAGCATATCGATGTCAGGTATCACTTCGTTCGGGATATCATCTCACAGAAGCAAGTTGAGGTGAAGAAAGTGGGTACGGCAGATAACCCAGCAGATATGTTGACTAAACCGGTTCCGGTTGCCAAGTTCAAGCATTGCTTGGGCTTGCTTGGTATTTGCAGTTGATCGCCCCTTGGGGGCATTTGACGAGTGAGAGGTTAGAAGGGGATAACTATATTTGGTGATTTGGTTCAGTGGAATTCAAGTCAAGGTGGAGAATTGTTGGGAATGCCTTGTATTCTTTAGTCCCACATTGGTTAATTATGTTGTTCCCGTTTTTGTAGCCTATTATAAATAAGGCTTTTGGGAAACTTTTAGGAATTATCTTTTGGGCTTTCATATTGTGGCCTTTCTAGAGTTACGGATTATAGCCGGCTCTTTGTATCTCTTCTTCACGTTGGTTAGTGAATCCTCTCTCTCCTCGCCCGTGGACGTACCCAACTTGGGGAACCACGTACA
Source organism: Rhododendron ovatum (assembly GCA_019656835.1). Taxonomy (NCBI): domain Eukaryota; kingdom Viridiplantae; phylum Streptophyta; class Magnoliopsida; order Ericales; family Ericaceae; genus Rhododendron; species Rhododendron ovatum. Next base: position 11,632,596 of record CM033791.1, on the reverse strand, counting down.
TCTTGTGTCTTTGTGATTTCTTGTTTAGTTTTCAATTTCTCGTTCTTAGCTTGCGTTCATAGCGTTCGTTACAACAACAATGATCTTAGGTTATTTTTCTGCCAGTCTAAATGGGCTGTGGAGGATGCTGTCGGTGGGCGGGGATGTGTCTCCTGTTGATGAAGTGTATTGATTAGGTGTTGCTGTTGTACTCCTAGGAAGGGGTTCTGTTCGTAAGGTTTTGTTTCTGTTGATTTAGGGAGTCCCTAAGTCATCTTGCTGTAATGTTGTTTGTTCTTTGGTGCAATAAAATTTTAACTTACCAAAAATAAATAAATAAACACAATGATCTTAGGTTCCATGGAATGTTGTGTGGGAAAGTTGTTCAGAGGAAAAATAAACTAAAATGAACAGAAGGAAAAACTCACTTTAACAAAAGAAAATCATGAAAAACTAAAATAGGCATGGTTGTTTAATGGTGCACTACTTCACAAAATAAATTCTTGCAAAATCTTGTACTTTTTATAGAACAAGTGCTGAGAAAAAAACTATTGTGGGTGGAAAAGTTGAGAACGTGGTTCCTAGAAGTTTCTAGTTAACTGAATGTTGGAAAATGACACTCCTTTGCTTTGCTTTCCTAAGAAACAAAGATGCTAGGTAGACAACTGTGGCAAAGAAATATACAGTAAAGTACAGTGCGAAGTCCAGATTTATTGTTTAAGGGTGGTTTACAGCGTATTCTATACATGGGATGAATCTAAGCAAACGAAGTGCACTTCAAATGTACTTATCCAAGTCCTACTTCAGTGAGAACTCTAGCACTTCTGTAAGGAAAATTACCCTAGCCTCGAGGGGATCTGTCTCTCGGGAAACAATCTGTTGGAGTGCAAGAACTGACAACGATGCAGCAAGAACCGGGTCTATAGTTCTGTGTGGGGCAGCCGCATGTCCACCTTTCCCTTGAATTACTGCTGTGAACCTGCCTGAGCCAGCCATCATGGGACCAGGTCTAGAACCGATGCTACCCATGGGTAATTGAGGCCCAACATGTAACCCGAAAATGGCTTCAACCCCATCTAGAGCACCTTCTTTCAGCATATGGTAAGCACCACCACGACCCTCCTCTGCGGGTTGGAAAACGAGCTTGACAGTGCCCTAAAATATAGATTATACCAAGCTCAGTTTACATATGAGATACCGTTAAACTAGGTACACAGAAACCAAGTACAAAGTTGGCACATGATACCCAGACACTAGCAGCTGCTGGCCAACAACTAGTATTGTGAGTGTTCTGGGCCAGATTCCACGTTGGTTTCAGAGTCAACCACAAAATTCGAACATACCAATCAAAACACTAGTAGCCGTGAACTATGGGTCCAAAGCTAGTCCACGAGTGTTCTGTGCAAATTCATGAGTTGGTCTCTGGGTCGGTAGAATTACAGACTTGTCTATGGGGAAAAAAAATTTGTCGTCTTTGGTTAATTTCAAATGATCACATGATTGTTAATTTACCTTCAGTTTATCCTTTCTGTCCTGAAGCAACTTGGCAGCCCCAAGCAGCATTGTTACGTGAATATCATGGCCACAAGCATGCATTTTACCATCAACCTTGCTCTTGTACTCCCACTCTACCAATTCCTTCAAAAGTAAATGTTGTTACAGAAGCTAAGACTGATAGATAGAATTGACGCATAAGTTTTCTGCTTAAAAGACTTAACTCTTATGACCCATTTTCATGACTAAGTCCAGATGTCGAAAACGGTAATATGTCAAGGTGTCGGATTCATCTAATTATTTCCAAATCCAAGGAAAAGAGAGCATACCAAAATTTGTCCATAGTTTCCAAGATATGGTTACAAAGCAAAATAGAGCATTTCAAGGGTGATACAAAAACTTTAGGCATACTTATGTGGTAAACTCAAATTTTCACACATCTTTTTGTTGAAAACTCCATTTACCCACGTGTCGAGCGTCCCATGCATATAAGTCATTTAGAAGAGTCCATAAAATCATGGTCAATGATATGATTTCATGGTTAATGTTCCGGTTTCGTAGGTTTTGGCCACCTTTGGCTATTTTGACACTCCTTAAATATCTATGAAAGACAATGAAACCTATATTCCACTAACCACCAATTAACTTACTTGCGGACCTCTTTTCATAATAGTTTTAAGCTGGGTAGTAAGGTTTTCATGGCATTTTCCTTGGTCCTTTTCTTAAAAAGAATATGCATAAACCCCAAACCCATTAAAACTGCAACTAAAGAATCATGGAAGTAAAAATTAGTTAATCATAATTAGCCTCGTGATTTTAACTTTTTTTATGATGATCAACTAAACATACCACAATTGATTGCATTTGATTTTCATCCACAAAAAACACCCAAAAATTATTTTCCAATTATTTGCACATGACAAACGATTTTCACAAGAGTGTTGCTGTGTTACAAACCAATTCGAACACACCACCACTCAACAGCATGGGGTCTCACAACCTATTTTAAGTTTTAACGGCTCGAGGTGTTTATTTAGTAGGCAGGGACGTGCAAAAAATCACGATGCAGAACGTATCAATAAGTGCCCGACTCAAAATCAATTCAGATTTCTACCAACGCCCGATCCATTTTTTGGCATTAATAATTTACATGGTTGCGAACCACAAAATGAACGGTTTGAATAGTCAAAATAGATTATGGAACTCACTTTATTAGGTGGCAGTGCGTTTGAGGGGGGTGTGAGTAAAATAACCATTTTTCCGGTACAGAAATTAGAAACCCATATTTTTTCCTTATGTAAAATTTTAAACTATTCTCTCATTTATTGAACTGGTATCAAATTTTGACCTCACTTTACAAGCTTCTGATCAAAAAAAGGAAGGGAAAATGACGGCCAAGGACGTGTTTGATAATTAATACCTTCCAAGGACATTTTCAGCATTAACAAATGTTCTCAAATGTTCTCAGCATGTCCTTAACGGGTATTAATTATCAAAATACGTTCTGGGTTATCATTTTCCCCCTTTTTTTGATCAGAAGCTTGTAAAGTGAGGTCAAAATTTAATACCAGATAAATGAGAGAATAGTTTAAAATTTTACATAAGGAAAAAATATGGGTTTCTAATTTCTGTACCGGAAAAAAGGTTATTTTACTCACACCCTCCTCAAACGCACTACCACCTAATAAAGTGAGTTCCATAATCTATTTTGACTTTTCAAACCGTTCATTTTGTGGTTCGCAACCATGTAAATTATTAATGCCAAAAAATGGATCGGGCGTTGGTAGAAATCTGAATTGATTTTGAGTCGGGCACTTATTGATACGTTCTGCAGAAATATACAAAGGTCCAGAATTGGGAGGGCGTCCATGTAAATTCATGAGGTATCCGGAACCGTTTAATATATGAAAATTCATGTGCATCAATCAGTTCCGGATGCTTTCACATCGGTAAAATTGCTCTTGAGCTTTTAGAGAGAGAGAGAGAGACCTGAATGGGGAGGGCGTCCATGTCAGCCCTGAGAGCAACCCAGGGCTTCTCCCCAGACCCAATCGAAGCCACCACCCCAGTCCCGGCAAACGGCCAGGCGTACTCTACCCCGAGCGAGTCGAGCTCGGATCGCACGAGCCGGCTCGTGTTGTGCTCCTCGAACGCCAGCTCCGGGTACTGGTGGATCCTCCTCCGGACCCACCTCAGCCACTCGAAGAACTCGGGCTCCCTCGCCGACTCCAGAAGCTCCCGGCCCGGGAACTCCGTCTCCGGCCCACTCGCCGCAGCCCATGCGCCTGCGGGATGATGATGATGATGCCAGTACGTTGGTAGTAGCAGGATCAATAAAGAAAGCCAAAAGAAGCATAGGCGAAGAAGGCTTTCCATCACACCCAGACCCAGCCCAAGAAGGAATCAAATGAATTGGTTTCATCGCAAGTCAATCAGTTTATGGGGTTTATTTTGCCGAATTTTCTATGCCGCTGTAGATGTTGATGGACATCTTCTCTGCTCCACTTCTTCTTCTTTTTCTTAATTGGAAGTCCTGTATTTTTTTATTTTTTTTAATCTTCAATTGGAAGTCCTGTTTTGTACAGATTTTTGTGAAGTAATCCTACTTAAAAATAAGTAGTTTATTTTACATTTTTAAATTCAAAAATAATATAAATGAAAAATAATTTTTTAAATTTTTTTACATCGTATAAAAGATCTAGATGAGATCTTTCAAATAAGATCAATATTGTATATTTTTAGATTTCAATAAGTCCATAATTTTTAAATTTAAAATTGTATTTTTAAAAAATAAGAACTTTTTTTGTGTTGCGAAACGAGCTCTTATAAAAGATCTGGTTTTTTTTTATATTCCTATTCGCGAAAAAAGTGTGTTGCTATTAGTAGTTGTTAACACACCTTAAAAAGGAAATTAAACTCCTTGCCTCTTTTTCTACTGCCATTTAAAGGACACCCCCTTTATAATTGTTAGATTAACAATGTTTTAATTTTTTACATATTTAATTTTTGTTTTACAAGATATGTTATCATTTTATAATATATCACATTTAATTTAAAAAATAAATATTTATTTTCTTAGCGGAATGGAGGTACCTCCTCTCTTTTGCCACTTAAATACTCTCTTTATGTCGTTGAACATCATTATAACTGTTAGATTAACATCAAGAGAATTAAACTTCTTACCTCTTTCTTTTGGACAAAGATTCATTGGCTAAATTCCGACGTACCCAAAAAAAAAAAAAAAAAAAGACCCCTTGGCTACTTAAAAGAAATGTTATGATATGGTGAAATCTTTTCAAAAACTCTCTCTCTCTCTCCTCTTCCTTTTTAAATTTTTGTCTATTCTAATCTTCTCTCTCATTTTCTCTCCTCTAAAAACTCAAAATAACCTTTTAAAATAGAAAAGGAAAGTCTCCAAATAAGTTGTAGCCGGGCAAACTTTTCTTAGAGAGGAGTCCAAGATACAAACTAACAATTTTTCTATGATGCTCCAATGTGGTATTGGGGCATGATGCCCCCATTTAATATGAGCCTTTAGATCAGGTTTTGGATGAATTTGAGCCGTTGGATTAAAACCACCCTCAAAAAATATGGTGGTTTTGCCTTTTTTTAAGAAAAAAACGTTATCATACTTATCATAAACACTGGCTCTACTTATCATAGTTTATGCTGATACTTACCACAAAATATTGTATACTTACCACAACAAAAGACTACACTTCAACGTTTTAGCCCTTTCTCTCTCTAACTTGTTCTCTAGGTAGCCGGTTTTTGGTGGGAAAATAAATTTTTTTGGCTGAAAAATGTACCTTTTTGCAAGAATCTTTTTAATTATTAAAAATTTATAAGTTCACACCACTTTTTGTCATATTCACCCTACTTTATGTCATTTTTCTAATCATTTGTGTAATAGACTATCAAATATTTGGTGAAAATATAAATTTAATTGAATAATTTTTAATTTGTAAACAAATTTTTTATAACAAAATTTCAAAACTGAATATTTAAGCCAAAAAATTGCCTTGATTTTTTATTAAATTATTTTTAATTAAAAAGTATTTTACAAATATTATTGAGAAAACATTTATTCATTTATTATATTGAATAACTTACGATTAATGTTGTTAATATATTCCATTAAATTTTTACTTTGTGTATATATGTTTCTTATAACAAATTTTTAAAAATAATAAATATAAACCATATTATTTTAATAATCTCCTAATTATATTTAAATTATTTATTTGAAATGATTTCTGCAATCGACAATTAGTAATGATTGACTATAGTAGCCAGAGTCACTAGCCAATTGTATTAACGCTATAGTAATGGTTGAGCATTAATACAATTGGATAAAATGAATTGGTTAATGTAGATTGATAATGATCATGTCATTAGTAGATATGATCACCATCATGTCATATTCAATGAGTGATAATTGACTATAGTAGCTAGAGTCATTGGCCAATTATATTAACGTTATAGTGATGGTTGAGCATTAATATAATTAGCTAAAATGAATTTGTTAATGTAGGTTGATAGTGATCATGTCATTAGTAGATGTAGTAGTTAACAATAGTGTTGGTTGTGATCAATGAGTGAATGCTACCATTGGCTAATGTATAAGTAACCACTAACTATTGATCCATAATGGTTATTCCATAAATTATTTAGTTTTATTAATCATTGATGTATTATCCTTTGATGACGAGGTAATACAAATTAAGTAGAACTAAGTGACATTAAATTTATTATGTTAGTTACCTTTTTAACTACCTTTATTATGATCCATTAGTTATGTTACATAAATTCATACGTACCTGTTATTAATGTCATACTTACCATTGAATAAGGCTACGCATCCAGCAATACCTGATCATTGTTACCACAATGACATTCGGTTGTTACTTCATGATGTGAATATCCCACGGTTTATGCTAGTACTTACTTTTTGAAAATGATACACTTACTACATATTCAGACGTTTTTTACCAACTTCTTAGGTGCAACAAGTCTAAAGTCTTGCTTACCATTTTTACCATAGTATAAGGCCACGCTTACCACAAAAATGATCAAACTTACTAATAAGTAACAATTACTTACCAATATAAATTAGAAAAATATATTGTGGTTTGTGATAGTACATACCTCTAGTTATATCAATATATCAAAGAGGAGTATCTCTATTTTGAAACAATAAAATTTTTGTTATTATCTCTTGATGCGATCATATCACAGTTTTTGCTACGTACTACTTAAAAAAGCTTGTTATAGATGTCATTCTAAGATCATTCTGTGTTAAGTGTGTCTAGTTTGTAGTCAATACATCCAATATTCGTGGTAAGTGTGTTCATTGATATGGTAAGTAGCTTCAATTGTCAAGAATTTTCTTCCCAAGTCTGTGTTAAGTACGTCCAATTTCAAATAAATACATATAGTATTTATGGTAAGTATGTTCATTAACTTGGTAAGTACCTCCAATTTATGGAATACCCACCAAAATGGTAGGGTATCTTTCCATTTATCAACACCGATGACACCAATAAGGTCAACCAAAACAGAAAATTCATCAAAAGATTCAAGATAGCCAAGGCATCGCATTTACCAAAATTTATCAAAACAAAGAAGAACCACAATGTCACCCACCATTGTTTCCCAATGTAAGTATTCAATTCATCTTATAAAATTAACCACTCCACACAAGTGTGAAAAATATGTATTACAAGAAATGTTTCAACCACAACCAGGACTACACAAAATGTCACTCAACATAAGGATTCATAAATTCATTTAACACAATTTACAACTCCCAGGACTAACAGACCGCCAAAGTAATGATTGTTTCCCTAACCATCGGTCTTGATCTTGCTCAATGAAAGCCTTCGCCTGTAGGAGCTCGCTCTTTAATTGTTGGACAGTCTATAAGCCGAAGTTTCCTAAATGGACAAAGTAAACAAAGCCCAAATCAATAAAAATTCCTTTGGATGTTGAATATTCAACAATAAAAGGGGAGAGATTACCGTACACCGACTCTTTTAATAAGCAACAAATCTGCCATTCGTTTGTGAAAGACATAATCCGATATGATGGTCATCTGCTCATGTCTAAATCCCAATCGCAACTTCAATACCACCATGCTAAAGGGAGTTTAAGTTCTTTGTAACTATAAGCTACGTTGGTAGAAATTCTCTTACAACTAAGTAATTTTTCCACTCCAACCATGGGTGCTCAAATGGTAACTTCAGTCGCAAATTCATTCAAGCATATTGTCGCACAATGGATAGGCAAGAACAGAAAAAAAAAATTCAAATTTATGTTGTAAACATCTCACGGTTTATGCTAGTACTTACCTTTTGAAAATGATACACTTACTAATAATTCAGATTTTTTTTCCAACTTCTTAGGTGCAACAAGTTTGAAGTCTTACTTACCATACTTACCATAGTACAAGGTCACGCTTATCACAAAACATGATCAAACTTACCAATTAGTAACAATTACTTACTAATATAAATTGGGAAAATATATTGTGGTTTTGGATGGTATATACCTCTAGTTAATTATATCAATATTTCGAAGAGTAGTATCTCTATTTTGAAAAAATAAAATTTCGGCTATTATCTCTTAATGTGATCATGCCACGATTTTTGCTACTACTTACCATTCTAAAAGGATCTACTGACTACATACTTAGCGTTTTTGGCAACTTCTTAGGTGCAATAAACATGGAGTTTTGCTTACCTACCACACATATTGGCATTACATGGAGTTTTGCTTACCTACCATACATATTGGCATTAATGGTACTAAATTTCTCTCTACCTACCTTAAACACTTCAACCTTATCCATTTAGAACTACCAACTAACTCTTCAACCATATCCTTCAACCTTATCAACCTTATCCATTAAGTATGTCCAGTTTGAAGACATTACATCCATGGTAAGTATGTTCATTGATATGGTAAGTAGCTTCAGTTGCCAAGAATTTTCTTCCCAAGTCTATGTAAAGTATGTCCAGCTTCAAGGAAATACATACAGTATTCGCGGTAAGTGTGTTCATTGACATGATAAGTACCAAAATTGATCAAACAAAAAGAGCCAGCGAAGCATGAAATCTATTAACAAAAAGAGCCACTAAGGCTAGCAAAAAGAATCAAGTCACAATTGGTGTAATCTACATGACCCAGATTACGTGCAATTTACATCCATCATCAATACAACAAAATTAGCCACCAAGGTATCACATTTATCAACATTGACAAAATAAAAGAGCCACCAAACATCTATTAGTAATAGCGGTTATAGTTTACATGACCCAGCCAGATGAGCAAAAGGTTCACAATGGCTGCAATCTGCATGAGTCAGATTAACAAAAAAGTGGCTGCAATTTACATTCGAAATAATACACACATCTATCATTGTTTATCCTCCATAAACCATACAACAAAATAGCACCATTAGTTTTTCCTTCCAGTGTTTGAATATTTTAGTTGAACCATCCAAATAAGATCTTGCCATGGCGTATCAAAACTAGCATCATCAAAATGATACTTCTGTCCTCATCAACTAACTACAAAAGTATTCCTTGCCATGGTGGTAATGTGACCATTATTTTCTTCCTAAAATTGCGACTCTTCTTCGTTGGTGGGGTCTATGTAGATGACCTGCCAAAATTGCATCAGAAACAACATTAGATTTGCAGTGCAAAAAAGAAAAAGAGTATTCATTAGTTTTTCCTTTCTTTCACAGCAAAGAAGTGGACTCGAGACACCGAGCAGAGCAATTTGGTTGTCTCACAGATGTTATATCAGTTCAATTCAATTCTGTTCAATTCATTATTTCATTTCAAACCACTTCTGTGTGGAAGTAAACATCTTGGATGACTTCATATCGGAAAAAAAATTCTGCTAGGAAAACATGAACATGCATAATTGAAAATTTAGAACTACTAAGGGCATTTGTTTAGGCTCTGTTTGGAAATTTCAAACATGCAACATCATTTAATCTAACAAACAAAAAAAAAATTGGTCTGTCTCACAAGGCAGATGTTTGCTACAAAAAATAAACAACTAAACGAAGTGGTTCCAACTCATTTTTGCATATCGGAAGTTAAAATAAATAAATATCTCCAGCATTGTTATATGGCAAATCAAGACACACCTCACGGAGCAGAACAGCTAATTTTTTGGCTTAATAGAATGAGAATCCATTACCTAATCAACTAAACTTCAAAACAGAAAATTAATTAAGACAAAAAACGAAATCCTCAATTTCACCTCAACATGGAACCATAATTTTTTGTGGTTAGAACAAGTTTGAGTGTGAAAATTGAAGTTGAGGAGGATCATATATATATATATATATATATATATATATATATATATATATATATATATATATAGAGAGAGAGAGAGAGAGAGAGAGAGAGACCTTGGCGGTGGCCGGTGGGTGGGTTTGGCGTCTGTGAACAGTTGCGCTCGGGGGAGGCGATCTTCAAAAATTGTTGAGTCGGTGGTTGCCGGTGTTGGAGTTGAGGAGCTTCCAGCAGTGGTGGTGATGGTCGGCGCTGCCGGCGTTGGCTCGGGGGGAGATCGTTCCTCCTTTCTCTCTCTCTGGACGTTAGGTCTGGAATATGAAACGTGAGTTTTTAGTTAGTTTTTTTTTTTTTTCAACCGGCATAAGAGGTTAACAGGAGAGAGAAGATGGCTCAATCAATGGCTGTCATTAAATTAGAAAATCCAACGGCTCATGGCAAATGGGGGCATGATGCCCCAAAACCACTCTGGGGCATCACAGCCGGCTGCCAAACAAGAGAGGAGTCGTCCAAACTTTTCTTACAATCATTTTGGTACTTTGAGAAGTCCAAAATACACACCAGTAAGTCTGTTCACATAGATTTCTCCCACAAAGATCAGGCACAGATCTGCGTGTGGACTCTACTTCGGGTTCCACACAAACGATTCGAGCCGTTTATTAAATGTAAAAATATTTTTTCAAAGACTCCCGTCAAAAATCAGCTTAATCCGATACTTATAGGTGATTCAATCATCTGACTTTTCATTGTCCTAAAATTCGAATAAAAAGTTAGATGATTGAATCGAGCAACTAAGTATCGGATTGGGTTGATTTTTCGCAGAGCCCTTGAAAAATTTTCTTACATTTAATAAATTGATTTTATCACTTGTATGAGACCTGTAGTGGATCCTACAATAAATCTGTGCACAAAATCTATCCATTTTTCCTCTGTGTGTGTAGCATTACTCGATCCACACTCTCTGAGTCCAAAATGGCCTTTTGCCCAAATACGTTTTTCAGAAAGTCTACACACACAGCAATCTGTGCACAAATTTTATTATGGGACCCACTACGGGTCCCACATAAATTATCCGAGCCGTTCATTAAATGTAAAATATGTTTTCAATGGTCCTCGTAAAAAATAATATCAATCCGATACATATAGGTGCTTGATCCAATCATATGACTATTCATTATCCAGAATTTTGAATGAAAAATTAGATGGTTGAATGAAGCACATATAGATATTGAATTGAACTTATTTTTACGGGGACCCTTGAAAAAATATTTTACATTTAATGAACAACTCGGATAATTTGTGTGAAACCCGTGGTAGGCCCCACAAACTGTACATTTTTTAGGGTCACTTCTTTAGAGAGTCTCTTATACCTCGATCTCTAGAGAGAGAGAGAATTGTGTGCATACTTCATTGATTCGATGGTGAGCAGGTGTGTGTGTGTGTGTGTGTGTGTGTGTGTGTGTGTGAGAGAGAGAGAGAGAGAGAGAGAGAGAGAGAGAGAGAGAGAATTGTGTGCACACTTCATTGATTCGATGGTGAGAGAGAGAATTGTGTGCATACTTCATTGATTGAGCAGGTGTGACTCTTAAGAGCAGCCACATTGCCCTAATCTCTTAGACCTCGTTTGATAATAGTGATAGATGGATGAGATTCGCAATGAGATGGAATTAGGATTGAAATTGGTAATGATAAGGGATTGATAATGAGTATGTTTGTTTGAGATGAGATTCGATGATGGAATTATTAATATTATGCTTGTTTAAAATGAGATTAGATGATGTGATTGGATTGATAGAAGAGATTGATAATGAGAAGGAATTGATAATGAGGAGAGGATGGGTTGGGATTACCAATACCATCTCCAAGAGGCTATTCCTAATACCCCTAATGACCAACTTAGATATCCCAATGGACTAATAGTCTGGACCTTTTTTTGTTACCAGACAAAGTATTAATACTCTCATGGAATTAGTAGTTCCATCCCAACCTTCAAACCCATTATCAAACGGGGCCTTATATCTTTTGTATTCTCTGTTATTTTCTCACTTTTGTTTTCCGCTTGTGTAATTTCATTGATTCATACGATTCCAAGATTGATCTGTAGGATTCTTCGATCGGACTGAACGTGTAGCTCAAATTCGGACTGGAGGGCTGCTGTCCCTTCAGCAGCGTGCTATTCCGGCAGAGGGAGCCCCGCTCCGATCTTGGTCCGACGATCGGAAACGTTTATTTCGTAGAGTTCGTCAAGTTAAACAAGTATAAAAAAATTAATTTGATCGGATATTTTTAAGTACATGAGCGGGACCCCCTCGGCCGGGACAGCACGCTGCTGTCCCTTGAAGACAGCACCCCCCAGTCCCTCAAGTTCTAACACAAATGTTTCACTTTGACAATGGTATATATAGTACTAGTGTTTGTGCCCGTTCGATGCACGGGATAAAAAAAATCACGTTGATTTTTTTCAGCCCATGTATCAAACGGGCACAACACTAGTTGATAAAAAGATAATTTAATATTTTTTTCTAATTTTGTATTCGATGCATACTCCATTGATCTCATTTTATGTATATATTAAATGACATGTGTGGTAAAAAATAAATTTAGAGCACCACATGACGATACTCCAAAAGTATAGAAATTTTTTTTCCTTATTCAACTCCCCACGTCTCTCTCTCCCTCTCTCATCAACAACAAAAAAATAAAAAAATCTAAGAAATTAGGATTGAGAATTTGGATACTTTTTGAAGGCAAAACACATTTTCATAGGATATTAATAGATAGATAGATCAACACCGATGCAATATGTTACCAGACACAAATAAGAATAATGATCTGACAGAAAAGGTATTCTCAAATGAGAGAATCATTTTAACGACGGCACCGTGAATAGTTGTTTATGGAGCCAATCGCGACAGTCTAAAAGTGTTTTAGATGGTTCGGATGTTGATGAAACTTTTCCCTAGGACTCTTCTCCGAAAAAATTCATTTAAATCCAAACCATCCAAACCCAAAACAAACAACCGATATTGCACAAAACCTTGAATAACTTCTTTACGGCTCTACAATGAATAAGTTTCTCTCCTCTCAAATTTACTCAACATATGTCTTGGAAGCCTGGCGAGTCATTCTTCAGTTTCTTTTTTCTTCCAAATATTGTACTTCTTCTTCTTTCTTTAGAACCTTTTTTTTCAAAAGATTAGCCCCGTCCCGGGGTCCGGACCCCATCCAGTCTATTAGGAACCAGTTTTGTCCAGTTAAAGGTGGTGATGGAGCCAGCCCACCAGCCCCTAAATCAAGGGCTCTTCCCATGCCACCCCATCTCCCTTCAGCTCCCTTCTCTAACCCAAAACAAAAACAAAAATAGTTCTGTCGATAAAAAAAAAGAAAGAAATAGATTAACAATTTGTTGATAATTAATACTCACCAAGAACATTTTTAGCATTAATAAATGTTCTCAGCATATCCTTGACAGGTATTAATTATCAAAACACATCCTGGGCAGTAATTTTCCTAATAATCTTATAAGAGATCTTGTAAGAAATTAGCTCAATCTGATATTCGTAAGGATTTTTTCAGAATTCATAAGTGTTCTGACGAATTCTGAAAGGGCCAAATTTTGAAAGAACCTCTATAAATTCTGAAAAAGTCGTAACAAATATCGGATTGAGCTAATAAAGAAATCTTAAAAAAATAAGAATAACTTGCAATTTGGGTTTTTTTTTATTCGAAATGGGCTCCACAATATCATCAAAATTTGTAGGGGCCTTTTCAGAATTCGTAGGGGCTCCTACGAATTTTGTAAAAATCCTTGTGAATATCAAATTGATTAAAGTTTCTATTTGACAAAAAAAAAATATCAGATTGAGCTAATTTTTACAATAACTCTTATAAAACTATTTTAAGAATAACTTACTATTTGAATCATTTTTTTGAGATTGGAAATAGGCCTCACAAAATCATCAACAAATTGTTAATCTATTTCTTTATTTTTTTTTATCGGCAGAACTGGTTTTTGTTTTGGGTTAGAGAAAGGAGCAGAAGGGAGATGAGGTGGCATGGGGAGAGCCCTTGCTTTAGGGGCTGGTGGGCTGGCTCCATCACCTCCTTTAACGGGACAAAAATGGCTCCTAAGAGCATCCGTAATGAGAATAATCAAAATCAATAACTAAAATGTGTCACGTCAACATTTGATTATCCATTTAGTTCATAATCAAACTTAACAACCTTTACCTCCACATTGGTTATTTTTGCATCCCTATAAAAAAAAAACCCCACAGTACGCAATGCACTTATTGCCAATTGCAAACGAGTTTCAATCACACACCTAACCACACCAAATTATTCGTCTCGATGGGACGATTTTAATGTGGGGTATTTTTTAGTTATTGAGTTTTGAGTTTGGTTATTGGGTTTGGTTATTGAGTTTTGGTTATTGGTAAAAGTTGTTAAGTTTGGTTATTGAATGAGTGGAATTTGATTATTTGTTAAAAGACTTGTAATTTTACTTATTATAATGTTAGGTATTTTTTTAGTATTGTTGTTAAATTTGCTTATTCATATTAATTTGATTATTACAATAGGAATGCTCTAATAGACCGGATGGGATCCGCCCCCAACCCAGGAAAATAAACATTTATTTATTAAATTAAAAATAACCTACAGTAGAAAAGTGACATATTTCGTAGAATAAAAAATAAATACTCAGATAACCTTAGGGGTGACTGACCTAATTAGGCTAAAGTATACAAGAAAAAAAACTACAACAACAATGATACTCGCACAATAATTTAAATACAATCTCTCACGTACTTGTGGACTGCACACACACTGCTAAGTGTGGACCCACATGTACGTGAGAGATTGTATAAATTGTTGTATTTGAATTATAGTATGAATAGCATTGTTGAAAAAATTATAGGCATCATTTCCACGCCTGGGCCCTCCAAATGCTCGAGACTGGCCTTCTCGATGAAAAATTTTGAGTGCCGAGTGAGTACCACGTGGTGCTCGTTCGCCTATCCGAATCGTCCATTTCATTTTTGAACGGCTTAGATTTGAGGAGAGAAAGTGTTGGAATAAGAGGAGAGAGAGAATTTCAATCCAAACCGTCTAAAAATGTATCGAACTACTCGGATGCACCAAAGTACCACGTGGAATGTACCCGCTAAACGTTGAAAAATCTCTCCTTGTCGGCACCATTTCCACGCCTGGGCCCTCTAAATGCTCGAGACTGACCTTGTCGGTCTCTCCCTTTCGTCGATCATGGCCCTTCATTTCATCACTACTATTGAAGTGTAGACCCACAGCCTTTTATCACGCACCCCAAACAAGACCTAATTTAATACGAGACAAGATTCTTTGTGCCGAAAACTTCTGTACTTCTATGTCGAGAGATTTTCTGGCTAAATTTTAAACATAAAAAAAAAATCACAAAATCTATCGGCCGGAAAACTTCTCGGCACAGAGACGGAGAAATTTTTCGAAACAGAGGAGATGGACCCAATTGAATACAGTACTTCAGACAACATAACAAAACAAAATGAGAAGGTCAACTCAACAAGTTTGGCTCACCAATTTGTTTATGATTTTTCCCCTGAGTGTTGTATGACTTTTAATTCTCGATTTTCACTTCAAAACAAATCTCGATCCAAACGGCGACTCTGCTCTCTTACCCTCAAGGGTTGGAGATGATGAAATTCGGCTCTTCTTTGCTGATTCCCGTTGCCAAAAGGTACCTCTATTCTATTCGTTTTCTATTTGTAGTTTAGCAAGCATAAATCTTTCTCTCTTTCTTTTTCAATGCAACGTGTCTTGGGCCAGCGTGCATCCCCGACTAATCCCTACAGCCTTATCATAACCTAGTACTCACATGCCAAGAGAATCGAATCCGACACCTGAAGAAGGAGCAAATCCCTAACTCCCAAGCCGAAAGCACAACCAGGCAATTAAACAACTGTTTTCTTATAACTCAGCCAATGTTCTGTCGTTTTAGGCCGGACGCTGGGTTATAAGAAAACATCCCCAAAACCATGTACAGAAAACTCAAACTTACTTCTAATTCTTGTTTTATGCATTGCAGGCTCGAAGGAAAGGTAGCTGTGGTCACGGGTGGTGCCAGTGGCATTGGCGAGAGTAGTGCTAGGCTTTTTGTGCAACATGGTGCTAAGGTTGTGATTGCAGATATTCAGGATGACCTCGGTTACTCCCTCTGTGAGAGCATCGGAAACAAGGATGCGATTTCTTACGTCCGTTGCAATGTTAGTCGCGATTCCGATGTTCAAAACGTCGTCGAAACCGCCGTTGACAAGTACGGAAAACTCGACATCATGTTTAGCAATGCTGGTATTACAGGTACTAATATTTCTCGAACATATATATATAGGTGGTAGATCGGAATGTTAATAAATCTCTCTTTGGTCATTTCATAGTAGGCTACTATGAAAAGATAGTGTATATGATCGGGCCGATTTTGACCTAAGCTGGACGAGGCCGCTGACTTAAATTCCCGAACTTTAGCTCAAAATTAGGATCTCAGATAGAAATAACAAAATATGCAATATATATTCAATACAGCGTGCACATAACAAATGACCTAGCTAGCCTGGTGATGGCCTGTATATGAATTATGATGCTCTTCAAAGTGTATTTATTTTTCTTATTTTGGCCATGTTGTGTTCTTCTGTTGCACTAGGCAATACGGATCCAACAATCTTATCCACAGACCAAGAAAACATCAAGAAAGTCTTCGAGGTCAACGTTTACGGCGCTTTCGCCTGCGCCAAACACGCCGCGAGGGTAATGATCCCGGCGAAGAAAGGCAGCATTATATTCACATCAAGCGTCGCCTCGGCCACTTACGGGGACGCCTCGCACGCCTACTCGGCCTCTAAGCACGCCGTGGTGGGACTTGCCAAGAACTTGTGTGTCGAACTGGGCAAGTACGGGGTAAGAGTCAATTGCATCTCTCCGTTCGGAACGGCCACCCCTATGATGAGGAAAACGATGGGCATGACGGAGGACAGAGAAGTCGAGGAGTTTGTTTGTAAGATTGCGAACTTGAAAGAGGCGGTGATGGAGGCAGAGGACACGGCACAAGCCGCGTTGTACCTGGGCAGCGACGAGTCCAAGTACGTGAGCGGGATGAATCTTGTGATTGATGGGGGTTACAGTATTACCAATGTTGCTTTGGGAGAGGCATTGAAGAAACGGTTCACTTGAACAAGTTACTATGTATATATTGCCTTCAAAAGACGGATCTTTTTTCTAGTTTTTTCTTTCTTTCTTGAGTTACCCCTTTGGCTACGAACTTGAACTTGTTGGGTGCACAAACTGAAACTTATAATTATCAGGATGTTGCAAGCAAGTCAATCGCATTGTTACCGCTTCGGTTAATTTGTTTGGGAGCATGGGAAGGCGATGAAGACAAAGCACCTAACGCATATTTTCTATTGTGAATTGGGTAAAACATCGGTTGTCAAAAGGGGTGATTGAGGTCGTTGTGAACTTGATCGTGGTGAGAGTTCGATGAACAACCAGATCGTCGACGTACTGCAGTGAGATTGGCATCGAATTAATTCGTTGTAGTGCTCGCAGAGGAAATCTACCAAGTGCCAGTGGCGCCGCAGCAAGGCTTGACGATTGCCTCCTCCGCTCTTTCTTTTGGACATGGATGTGATCAATTTCAAGAGAAATCTTATGATCACTTGAAACTCTCTCTCTCTCTCTCTCTCTCTCTCTCTCTCTCTCTCTGTGTGTGTGTGTGTGTGTCATGTATACATCTATAGATTGTGCTTTCCACCTATAATTTACAATTAAATCATGTGATTTTTCGATAATTCTCTGTTGAGTGTAACAATTACTTGGCAGAAGTAGCGAGCTACTAGTATAACTAAAATATAGCTAGCCTATACCGAGGCTTTGAAAGTTGCAATTTCAAGTGATGGCCGCATATAAAAAAGCAAAAAAGAATGATGGCCATGCAAAATAGCTAAATAAAAAGTCTTTTAGTGCTGCACATTTGCTAGCTCTTAAATTCCTCCTAAAGAGGAGAGGCAACGCGGCAAATACCCCCCCACCCCTTTTATCATCCAAAGTTCGTGTACTAGCTTTGTCATTTTCTCGTACACTTGCATGCTACGAAGGCTAGGGTTTTGAGTCCAATCCATCAACCGTGCACTCAATATCCTTGTAGGCCTATTTTGGCTAAATAACTCAAAGTCTCAAATGAATTTTTTTTGACCTTATTCAAAAAAAAATCTCATTTATTAGTTTTTAGTTTTGAGCCAATTTAATTGGCTTATTTTTTGTTTTTACTCAAAAAAATTTAAAATAATTCATTTGGATTATTTGGCAAAAATTATGACAACAGTGGGTTCAAATTGATAAAAAAAAAAAAAAAAGTTACACACACCAAAAATGGAATTTCAGTAAACCCACAGGTACCTCAACGTTATTTACCCAACACACACACACAATGCCTTTTTTTTAATTAATCATTGATATTGTTACAAAGATTAAAAAGACAAAAGATGATGACATCAAATCCTAAGTTACGCTAAGAAATATCTTCGTCCACTCAAGACCCAAACCCTAAGTTAGTAAGGAATCAACCGAGGAGAACTCCCATAGGGCAAAGCCCATAATACCCATTGGATCTCAAATCCAGATCTACAACAACTCAAGGGCGGGCCAAGCCCAGCCCAGCCCAACACCTAAAGAAAAGCCCAACCCTAAGCAGGTTTCAACCCTATATATACAACGCTTGAATCCCCACTTCACACTCACAGCAAACCCTAGCCTCCTATTCCCTCCTTCTCCACAAAAGCCCCACCGGCAACACACTCTCTCTCCTCTCTCTCTCTCTCTCTCTCTGGAGCCATGGGTCGCGTCCGCACCAAGACCGTGAAGAAATCCTCCCGCCAGGTGATCGAGCGCTATTACTCCAAGATGACCCTCGACTTCCACACCAACAAGAAGATCCTCGAGGAGGTTGCCATCATCCCGTCCAAGCGCCTCCGCAACAAGATCGCGGGGTTCTCGACCCACCTTATGAAGCGCATCCAGAAGGGTCCCGTCCGAGGCATCTCGCTCAAGCTCCAGGAGGAGGAGCGCGAGCGCCGCATGGACTTCGTGCCCGACCAGTCGGCCATCAACGTCGACCGCATCGAGGTCGATAAGGAGACCATTGACTTGCTCGCGTCGCTCGGGATGACCGAGATGCCCGGCGTGGTGCTCAAGGAGGATATTGGGGTTTCTGCGCCGGTGGTGCCGCCGTACGGTGGCGGGCGCGGCGGTGGGTTCGGCGGTGGTGCCGGTGGGAGGAGGTACTGATGAGGGTTTGTGGTAAGGGGTTTTGGTTAGTTTTTTATTTTGTTATGAGTTATTGGTACTGGTTATTTGCAGACTATATTGTGCTTTAGTTTAATGATTTTGGCGCAATTCGATGTTGAAACTCTGTTGGGTACTTTTATTGCGAACTTTGTTCGGTACACTTAATTTTGTCGTAAGAATGCTGTTTTCATATTGGTGCGATTGCTTTGATATATTGCGGGGTCAATGGTGATGGGATTTGGTTGGTTATTGATACTCCCTGCTTATTTTTCGTTTTTAATGGAGAATTTGTTGTTATGGTGCTTCAGCATAATGATTTTAGCACAATTGGATGTTAACTCTTTTGGTACTTTGAGAGTTTGTGGTAATGGGTTTTGGTTAGTTTGGGATCTGATTGGGCCTTTCCTTTATGGTATGAGTTATTGATATTCTGCTTGTTTGTGGTTTCAGTTTGGAGTTTATTACGATTTGTGATTTGTGCTTTAGTTTAATGATTGTAGCACAATTAGATGGTAAGTCTGTCATAGGACAGAAGTAGCGGTAACCCAACCTCAGGCAGGCCGAGAAGGCTATCTAATATGCACAACATATGAAAATCTGTTTAACTTTCACTTACTTTTTAGAAGACTTCCAGCAAATGGTTCCTAACCTCAACAAAATTAGGGTGCGGCATATTCAACTATCCAGCAACACGCTTGGATAAGTGACGTGATGAACCGTACCCATATCTCTGGGCGCTAACCAAGCCTTATGATGAAAGGTGGGAGTGAAACCTAGAACGATACCACCCCATAATAATAAATAAGGGAATGAGACATCCAGGACAGAAGGCTGGCAAGGTATGCTTAATTTTTTGTCGCAAGAATTGTTATGATTTTTTTTTTTTCATTTGAAGATGGAGGTATTGCTTTGCACCTTTGCTATATTGCTGCTTGATGGTCTTTTAGGATGAAAACAATCTTATGGTATCAACGGTCTGCGAACTGGTTTTGCTTAGTTTGGGGATTTTGGTTTAGAGTTTTGTTTATGTTATCGGTCATTAGTAGTGCCTGAGTTCAGGTATTTTTTGGCCAACATTTAGATTGCTGGTTTATCATTTGGAATCTTGTTGCATGATCAACTTTGGTTATTGAAAGGCTCCAATTTGGTTATTGGGTAGGAGGTTGCTAAGTTTGGTCATTCCATTGTGACTTGTGAGCCATTTTTGAGGCCAACATTTCTCAACTTTTTTGGAGCCATTGTGGATGCTTTTAGTTCTGAACAAAATTCATTTGGAAATGGATATTATGTTTCTAGTAATATTCATTAAGGAGGTGCTAATGATTCTTAATTCTTAATGGTAATGGGTTTTGCTTATTCTGTATTTTGGTGGACTTTTTTATGTTATTCCTTAACTGGCATTAGATGTGGTTTGGTGTTTATCACCATGGTAGGTTAATTTTTTTGATGGTTGTGTGTACTACTTTGATGTTTTAGGTTTGATTTTGTCAATTATTTTTAGAATAGAGAGGCAATTAATATTCTCAGTCAACATTGCCTCTTTCTCTTTCTCTTTCAATTGGAAATGGAAATTGCTTGCGATGGCATCCAACCTTGTTGCAAAACTTCCGAAGTTCAGTCCCGTTCAGTTGATCGACCTATTTGGATATCCAGTGTATGCTGAGACTTTTTATCGAAAAAGTGCATGGTGAAGAAAGTTCAGTCCCGTTCAGAGTAAATGACCCAGCCGATTTCGAACGGTGAAATGTTGAGCGTGCAAACTAATCAGGCCGTCCGGACTGCAGTCTGGTGCGCTGGTGTGGCTATCATCTCACTAGGGTCGGCTCATTTGAGGCAACCAGGGCTGGCTGCAACATTTTTGAGGCCCAAAGCGCCTGTTTTTAAACAGGCCCCTCCATCTACTTTGCATAATACCTTGGGAAAAAAATCAAGTAGAATTCATTAGAATCATTTGAGAGCATAAGTACCCAAAATTGATGACCATTACAGTATATCAAAAACATTGACATTTAATACTTGTATTTTTAGCTGCAAATGTACTAATTAAACTTGCATAATCAAGTTTCTCCACCAAAGCCTTTTCGCTTGAGCCTTATTTTAACTTGGAATCTTACACAAGTTAATCTCAATTTTTATGTAAGCCTAATTACCATACGGACCTATAAAATTGGGGGCCCACAAAATATGTCAAAAGTTGGAGGCCTAAAGCAATGGCTTTACAAGCTTTAACCCAAAGCCGGCTTTGCCAAAAATCATGGTTGTGTTTGGTTACCATTTTATATTAGTTTTAGTTTAGATTTCAATAGCGTTTAAAACAATACCACTTAAGTTTATGTACTTAAAAGTAGGAATTTCTTCCTTAATGCCTATTATTTTTAATTATTGTCAAGTACAAACTTTCAGTAGGAAAATTGGAATCATATAACATTAGGTCTAGTTTTCATATAATATCATACATACATTTTTGATTGCTATATAAAAATAACTTTTAAGTTATACTTAGCTTATACTACTTGTAATTTATATGCATATATTTTTTTTATCATCAATTTCCCTTCTTTGGGGTTTTCTAAATAAAATAGATGATTGACCATGTATATTTTTCTTTTAACAAATTTCCTTATTCCCTAATTTTGAAATTCAATAACACCAAACCATATCATAACATTAATCCATCAATTTCTCACAGTAATCAATTAATTTATGAACAATATCATTTTCAGGTCTTACCACCGACTTTCTACCACAAACCGGGCTAAATATTAATAAAAATAGGACTAAACAGTAATTAATAATTTAAGAACAAGTCATCATCTTCATCCAAAATTAAGTTTTGGTTCTATTTCCATTAAAATGCAAATTAAGGTTTCGGGTTTCCGGAAAACTATCTCAAATGCGATTCTAAGTCCTGGTAAGTGTCGTATGGTGTCCGTAAATTGCCGTGGTGGTTCCGAAAACTCAAGGCGGCGTCCGGTGGTAGTCCGTCGGGGTCTGCGGCGGCGCGCCCACGAAACTCACGGCTCACACATACACCCACGGCCACAATTCTTTCTCTCATTGCTCGTGTGGGGTACGGCAGTCTGGTGGTGGCGGGTACGGGCCGGAGGTGATGGGTTCGGTAGTGGGTGGTCTCGGGGTGGCGGTGTACGGCTGAAGGTGGTGATACGGTGAGGTGGTGGCTATGGAAAAATGGTGATTTTAGTGGCGAGGTGGTGGCCTACGGTGGCGGGTCAGTGGAAGAAGGCTGCGGCTGGTGGTGGTGGTGGTGTTCTCGGGGATGGGGAGAGGAGGTGGCTGCCGAGAGAGGTGGTGGTGCACGGGTAAGGTGGCGGTAGGAGCAAGGATGGGACCGGGGGTGGCGGCGGCCGCCACGACAAAAATTTTAGAAAACGTAATTAGTAATTAATATGTGAAAAAAAAAATTTATCCCCAACTTATATAGTATTGCTACTGCTAGATTTTATTATTTTTTTTATTATATACTTGTCATAAATCTTTTTTTTTTTAAGAAACGAGACCCAAAAAAGTATTCTAAAACTCAATTCAATGGGCCAAAATAAAATAATATAAATGATGATGTATAATTAAAAATAAAAAACTCCACATTAATTCTAATCCTAAAATAACTTAACTTTAAAAAATTAAGAGAATTTCATTATAATGTTACTCCCTAAATTTATAATGCCACCAAAAGGGAGTTTAGTTATCAGTCTGGGAAATCCATATAGGAATATGATGAGTGACATTATAAATTTGACAAGTAGCATTATCTTTGTGCACACCGATACTCTAGAATATTAATAAAGGAAGCGTCTTTAGGCCTGTACTCTTTGATGCCATTTGACTTTGATTTGAAGGCATGGTTCCGCAACAAAACAAATATAGGAGGGCTGCTGTTTAAGTGGTATTCTGAGATTAGTCACTTTGTACATATTGTCAAAAGTTAGGTCTGTCTCAAATCCTCCTCCGCTCATACCCCAATGATTGGGGATTACTTGGTTTTGCTGTTGTTGTTGTTCGAGTGACCTTATCGATACCCAAAATTAAAATTAATCTTTTTTCATACTCCATGTGCAAATGAAAAACATCATTTGTTATAATTTTTATTATGTTATTTTAATTTTTTCTGGAGTCGATGACTATTAATATTGTAATGATTTTTTTTATTTTTTAATATACATTTCGCCACTGCAAGGATAAAATTCTAGTTTCGTCCCTGGATAGGAGGTGGTGGTGATTGGTGGAGATTCGTCGGAGGAGGAGGCGGAGGTGCCGAGGTAGATAGCAGGAGGGTGGTGTATATATATGCGTCGAACCGGACCGCGATTCGCCGAAACAGTCTGTGGCTATCTTTCTTAAGGGCCAAGGTTGGCCTTTCAATCACGGCCAAGGTTGGCCTTTTAGTCACGGGAGGGCCGAGGGAGATTAGCTGGAAGGGGAGACGAAGGGGCAGCCGTCGCAGTGTTTGGTAGTCTGGATTTCGATTTCTGAAAATTACGAAATTAATACAGTAGTCTAAATAAAATATTTTGAGACTAACCGTGGTCTCGATTTATGAAAATGAAATCTCTTTGATCAAAAATATTTTTTTTTTCCGAATACGAATACACCTGATTCAATTTAATCGAACTAATTAACTAGTTAATCGATCTAATTAAATAAAATAGATTATTAACAAAGAAAATAATTTTTAAAAATAATATCACAAAATTTTTATTTAATAAAATATATTACAGACCATCTCCACCATTCCACCACCACCACTCTAGCCACCTCTAGCAACCCTTTTTTGATAAATGTTATGGGATACTTATCATGCATTCAAAAAGACGTGTGTATTGTAACTTAATCCAAAGGGGGAAAGCTTTACCCCGCACTTATGTTTTATAGACTTCGAAGAAAACTTGGGTTTCCTTTTTTATTTCTACAATCATGGTATCTAGGTCAATTTGAGTGTGTCTCGATTATTCTCTTTGTAATTCGGTCAAAGACTAACCAACCAAAGGAGAGGGATTCAAAAAAAAAAATTGGCCATGTTCGGTTTAAGACTTGAGGAAGTTTTTTTTAGATAATGAGTGAAAATAATAGATAGAAAAATGAGAAAATAATTGAACAAAATTTATTAAGAACTATACGCAGAGAGGAAATGTTGGGTCTACGGTCCTAAAACGAAATTCGACAGTCGAGCTATCTTTCCTTGGATGGCTGCGATGCTTATAATTTAATCGAACGGTCGGAAACAATTGGGAGCATGGATGCCCCAATACAGAGAAGCGGGCCGTCCTTCGGTGGATTAGATAGATTCCCATGTTCACCTCTCCGTCAACCAAGAAAGCTAAGAATTGTCGCATAGCCCGCCCCACTATCTCCTCAATACTACCGTTCCCGTTCGAAATTCCTCAAAACCCACAAATCAAAAGGCTCGCTGCCACCATGTTGCGCTATTTTTCCAGACTTCTTGAGACCTCGCCGGTATGTTTCTTCTCATGTTATCTTTTTCTTCTTCTTTTTTTGGGTCAAACGGAAATTCCTTCTCATGTTATCTGTATGAATATGAGCAAGAGAAATACGGAGTATGTATTTGTAGCTGGTTGACAGTTGTTCTAGCGACAGAATCGATTCCTGTTTTGTGATATCTTCGTTTTTTTTTTTGTGGGTGTTGGATTTCTGCCTTCTTCATAGAATCATCTTTTACCGAAAAAAGGGTTGATTTTCAGATGTGCATGAATGCAGGCCATGAAAAGTCAATCATAGAATCATACATCTTTTACCTAAAAAAGGGTTGATTTTCAGACGTGCATGAATGCAGGCTATGAAAAATCAATCAAATTATCTACACAGATGTGCGTGTATGCACGTAGGATGATATGGATATGTTTTTATGGCTAAAGGGTGGGTTTCCCTAAAGGAGTTTGTCTATTGCTTATAGGCTTTAGACAAGTTGTTTCCGTTATTTGGACTTTTAGTTGATGTATGTGAGAGAATGACAAATTTGTATTTCTGTGGGTTTTAGCCGTTTAGTCCGTTAGACAACAAGGGAAACTTAGCCTAATTTGGTATTACAACTATGTGTATCTTTTGTGTGTGTGTGTGTGTGTCTTTCTGTGTCTAGATGTGCATGCCTAACAGTGATTCATGCTCATAACCAGGTTAATGGTCGAATAAGATCATACTTCCAATGCAGAAGTAGTAACTGTCAAGGTTTATATAATGGTCATCTGAGCGGATCGTTGACAAAGATGTTTGCAACTTCATGTGAGAAGTTATTGGAAGATGCTCCTGCGGAGAATTCTGTTTCTGATATGCTAGTTGATTCCTTTGGAAGGCTACACACTTACTTGAGAATATCCTTGACCGAGCGTTGCAATTTACGTTGCCAGTACTGTATGCCAGCTGAGGGTGCGGAACTCACTCCTAGCCCTCAGCTTCTCTCGCAGAAAGAGATTATCCATCTTGCAAATCTCTTTGTTGGCTCTGGGGTGAATAAAATTCGTTTGACTGGTGGGGAGCCGACGATTAGGAAAGATATCGAAGAAATATGTTTACAACTGTCTAACTTGGAAGGGCTGAAGACCTTGGCCATGACTACCAATGGAATCACTCTAGCAAGGAAACTTCCAAAGTTGAAAGAATGTGGGCTTAGCGCGTTGAATATTAGCTTAGACACATTGATTCCGGCAAAATTTGAATTTATGACGAGGCGAAAAGGGCATGAACGGGTGATGGAGTCGATCAACGCTGCCATAGACCTTGGATTCAATCCTGTTAAAGTATGTTATCTCCAAGTTTTTTCTTAGTCTATCTCTTTCCACTTATTATTGCGTCGATTGAATGTTATCATACCAAAATGCTATGTTGTTAATTAAAATGGTGATGTTAAACAATGGTTTTTCTATGTTGAACAATGGTTTATTTGTCACAAATTGATAACATTTTTCCATATTGCTGTATTTCAGGTGAATTGTGTTGTAATGCGTGGATTCAACGATGATGAGATCTGTGATTTTGTGGAGCTGACTCGTGAGAAACCAATCAACATTCGGTTTATTGAGTTTATGCCCTTTGATGGAAATGTTTGGAATGTCAAGAAGCTTGTACCGTATGCAGAGATGTTCGACAGAGTGGTAAGGTAGAAATTCAACAGTATCCCATGGTTAGATTTGTGAAGGTCCTTTTGAACATACTCTAAATCTTTCATCATTACTGAACAGGTTAAACGGTTTACAGGGTTGAATAGAATACGGGATCATCCCACAGATACAGCCAAGAATTTCACAATAGAGGGGCATCAAGGCACAGTTTCTTTTATTACATCTATGACGGAGCATTTTTGTGCTGGTTGCAATAGGTTGCGACTTTTAGCTGATGGGAACTTTAAAGTTTGCCTCTTTGGTCCCTCAGAGGTGAATTAGCTGCTTGCCAATTTGCAGTTATGCTTGCGTATAAAATGGTGGTTGTATCATGATTCATGAATAGTTATGGATCTTAATTGAGGAAAACTTATTTTTGTACGTGTCATCTGCAACAGGTACCTTAGTTTTATCATTCAACCGAGTGATGCTTATAAAAAGAATAATAATATGGCTGACCAATACTTCTTTAGGTTCTGGATGGAGCAGCACACTCACTGCTTCCCTTCTTTAACAAACTAACCGTACTCTTCATGATAGCAGGATGCATGTGGTATGCAATTTTATCAGCTCTAAACTACTTGAACTATGGCCTAGATGAAGAACTATGTAACTCAACTTAAATTGGTAGCGCCTTGTTGCAAGGATAGCCAACATAACTTTGTGCAAGTTAGTCCTTAGTCAGAGTTCTTTTTTCCTAAATACTGGGTCAGCATATCTCTGATGTCATACTTGATCATGATTCTTCTTCTGTTTTATATGCCTTGAACTTGCGCCTTGTCTGTTTTTCTTGGGTAATCATTGCGGATTGCTAATTCAATATTCCAACTAGCTTTCACCTCATTCTAGTTGTACTTCTTTTGGCTGAATCATTTGTTTCACCTTCAGAAACTTAAATCTAGTGAACTTATTGTTTGCTGTACAGTTGCCCTTTTGTTCCCTAAAAAGCTTACCTAACTGGCTGGCAGTTTTGTTTGGGTTTTCTTAGTTTCATAGCTATGCACTTGTAAAGACGTATGCTATGTTATATCAGTTATCCATTTTATCTACAGATTGAAAACTCCAATGCTTAGGTTTATGAATTACAAACTCTCTCTCATGTTGATCATTTGTGGATACCTTGTTTTGGTATGATGCCTAGGCTTAGCCAATCATGATTTATAATCTGCTCATAGCAAGAGCTTTTTCGACAAATTTCAGTTAGATGACTCCTACTTTGGCATAGGGATAAAAGAATAAAGTACCTAAAAGAAGATATCGTTGCAGTGAAGTTTTTTAGTTAATAGACGACATCAGTACTTGACAACACAGAAAGTATCATTGGTATGTCGTACCAAAAGAATCGGAAGTCATCTGTTCAAGCCATGAGAATATGAGATACTCAATGATCACCCCTAAATTACACTTGGTAGAATCTAGAATGATTAAGGATTGACATTTTCCAGTTTTCTCACTTTTAACCTGGTACTTTTTAAAGGAAGAGTTGAGTTGAGGCTATATTGCAGACATGTTAGTAGGTTCTGCTTATCAGTTTCGCAGACTTGTGCTACTTCAGTTTTTGTTAAATGAGATTTTGACAATGCTTTGTTCTCTACCTAATTCAGTTTTGGGACTCTGATTTGGATGGCTATTGATACTATAATTTATCCTTACAGGTTAGCTTGAGGGATCCCCTTCGTCGTGGTGTTGACGATAATGAACTCAAGGAGATAATTGGTGCAGCGGTATGCATTTGCAGCTCTCTCATGATAGCCTCAACACATACGTGCTATGAAACACCAATACCTTTAGACGTCTGTTAGGACACGGGGACACAGCGGGACACCTCGGAGATACATACATATTTTAATATTAAATTTTGAGGGGGACGCGGCTGGGGACATGGCAGGGGCCAAACTGCAATTTTTTAAAATTTTGGGGGCCAAACTGTAATTTTTGAAAAAATTGGGGGTTAAACTGTAATTTTTTTTAAAAAAATTGGGGCCAAATTATATTTTTTCTAAAATTTCTGGGTGTTAAACTACAATTATTTATTTATTTATATAAATAAATAAATAAATAAATAAGTATACATGTGACGTGTCCCCCGCCGTGTCCGTGTCCCCATTTTTTTAGAATTCCCGTGTCCCGGTGTCGGTTTCAGTGTCCGTGTCGGTGTCGGTGTCCGTGTCCATGTCGGTGCATCATAGCATACGTGTAAATAATTAGTCACAAAGTAAATCCGATCCATGATCATAAATTGTCATCCAAATTCCAACCTGGAGTTTCCATGTTTATTGTTTTGAAATTTTACCTCACAAATCACGTATTTGATTTTATGTATAATTTCTAATTTTGTTGCTTGCTTCAGGTCAAGAGGAAGAAAGCTTCTCATGCTGGAATGTTTGACATTGCAAAGACACCAAACAGACCTATGATACACATTGGAGGCTAGGGCTTGGCATTCTGTATTCCTAAACTTGGTATGTTCAATATTACCATTAAGCAGCATCGGCAAAATTTGCTACTCCCGTTCTTATTTCATGCTATATAATAGAGAATCTCCTGCCACTCAAGGAGACACGTGGAAATACTTTAGTATCTTGGTTATTTGTGTTTAACTGGTGATTGTAGATAGTTGTAGAAAAAGTCAGCCCAGTGCATAAGGCTTCCACCATGACAGGGCTTGGTATCGTTACTGGTTAGATGTATAACCACATGCTGCATTCACCTCGTAGAGGACACAATGATGTCTCTGGATTAGTGAATTTTACTATGGTGGGTCTTTAAAAAAGAATGTTGACGTGGATGTGTGGTTACAGTTTTGCAAGATAGAATTAGAAACAAAAATGTTGAGTTCTTGTTTACGTCTCCCCTTAATGCTACCCTCTGCCGTAACCATATCAGTCAATTTTAGTCTACGTCTCCCCTTAATGTTATCCTCTACCATGACCATATCAGTCCTTTTAGGTACCGCATCTACTGATCTACGATAGACATGTCCAAACCCCCTTAATTTGTTCTCGATCATCTCATCTTCTATCGGTCTACCCCTACCATCCTGCAAAAGTTTTTGTTTCTAATTCTATCTTGCAAAACTGTTACCACACAACTATGGTAAGTTTAGAGGAAGTCAACGTGCTGCTAACAGTTTTTGAGTTCTATTAAGCGTTATAGTCTTGAGTTTTCCGCCATTAGATGGGCTTTCTCTACTACAGAGCTCCGACGGTTCTTAAAAAACAACTCTCTCTCTATCTAGTTGTCTCATCAGAACTACAACATCGCTAACTTTTCTAGCCTTAAAGAATTTTCTTCTCTGAGGAACTTTATGAGATTTCAAATTTAAGATTGGTCTTGCTAATGACTGCTCTTTGGGCAGTGGTTTAGGGGACAGAAAATGTTTTTTTGAAAGGCGAGGGACAGAAAATGTTGAAAAGCTAAGACTTCAATACAGATTTCACCTATTTTAAATTTTCAATGCACTTATATTGTTACATTATTTTCACATGCTTCAAAAACAATTTTGAACCGTAACCGCAACTTCTTTTCACGACTACGGTTCTATAACCTACAGTCGGGACAATTCCAAATTTGGTGGAGCGTCTTTTATAGGTTAACATATATGTATTCATAATTTCATACTCAATTTCCGAATTACCAAAAAAAAAAAATTGTACTCAAGTCAAAAGAGGAAAATGTAATTTGCAGTTGTCTGAGTGTTATTTTCACCCTTTTCTTGAAATTTTGCTAACCTTGGTCATTTTCCTATGATGTTAAACTTGTGAAAGACAACTTCCACTTGTATATCCTTCAGGGCCTTGGAGGGCTAATTTGTTGGTGCAAAGCAGATCTAGAGCTACACATGGTTTCATTCAGATATCACACCATAGACACAAGAAGTTGTTAAGTCAATACCACACAAAAGGAGATGACTGAGAAGAAAGAGAGAAAGACGGGAACGAAAGGAAGGAAGAGAAGAAAGGTGTTGCTTGCAATGCCATGCTTGCCTTCTATTTGTAACAAACTTGCATACACAAGTTGTTCTGGTTGTGTGTGTATCATAACCCATTCTTTTGTAGCCAAATTAAACCTGATTTGTTGTGTTCTATGAACTGCTGTTGCCAGTTTCTTTAAGCTATGTTTGGATCCGAGGTTTATGTAGGGAAAAGGAAAGTAAAGAAACAAAGACTTCATATACTGCATGAAACAAGGTCTCTGTTTGCTTTTACATCGACTATCAAAAAACACACAACCGCGATGGATTGATCAATCATCTGCGTTTAGTACGTGCTTTTGCATTAGGTCGGGCAAACTACAAGAAGTCGACGATGTGCAAGTAAATTCTACAGGTACCCTAAGGCTTGTAGCCTAATGGTAATCTCCTGATCCTCCCACAAGAGAAGCCAGGGTTTGGACCTCGTCAGAGGCTTTTGAACAGCTTTTGGACTTCTTGTGGATTAACTAATTCTCCCGCTAATGTATACAACATTGGCACAGCAAAAAAACATGTATACGTCAAATTCAAAATCAGGAATGCAGTGAAGACCATTATTTGTGCCGCTTACTTGGGTATGATTTGATGTGGTAATTCTCATGCAAGAACCACTTGGTATTCCACCCCATGTAACTAGTGATTGATTCAAGTAACATTCTGCAGCTTTGATGAGAATGTCAATAGTTCAAAACTCTAGAAGTTAATTCAGACGGTGTGGATCAAATAATTCCATAATTATGGAATTTGAATTTAATGAGTCAATCCCACTTATGCATAAAATAGAAATAACACACTCGTGCTCGTACTATTATCGATTCGTGCACATGCCACGTCCTCCAAAATGACGGTCAGGTCTATCTAAATGTTCTGTGGCCGTACAAACTCCCATCTAAACTATTCGTTGCAATTTACTTTTTGTCACCATAAAAGTTGGTACAAATTAGCATGTGCTCATGAGGATTCTTATCATTGCAATTTATTAGGTACTACAAAGTACAAAGAAACGCACATATTGCCCTAATGCACACAATTATAATTCAGATGCACAAATTAAGCCGATTAAATCTGTTTTGCAACTATTTGATTTGAAGGAGGGTAAGAAGGTAATTCCACATATCAACTTACCTAAGCAATTGCTGATTAGGAAGAGGCATCGTAGTAAAGAAAAAACGATAAAGTAAAGAAAAATCCACACAAGCCGTTGAGGGGAACAGAACTATGGTACCCATGGAGAATGCACCGATGTGCACAGGCATGTGGGGTCCGCTTTGGAAAATCACACAAATAATCTGAATTGTTCTTAAATTCAATCTAGATTTTCGAATGGCCTAAGAAGAAGTCAGCTCAATAAAAAAAGCGTAAGTGCTTTATCGAATGTCCCATGTTTTCATTTGAAATTTAAAATTTTGAATTACGAATGAATTTTGAAGAAAAAAAATTTGACTATTTGATCAACAAGTTACCTTCATCCAAATGAGCTAGTAATTGTTTGTAGGAGTCGCTTGCAATTTATGTTTTTTCAAATTAACAAACTTTGAATAATTTGTGTGGAATCTCGAGAAAGGCCCCACGCGCCAATCCGGTGCACTCCTCGTCAGTACCCATACAATTTTGGCAATGTCGCGGTGAGGGCACTTTTGTCAAATCAATAGGCCTGAAAAAAATTAGGGCTTCCTTCCCCGTTTCATCTCCCCATCCTATATATATATTCCCATCTACTGCCCCTTATTTGCTCATCCCTTCTCTTCTCAACGCCACCGTCTTCTCAAGTGCAGTGTTAGCGAGGTCAGATGAGTCCAATCTTCCTCTTAATGGTTACAAAATTCAAGATCTAGATCCTGAAGTTCATCTCGATACGATCATGTATCTAATAACAGAGTGTTTAATTTGCTCTTCTTTTTTCTTTTTGGTTCGTTTGTGAAAAGTAGTTATTGAGGCAGTGATGAGGAAATATATTTTGTTCCATCTATGAAGTATTGATGATTGCATTTTTTTAATTACTCTCTGAGCCTTCTTTCACTTGGGTCCGAATGTTCAGACTAAAATCTGAGCTGTCCATGCCGAAATGGACGGCTAGATCGGCCGTAACAGATGTTGTAGTGCGGGGGTGGACTACACCATCCTCGAGTCCCATTTTTTGAGGGATTTCCTTGCAAACAAAGTGATCTAAAGGACCTCAATTTTGTTTTCAAAAAGTCTTCAAACACAACTTTAAAATAGAATAGCGTCCGGAGTACACATGCATCGAAGGGCTCTGGACACTGTGTCCGGAGTGGTGTTTTGAGGTTGTGTTTGTTGCTTTGGTCGCTTGTTTTTGCAGATTTGTGTTATGATAAGCCTGTTTGGAAACTTATTAGAAACCTCTTTGCAAGATGGCTTTCTAACATTATTTTTTTCAATAGACCCCATATTTTATGTTCTCGAAACATAGCCCACCCAATTATTTTCAAGGGGTGAAAATGACGAGTCCTTTTGTTTTTTTTCATTAACAGTTTTTTATTATCTGATTGTTTGTAAACAGTTGTCTGACTTGTTTTGCAATATTAGTTGTTTCGGGGTAGGTGTTTACTCCGTTGTTACAGTTGGAAAATTCTCACTTAAAGGCAACAAATTAGAGTCTCTGGGGCGCTTTTTCGGTAGCACCTTCAGCGCTGTACGTTGCCGATAATAAAATGGAGTGGAGATTATGTCGTTGGCCTATTGTTTTTCCACCGGGCAAATGCAATCGGATGCTTCAATATTTAGTTCATTTTTTGACAACTGAAATAGTATTTGTAGCTTTATAATCTCTTTTTTTCTTTTTTCTGCCATACGGTAGGATGTTAGGGGTTAGTTGTTACTTGTTAGTAGTTACAACATGAGTCGAGCACCCCCTCCATGAGGACTCGAACTAAAGACCTCTCCCTTAAGAGGGAGAGTAAGGAACCAACCACATTGGGTGGTGTTCCTTGCCATGACAGTCATTTGAGGCACCCAAAACTGGTAGTATTCATGTTACAAGTTCCAGCAGTACTAATCCGGCTTATCACTGACAGTCAGTTCAGGGTTCCAAACTCTACAGTACCTATGGTTATGATTGGAGTAAGATGGGAGATTTTAATTGTGGTTTTATATTCTTATTGGCGGTACAATACCATTGAAGTTGCAAATTTCGTGTATTCACGATCTTAACTGTAAAAATGGCTTTACTGAGTAAAGGGCAGGTCCTTTGTTTTGAACCAAGGAATGGATTATTCATTATCATGAATATATGATGCATTCGAGTGCATGCTTATTTTATTTTCTTGTGTCCACTTTGAAACATAGATCTTTTTGGAGGGCTATATACAGAAGGAAAATGGAAATGGCAGGGAAACCAAGTACTGAATTTGCTAACGAATGGATGGTTTTTGTTCTGAAATATGCTTTGTTATGTTATTTAGTTTAAGGAGTTGACAGTTGTGAATTTACGGTTTCACCTGTTGGGGTGGCACATGACTTGATGTTACTTTGATTGGAGCTCTTGATTATGTATAATTTTCCAGTTGATGAGCTGATTTATTCAACCTGGGTTTGATGACCTTGCCTTCTTTTAGTTGACTCTTATTCACCATTCTTGTTCGGCAAACCCATTCAAAATGTGTGTTGCTGTCAGTCAATAAGGTCGTGAAAAATCTGGTTTCGAACGTTCAATTGGGTTGTTGATTTTATCACTTAGTTCTCTTTGCACCATTTTGTTTTGGTTTTCATTATTACCGTTCTTGTGGGAATGTCTCACTTTAGCATAAAGGGTGAATGCTTGTAAGGCAACAAATTAGAGTCTCTGATGCGCTTTCTCAGTGGCGTTTTCAGTGCTGTACGTTGCCGACAAAAAATTGAAGCGGATATTCTGGCATTTGCCTCTTGTTTTTGCTCCAGGCTTGTGCATTCAGATGTTTCAACATTTTGTGCATTTTTAACAACTTAAAGATCATCATCATCATCTTATTTACCAAGTACGAGAGTCTTGTTCTTTATTAGAAACTGTGATGCCAGATGATGAATTTGGATTAAAATTTCTCACGACGGTCGTCTGAGGCACCTCAGGGTGTCAGATTGATTGAGAAAGCTCCAACAGTGCTGATGGTTTTTCCTAGTTTTCTACTATAACTTGGAACTTATCCACACTTCAGAGACGGGGAATGGAAAAGTAGGTCCTGGAATTGACAATTTTCCTTAATTACTTGAAAACTTCGTTTTGTTTAATCCTAGTTTTTTTGTACTTCTTACACACTCCTTTAATCTTTGATTGAGTGCATGAATCTCCAACTCTTCTTCTACACTCCCTCTCAAGGGTGAAAACCGACTCAAGGGTCGTGCTGTACACTGGCTAAATCAGCATTCATGTTTTGTAGAACTGATATCAAACAATAATTGTGCTAAGTGGAGTGATTTTCTGCTTTTAAGACTTGATGATTCCCTTGTTTTTATCTTAAACCTTTAAGCAATGTCCCTTCTAGACATCCTCACCTGTGATGAGAGAGAGAGTGACCGGAGAAGGAGAAAATGAGATGGAGAGAGAGGGTGATCGGAATCATGGGGTAAATGACCGGAGAAGGACCAGGCGTAATTTGACTGGAGAGTAACTTGATGGAGAATGTGTGCGCGAGTGCGCTCTAGAGGGGTAAAAGTGAGGAGCTTAGGGTTTTTTCACTTTGAGCAGCTTCCAAAGAAGTCAATGCTGATAGTGTCTCGGTTAAACAGTGCAACTGCTGCAGCGGCGATGGAACTGGTAGTTTAGCTTGATGGAGATCTTGAGCTACGTTTTCACTATTGTTGCTTGTTTTTTTCTTGTCGTAGTTGTACTTCTGTTGGGCCTTTTTTGGGTTATGTAATGTAATTTGTTTTCCTGGTTCAACATAATTGAATTGGTGTTTCTTAAGAGCATTTCCAACCCATGTTTTATTCCTTCATTTGAGAGTATGAAACTCTTCTAACCCATCCTATCAAGCCTCCTCTATTTGAGATGATGGGATTTTAATCTTCTATATTTAGAGGATGTGAGAAAATACGGAGGATTCCCTTTATAACACTATTCACCTTTTAAAATGATATTTGTATTCTTATTAACTTCTGGTAGATGAACTACCACCATCAATGATGGGTGAATTTATCTCAATATCACACTTTCATCTATAAAACAGATTTTTTCTCATCAAACAATCCGAGTTCTTCCTCTCCAAGATCTGAACTCTAATAAAAATTATCCTCTCAAGTTTTCTTCCAAGTATGGAATTTGATGGGAAATCTTCCCAACGTGGCAGAGCTTTCCTAGTGGAAGAGGACAAAATTCTATGTTGTGCATGGCTTGAAGTTTCTCAAGATCCGGTGAAGGGTGCAAACCAAAGAGAAGAGAAGTTATGGGAAAAATAGAGAATTTGTGGTTGGAGTAAATAGGAATAGTGATTTCCTCTAAAATCACTTTATGAATAAAATAGAGTATTGGATTGGAGATGCTCTAACGGGGATAAAAAGGTTTGTGGGGTAGTCAGTGAATGATACTGTCTCCGTCCCATTTTCTATCTTTTTTTGATATTTGTGTCGGTTTTCAATCGCTTATATGTTTCAATATGAATCTCCAAACATACGCAATATGAATTTTGTTTGATAGTTCTCAATTAGGTTTATAATACAAAATTATCAAAAATATTGTAGATTGGGAGATATAAGGATTTAAAGAATGACACGAAAAACGAAAAATAAACAATCAAAATGGGCCGGAGGGAGTATCTCAAAAAAAGACTGATCAATGCCAAATTTTTTTGTGCGGATGGCTATTTATCAAATTCTTATAAAAATGAAACTGGGTAAAACGTACTCCAACTCTCCAAATCAAAAAAATTAGTCTACCAATCATGGGGAGTCAAGCCGGACTTATTTACTTCCGAGCAAAATGAAGCAATTTGTAATGCTTATTTATGCATACTCAAGACCCATTAGGATATTGAGAATGAGGGTCGAAAAGATAGGTAATAATTGAATTGGGATTGAGAAGGCAGGAAAAATAAGGCGGAAAAGATAGGTAATTGAATTGGGATTGAGAAGGCAGGAAAAATAAGGCGGAGGAAAAGTTGGTTAGCATTGGACTCGCTCTTACGTGCTCGCTACATACAGCCAAAAAAATGAACGTCCCACAAAGCATAAACAACAATGTTAAACCAACCAGCCAACCTTCCCTTTGTATGCAAGAGAATTAGATTCCTAAAGTTTAGAAATCTTTGCTTATAACCAACTTCATACAATGCCTTAGACGTTACCTCCATCAAACTATTGGCTTACCCATTTGTGCCTTTAACAATGTGCTTCACATTTTTCATCCCTCTCATTACCAGATTATTCTGCATCTTTCCTAACTACCATATCCCCTGGCTGCACTTTCTTAAAATTCTGTTCTCTGTTCAAGTCCCTTTCTATTTTTATTTTGGAACAACTCACCAATATATATATGGGTAGTGATCTTTATTCAATTAATAATTCTCCAAAGACGATCTCCAAGAAAAACAAGAAGAAGCCTTTGCCAATTGCAACAATGTTCAAGCTTCCTTCCCCGTTGCCCATTTGGCCACCAGGTGCGCGCTCTCTCTCTCTCTCTCTCTCTACATGTCCTCGTTTTTTCTACTCTCACGACGGTTATAGCTATGTTGTGGACCAGTTTTGGGGGTTCGTTTTACTTTCTTTCCAATTATTTCACTGAAGCTTACAATACCCCTTAAATTCGGCACCATGTGTCTTATTCTGTTCAAATTGCAACAGAAATGGCTGACCTGACTACATTCTTGCATGAAGTGGCCCTAATTCAAGCCTATTTTCACATGACATGGCATGTTGACCATGGAGAGAGGAAGTATTTGATGTAACTCCGCATACCAACTCACTACCCTACCCAACTACTACACAAAAAATGGTCAAGGACAACAGAGAAGCCTCAATCACTGATTCTCCTTGAATCGAATCGACCCAACTCATCCAATTTCTCACTATAATCGCGTGCCCCCTTTGTCGAAGCATGCATTGCTTGCATCACCACCGCCGTCTGCTGTTATCCACTTCAAGGACCAGTTTACATCAATGAGTGTAATTGCAACAAAATAGCATGTTTCAACTTGAATCAAAAACCAATTGGACCTTTAATACTGTGGGATCCTTAATGCCGACAAGTACGGGCATCTCCAGCCGTTACCCATATTTTTACTCAAATCTGAGTAAAAACTTTAACATACCTAATAGAGTGGGCATTAATGTTCCGACCTTTATTTGCCTTTGCCCAATCCAAAACCTCTACTAATCTCATAGCCATCATTCTCCGATAGAACCTGACCCCACTACCTGCTATGTACATACACAACTGAAAAACAAATTTCCATGAGATTCTTCACAGGGTTGGTGAGCATAATTCGAAAGGACCCGGCTTCTCTGTAGTTGGACTGTAGAGAGGCCTTTGCAGTTTCATCGTAGCCATCTTTGCATTCAACGGTCATAGAAGAGTTTTGTTAAAATCTGAACCTTTAGGATCACGTGGACGGCATTCTGTAGTCCAAGGACCGCAGAGAGGCCTCTGCCGTTTCATCGTAACCATCTTTGCATTCAACAGTCCTAGAAGAGTTTTGTTAAAATCTGAACCTTTAATAACACTTCTGGACAGGTAGGATCACACGGACGACATTATGCAGTCCAACAACAGATTGCAGAGAATCCAGATTCAATGCAAAATTGGAATCAATTTGCATATCCCAGTTCCAAGTTTCTATGTTCTAATATATTACCACTCTATATATAAATCATCTTATTTTGTGTTTACCACTTTCTTTACTTTAGACCCCGTTTCTATGTTCTATATTAGTAATTCCCTGCTTCTCTAATTACCCAACAAATAAGCAATGCTTCCTTCAGTTTTCATGGAATTAAGCTTTTGGTGGAGTCCAGCATTCAGGTGAGCTAATGGTGTTTTGGATTTGTTCTGTTTTCCATTACAGGTGAAGGTTTCGCAAGCGGGACAATCGATCTGGGAGGACTAGAAGTGTGTCAAATATCATCTTTCACCAAAATTTGGGCAACCCACGAAGGCGGTCCGGACAATCTCGGGGCAACCTTTTTTAACCCGTCGCCATTGCCCGAAGGATTCTTCCTGCTTGGTTCCTATGCCCAACCCAACAACACGCCCCTCTTCGGGTGCATCCTCGCCGGAAAAGACGTACTCACCGGCAACGACCCATCTTCCGGGACCGTACTAAAGCCGCCAACTGACTATACTCTTGTCTTTAGTAGCGAGTCATTGAAAATTAAACAAGATGGCATTGGCTATATTTGGCAACCAACACCACCTGATGGTTATAAAGCCATCGGCCACCTTGTCACAAGCTCCCCGCAAAAGCCTTCTCCCGACGAAATCAGGTGCGTTCGATTAGATTTCACCGACATATCTGAGATCGATACATGGATCTGGGGATTAGATACGAAGACCGTGCCAAACGGGTTGAATGTGTATGGTCTAAGACCAACCACTAGGGGAGTCCAAGCTCTAGGGGTCCTCAGTGGTACGTTTACAGCCCAAAATGGCAAAAGCGATTCGACATCTCTAGCCTGCTTGAAGAATTCGAAAGCTGATTTTTCTTCTTCTATGCCAAATCTAAGCCAAATCCAGGCATTGTTTCAAGCTTACTCTCCATGGATTTATTTTCATCCCAATGAACAATACTTGCCCTCCTCAGTGAGCTGGTTTTTCAAGAATGGGGCACTGTTGTACGCGAAAGGGGACGAATCCAAGCCCGTTCGAATTGAACCCACTGGCTCAAACCTCCCCCAAGGTGGCTCAAACGATGGTGCCTACTGGTTGGACCTCCCAACAGACAAAGTAGCCAAAGAGAGAGTCAAAAGAGGGGATTTGCAAGATGCAGGGGTTTATTTACACGTGAAACCTATGCTTGGAGCCTCATTCACAGATATTGTCATATGGATTTTCTATCCATTCAATGGGCCAGCCAGGGCTAAGGTTAAGATTGTTAATATTTCCTTTGATAAAATAGGTGAACATGTTGGTGATTGGGAACACGTCACGTTAAGGGTAAGCAATTTCGACGGAGGGTTGAAAAGTGTTTATTTCTCGGAGCACAGCAGAGGAGCATGGGTTAGTGCGTCAGAGCTCGAGTTTCAAGGAGGCAACAAGCCGGTGACATACGCATCGTTGCACGGTCACGCCTTCTACCCGAAGGCGGGACTTGTGCTGCAAGGGAGCGATGGGATAGGGATAAGGAACGACACGGCCAAGGGGAAAACGGTCATGGACACCGGGGCGAGGTCTGTGGTGGTTGCAGCCGAGCACTTGGGATCCGAGATCGTCGAGCCGCCATGGTTGGACTATGAGAGGGAATGGGGTCCCAAAATTGAGTATAACCTGGAAGATGAGCTCAAGAAGGTGGAGAAACTGTTGCCAGGAAATTTGAAAAAAGAGTTGGAAAAGGTTATTAGAGGTCTCCCTAAGGAAGCCCTGGGTGAGGAAGGGCCTACTGGCCCCAAAGTTAAAGATAGTTGGAGTGGAGATGAAAGGACTTGATTGTGTCCTGTTTGAATTAGCTTAATTCCACTAGTTTTACAGTTTTACTTTTTAATTACTGTTTGTCTTATCTTATTAATTACTGTTTGTTTAACTAGGGGAAATTAGTCAAAAATCTCGGTGAAAATTTCACAAGGAATATGAACTTCAAAAGATTACGATAGAAAGAGTTTCCGGATTTTGTATTTTAGAAACTGGGAGAAAATTGTTTGAATAGACAACGTCGGGCCGTTAGCGTTGCCTTGGTGTGGTGAAGAAAGCCCGTGGACAGTGGAAACAAATCTTAGCAGTAAAAAGAAATCTTCAGGGGACAATGGAGACTGATATCACAAAACTTGTATGCACAAATTCTAAACTGCACCAACACCCGATTTAGCTTCACCATGAAATTCAACAAGCACACACTTCCAGAATCGAACGAACAAACGGCTCGCACGACATTATTCATAAGTAAAGATGAGATACAGAACGAAAAAAACCACCAACAAAAGCACAGATCCCAACCCAAATCCTTCGCCATCGTAACCGAAGCTGTCGGTTTTAAAATTCACGGTCATTTGTATTAGCAGCAAGAAAAGGACCAGAATAAGCAGCACGACGAAGGTCCATTCGCGGTCCTCTAATTCTGCCCCGAGCTCCAACAGAGGTGAAAAGGTATCAACGACAGATTGAAGGAACGAGCCAAGTATGAGTAGACCAAGAACTCCCACCATTACAAGGGGAACCAAAGGTGATGGTCCTCTGCATCCCCTATTCATTTTGTGGTATGCACAAATGGGATGCAAAACAAGGAGAACACGAAATGGTGTTGCTT
This sequence comes from Rhododendron ovatum, assembly GCA_019656835.1. Lineage (NCBI taxonomy): Eukaryota > Viridiplantae > Streptophyta > Magnoliopsida > Ericales > Ericaceae > Rhododendron > Rhododendron ovatum. Next base: position 11,591,993 of record CM033791.1, on the reverse strand, counting down.
CTTTCTATCTCTTATCGACTGAACGGGAAGGGGTTTAGGAAAGGACTTTTGAATCGGATGCGCTCGCCTAGAGAGAAAGGCCCTGACCCTGCAAACCAAGTGAAAATCGAAAAGAAAGAAGAGAACAAAAGGAGAAGCGAAATTCGTACTTTAGTAACCTCTCTAGGAGTTCATCTTTAACCATGAATACTAGTATTAATAGATTATACTGGAGAGGATGTTGAAGTGATGAAAGGGGTTGTTGGCTGGAGATTTGAACAACTAAAACTAATATGGGTGTTTTTTACTTGGACTTATATGTGATTAGGTGATCCATCAAATAACTTCCAATACCAACCAAAACTAACATTCTTAAAATAATCGCATGTACTCAATCTAGAGAGAGACAGATAACATATTTAAATGCACTTATCTTTTCGTTACATAGAAAGGTATGAAGAGAGGATACTCCGTACGTCCAGCTAAGAGTATTGTCCTCGGCACCACATACTCATATGCAGGGGCAGAGCCCGGCTAAGAGTATTGTCCTCCGCACCACATACTCATATGCAGGGGCAGAGCGAGAAGTTTTGGTTGGTGGATTCAAACAGTAATTTCATAGCAAGTTATCCGCTTAGTCTGAATTTGGATTCCTGGTCTATTTACTGGACGACAACTATTATTCAGCGTCTTTCACGATATTATTTGTCATAGCAGCTCTACGAGAAGTATCACATTTATGATAATGCATAACAACCGGTCAGAGATTGATCACCTTGAGATGAAAGCAGCTTGGGAAGAACTGGCCATGAGATGAATCACAGCTTTGAGTCTATTAGTGAGAATTTTGGATGACTTTGTAGGTAGCGTTGCATCAGGAGATGGGTCTATAGTCGGACACGGAACTTGGGTTCGGAATTTTGGGAACCAAAGTGGTAGCAGTGGCATTTACTTTCCCCGCCCCGAATAATATACCAAGCCTTCTTAAAGAAACAAACAGTACAACCACCTGGTCCAGGAGATTCATTATCACACGAGGAAAAAAGTGTGTCCACCGCAAGTACCTTTGTAATTTGATACTTCAAATATTGTGATTTTGTAGGGGTACAAAAGTCAAAATTGCATAGTCTCAAACAAACTAAAAAATCCACCAATGGAAGTAATTTCCACAACAGAAGGGCACTGCATACACATTACTTGAGCCAAAACTTGCTTCTAAATTAGCGTCAGACCAAAAACGAGAGAATAATGAAACATCAAAAAGCAGCTCTGACCCAAAAAAATTCCATTACCAAAAAAAAATCTCTGGATTACACTAACATTGGAGAAATCTCTTGTGCAATGCATCAGCTAATCCTTTTCCCATTTGAAAATCATAAGCCTGCGTTTTGCGTATCCTAATCTTTATTGTCCTCCGATTCCGATATGAAAAAGCCTGAACATATACAAAAACCAAACATTCTCAGATACTAAAAATGCTAAAAAGCCTTGCCTTCCCATTAAATTCACTAAGCATAAATAACAATTAACAAGTACATAGTTTCTTCTCATTGTATGCGAAAAGGAAGGCTAAAGAACCACTCCAATGTAATACAAGAGGAACCAAAGATAAGGAGTAACTAAAGATAAGGAGGACTGGTCCAGCCTAAGGAAGATGAAAGCTATCAGGATGACAGTTGGAAGATAAGGGGAAAGCATGCTTGGACTCCTTGGAGCTTTGGAGATATATGCGGGAAAAATGGATTTTGAAGTGAGTTGCAGAATCCTAAAACTGTAGCACAGAGATGGTGAGGGGTCTGAATGCAGAGTCTGCGTTTGACGAGAGAGAATTTTGAGCAATAAGGTGACTTAGTGGCCACCAAGGAGAGTAAAGAGGCTTTAGAATTTCTGGGAGTGTATTGTGAAGGTTTGAAGACCATGCTACGGGTTTGTTTTTAGCTGTTGAATCACATTGGTGTGGCAGCAAGGTGTTCTAAAGGGCTTAATGGTGGACAAGAGCAAGTCGAAAATGGATTAAAACAATTGAAGCGTTCAATTAATTGCAAATTTGCAATCAGCAAATAAGGATGGGGAGGGGAGTCATCAGAGGAAGGGAGGAAACTTGTTCCATACAAAGATACCCCCTAAAAGTTATTAGGGCAAATTCCACTCTGTCCCCCCTGATGTATGCTCCTTTTTTCCACTTTGCCCCTTGAACTAATTTTGTTTCACTTTGACCCTTAAAAAACTTAGTACACGTTTTCAATATCCCATCACCAAGCAATGGCTGTCAGTAAATTGACGGTAATTTCCCAGTCATGCCACATGTTGCTACATCCATTCTCTTTTGGAGGGAAAGTAGAGTTGACGGAAATTCTTGAAAATAGGAGAAACATAAGAGACAAGGCAGGAAAGTGAGGTTGGCCTATACATTGAGAAGAGCTAATGCCTAAGATGCCTCTGTAATTGTTGATAATTCTTGGAGATGGTCCAGAAGTAGGTCTGCAGTGGTGTGGGAGATTGTGAGGAATACCCCAAGCCACCTTCTGCTCAATATGATGTGGGAGGATTCAGCCAGATGGATTCTATCTCCATCTTGTGTTTATCAGTGCAATTAGCCTGGAATGCTGCTAGGGTAAGTCCCCCTGAAGTGGATCGGCTTAAAGTCATTTGGTATAAACATCATGTCCCAATGTGAGCTATGATTCAGTGGATGTGCATTTTGGGGAGATTGGCAACCAGAGATAGTTACAAAGGTCGGGAATTGCTGACTCTGCTACTTGTGTTTTGTGTGATAATGGCGCCAACTCTCATGGGCACCCCTTCTTCTCTTGCCCTTTTCCCTCTTATGTTTGGCAGCATTTATTATTGAAGAATGGCACTCATAGACCTGGCATGGCCTTGGCTTGAGCGTTTAAGAGGCCATAGAGGAGAATGGCATTCATAAACCTTCCTATTGCTTGAGTATCATGATCCAGTTGCTATCTCCTTTATGTTTTGATTGAGCAGAAGCATGGAGAAGAATCAGGATAATAGATGCAGCTTTGGCTGGAGATGACGAGAGAAGAGACACTCAAATACACATACACTCAAACGTTGGTGCGCAGAAAAGACAGGTTGGCCACGAAATAAACAAACATAGAGAGAGCAAACAAGCAAACAAGCATCCAACCATAACATAAGCAATCCAAATCACATAAATAAACATACATAGAGAGAGCAAACAAGCAAACAAGCATCCAACCATTACATAAGCAATCCAAATCACATTAATAAACATACATAGAGAGAGCAAACAAGCATCCAACCATAACATAAGCAATCCAAATCACATTAATAAACATACATAGAGAGAGCAAACAAGCATCCAACCATAACATAAGCAATCCAAATCACATTTCACAGTATAACATAATGTATTGACAAAAAAAATCGGATAGCAAATTAAATCAATAACCATGGAAGAGAGTTGAAGTCCAATAGTAATAATTACCTTACTATTCATTCCATGGTGACTTTGGCGCCCACCTCCTTCATCTTCTGAATAATCTTGTCGGCCTCCTCCTTGGGCACCCCCTTCTTCAAAAGGGTAGGCGCCTTCTCCACCAAATCTTTGGCTTCCTTCAACCCTAAATCAGTACAAGCCCTCACTTCCTTTATAATCTTGATCTTCGACCCCGCATCGTAACCTCCCTCGAGCTTCAAATCAAACGCGGTCTTCTCCACCGCCACCTTCTCCTCCCCCTTGGCCGCCCCCGCCCCGCCGCCTCTCACGCCTCCGCCGAATCCCATCCCCGGCATCATCACCGCCATCACCGGCATCTCGTTGATGTCCAGTCTCTTCCTCAAGACCTCCGTCAAATCCCCCACCTCGAGTAAGGTGAGTCCGGCGATCTCGTCGACGATCGCCGACACCCTCTCCGTCGGCTGCTGCGCGGGAGACGTATATTCCCGAGCAATGTATGGTAGAACAAGTTTAGGGTTTTGACGAGCGGTTGCGGAATAGCGCGAGAAGAGGAAGGAGGAGTGAGAAATGAATTTGGAGTACCTCATGATGTTGTTTTAGGGCTTTGTTTGAAAACGGAACCAGACCGGAGAGCTCTGCTACGAACTCATTAATGCTTTCGTTTTCCTTGTTAGCAGTGAGGGAGAAGGACGACAGTGAAGAAACCTGCCTTTTACTTCGCAGGGTTTTGGCTGAGGAGGAACTGAAAAAAGAGTGTGTTGGGAATGGTACCGTCAATGTGAGATTATGTGTATCGAACGGCTTTGAACGCTCTTGAATTCAATGTTGTATCGAATTGCTTTCAACGCTCTTGAATTCAATGTTGTGCATTTTTCCTGGATACTCGCACGTCTAAGCTGATATTTGAACATAAATTTAACGATCTAAAATGATTACTCACTCCTATGTTTTTACTCGAATTTGAGTAGAAGTAAAAACCTAAATTGATATTTGAACTTAAATTTGAGTTAAAGGCTCGTTGATGTCTAATAAATTTGAGAGGGAAAACATTTATATCTATGATTTATATCATAACCAAGCTCAATTTTTGAATCATATGTACATTTATAAATTGAACGGTCTAAAGTGGTTATTTGAATTCAACGGGCTGATTTATTGGGCTACCCATTTTTGGAAAGAATCCATCGTCAGCGTATTTACCATTATATTTTACTATTTCCACATGATGAACTTGGATGAACCAGATGTGAGACAGTGGAACGTTCATAATGGCCAACCGACGAATGAACGACTTACTCATATGGAGTTACCACAGCTAGCTATCGTTTGTTTGAGCATCCCGCAGAGTATTCAACAATAACCGATCTCAATTTTTGAATCTTATGTACATTCATAAATCTAAAATGGTTCCTTAATTCAACTACTGATTTCTTAGGTTGGCTTTTTTGGGAAGAATTTAAATTAATCTCTCTCTTCGAGAAGTTTAATCCAAGTACGATTTTAGAACTCCTCTCATTCTGAAATTTGTTCCAAACACGATTTAGAACTCCTCTCTCTCTCTCTCTCTCTCTCTCTCTCAAATATCAATAACAAAATAGGAATTCATAGATAATAAGGGTTGATGGTGGACTTGAGATCATCATACTAACTAGGTTTAGTTGTGATCATAGTTTCTTAGGTGGCGAGAAAATATTAAGAACACTGTAACCATAAGTATTTTGGTTTGGTTGGCATGTCATAAATCATGGATATCATAAGGGTGAAGCTTATTGGAAAAAAAAAAAGAAGAGTTTTTCGGATGATTCAGGTTTGTTTGTGAGGTTGGTCAATAGTAGACAGGACGATTCATTTAGGCAAGGACGGACAACGGAAAATCCTATGCATGGATGTAGTGTTTAATTGCTGAAAATTGTGTTTATTGTGGACAACTAATGATTAAGATTCACAAATGCCTTCTAATTGTTGCAAACTCAAAATCAAATTGCGCCGGACCTTTAGGTACGGGAAGTTTGCTCCTACTTTACTTAGGACACATAGTTTTGCCTAATACATAGGAGTATGGTTTTAACATATCTCCAGCCATGTCCGTATCCCTCTTTATTTAGAATTGTCATGTCCCATATCCGTCTCCTATCTATGTCAATGTCAGTGTCCATGCTTCTTTGATTCTAAGCTAGTGGGATGAAAACAAACAATGTTTGCTCTAAGCAACCAAGAACGTATACTAATTACTCATGGATGCCCTCAGGAAGTCTGTCTAGAAGATACGTAACTCGAAGGCTGGAAACATTTTCCCCCCTTCTTGAAACATTTTTCCTTTTCTGTTGCCCTCTCTGATTCTTTCCAGCTTGGATTGATGATTAGGGGACATAGTTTCGCAATAAAAACGTCCTTTTAACTCCTCAATTCTTGAAGATATTGGGGAGCCACTGTTTCATTAATTTTTTAAAAGAGCAGCCACTTTATGCATATATTGCCAAAAGTTAACCATGTCCCTAATCCTCTCCCGCCCATACTCCCAGAGTCCCTCTCAATCACTAGGTGGGTTCTACACTTCTACTATTAGCGTTGCATGTGTGTCGCAATATGTCAATTTGAAAATCCGGTTACCAGAGAATATAAGCTCAGTGCATGGTAAAATAGTAAAACGTTTTGATTCAAAATTTCTTGCTTCTATGCAAACAATTCCGTCTATTCTAAGAAAATGCTGCAACGAGAAAAAAGTACAAATGGAACGGCGCATGCTGCCTTCCTGTTCTGAAGCCCTAAGTCAGCCACCAGGGTAGCGTTTGGTTCGCTGCGATCACTACTATCTTGAAGGAGGACTGGAACAGTCATTCCAAATGGAACATCACCTAAATTAGTTGATGATGCCTCCATGGGTAAGAATCAAAGCCCCTCCTTTCGTTGACGCTAACTATATGCTTTGCAGGTAACACATGCAAATAGAAGTTCTATTCTAAGCATCCCAGCTTCAAGCGACCATCTTCTCAATCGTCTTCTCTCTCGCTACTAGTCGAACAAAGCTTTTTAATGTACATTCTGTCGGTTCGAGCATTCCAAGGGATCAAGCGTTCCCTTTCCTTCCCTTCATTCCAGTTCATTCAAAATTGACTAATAAATCTGATTTCTTGATCGGTTGGGGTTTATCACAGTGTAGTACTACACGGATCTGGATCCTCTGTGAGGATCATGTGAGGCTTTTAATGTGGTGTTGCCAACGGCTCACAACAGGCCTTCTTTTTTGTTTAGCCAAACGACACCGTCTGATGACATAATTCTGTAAAGGAGAAAGAACCCCGTTCTTGTTCGCCGTTCCTGTTTCTTCTTCTCCGTTACTGCCCAGAATCGAACAGAGAGAAAACCCACCACCGATTTTTTCTTCTTCTTCTTTCTCTCCATTTTTATCCAGCCAAAGCCCTCTCTTTTTTTCCAAGTTTTTCCAAATTAAAGTTAGGGTTTTTTCTCTTTAACCCTTTCCTGTTTTGTACCAAAACCGAAGTGGATAGCACTGAAGTTGGAGGACATGGGACACCGAGGTCTTCTTCCTGATGGCTTCACCATCAATACCGTAATGGGTTTTGCACGCCATTTTTGTCCCGCTTGTATGACACCAAAGATGGGGCATGAGCAATGAGTTTTTTTTTTTCCAGTCCTTTCTTTTGATGGGAGCCAGGAAGGAATTTCGTTCTGGTATTAGAAAAATTGAGGCCATCATTAAGATTGAAGAAGAGAACAACGGCTAGATTGACCTCGTCACCGTCAGGAACGGAGAAGAAGAGACTAACGGACCACATAGTTTTCTCTCCGTTAGGCTATCCTGAGCCTGCAAAACCATGTCGTTTAATGAAACAGAAAGAGAAGGGCTGTTGTGAGCCGTTGGATCTCTTTATTGATGTGTTGGCAACACCACATTAAAAGCCTCATGATCCTCACAGAGGATCATCCAGATCCATCAAGTACAACTTCTCAAGTACAACTTCAAATCTTCATTGCCACGGTTTTTTTCCTTCAACTTTTTGAGTGCAGACTCCTCAATTTGCCTTACTCTCTCTCTGCTTACATCCATTATGTCCCCAATCGCTTGCAATGTCATAGATCTTCCACTGTCCATCCCAAATCTGCATTTGATGACCTGCTTCTCCCTTGGTGTGAGTGTGTCCAGCTCCTTCTCCAGCTCCCTCTTTAATTCTCGTCTCCTCACTGCTTCTTCAGGTGAACAATCATCAAGCGGGTCTTCCTCTTCCTGAGACAGAAAACAGGACGTGAGATAGTATAACAGAAAGCAAAAAAAAAAAAAAAAAGAATGTGTGCAATGGCAAAGCTAGAAAATCAATTGAGGAGGGACGTAATGTACGATAGAGTACTCTAGATGGAAAGAAAATACAAGGGGGAATTCTCAGCAAAATAAACATTTAAAGAGAAAAACAGTGTTTATATCAACCAAAAAAAAAGAAGGGAAAAAAGACGCTATGAACGACTAATATGAGTAAGAGAGTTCAGATGGGGCACATTGCAAAATATCTCCATGGATGTTGCTTTAAAAAAAGTTATTTTTGAAAATATGAGCGGGTCAGCTGGTCCTACTGACTCTCGAGCTACCACTTGAACCTGCAGAATTGACCTAGGGTAAAGTATGCTTTGTACAGCTAGTTTATAAAATTGACTCCACAAATAGAAGAAAACATCACCAAAGATATCCTCAAACATTTCAATAATTGCCCTTTGTATTTACAAAGCATATATTGCTCGAGATACTTGACCTCACTGTCCCAGTCTCTATATGACGGGCTGGATCCACCCTGGTATGTGTCGTTCAGCCACTTCTGGTCCATATATATTCTTTCTTTAGGGAGGAGTAGTAGAAATTGGAGGCTCTTCATTGAGAGCCTTGTTTCCTTGGCAACTTGTGCCTTGCTGGGTGGCCTTCCATTTTTGCTGTAAAATCGATTTCTGGCCGCCTTCACTTTACGAAGTGACTCAACCAGGTGGACCTATTAAGTTGCAAATACAAGGGTCAACATTCAAATTACGTTACATCAAACTACAAGAGTAACATCATCGGCATATTCTCAAACTTATTCAATTTACTTTTCAATATCAGCTCAGAGATGGTTATAGGTGATGGATTGCTTGATTCCATTGGAGATTGATAGAGGGAGGTCACATCTAATTGTAGGGGGTGCAGCAATTAAATCGATATGAATAAATTTGATCATGATGCAAACTAAATCAAGGGAAAGATTCATGAGAGAGATAAATCCCAAAATGGGATATAAGGAGCAAAAGTTCTCTATATTCTTTTATCAATACATAAAAAAAAAAACTAACTATTGAGGGCACAAGACACCTATTTATAGACTCAAAACCCTACACACACTAAAGATACTAAAATGACAACAATACCCTTAAATCCTACTACATCATACACCCCCTTTAAAGAAAATAACTTGTCCTCTAGTTGGATAACATGACTCAAGACAACTAAAACAAGGAAAACAAAGAACTTTTAAAGTATTTATTATGCAGCTCCGAAGTAGGCAAGCAGCTGCATTCCTGGATCCACGTCACGATCATGCAATAACCCATCTTCAATACGAGTTTTCGTTTGTGTACATCCACCACGTCCTTGCGTATTGCCATGCCCCTTAAGGCTCAACACTTCCTCAACATAGGTGACTACACTTGGTTCCAAAACGTCACAAGAATCATCAACCTTCGCATAGAGAAACTTCAACTTCACCACATGCCCAAGACTTTCTCGAGTGAACACCATTCCCAAAGGATCTTCAAGGTGTTTCAAATAGTCTCTACCCTCTTTTGGTAACTTCGTAGCTAGATGAGGTACCAACGCAACACACTAGAACATCTTGAGCCATAGACAATTCAAGTGGCATTTCATAGAAGCAACTATCAAGCTTTGGCTCTATGAAATCTTCTAAAACGAGCGGGACATAAAAAGCAACCTCTTCCGGCTTTGGTAACACGCCAACTCCATTCTCTTCTTGTGCTTGTAACACACCAACTCCATTCTCTTCTTGTGCTTCCTCGATTTACCATAGCGAAGCTTTCCTTGATCATGTTAACAAATCTTCCCTCTTCAATGTGAACACTAAGCTCTTCTTCACACTTGTCATACATGGGAGCACCATCTAAATCACCACTAGCCCCAAAGACAAGTTCATCCTCAACATCCTCATGTAAGAGTCTCTCACATTTAAAGATAGGAAAATCATCATCATCATCAATATCGTCATTTGCATACTCATCGGAAATTCCTTCAAGATCATTTCCAAGTTCCTCATTTGGAAACTCATAATGACGGGAAGGTCTTTGAAACCACCATCCTTAAAATCAACTCCAAGCTCTTCACATGAGAGCTCATCAAAGATAGGAATATCATGTGAAAACTCATCACAATAACATTGCTCCTCGTCCTTCTCAAATGCATCTTGGTTGAGGCTCGTCTCTTCCTCAAGCACATTCGGTTTGAGATTTTCATAAGACTTGGAATTACAGTAACCATCAATATTCTTGAATGAAACGGACAAACGTTGCAACTTTTTCTCTAGAGTAGCAACTTCTCTTTTCAATAACATTAGTTGCACCTTATCATACAAGGTAGCAACTTGTTCACTCAACTCTTTAATCTCATTCCTATTTTCATTTGAATTGCAATCATTTTTCCTTCGACATTGTGAAATAACCTTCAATCCTTCACCATTGTTCACCAAAAATCCTCTACCTCCACCTTCCCTTCTTCCTTTAACTCTATCCCTAAGTGTATGAGCCATTCCAATGGTAAAATCAGCCAACTCAATAGCAGACCCAGTAAACTCAGTCCCAAACCCAGTGAACTCAGGGATTTTTCAACCCAAACCAGTCAACTCAGCATACGACTGAGCCAACTCAACCAAAATCACTCAAACCCAGTTAACTCAGCAACCAAAAGAAGAACAGCAACGAAAAACTGGATCATTACAGATCAAAACCACAACAAAACACACGTGGAACAATCAAACCTAACAAGATCGAAGCTGCAAGTCGAGCTGGAGATCGCAATCGACCAGATCTACGCAAGAACTGGTTCGAAAATGGCTCAAATCAAATCGAACAGAGCCAAACAGCGATCGAATCACATCTACGGCACTAGAGAGAGCAAAACGAGGTTCGAATGGGCTCCAGCAGCCTTTGAATCAACAGATTAGCCTTCAATTACCTTCGGATCAACTGACTAGGCTCCGAAATTAGTCAATTCAGTAGAATTGAGGGTTGTATTGGTGCGTTTTGAAGGATTCAAGGTCTGTTCGAGGTCGTATAGGCTAGATCTAGGGTTTTCGGGGTCTGGGTATGTAGATTTTGGGTTTGTACGGGCTCGAATAGGTCGTGATTAAGGGTTTAGGGCTCTGATTTCTTGATTTGGGTCTAAGATGGTGCGAAAACAAGTAGATCTGTAGAAAAGGAATTTCGGCGAGGTTTTCCTGCACCGTTTTAGGGTTCCAGTGAGATTTCCCAGCGAGGTTAGGTTTCCAATGAAGTCTCCGGTGAAATGGAGGGCTAGGATCAAGCTAGAAGCTCTGATACCAAATGATGCAAGCCAAATCAAGGGAAAGATTCATGAGAGATAAATCCCAAAATGGGATACAAGGAGCAAAAGCTATCTATATTCTTTGATCAATTCATCAAAAAAAAAAAAAAAAAACTAATGAGGGCACAAGACACCTATTTATAGACTCAAAAGTCAAAACCCTACACACACTAAAGATACTAAAATGACAACAATACCCCTAAATCCTACTACATCAGATCAGTTGACCATACATTTATCAAAAGAGTTGATGAACTAAAAAGATTTGCATATATCAGCTCAGAGATGGTTATAGGTGATGGATTGCTCGATTCCATTGGAGATCGACAGAGAGGGAGGCCACATCTAATTAGTACGGGATAATAAATTTGATCAACTGACATACATTTGTCAAAGAGTTGAAGAACTAAAAAGATTCGTATAGCCAACTCCCAATATATTTGGATAATTGGTTTAGCTTTCCGAAAATAAAGGAAACTTGTGGTTCACAATTTTTATGATCTATGGGGGGAAAATAACCCTTTTTAGAAATTATAAAAATGACGTTCTGATATTCTCCCACCATTTCCCTATAACTAAAACGTAAGAAGGCAGTCAATATTTTATATTTCAGAACATTCTGAAAAGCGTTCTGGTGATACAGATTCTGAAACACAGAGCCACACCATGCGGAAATCACTTATAAATCATAATAAGTGAGGTGCACGTACAGGTAACCGAGAAGAGCTCGACTGGTCACGAACATACTTCCGAATTTCAAGTTTAATCCACCAGGTAGCATAGGTTGCGAACCTACCCTTCGTAGGATCAAACCTTTTTGTAGTTCTTATAACGCCTTGACATCCAGCCTGAAAGTTATTCAAAGCATCAAAACTAGCAGACCTCATAAAAGTCTGACACATAGCTCATGGTTTCTAATTTAAGAGAAGTTCCAATCGTTTGATGGCATATAAGGGAAAATTGGATACCCAAACAAGCTCTCCGAGATCCCTTCCAGGTCGATGATAAATTTTGGCAATCGAACCAACAAGCCCTAGAAAGCTTCTAATAATTTTTTCTTTGCATCGTATACCATGAGCCAAACGACAACTCAGGGTCTTCTCATCAATACCAGCAGCAGCAGCCCATTCTGCAAATGTGGCACCATCATCAAGTTCCTCCCTAAGTTTTTCAATTTTCAGTAGGTCCTGCACTAGATTAAAACCACTCCAGTTATAATTTTGTCAGACAAGATAAAATAAAAGCGCAGATGTTATTATAACTGAAACAACTACCCATGCCAGTTGACATCCATATGAACCAAATCAATAAGTACGTATACAAGGAGTACAAGGAAATGGTCCTTCCATCCACAGACGGGATTCAAACAAACTGTAGTAAATTATCAATAATGCGCAGATTATGCATAAATTGTCTTATTGTCCTTAAAAGTTTGCAGGGATAGATTTAGGGCTTAAGGGAAGGAAGAAGAAGGAAGAGACAGAATACTTGTGGTAAAAGATAGCGAGCGTTTATTAGCTCCTCTACCACCCACCTACACATGTATTTATATCATCATACGCAAATCAATGGAATTACTGTAATACCCAGGCTAACACTAGGAGATAACTAATATTGAAGAACCAACTAAAATGCTAGGCTAACACTCCCCCTCAAGCTGGAGCATAAAGTTCAAACATTCTCAGCTAGAAAGTCACAATTACAAGAACTTAGGCCCCCAAATTGTGTATATTAAAAGTAAAGACTACGAGACAATAGGGGAACAACAAGTTGGACTGTTGGAGATTGAAATCTTTGAAGCATGTGCCCATTATTTTCCATCTCATTGTTATAGTGCCAAGGTTGAGACCGTTGAGTGTAGATGCTGAAGCAAAACAACTCCAAATTTGTTTCTTATATCTTTTGGTAAATTCATTACCACCAAAGCAAAACCATACAGGATCAGAGGGGCATATTCCCCATAAATAGCCATGAAAACAAGTAACTCCTCAATACCCTCCGACCCCTACCAACATACAAAACACAGTGTCCACAACTAAACGCATACATCACACAGTATTAACACCACAGCAGATATCTGCCATTCTCCACTAAAGTCACGAGTTCGACGAGCAGGTGCGAGTATGGGAGCAGAAGCAAGAGCATCAATTCTGTGAAATGCATACGATTTGGAGTGCCATAGGATCGTTGTTAGTCAACCACAAAAATATAATATTTTTAATGATACTGTACTTATAGATGTCTTTTATGTGTCCCATCTCTGTGAAAATCGGGTTATGTACTATAAAATAATATGGACAATGGTTAGCATATCAACTAAAGATGGTTCGGGCAGGAGTTTTCTTTTTAGTCATAATATCAACTAAAGGGGTGGGGGGTAATATGCTGATGGGTTATATTGCTGGTTTGATCCAATTAAAACTATTATAATATGACTTTTACACGAATTTTCTGTACCGCAGCACATTGGGCACGAGTCGTCAGCCTGCATAATGGCAGACACTATTTCCTTGTCCACGGACAAAAAGCAGAAACTGCCAAGTGTATCATTGTAACGGGTAGAATTTGTAGTCCGGGTATTATTTAGAGCAGTCCACGATCCAGGGAAGTGCAAACCATGAATCAAACATGAACTCACCGGCAAATGCACAAACTAGAAGCATGTGCGACAGCCTATGTCCACTAGTTTTGTGACCTAGTGATGCAGGGAAGCATATAACAACGAAACTATTCGCACAAGGCAAATCACGAACCAGTCTGAACTAGAGATACTCTCTCTATGATCAAACAATATTTGAGAAAACTCTCGTTTTTTATTGCTGTAATCAATAACAACCAAGTTCTGCCGTAGGGCTTACAATGATACTTGGCCAAACAACTCTAGACCACCTAGGAAACAAATAAACTTGTTAATCAAGCCTCAATCAAAGAAATTACAAAATTTACCAAAAACAAAAATTCGGAAATAAAATGCAGTATCAAATACTAGACAACTAAAGAAAAACCAAAACATACGGCGACCAAATCGGAGTTTCCTACTAAAAGTTACAAGCAAATCAATTATCTCCTAAAACGAAAATTTTCCCTTTTTGAAAGCTCAAACAATGTGGAACGGCCGAAAAAGGTCTTCGGTCATGGCAAAGCGGTGAGGATTGATCCTTGGCCCGTTTCCAATCAACCCTAGGGTTTCTGGACCAATCCGCCAACATTGGGTCGCGCATCTACTAGATTCTCTAGGGTCGCAAACGGTCCAAACAATCAAGAAACACGGACGCAACCCACTCTACATCACCTAGTCCTGCACACAACAACCTAGAGCAGTACGTCTTCGTGCAGACTATTATAGATCCTCTCTACGAGAATCATAAGCTTTTACCATTCTATAATGTCACCAAAATCTAGAGTTTGTCCAAAATGTAGAATAGAAGTACATTGTCTACAAAACTCTTTGATGACCAATTTTGGAGGAGCAAACGTTCATGATTCCTGGAATGCATAATGATGGTAGGCATCTTAGATGATCAAGATGTCATGATATTAGCAGGAGTCAACATTTCAAAAGTTCATAGAGTTCATAGTTTGGACAAACAAGTAACAGGGTTATAACGAAAGGATAAACCCAAGTCCTCCCAACTTCCTCCTTTTGCAGTACTACAATCCCTAAGTAATTTCACATTTGGTTAAAAATTAAATTTGACATACACAAAGAATTAACATATTTAGTATATGTGTTTGCGTTATAAGAGAATCCGCCTAGTTGTCATAGCCAGTCAATCTGGGTAGACACTGACCAAAACGACAATTAACTACATCTACCTAAGTAACGTAAAAAGAACAAATTATCCCAAAGAACCATTAACCCTTTTTTCCTCGGAAGTTACTTTCATTAAGAACCAAACCAAAAGAAGAACCATTACATAAAAACATGAATAGCACTAAACCATGAATTGCACCTTTACTCCTTCTGACAAGTTATGTTCTTCAGCACGCGTGAGAAACCTGGATCTACTGGTAACTCCATCCAAGACACCCAATGGGTTGTAGTCATCTCCTTGTAGCAAAGTAGCACGTCTTTTTGGGGTTGTAAAAACAGATTTTACACATGTATCCTTTGCTGCAGCTTTCTGTGCTACTTTTTCTCTTCTGCCTTTTTGTTCTGTTTGGCTCCTTGATCTCACAGCTACACCATTGAGTATTTGCTCCAAATCATCAGCTTCTTTAGAAGGATAGCAGTTCTCACCCAATCCATTTTTAGCTAATGTCGAACCTACTTCTACACCAACTACTCCGATTTCTGCAAGCTGTGTTGTATCTGGTTCAGATGGAATAATTGCAGGTCTGCCATCCAATTTTGAAGAGCTATAATGGCCAAACATCAATCTTGAATCCTCAGAAACATTAGCAGCTGCTTTTGCTAGAGAAACTGCTTCAGCAGCCGTGGCATGTGTAATAGCCTCTTCACCAGTAAGAAGAGTTTCTTTAGCCAAAACTGCTCCAAAGGTTGTCTGCTAGTTGGGCATCCAATAGTAGTAAGCACAAGTGAGAAACTTAAAACCAAGATCTTGTCTAGTGAATAAGCCACTTGGTTGCATCTGAAGTACATTACCCATGATTAAGAACACCTAGAAATAAAAAAAAAAACTCCTACGTCTTTTGTAATAGCCTCTTCAATAGTAAGAAGAGTTTCTTTAGCCAAACTTGCTCAAAAAGTTGTCTGGTAGTTGAGTATTCCCTCCGTCCCAAATTCTTGGTCCTCTCACTTTTTGTGTCACTCAAATAATTGTCTGTATGTCACAATCTATAATATTTTTTATGATTTCAAAAACTTTGTCTAATAGAATTAATTGAGATCGATCAAACAAGATCCATATTTGATATAAAAAAACATTACTATAAATTAAAAAATATAGACAATTGTTCGAGTGACCCAAATAGTGAAAGAGGACCAAGAATTTGGGACAGAAGGAGTATACAATAGTAGTAAGCACAAGTGAGAAATTCAAAACTAAGATATTATCCAGTCAATAAGCCATTTGGGTGCATCTGAAGCACATTAACCATGATTCAGAAGAACCTAGAACTAAACTAACCACTTTTCTTGGAAAAAAAAAGGGTCAACATTGGTCAATAAAAAATTATTGGCATTAAAACTCTGATCACAAGCTTAACATCCTTCCTACCCAGTTCCCCACAGAAGGAACGGAAGGAAAAAGAAGGAATGTATTAAGTTAGAAACAAAGTTGAATATAACATCAAGAATGTTTCACCAATTACAAAACAATAAAAATAAAAATAAAAACTTTCTATTCAATGACTTCAACGGGTGAGTTCTGACCTCTGTGGCTGAACCAATTGCCCCAACACATGTACAAGGTATATCCGCATCAGCTAGATTTGAATGAGCTTCTAAAGACGTCAATTGCAGTTTCTCCATATCAAGTACTGTTGTGGTGGTTGATGTGTGTGGGGACGTTCGGGATAAGATGCACGGCATCCGAAAATATATATGCCATCTCTTTGTTGCTGCATAATTTATGAAGACATTAAATTAAAATAACTATATATGCCACAGGAAGCCACAGAAACAGCATGACATCCATTGACACTAAAATAAGTATGATGTCCTATGCCTAAATTTGGGAGATGTTTCCTTGTTACAATTTCCTATGCTTAAAAATTGGGACAGGTTTCCTCGTCATAATTAGTTACGTCAAATAATCACTTCATGTTGTTTGGTAATAAATACTCAAAAATCAGTTAACTGCAATTTAGCAGCCACTATATAAGCACCTTAAAGGAGATCTCTTAGCAAATATCCATCCATGAGAACGACAGACATATTAAAAAACTCTAAATAAACACAATTTTTTCACACAAGCAATAAAATGAAACTGAACTCACTCCATTATCTGAACAAAAACAGAAGCAAATCTTATTTGTTAAATAAAACAATACCGGCACCACTAAAACCATTTTGAGTGTTACCATAAGGCATAAACAACAGTTTAGGTGCCAGGACAGTTTCAAGAGCTAATGAATGAGTTCTCCAGATATCACACAGTAAGTTGATTGTATTTAGGTGAACATCCTTCCGTTTTCTTCAATTCTCTTGACAAAATTAAAGTCCCTAGTTTTCTACGAACGCTTATTGCCTCTAGCCTTATTCTACAATCTCATATAAGTATACAACAAACATATAAATCAAGTGTTGGATGAACAATGGAACAGAATGTGATGGGCAGCCATCCATTTTCTTGTCTAATGAAATTCTTTTGGAGATTACTTTCGTGACATACCCATGCATAGCATGGCCAACAGGTTAGTTATTGCAAGACTTACGACTTTATACATATACATACCTATCATTGTAAAGATTTTCTTCTATTTCAGGTTTGAACGAATCTACCCCAAAAAATTCACATTTTACTTTTACTCACCAAACTTCCAAATTAACCCTTAAAAACACATGTATATGGAGTTTTCTTCTTCTAAATTCATTTTTGATTCCGTCATAAAAATTTCTATAGAATTTTCATGCATCACATCACGCGGGTACAGCTTGTTGAATGGATAACCTAGTCTCCACTATTGAATAGGCGAGTTGCCAAACTCCAATCGGTTACAACAACACAAAACTCAAACTTAACCATCCCAAACCAAACTTCATATGACTGACAGTGGTCGAAACGTACCAATTCACATCCACAATACATACAAATCCAACACAAGGACATAACATGTAAGTATATACACACAGAGCGCGCGCGTTATACATGCATATAGATATCTATATGCATGTATATACCTTTTATCTATTACTAATATGAAGGGAAAACCCTTTGGTTAGAACGACGGTTATGAAGCCGGCTCACACTTTTACTTTCCTAACCCCTTGACGAAAACCTAATTTCCTTGTCCCCTCTTTTCTACTTTCACATCTCAAATTCACCCCTATTAGGTTTCTTCTTCTAATTCATCTGTGATTCCGTCGTACTTATTTTCGTAGATTTTTTGTGCACCGCCTCGCACGGGCACAGCTTGTTGGATGGATAACCTAGTCTCTAACATTGGAAATGCAGAGATGCTAAACTTGAATCGGTTACACCACCCACAAAATTCAAACTTCACCGTTCCAATCCAAACTTCAGATTAAACGACTGAGCGGTCGAATCGTATGAATTCACGTCCAAAAAACATCCAAATCCAAAATTCGTGTAGTAAACGAGCTGAGCTCAAATGCTCGGCCCGGTTCGTTTATATAGGATCATTTAGTAAAAGAACCGGGCTCAACACCTTGAAGCTCGGCTTGGCTGTTTATATAGGCTACGTGTACTAAATGATCCGAGCTCAACACTCTGAAGCTCAGCCTAGCTCATTTATATGGGATTCTTCAGTAAATGAACCGGGGCTCAACATTCTAAAGCTCGGCTTGGCTCGTTATATAGGATTCTTTAGTAAATGAACCCAACACTCTAAAGCTCGGCTCGGCTCATTTATATAGGTTCCTTTAGTAAATGAACTGGGCCTGGCTCGTTTAGCTTGAGCTCAAGTTTTGGGCTATTTCAGTAAACAAACTGAGCTCAAACTACAAAGCTCGGCTCGGCATGTTTACACCCCTAAATTAAATATACGAACGTAATAATACATACACACACATGTATACATACATACATACATATATATATAGAGAGAGAGAGACTTACAGAGTAGGGTAGGGGAGTGGAGGTGGGATTTGGAGTGAAAGGAGAAAGTGTCAGGGACGCACTTGAACTGCGGCGGAAGATGGGACATTTTTCTTATTGTTGTCGATTGTATAATGCAAAAAAGTTTATAAACGTATAGGTGGGTTATACTGATATGTACGCATAGAGAAAAATATCTGTAGAAGTGAGGGTGGATGCAGCGATGGTGAATTGAATTTTGATAGCGCACCCAAGAAAGAACGGGAGAGAGATAAATGATGAACGGATAAGGAAGGGATCTGCGCCAGATATTTGAAGCAGAGACAGAGATGCCTGACACCGCCCGAGCCCAGCATACGCCTAGAACTGCCCAAACCGCATTGGGCTTTGTATTGAGCCTAATAACCCAGTTTTCATTTATGGGGGCCCGACCCATATACTTATTGGAAAAATCAGGTACTTGAGTTTGGTAACTTTTGAATGGGCGGTTTTTACCTGAACCAGAAACCCGACCCGACTATATCGGGTTGGGATATTTTGGAACCGTCCGAATGAACAAGAGAAACCGTCCAATCGAGTTTACGGTCGGGGCCAACAGAAGTGTATGGGATCGAGAAAAAGAAGAGATCGTTCACATTTCACCAGAAACCCACCTGTAATCAAGCAGCAAAGAAGGATTTAAAGACTACAATCCAAGAAAATATCATAAATAATGAATTAACTTACATGCGAGAGAGAATGAGAGACAAAGGGCCGGTGGCGATGGCGGTGGGTCGACAACTCAACGTGGTGAGAGGCGGAATCTTTGGACTGGTCAGGAGTCTGTATATATATATATATATATATAACATATCCAGTCGGGTCGGGCCAGGCCAGGCACATAATAAGCCGAACCCCGCCCGTAACTCAAATTTTCAGCAGATTTCAATCCATACCCGACCGAAAATAGTGGTTCGAGCCCATCTGAAACCCTTTGGGTCGGATCGGACCCACGTTTTCACAGGGTTTTTGCTCTCCCCTACTATAAGTATAAACAAATTTACTTATATTTTTATAAAAATAAAAATAAGAAACATGTTTGGTAATATTTGTGTTTTTTTAAAAAAAAAAGGGAAAAATACATTTTTGTAGTTTTCATAGTTTACAAAAACTCTAAAAAAATTTATGAAAAACAAAAAAGTAAAAACTTGTTACCAAACAAGTTTTCTTCATTAGTTTTCAAAAAAGTAAAAAAAAAATCAAAAATTAAAAACAAAAAGATTACCAAACGCCCCCTTAATTTTCACTTTTTAAGGGGCAGGAAGAAAAACTTACTGAGTCAAATATTATTTTTATTTACACTAAATTAACCTTATTGAGTACTTTAATTCAGTGAAAAAATTAAAAAAAAAAATTTAAAAACTTGAAAATGCAAAATTTTTTACATGGGGCACTTAAACCGAGATGATGAGAGTGTCTGAAATGGTTATTCATATATATTTGATACGATAATAAAAAACCAACAGAAATATGGTAAAGAAAATCAATCCATAACTTATTTTGATAATTACACTCTGAAACACTATTTATATTGCAAAATGTATTATGTACAAAATCCTTAAACACTCAAGATTCAAAATACCACAATTTAAGAGGCAAGAAATGTACTGTAATAAGTTTTTTTTTTTTTGAACATTACTGTATTAAGTAAAAAATGAGATTTAGGAATGTTGCGGTACACTTCAGCACAAAAGCAACGGATCTAGCTGCTTATTTTGACACAAACATTGAAGTTTCTACCAGTAATTCTTGGAGGCGGGGGGCAGCAGCGTGCTGCTGTCCCGGCTTTTCGGGCCCGCTCCGGTCTCGCTCCGATGATCTGAAACGTTCACTTTGTAGAGCTCGTCGAGTAGAATAACTATGCAAAAAATCAGCTTAATTGGATATCATTAAGTGCCTGATCGGAATCTTTTTATCTTAAAAAGAATGAATCCGAAACACTGAATCAAATCCATTGTAACCCATGGACCGAGAGTTATATGGGCTCCGATCAGGTACTTAATGATATCCAATTAAGCTGATTTTTTGCATAGTTATTCTACTCAACAAGCTCTACAAAGTGAACGTTTCAGATCATCGGAGCGAGACCGGAGCGGGCCCGAAAGGCCGGGACAGCAGCACGCTGCTGCTCCCTTGGGACAGCAGCCCCCCGCGTCCGTAATTCTTTTACCGAAATGAACTGTCATATCGCCGGCCCATAGGTTGTAGTGCTGGGCACCCCAGGTCCTAAAAAATCAGAAAGTCTAATTGCACAGCAAATCTGTGCACAGATTGTGCACAGATTTTTATGTGGCACCTACTAAGGGTTCCATACAAGTGATCCGAGCCGTTCATTATGTTTAAAACATTTTTTCAAGGGTCCCCGCGAAAAATCAGCTCAATTAGATACCTAAAAGTACTTGATCTAATTATCTAACTTTTCATTCTCTAAAAACTCGAATGAAAAGTTAGATGATTAAATCAAGCAATTATAAGTATCGGATTGAGCTGATTTTTCGCGGGGACCCTTGAAAAAATGTTTTAAACATAATGAACGGCTCGGATCACTTGTGTGGAACCCGTAGTGGGCCCCACATAAAAATCTGTGCACAATCTGTGCACAGATTTGCTGTGCACGTAGACTGGTTCCTAAAAAATGGGGGGCCAGAGAGTCCAAGCACCCCCATAAACCCAGGACAGTAGGGCACACAGACCCTTGCCAAAACCCAGGACACCCAAACCATCGTGGCATCAAGGCAGGCGAGAAGAATTGTTATCCCAAACCGTAGAAACACCGAGAGTGAGAGAGGTGGGCAATTGCCGTAAATGGCGGTGTCCCATTTTCTCTGCGCTGTGCCCAAGACCCTTGACGCCTTGTTTACCGTTGCATCATCGTCTCGATTCGTCAATCAACCCATCGGAAAACTTAAACACTTTTCAGCTTCTTCTATATTACCATCAATAATAATCCCTCAACCCCATCGCCGCAACTGCACTGCTGTTTCTGTACCTTCTACTAGTGAGGGACAACAACTAGTCAGAAGCCCCCAGCTCGTCGCTTTGGAATACGCCGACCTCAATCTCTCCGACAGTTTTTCCGAGGTAGATAGATATACACATTTACATATATCCAATGGTTTGTTTTTTTTTTGAAGAAATAGCAAAACATGAGTGTAACACCTTTGTCATTTTTTCGGGAAGATGATACTATTTTTCATTGTAAAAAATGAGGATGGCAATGGAAGAAGGGAATTCCATGGGTGCGGAAGCTTACGTAGTCAAGAGTAAATGAAAATTCACTTAGATTTCTGAATTAGTAGATGGTATAGTTCAACGAAACTTACTAAACTAGGGCCCAATACATTATCAAACAAAATAAATATGTTTAGTTTTTATAGATCTTTGTATAAATTTTTTTATTTTACGATTTTGTAACCGTTGTTCAAAAATCTGGAGCGCTGCTGTCGATCCATGTGTGTTTGAATATATTCTGTTTGGGTTATGTTCTGTCTTTCTTCATGGAATTTTTATTCGGTAGTCTTGATTGTCATTTTTTCAGTTATGGAATAACGAGAATGAGGCAAATGGCATATTTCTGTAGTAAGGATATATGTGGTTGAGCAAAGAAATTAATTTGGAAGTGGAACTAATAATCACGGCTAGAAAATAATAGTAGCAACTTTTTGTGGTAATATAATAATGAAACTTCAATTCTGTTGAGAAATTTCTGATTGTGTTCTGTAGCTCTTGGGAAGATTTCAGATGTGCATTTGACCGGTTACTATCTAATACCGCTAGCAACATAAACAGGGTACTTGTCAGATAATTGTATCTTCAGGGCTTGTAGAAACAAATGAGATGAAGTAAGGTGTGAAGAAAATTGATGAAATGCATTAACTAATGTGAAATGTATTCTGGAATTGAACAAATATTCAGAGAGTCAAATTTCAGGGATTTTGGTTAACAAAAGGGAAAAATGGAGGGGGACATAAGCTCCAGAGGGGAGCGACTTGGAAATGTATTTAGTAGCATGGGTTAGAGCGTATATTTTAAGCATTTGAGAGGGCACTGCTGCCCCTCGCCTTAGCACCCTTGTTGGTCCCAAGAGAGAGCAAAGGCAAATGGTTTGTACCGTTGTGCGACTGGGTATCAATACACCTTTTAGAGTAAGAGCGATGGAATATGCACATCCTTAGGAGTTGAACAAGAAAATGGACCATATTTGTAGTGCATGAACGGTTGCAAGCAAAAATCATTAAAAGAAAATGCAACCCATTAAAAAGTTGCATCTTCCATACTCATGCATTGAGTTTGATAAAGTTTCAACTTTCAACCCTTCTCTCTCTGGCTCTCTCTCTTGGGAAATTACCCCCAGGTTTAGCGGTTTGGTGATACTCAGTAGGCTTCAATGGGAAACTCTGATTGAGTATTCTATCTAGATTTCCTCATAAGGTACAGTTGTCTATTGTGGTTGAGAGCATTTAGATTTCTTGTTGCTGACTGAAAAAGAAAAGAGGGAGGGAGATGGAAGAAGCTGTATCACAAAAGACATGAACTGTAAGGGGAGAAATGGCAGAAGGTGTTTGAATTAAATGCGCACAATATAGGCATAACTACATGCATGCATTTCCTTGCAAATGTTTTTCTTTTGGGAGCATAGTTGGAAAAGATCCACCCCACAGAAGATTGTCTCTCTTCTATGCACACCTGTTGTGGTTGATCAAAACTCATCCTCTTTCTCATGTGGGAATCTACCTCCTACTGACATCATGCATGTTCTAATGTTGTGTTTTACTGTTTTTTGATAAATATCATGCATGTTCTAATGTGGTCACCAACATAAAGTGTTTTCTACTATAGAAAGATGCAGTTGAACATCTGTGCAATTATTGTAGCCAGGTATT
This sequence comes from Rhododendron ovatum, assembly GCA_019656835.1. Classification (NCBI taxonomy): domain Eukaryota; kingdom Viridiplantae; phylum Streptophyta; class Magnoliopsida; order Ericales; family Ericaceae; genus Rhododendron; species Rhododendron ovatum. The sequence goes on along the minus strand of CM033791.1, from coordinate 11,568,377 downwards.
GATAGTTGTTTGCTTTCTTATAAAGATTGAGAGTTGGTTTTTTCAATTCTTCATTTGAATTGAGCTACTACGCGTGTTCTGTTGTAGGAGGTGGGTCATGTTCGAATCCGGCAGCATGTTAACCCTCTCAGTGCGTCATTCTCGGTAATCTCTCTCTCTCCGGCCATTTTATGAGTCAATAGTGAGGCTTCTATCATTTAAAATGTTTGCTTTCTTTATTGTGGCCAGGTGCCGGCACCAGTTCCAAAGTGGAGTGAAGTGTACAGGGACCCAACGTTGCCACTTGTGGTGGATGTAGGGAGTGGTAAGAATCGTAGATACAACCTCACTGCCACTGATACTCTCTACATTATTTTTCTTCTACTGTATAGTTATATGTTGAGCTCTCAAGCTTATCATATGAGAGGAGAAAGTTGTACAAATTTGGAGAACTGGCAATTGCCATTCAACCTTTTCTTAGTTGAGTTGTTGTAATATGTGCATTGTCATTGGCAATATAACGTTTTTGTCCTTGTATTCACAGAAGAGCAACTTAAATATATCGAATGTCGTTTGTCCTGTTGTTGCATATGAGGAGTGTACTGAACTGCAGGATTCCTTATTCTTGAGGAAAGCATTACAAGAAAGATATTTCATTGTTGTCCTCCCCTAGTTTCTTATAAGTTACGGGGCATAGTCAGGCTTAAAGTTAGCATTACATTAGATTGAAAGAGCAAGATAGAAATTGCTGTGTTGGCTGTTGAAGTTTTGCTCAGTATATCAGTAGACGAACATGGACAGATGCTTGACATTCACAGAAAGTTAAAAGATAAGAACTTAGAGCTCCCTAGGGCAAAAAAGCACCCATAAACACCAAAATAAATACAATCTGTACTGTTCGGATAGATACAATTTTGTTATGGAAGTACTAAGTAATTCTTTTTCTTTGTTGTAATTTCCCCTAACTTATATCTAGTGTGTAGCAACGAGAATTAAGAAATTCCCTTAGTCCATAAATCCTTTGCGCGTTTGACTAGGACTTCTAGCCAGCTTGTCCATGAGAGAAAAATCTTTCAAGCTTGTTCCTAGTCCAGAACAGCGGAATAGGCCTCTTCCGTTAGAGGTCGGAAGGAGAGATATATTCGTTGAGATGCCAGAGATTATGTCTAGGACAAGGCTATTTATCTAGTATAGTCAACCTTCTTTAGTTTGAGTTAAACGCTTCGATAGATTTTGTGCTTCTCCTTTCTCTAGGTTTTGGGGGGGAGTATTACTTGAAGGCTGCCAGGTTAATATGGAGCTAAAAGTCTTCTGTATCTTTATCTCGGTACTTTTTTTGTACTCAATACCCTAGTTCTCCTGCGAGGATAGTATCTAACTTGTTTCCCTCAGTGTCATTTGAGGATCTCTTGTTATGAAAGGATAGGAGTTCACATGAATAGCCAGGATGAAAGAAAGGGCGATGGATGATATGAGGAAGGGTACCGTGCCTGGCAGGCGGGCATAATGGTTGAGCGAAAAGGTTTAAGGACTTTGTGATCGCTAGTTGCTAGTGGAACAAGGACAAAATGTGAACGATTCTCCGCTTGATTTGTTCTCGCTTCTCCTTGTTCATGTTCCTAACTCTCCCGGGTAGTTCCCAATATTTGGCATTTTCCATACTTCATGGGTGCAACATCAACAAATTCGCTCATGATCAAGATACAACCTTAGATATTAGACCATATTATGTAAGCGATTTGTATTTCTTTGATCCAGAAGTATGCTTCCAGGTACCTGTAATCGTGATCCATTTGACAAAATCAAGGGCTCTTTCTGTGGAAACCTTCAAAACAAGTTGTAATTTTTTATGGCTTTTCCGCTTCTCACAGCTGCTCTTTCCACACTCCAGATATCTGGTGCCAATCGTTACCAATCCTCATTTCCTCGATAATAGAGTTGGCTATCTCTGTGCCATCAATTGTACAAGTTTGTGAAGAGGGCTGAACTATACATAGTTACATACATATCTTGAATACGCTGCTGTCATGTAAGAGGTTGAGTGAACTGAGATGAACAGAATGCTTGTAAAGTCTCCAGAAAGGGAGAACTAATCTAAAAGCGAGAGCAGAAAGTGGAGCAAATTGGAAGGGAGGATGGGATCTTGTGATGTACCTAGAGTTGATCTCACGGACTCGTGTTGGACTGGAATCAGAACTAACATTTGTTGTTAACCGTGTGCATTTATACATAGGTAACAATGATGACATCTGTAGGAGAGTGTTAAATTGTCTCAAATGGCATTACATCATCACATTGCACTAGCTAGATATGAGCATACATCGGTGCAAGTAATAATTCAGGTGTGTAGCTGAAATATGTATCATCCATGTCTAAATTATCAGAGGCCATGCATCTATTTTGTGCTGTAACTACCTGAGAGCAAAGTTGTGTCTTGACTTCGTTCTAATGACATGTAGAATCCCAGGTAGTGGCAGATTTCTCATGTGGCTAGCAAAAAGAAATCTGGAAAGAAGTCAGGATCCCAAGAATTATTTGGGACTCGAAATACGGCAGAAAGTATGGGAACAATTTCCTTTGGTGACTTTGAACCGCCTTGACTATTATTCTGATTGGAGTTAATGTATAATTGCGTGGTCCTTTCCCCCTTACATTTAAATCATGTGAAGACTTAGTTTTCCTTGAAACATATTCTTTTCCTTGTGCAGTTGGTCATGCGTGCTGAGTACTGGGCAAATGAGCTGGCTTTATCTAATATGTATGGTTCCAAGTTGCAATAGTTTAATATTCACATTGACAAAAGTGTGTAAAAGATAGTTTTAATGGCTATATTGTGATGTGTATCTGAATGCAGTCATTTCATATTCGCAAATGCCATGGTTTCTTTCAAAGAACTCGTATCCACATACCCTGGACCCTTGGTGTTAGTTTCCATCCTGGTGGGTCCTGTCCTTGTACTGAACAATACCTTTTTGTACTGTTTATTTATTTATGTAGGATTTTCTCGAATTGACTTAAATGGTTAGTCTTTGCAACTGGTTTATAAAACTCATAGTTGCTTTTCATGCTTTTGCAGTGTCCGGACCCGCATTTCAAGAAAAAGTATCATAAAAGAAGGGTTGTTCAGAAGCATTTAGTGGAATCTATTGTAGATTGTCTAATGCCAGGAGGACAGGTTTGTGGTCAAAATGTTATCTTTGCCATAAGGATGGTTTTACAGTTACTCATTAGAGCGATTGACATTTGTGGGGTTGTCAAAACTTTACAATACATAGATATACCTATCCTACGATTTGGTACGTCACTCTAAAAACATCTTGTGTTAAAAGTACATCTTACGAGACGCATTCGCTACGATATGTTTCTTATGATACGATATGTTTAGAGGTAGAACAATTATATCTCTAAATGTATCCTATATTTAGGTAAATAATATGTTGATGTCTAAATTATCCATCATGTGAAATGTGATATTTTTTCTTGGGAAAATGTAAAGACCGCCTACAGGGCACCCGGTAGTGTGCTCCACGCACATCATCTGTCAGCCATTTATACAAGTTCCAATGCACTTACAATTTAGACTTTTGATTGAGATCTTCTGGAGCAAATGACCAAACTAACCCCATGCATCTTTGCTCCCAATTGGAGGGGTTGACCTCATATTTCTTGGTTTTATTTTCCCAATTAAATAATCAGCACCACCTATCAATTAGAAAAATATTACCAATGGCTGTGAGCCTGTGATTCACAACCGGTTGTTTGCAGGTATTTTAGCTGGGCGACGAAACTCACGCACGCACGTAATCCATTCATTCTGTTGCTTAAACAAGTTCTCTTTTTCTTCTAGGGGCTTTGACACTTTTGCGAATCTGTTCTTATTTCAAGAATAATCGTAGATGTATGTATTGTTATCAAAAATATCCTCTTACCTGCATCCTTTTTTTTTGGACTTTGCTGTATCGCCGCATTCATCTAGTATCATATTTGCATCTCGTATCCGTATCTGTGTTTCGTAGCCATGGGGAGAGGGTGAAGATCAGATTCCTGTTTAGTTCGGGAATGTGATTCTGATTTGAATAGGTCATCGGGTATCATTTTTCATTCCTGTCCATTCGAATTTCGTAATATAGGAATGACGAGAATCTGGAGTCACTTTTTCATTCCCACTCACGATTGGTGTCATCCAACCTGTGAGCCTATAGGGTTCGAGATTGTGGCATGTCGTTTCACTTGTGACTTCTGTTGGCAAGCTTCTTTGGTTGTGATTTTATGAATCCTGGGATTTCAAATCATTTCCTTTCATTTCTATCTATGGAAAACAGGTTGGGTGATTGTAGCACATCCAATAGTTTTGTTGAATATGATGAGTATAAAGTTAAACTATAGGCCTCAAGTGTCTAATGATTCCCCGTCATGTCAATCTAAAAGGGCTTTGTGCCTGAGCCAAGTGAGTTATTCTCAATAGTTTAGTTGAATTTGGTAACTAATGTAGTCCCTCGTTGAGCATTAGACCTCGAATGACTTATGATTTCGTTGTCCTTGTTGCCATTTATTGCAGAAAAGGGGGGGAAATTACTTTGCCTTACTGCCACCACTACTTTATTGGCTTGAATGATAATCATGATTCTCCAATCCCTTACAGAGTTGGGTTAGACGGGCACGCCTACCACATTGGTTTAGACAGACAAAGTTCATCTACGGGGAAAACAAAAACATCCAGTTTTTTTGTCAAACTTGCACCCTATTTCTTCTCCTTCGGTCTTCTTTAATTTGGTTTCCTTTCTTCGTATTTTACATCTCAAGAGAGAGAGAAGTTGGTTGTGTACAATCACTTAAAACTGGTTCAAATGTACTTGTAGTCAACTGTGAGTGTCCAAAGTCGTCTCTTTCCCTAACATTGCTTTCTCAAAACACAGCAACACCCGTCCAAGATTAATGTTCGAACTGTATATTGCTTGGCTAGACTGTGGCAAAATGACGTAGCGAGACTCTGTTATGAGTCTTTTACATGAAACCCCTCACTATGTCTCTCGACACTTGTCTCGGTTGTCTGGAGGGATTGTATTCTTTCTATATTTCTGCGAAGACATGAGTGTCTTTTGTATTCTTGTCTCGCTTGTCTCAAGCTCTAACATCAGTTGTATTTTGAACAGAAATGCCTATGGCTCTACGCATAAAGTACAACACTAAGTTGTGCAATTGTTGTCGAACAGGTATTTATACAGTCTGATGTGCTTGAAGTAGCACTTGACATGAGGGAGAAGTTCGACGCCTTTTCAGATGGGCTTCTGCACGTCGAAAAATTCGATGCAGACGTGCTTTGCGACAACGAGGGATGGTTACTCAGTAATCCAATGGGGATACGGACGGAGAGAGAGATCCATGCAGAATTCGAAGGCGCAAAAATATACAGGAGGCTGTATCGGAAGCGGATATGACATCTCCGTCCAGCTTTTCTTATCATTGCTTCTTTGCGGAGATAGCTTGTCATGTTGGTTTGCTCCAATCCTGTTGTATCATTAGAGTCGAATAGTTCAGCCTCCACTAAATTTTTGCCCTGGTTTTTGTGTGTGTGTGTGTGGCTATTTTTTACTTTTCGTAAGTTTTGTTTAGCTTTTCGTCTTAATTTTTGAGATTATTCGTTCGTCTTAACCAGAGGAATCAAAAAAGTAGAAAAATGTATATTGAAGTTGAAAAAAATTTCAGGTAAGACGACACTATGGGAACAAAGTATCAACTTTTTAGTAGTTTCTTTAACGTTTTTTTTTTTTAAACTTTTAATCATATTTTTTACTTTTTAAAACTCTTCTCGCCGAGATGGATAATTAATTCATAAAATAAAATGTGAAAAAAATTAAAAATTCAGAGAAAACAAACAAAAATATCAAAAATTTAGTAGAAATTCACTCTATAATTCGAGAACCCCAGGTTACTTGGATGATTGAATCCTCTCAGTTTCCAGCCTGATGAGTGTTGAGATGCTCAGAATTTTTTTTCCCCCGTCTTTTCTGTACTGGCCCTTGATTCTCATGTGAGTTTTTTGTACACTTGTTTAGTTCTTTTTTAGCGTTTTATGTTATGTTTGGATCATTGATACAAAGAGTGATTTGAATCTGGCTTCTCTGCATATGTTGTTAGATTGCAAAGTGCTGTCCGCGTGATTTTAACCATATAAAAGTGTTTTTAACAGTTCAGATTTTAACCGAGAAGAGTTTTGTTAAAATCTAAACCGTTGAGTGCAAAGATGAATGGCTACCATGAAAATGACAGAGGCCTCTCTTCAGTCCATCTGCAGAGGAGCCTGGTCCGAGTGATTTACCAAGGGAAGAGAAAATGAAGAGACGTGAAGGAAATGAATATTGATGTTCAAAGGAAAAAAACGGAAATGAATAGATTCTTTCCTGCATTATTTCTTTTTCGCCAAGATCCAAATATCCGAACACAGACGTTTGTGTTTCTCATCAAAATTCTTCCAAAAACAAAAGAAAGAAAAAGGAAAACAGAGGGGGGAATCAAAACTCTATCTGGGTATGGAATAAGATTCCTTTTGCAAGTGTTGGTTGTCCTGCACTTAGGAGTGGTATACGAGCCAAACGAGCCGAGCATGTGATTGATCGTGTTTGGTTTGAAGACTTTAATGAGCTTCAGTAATATATTTGAGTTTAGCTTGTTTATAAGATGAACCAATCCAAACAAACTTTAATCATAAGCCGTCGATATCGAGTACTTTGATTCTTTATACATTACAAGCCCAATGATGCCAATTTGTTCGAGTTTCGTTAGGCAAGCGAACATGAACTCGAACTCGAGTATCTTGTTTTTAGCAGCCCCACCTGATCCGATTGCCCACGTTTCTGAGGCTGAGGAAATAAACGCATCGGATCATGGGGCTGGTTTTGGGACTGAGCTCTAGTCTAGTATTCTTGTGTCTAGTTCCCTCTAGTTTTCAATTTTTTTGGGATAATTCCGCATCCGAAAAAATGATCCAAATCGATTTTGTTAGAATTCATTGAGAAGAATATTTGAACGAAAAATCAGTTTGGCCGGAATTTGCTTGATATCAGAACGAATTGTGTTTGGGCAAGGAAAAAAAATGAACTCTTGAAGTTTCAAACCATTTTTTGCTTTATTTTTTTCCTCGCACAAACGTGGATTCGTTCATGTACCAATGAAGTTCAATAAAACTGATTTTTGGCATGTATATTCTTCTTGACAAGTTCTACAAAATAAACGATCAATTCTATTCGGATGTATAGACAAGGAACATCTCAACCTTTCATCTTAGAAATTTAGGTGCCTAATAAAAAATATTATTCCATGCCCGTGAGATGATTTGATACGCCTACCTAGATTCTATATATAACAAAAGTGTTAGGAACCAAAAAAAATACCCCAAAATTATCCCGAATAGACTTTTAGAAGTATTTATAACCGTTAATAGACTTTTATTAGCGGTAAGAAATACTTTTTGGCTAAGTGGTTTTGGCCAGTTGGGACTTAGGTGTTTACTCCATCATAACAACTAACCTAAGGTCTCAGGTTCGATTTCCCTTGCCAACAACTTTTGGGATCATCTTACTCACATGCATAAACGTGTAAAATGGCTGTGAGAGTGGCTGTAGAGATTATTTTGAATTGCGTGAAAGTTAGCCCGAAATATCTTGCATTAGCAAAAAAAAATTATGTTCGGGATATATTTTTCGGAGTATGTATAAGAAAATGGATTCTGACGTACATTATTTATAGCGTGTTAGATGGTGCTCTGAGGTAAGTTTCTCATCCGAACTTAACAATTAAGATTTGACCCACAAAGTATGGTCATATGGTGCGTATATTCCAAGAAAGATCACATAACGCACACGGGTTCTCGAAATTAGGTCCCGTTTCTACTAACAAAAAATACTAAAAACTTGATGCATTTTACTAACTCGTTTCCATTAACAAAAAAGTTTCACCATTTCGTTTTTACTAACAAAAAAATTGTCAGCAAAAAATGTTTTTGCTACTGTAATTCTCAACTCACAAACCTATTAACAATTTATATTCAAATACAAATCTATAAATTTTCCACAATCGAAAATACCGTTTAGGTTATCCACAGTGGTATAATAAATAAAAAAATCAAAAGTTGACACATTAACTTTTGATTATTCAATTAAGAGGTTGCTAAGTTTAACAATGTTGAACTTCACAATGGTCACTTCTAGTCCATAACCAAAATAAGGGTCCACTACAATTTCACTCTCTCTTCTCCTTTGTTTCCTGCTATTCCCTTCTTTTCATTTACGTTTTTTTTTGGCAAAAATATATCGATTTCCTCTCTTAATTTTGAAAAAAAATTGCGACTTTCTTCTCTCCTATTATGAATTTTTTTGGGAGAAAAAATAGAAATGGAAAAAAAAAGAGTGAAATACCTTAATCTAATGATGATGGATTGAATTGTACATGATCAAGAGATATGAGCTTCACTTTTTGAGGGAAAGAAAGAGAATTAGTTTGTGGGTGGAGTGAATAAATATAGAATAGGCGAAGAAGAGAAAAAAAAAACCAATTGAAACATATGTGTGTAAAATTTTGGAACTAGTTAATTTATATGGTGTGGAGTCAACAAATTTTGATTATTGAAAAAGGTTGTTAGTTTTGGTTATCTAAAATCTAAAATTTGATTATTACTGAGGATGTTGCTAAATTTGATTATACCGTTGTGAACCATTTTTTGTACTAATACTGTTAATTTTAAAAATATTGATTTTTAATTATACCATCGTGGATGACCTTAGTCAACTTAGCTAAATTGACCAAGCACTTTGAACTTTGAGATAAACGTGTCGAACTACGCGTGCGTACTTACTCGTTGCCTACATATGGAAATAGCGTGTCCAATGCCTGCACCTACAAATTATTTAAATCGTACATACTATCGAGCGTAGAAAAAGAAACCCTTTCAAATCTGTTTCAAACCCTCACCGGCGAACCGGACTTACAATTTGAAACCCTTTACCATTCGGTAACCTCTCTCTCTCTCTCTCTCTCTCTCTCTCTCTCCGTTTGTATGTCTGAACAAATGTATATACGTATGTACGCGTTTCGAATTTAGGTTTGTTGTTTGCGTGGAGAAATTAATTGGATAATTCTCCATGTCGTTTGTTTCGAGCGTTATCAATTGCAGTATATTTCATTATGATTATGTTCTTCAACGTTGATGATCGCACTCGTACCTTTTTCATGCCCGGTTTACTTTGCTTTTCGTTTTTTTTATTTTTTTTATATTCGTGTAGGCAAATCCTCAGCTTTTGGTTGCGTTAATTTAGTCATTCTGTTGCTGAGCAAAAAAATAAATAAAATAGCCATTGCGTTATTAATGAAGAAAAAGCACGCGTATATCGAATTGTGTGATTAGTAAAATATTGGTGGATTTAGCGTTACTTGTGAATGTGTACGAAATTTACGGACATCAACTATGTTACCTATTTTCATGTGTGTGTCTATTGATTTGCTTTGATTGTTTCATTTTCTTGGGGGGGGGGGGGGGGGGGGGGAGTTTCAAATTCCTTTTGATATAGCGTTTTTTTAATCCTCTTTTGATATAGCATGATAATGTGCACAGAAAATGATTTGGGTCTCTAGGCCTGCCGTCTCGGATGCCTTTCTGCTTTGATTTTGGGGCATGGTTCTACAACAAAGCGTTTCTTCAGCTCCTTGGTTATGGGAGCCACTTTTTCAATGGTATTTCTGAGAGCATAGTAGCATACAGTCACTTTGTGCATATATTGCCAAATGTCTGGTCTGTCTCCATACCTTCCCGCCCATACCCGCAATGATTGGGGACTGGGACCGATGGGTTCTGTTATTGTTGATATAGCTTGTTTAGAGGGAGTTGTCATAAAAAAAAACCACCAAAGACCTCTCCCTTTTTCCAAAGAGAAAGCTGTTTTTCTTTGTGAGGATTATACCAAATAGTTCTTCAGCGTGCCTCGTGCGTGTGTGTTAGCCTTGCACTCTTACATGCATCTAATTTGGTTCCTATTTTGGTTGATGTGTTTGTGTATTTTCAATCATCAAATTGATGCATAGTAAGTATTTGCATGTGGTTGTTTCTAAGATTCTAAACAAACATGCATAAAGAAACCTCTTCTGCAGGTATTTGCAACCAAAAATGTATCAGGAGTTCGATAATCTTACTCAACTTCAAGCTTTATGCATTCACTTAGTTTCTCAACGGAAGAAAAAGGAAAAGAAGAAACTTATAAATACTTACCTCGTATCCTGAAAGGAAACTAAACTATATGGAATTAGTAGATACTAGACACTAGACATATAGGAGTAAGCTTTGGCTAGATCATATGTTAACTTGTACAACATGTCGGTTGATTGGTGGTAGTTCATCTATGGTTGTATGATAGTTCTAATTAATCTGCGCTGTTCGATACAAGAGAAGAATCATATGTAAGAAAATTCAGATTAGGGATTCCCGTGTCTGGACTTTGCTTTGGTTTACTGCAACTGAATTTCAAATAAACTACGGTTCCCATTTCACAACTTTGTTTTAGTTCACAACTTCTGAAATCCATACAGACAAGCTTAAGGCCCAACAAATTGGAATTTTGTTTCAAGTGGAAAAATATGTGATAAATTTTATGATTCTTAATTGCGAAGGCATGTGTCTTCCTGAAAATACATATGGAGGTGTGCGTTTTCACTTGTAAATTATGGTAACCTTTTGTTTCTATTTGATAATGTTAGTTTCTATCAGTGGGAAGCAAGTATTGGATATGTTTTTACAATTTTTTGTATCCAAAAAAATCTATCGAGGGAGGGCAGACGTAAATGTGGGGAATGAGAAGTAGTATTTATAGCTATACTTGCCATTCTTTTTCTCCTAATTTTATATCCTAGTGTCCTTTATCGACATTTTCAGTTCATCTACTTCCAGTTGAAGAAAAATGGGAGGTGGAAATGATGATCGGGACGAGTCTAATGATAAAGGACTTTTCTCTAATCTTGCTGGATATGCTGCTGGACACTATCCTCCATCTTATGGCGCTTATCCTCCTCCTCCAGGATATCCCTCTCAAGGAAATCCCCCTCAAGGCTACCCACCGGCCGCATATCCTCCTAATGCCGGATATCCTCCTCACGGCGGATACCCGCCAGCGGGATATCCTCCCCCCGGTGGATATCCATCAGCACCATATCCTCCCCAAGGTGGTTATCCGTCGTCACCATATCCTCCCCCAGGTGGATACCCACCTGCAGGATATCCTGGTCCATCTGCTTCGCATCATTCAGGTATTTTCAATTCACTTTGTTGTACTTCAACATCAATTTGACATTGTGTGCCCGCTTTTGGTAGGTAGTCCTCCCCATCATAAGTTACAGACTTCATTGTAGGCCTTTCTTGCTATGTCTTGATATTTGAATCGTCTTATATAGTTAATGTATTTTACATGGACAAAGGCAGGGTACCGGTATTGGGATGACTGTCGGATTCCTCTAATTCTCATGTCACAGACACGTGGACACTGCAAAAGAGTCTACTTTGTTAACAAACTTCTTTTTTGTATTGGATAAATTGTGTTTACAAGTTTTCACTACGTATCATAATCCATTTTACAGTGCATATGAAGGTTTTATACGTACTTATGTTACACAAGTTATGTCGTGAACTTTTTTCTTTTTCTTTTTTTGGAGTAGTAAGTACTGAGTAATAAACTTCAATACCACTAAATATTTACTCCCGGAAAATATCCAACTAAAAATTTCAGATACACTAGGTGTTCTCTTATCTTCTCTGGTTCTTGATCATTCTCTGGATAGGAAAATAATGGTAAAAAACAGAAAAGTTCAGAACTGGAGCGTGTGAATCGTGAACATGACCACCATTTGATAATGTGAGAACTATGAAAGTTAAGAACGGAATGTATGAATGCAAAAACTTGAATGCCATATAGCAGAGCACCATCCTATTTTGTGCATTATGGGAGACCTGCAAAGGGTTTTCCAATAACCAATAGTGTGTGATCTACTTGTTTTTTCGTTCCGAAATTCGTAATGTAGAGCTTTTAGTCATCTAACACCTAATCGTCGAATATTCATTATCCACCTGCAACAAATGTATAGTACGCAGAGCAAACTAGGAGCTACTAGAACTTCCAAATGTATGGTAATCCAAGATTTTTGAACCCAGAACATGGAAACTAATATTGTCGAGGACTTTAGAGTAGATGTATCAGGTGATGAGACGTGAGAGGTTCTGATCCAAAGCAGAAACCATATTCTAATCATTAAATTTGGCACCAAGGAAAGCAGGAGGTCCAATTGAGGATTGTCTTTACTTCCCATCTATTATCGAACTCATACCTTGTGGCCATTCCGTATCTCTGCCATATCTGTTGGTCTTGTTAATAAATTGTATGCTATCATTTGTTCTACATCTAGTAATTCTTTGGTTAATAAAATTGCAGGGCATGGACCTGGTATGGGTGCACTGATAGCTGGGGGTGCTGCTGCTGCAGCTGCTGCTTACGGGGCTCACCAGCTGTCCCATGGTTCCCATCATCTTGGGCATGGGGGTTTCTCCGGTCATCACCACGGAAAGTTTAAGCACGGAAAGTTCAAGCACGGTAAGCACGGAATGTTTGGAAAGCATGGGGGAAAGTTCATGAAGTTCAAAAAGTGGAAGTGATTCCAGCATGCCATTCATTATCATGCCCAACTAGCTTTGGTACTCTATTACTGCTATATAGGCTTGGAGTGAATTAGTCGTCGTTTTTTTTTTTCCTTTTCTCCATTTGCTGTTTCTGGATTCACTTCGGAAATTATAGCGCTGGCATGTGTAAGTATTCTGCACAGTTGCACATTCACAAGTGGCGTAGTTTCTCGTGGATGGTGTTGATATTCGTTATTTGTGCAATTTAACTGTTCCCTTGGACCCGTTGAAAGGCTAGAATTGGCACATTGGTGGATAGATATAGAATCCAGCTGAAAATGCATTGATCCGTATTGTTACTTGTCCGATTCCGACAACAAAGGTGAATAAAACGAGTTGAATTCAAAACCGTGCAAAGAAGGAGAAACAAGGAACAGATTAACAAGGAATAAGAAAAAAAGTGTATCGTTATGCGCCATCTAACTTGCTTAAAAGTTAGTATGACTTAGGTTAATTGTACCATGTGGCCATTGTCATACGAACTACTCAACATTAACACGTCTAATTAATGTGGGCCCGGGACCGATTTCACAATCTCTCTTGCAACTTCTCGTTGGATCTCATGGTCCAACAACTTTCACCCACCCAGTAATACAAGACAAATACTAGCTTAAGAATGTTAAGTTCACAAGCTTGTCTATTGTCGGAATTGTTCCACACTTTTCGATTGGTATTAAGCTTTAATACCACATATGACGATATCTGTCAATTGACCTACTAATATTTAACTTTAACACATGATGATTAACTTCGATATTACTTGACATTCACACATGTAACCAACTTGGGAAGAATTTCACAAAAAAAGTTTTCTTTAGACTTTTTAACATTCACACAAGTGTATGATCTAAGTAGAATTTTCTTCTTCCAAGTAAGGAGAGGAAGTAAAACAATCCGACCAACCGAGGTACGGATATGAGCCGGGGCTACTACCTTGCCCACGGTTAAATTTATATCAGAATTACATGTTGTTGCTTTCTCAAAAAATAAAATTTCGATATCATATTAAACAATATCTGATCAACATGATTTTTGGAGGGGTCAATTTTCTTGACATGCTCTAAAAAGTGAACGATTCCGATCATTATTATGGGCCTAAAAAAGACTGTCCAAAATTGGATCGGATTGGTTGGAAGGAAAGATTGAACGGGATCCTCTCCCTTTTTTAATGAGAGAAACTTATTCAAGACTCCGCGCAGTCTCAGCCGTCCAAAAATATTTTGGACGTCCTAGATCGAAAACAATCTATTAACGGTAATGGATCCATTAATATCTATAATCGTTAATAGATTGTTTTCAATCCGGATTCTCCAAAACACTTTTCAACGGCCGAAATTATGCGCTATAAAACTTATTCACGGCTCCGTAAATAAGTTTTTTGCTTTTTTTAATACCCTCGTGTGGAATGGAATGAAAAAATCAACCCTTTTACTTGATCGGCAAGACACGCAATTTCCAGTCGGGTTCCTCTCCTCTCTACCGCCAGATTGAAAACCGACAGCCTCGTCTCTCTCTCTCTCTCTCTCTCTCTCTCTCTCTCTCTCTCTCTGTTTCTTTCCTCGTTTTGTTTAGGGTTTCCAACCAGCCAGTAAATCAATCAACCAATAATTAATTTCATACAATGGCGCCGGAGAAGTTGCCTCGGATTGCAGTCGTCAACTCCGATCGATGCAAACCCAAGAAGTGCCGCCAAGAATGCAAGCGGGGTTGTCCCGTCGTCATGGCTGGTAATACTCCTTTTTCTCTGTTTCCCATAATCGAAATTTTATCTCTTTTAAGCAGGGTTTTAAGTAAAGTCCGTTATGTATTGTATGTGCCATTACATAAAAGGATTTTGGACCTTCCATATCGTTATTTACTTACTCATCAGCTGATACGGGTGTGATATTGGCCGATATATGGCTGTATCATCATACCGTTATGTTCCTCAATAGCGCGATTGGAAACCCTTCTATTAAATTGATTTTTGGTGAGGAAACTGTGTAAAAAGAAGACTGCATTTATTTGGTGTTCTCCTTTCCTTCATTTGTTTAGATATTCCACGTTATATTAATGTGAGTTGTCATATTTTGAAACAATTGCATAATAGGCTCGTTATCAATGGTATCAAGCAAACATCCGTTCACACACCGATCTCCAATTTGGCTATACTGAATATTACTCTGAATGTGTTTCATTGCCGAAAGATTTCTTTTACCTGTTGCAATGGCGACAGGCATGGTCAACAACCCAATTTCAAACGCAAATAAACTAATCCAATATCACATATTCGCATGGTTCTTGGTCTCACCAACTTTAGCAAGATCTTGAGTTCTGCAAAATTTTTGTTGGATCTCATATCAACGATGTAATGATGAACTTGAATGTCTAATTAAAGCCGTGAAGCCCACAGAAAAGTCAGGGGTAAAACTCTCCAAAATGGATCAACTTTTCTTTTGGTTTAGGTAAAACAATTTATGGTTAAAATCCTTCTTTTTCCTTGTTCTTTTGAATAAGTTTTTGTTGTGGGCTATTGTAGTTGGTGTTCAATTGAGGATTAATTGGTTAATGGGGTGTTAATACTATATTGGATGGGGTTTTCAAACAAAGCCTAAGAAAAGTAATACTGGTAAATTTAAAACAAAATAATTTCAGGGGAGTTCAGGCTGTTCAGAATCTACTGGGTTGGGTGTTCAAATAAAGCCAAGCCACAAAAAATCACTGCTAGTAAATTTGTGAAAAATATTTCCAGTGTGTTAAGCCTATACACCCATTGGATGTGTGTGCCATGCCAGTGCCTCTTTGTCAACTTGCCCATACCAGTGTAGGAAAATAGTATCATGTGAAAAGATGCAAGTTTCAAAACTTATGAATTCTGTATTGACACATGGTGATCCACAGAAATTTACATTAGTGGGGCACATTAAGGATAATGGTGAATGTTTTTCACATAAAAAAGAGTAGAAAATTTCACACGAGTCTATCGTATTCTGAACACCTATCATTAGCCGAAACAAAGTCCACACTTGGAATTACAACTTTTTTATTTAAAAAAAAGAAGACTCAATGACGGTCGACTCTGTTTCCATTGCCTTTGGTCTACAAGTACTAATTTAGTATTCATGCCACTAACTACTTCTAATTTTTATTTTGTTTAATTTATGAAGTTATGGACAAATTTCTTAAGAGGGAATTCAACTATGCTGTAATATTCATCTTCTACGAAATTTTTTGGCGGTAACAACACTCAAGTTTCTTCTAAGCTAAGACTTCTTGATTTGAACAATATTCCTTCAGATTTAGGACTGACAATAAAATCTTTTCATGCCAATGTAAGATAGGGATGAAATAAGAGAAGCATATCTCCAAAAAGTTCCATGCCAACCTATTTGCAATCATTTCTCGAAAAAAGATAGTGGGTTAATGTGCCGGTTTAATTTTGATTTGATTGAATTATGAAAATTCGTCGGCGGCATTGTAAGATTTTGTCTATATTGTTGCTTAATAGAACTAGTAGAGTTAACGTAATTGTTGAACACTTTGCTACAAATACCTGAAGCCGCCATTGATATGAGAGTTTATTACAGTTTAATTTTAACTATTTCCATATCATATTCCCAACTAGATTTCACCCCCACCCCCCACAAGTATTTCTACGGGTAAACCTTGTATTGAGATCATTTGCACTCAATGATTACTTACACATCTACTTGTTTTGTTTTGGTATGGTGATTTTGGCTTTTACGTATTTGGTTTATCATAAAATGTTTTCCTGACAAGTAGATATTGTATCGAGGTTATTCATAGTTCCTCCATTGCTTTGATACATATTTTCACACTTGAAATAAGAAACTTAATTTAATACAATGTTTTGCTGTTAATAAGTTTAAACTAAGTCAGCTGTGGAGCACTGAATTTCCAAAGGTTGAACGGAATATATGAGAGTTCATTACAGTTCAATTTTCTTTGATCGTGCAATGGTGCTGCTATACTAACTACTAGTAAACTTTGTCTCGAGATCATCTGCACTCAAAGGATTGCTTTCTCATTTGTTTGTTTTGGTATGGTGATTTTTGTTTTATCTTGAAATGTTTTCCTTACAGGTAAACATTGTATTGAGGTCACTCAAAGTTCCTCCATTGCTTTCATATCAGAGGAGTTATGCATTGGTTGTGGTATATGTGTTAAGGTTGTACACGCTTGCCTTATTCTTTGATTTTGCCTTCCTAAATTTTAGCCAGATGTCCTGAATTGATCACTGATGCTTGTTTCGGTGTAGAAATGTCCATTTGATGCTATAGAAATCATCAATTTGCCGAAAGATTTGGATAAAGACACCACCCATCGTTATGGCCCAAACACCTTCAAATTGCACAGGTGCTTTTCCTTAAGGTCGTAGATTATTGTGGTGGTTTCTTTGCACTTGTAGTAGATGGAGCTAACTGAAAATTTTGAATCCAGGTTACCAGTGCCTCGTCCGGGACATGTTCTTGGCTTAGTTGGAAAAAATGGCATTGGGAAGTCAACGGCTCTTAAAGTATTGGCTGGCATGTTGAAACCAAATCTAGGCCGTTTTAATGTACAGAATCATCTGGTATTACTTTCAGTTGTCATTGTTCCTTGATGCGCAATGATGTGCAATTTCGCGTGTTTTCCTCTGCAGAGTCCTCCTGATTGGCAGGAAATACTGACATACTTCAGAGGATCAGAGCTACAGAGTTATTTCACCCGCATTCTTGAGGAAAACCTGAAGGTGACACACTTCAATGCTCTTTCAACATGAGTAATTTAATCTCAGTGGCAATTGATGATATCATTAAAGGAATTGAAAATTATGAGAACGTAATCTTCAAGGCTGTTAGTTTTTTTTCTGAAACAAGAATTTGTTTTTTGCTCTCTTTTTGTTGTTGAAATGCAATAGAAAAAATTTAAGCATGATGAGTTTGAGCTCATGCCACTGGTATTGAAATTTGCTCCCTTGCGCCTTTCATATGGACCTTGTACCAGGTACTTCCATAAACATATTCTGGTGTGGAAAACAGAAAAGTTATTCCTCCTTTTCGTGAAAAGGCTTTTTGAAAAATTAGCGTAGGTATCAGATAGTGGGCATTTAGCTGCCTTAATTTTCTATCTAGAGAAAAATGCTGTCGCCATCTCTCATTCCAGTCAAATTTGGTCAGTAGTTTGTACTTCAAAATTTTGAATGATGTTATTGAGTCTCAATTTATTCGTTTAATAGTTTGCTTTCCTCAGTTTGTACTCTAGACAAGTTACGATATAATCCCCGGTACTAGTGTACTTGGAGCTCACATTCACAGACCTTCTGCTTAGAAACCCCCTCTTCGTCTTCTTTCATAAAGGAAAATGAAGTACAATCAAATTAGAGAAAGTGTTGGATCTAAAAGTAACTGAGATAAAAAATACATTTATTCCTGTCTTTAGGAGTTACTGTAATGGGCTTTAGTGCCTTCTCAAGTCCTTTGGTAGTATTGTCTTTTTTTTTTTTGATATTGACAATTTAAAACTGTTTCGAACTTATTTTTCTAACAGTACTTTTTGACATTCAAAATAGAAAATATAAAGCACAGCTTTTGGCTTCCAAAACCAATCTAAATCAAAAAGACCAGCAAATAAACCCCCATTAAAAACTGTTTGTGCTTCTTAGGAGGAAGCTGAATGGAAAGCTCTGTTATCTCTGGATTACAGGACTTGGGAAACAACAAATCCATGTTGAAGTGTATTGAGCTCAGGGCCAGAGGCTTTTGCTCCTTTTGTTCTTCAGCCACTACAACTTATGAAAGTTTTAGTGCTTTGTAGAGCTCAAGCCTCTTCAAGGGAATATATGAAACTCTTTTTTGGTGCCTTGGACTCATGCTGCAACCTTTTCTGCTTTGATAATGACAACAATTTTAAGACCACAAATGTTCATTTTTAGCAAGGGCATTCTCCGTAGTCCATAATATTTGGCGGTTGCTGCGTCAGTTCACCCCTCGTGGATGGCTTTGAGCCTTAGAAAAATGATGAATTTGAGTATTTAAGCACTTCAAATTTCTATACATTCCTTAACTAACATGTTGGCATGTCTTGAACAAACAAGTTGCTCGCATCTACTTTTCATGACAATATGAAAGTATATGCTTGGAGCTTATCTTATTTATTCTTGGTAGTGTTCCTACCTTCTTATAAATCCTTAAGCATCATACTACCCAATTTATGCCAAACCAAACCAAACCGAGCCTTATGTCTCAATCACTTGGGGTCGGCTACATGAATCCGTTTCCTCCATTGAGCTCTGTCAAGGGCCACTTGTTCACATAAACCCATTATACTCATATCTTTGCGCACAACATCCTCTAATGTCAATTTAGGTCTACCCCTCCCTATAGCATTGCTACCTAGAGCTATCCTATCCGCTCTCTTAACTACTGCATCTTCTGGTCTATGGTAGACATGCCCAAACCACCTTAGCCTATTTTCCCTCAACTTCTCCTGTATAGGTGCTACACCTACCATCTCACGAATTGTTTTATTTCTAATCTTGTCTCGTCTAGTCTTACCGCACATCCACCTCAACATTCTCATTTCCGCCACACTCATCTTGCTCACATGTTGTTTCTTAATAGGCCAACATTCTGTCCCATAAAGCATCGCTGAAGTAGCGCTCCTCCACTTGAGCCACCCCACTTGGATCCTATGGGTCACATCATCAGCAATCTTTTTATCTCTACTAATAATTGAGTCTAAATACCTAAAATGATCACTCTTTGGTATCTGCTGGTCTTTGGTATCTCCTGGTCTTGGATCATCACTCTTTCTTCATGCACACTACTAGTACCACTAAACTTGCACACCACATACTCAATTTTACTCCTACTTATCCGAAAACCCTTTGACTCTAATGCTTCCCTCCAAATTTCTAGTTTCGTATTAACACCTCTAGCAGTTTCATCTACGAGGACAATGTCATCTGCAAATATCATACACCATGGAATATCCTCTTGAAATTATCCAAAAACCTTCTTGAAATTGTCCCACAAATTATTGTATCCGATATGTTCCTTTCGAATCCTTTCTGCCGTTAAATTAAAAAACTCTGCGCTTGAAGCAAGCCAGTTGGAGAGACTTTGAGTATACCATAGAATCATCCTTTATTCAACTTATGTTGCTCCCTTCTAGTAGTGCATATTATGCTATCTCCTCTTAGACAAGTCTGTAGCCCAATCTGTATTGTGGACTGTTGTGATGCATATGATATTCCACAGTCCTCTTTGCAATAACATTGTACTGACCATAGTATCATCCTTCATTAAACTTGGAGAGAAAGCAGTTGTAGTAGTCTTCTACTAGTAGTGAGGCGAAACAGAGTGCACAGTAGCAATGGTAGAAATGTAGAAGCTTTTGGTTTATATGTGGCAGCAAAAGGGCAGGGTTCTGAGAATGAAAATACAGGATTTTATAGCCCGTTTGAAGTTGTTCTGGGCTCTATGACCAATACCTGTGAACAGTAACTTTTGTGACTCTCATGTTCTTTCTAACAATGATGCTTGGCGGTTGAATGAGAGACTAATATATTCATGGTTCTATAGGAATCACTCGAAGAAATAAGCATCTCACTTGCGGCTACAGTTGCATCACATGAGTAGGAAAGAAAGAGGGTTATAAGCACAGAATTATTTTACTTTTGACTTTATAGGACTTCAGGTTGCTCCTGTTGCATTAGGATTTTGACTTCCTACTTCGAAAGAGAACCTATCTAAAGCCAAGAACAAATCATAAATAAAACTTATAACCAAACCAAACCAAACCGAGCCTTATGTCCCAATCACTTGGGGTCGGATAACTTATCAAAAAAAAAAAAAAAAGAACGAATCATAAATAAAAACCCAATCACAATGCTTTATCAATTACATAAGTTGTGATAGCCCATGGGGGACGGGGGACCTCTACGGCCAGTGTCCAGAAATTCTGCAAATTCTCAGGATACCGCTAAGTTATAATGCTAATTGAGTCATTTAGAAACTAACTAGACAAAGATGAATTTTAAATAATCCTAAAACCTTGTTTAAAATGTTCCCAGTTGATCTCAATTTCAGCTTTAAAGCAACAAATTCCGCACATAGATGTATCTTAAAATTTTCATATATATGTTAAAATTTTCATTTTCTTGCTCTTGTTACTGCGTCACTCATTGTATTTTGTATTTTAGAGTTTTGGAGCCAATAGAAACTTTAGGTTTTGGGTGGGACTCCATCCTACAAGCTTAGGCCTTGGGTTACAAGAGAACAATAGAAAAGATTGGCTTTCATGGTTATACTCGCTCGGTATCTTCTTTTATGTTCTATCAACTAGTTTTAATTAAAATTTGCAGGCAATCATCAAACCACAATATGTTGATAACCTTCCAAAATCATTGTGCGGAAGTGTTGGCAAGTTGCTTGAGGAAAGCGATGAGAAAGGAACAAGGGAAGAAATATGTCGAGAACTCGAGCTTAATACTGTTCTTGACCATGAGATCAAAAATCTGTCTGGTGGAGAGCTTCAGAGATTTGCTATAGCTAGAACTGCTATTAAAAATGCTGACATATACATGTTCGATGAGCCTTCCTGTTATCTTGACGTGAAACAAAGGCTCAAAGCAGCAAAAGTTATTCGATCTTTGCTGAGACCTAACAGGTATTCTCTTAGTTTCCTTATAATAGTTTGTTTAATTGTCCTGTACATTTATTGTCATTTGCATAACCATCCTTTGTTCCATTTGTATCTCACTTGAGGTACTTTCATTTTCGTTGAATTATTTCTTCATTAATGCCTCTGTGACGCACTAGTTGTACGAGCACGTCTGTTGGCATCATATATCCCTGTCCAACGAGTGTTAGATACATGTTGGGTGTATGCTAGGACATGCTGGGGACATGGTGGAATGTCATGATGATTTTAAGAGGTGGGGCAGGGCCAAACTTACCAATGACTGCAGAGTTCTTTTTCTTTTGCTCACAAAGTAGAAAATGCTTTGTTCTTGATCACTTAGTTTGTGAATGTCTGTTTTGTATCTTCCTACTGTGAATCTTTTTTTTTTTTTAATCCCAAATAGAAACTCTGTTTTTTTTATAAGTTCGTAAAATGCCGCCAAGATATAGTTTTATCATATTCGATGGGTCCCCAGTGTGACGGTTTTCTAACTTTTGGAGCAAGACAAGTCCCCATGTCCTTGTCCTGTATTCGTATCTGTACTTCTTAGAGCACAGCTTTCTGTTTTCCTTGTTAAACTTCTCATGCTCGATGTGTTGCAAATCTGTTCATATGTCAAAAAACAAATGCTTTAAATGTAGAATAAATTAATGAGAGCTTGTGTTAAATGCATTCATTGCTGCATTTTTATCTCACGCCCTTGTATTTTTACAAGGTAAGCTTCATGGACGAAAAAGCTTTTCTTATCAATCTCACAACGTATTTTCAGCCTGCATTCCATTTAACTGAAAACAAACTTTCAGTTAACCCTGATCCACTAGATGCATAAAACTTGACAATGGTCTGCAAAATATCCGGAATGCGATTTCAACTTGGCTTGTTGAACTTGATTAAAGCTTTAGCCTTCGTCATCAGAGAGTTTCATTTGCCTTTTCCAGTTGTTTGGATATCTTGATCTGACCTAATTTGGAAGCTGCACATTGGCTCAAACTTTCAGTTTTGCTGATACCTTAACATAATTAGATAACAAATAGAGCATTGTGCAACAGGGCTGTATGGCCTGTATTGATTTGGCATGTGAGCACATCAATTCAATTAGTCTCCCCAATTTGGGCATATGAGCATGTCAATTCAGTTAAGAGTCTCCCAGCTTTTGCAATGCAAGCATGCCAATTCAGATAATAGTCTCCTAGATTTGTCGGCTTCTTATTAACAGGGTAGTAGTAGTTTTAGCAATGGGAAACAGTGGTTTTAGCAAAGGACTTACAAGTGTCGAAATCTTTCTATCATTTGTTCATCATTACCTCAGATTACATGAGGGATTCAAAACCTCAGCTACATGAATGAGTTCTGAAAATTCTCATGTTTGCTCCTCAAAGACAACACTTTTGGCTTGTTAATCCTTTAGAATTTATCTTGAATTGCCATTTCACACTTTGCATTGTACTCTTCTGAAAATTCTCTGTTCACTCCTCAAAGAGAACACTTTTGGCTTGTTAATCCTTTGGAATTTGTCTTGAATTGCCGTTTCACACTTTGCATTGTACTCTTATACTTCCGATTTCGTGTACAACTCCCACCTAAAAATAGCTATATTACTCTTGTTGCAACAAGCTACCTTTTTTTTTCCCTTTCTTTCCTTTTAATGTTGGCTTTGGATGATAAATCGTATTTCTGTTTACGTTGTTCCAACCCTTTCGGGCTTTCTTCCCTTCTCAGCTATGTCATTGTAGTGGAGCATGACCTTAGTGTACTAGATTATCTATCGGACTATATTTGCTGCTTATACGGGAAGGAAGGAGTCTATGGAGTTGTTACTCTTCCTTTGTCGGTAAGAGAAGGCATTAACGTTTTCTTGGCTGGATTTATCCCAACAGAAAATCTAAGATTTCGAGATGAATCACTTACTTTTAAGGTAAAGATTACTGACTTATTGACTGCTTTGTTTTGGATTTTCTTTCGTGCCTTTATTAATGTACTGTTTTAGGTGGCTGAGACTCCAGAAGGGAATCAGGAGGAGATTCAGACATATTCCCGTTATAAATACCCAACCATGAGTAAAACCCTGGGTAATTTCAAGTTGGATGTACTCGAGGGTGAATTTACTGACTCGCAGATCATTGTAATGCTGGGAGAGAATGGGACAGGAAAGTCTACATTCATACGAATGCTGGTGATCACTTTTACCTGATATACTTGCATGATTGGCTTTCGTATTATAATATGCAATAATCATATATAGCCAATATTACACCACATAAAATTCTAAAGAAAACATATGCATAATGCTGGGAGAGAATGGGATGGGAAAATCTACGTTTATACAAATGCTGGTGATCACTTTTACCTGATATACTTGCACAATTGGTTTGCTTACGATATTCAATGATTATATACACCCAATATTGCTCCACATAAAATTATCAAGAAAACATACGCATAGTGTGCATTTAACCTTGGTATACTTAGCCTTATAGGTCACAGCCAAAGTCAATGTCCATGGACAACTTTCAGGTCTGATTTTGTGGTTTAAATCTGCATATGAACTATAACTGATGCGGCTCATGGAGGGATGAAAAGGGGGGGGGGGGGGGGGGGGAAAGGGTAGCAAAAATGGGCAACACAAGTCCAGAGCCTTAAACTATGTTCTCATGAATCAAACTCCAACCATTACATTGACCAATGGTCTTATTTATAAGCTAAGAGCCCCTGATTAAAAAGGAAACTAGAGATCCTAATTTGAAAAGGAGATAATCATTATCCTTATTCCTAATTATCTAAAACTTTAAGTGAAACTAAATGATAATCGAATAACAAAATACAATAGAACATTTTGAAAATCATCAAAAATTAAAGCTCCAATGATAATCGAATAACGAAATACAATAGAACATTTTGAAAATCATCAAAAATTAAACCTCCAAGTGCCTTAGCTATTCCACATCATTCTCCTCCCTTCCCCACATGATCGGGACTGATGGCTCGGTTTGGTATTCTCCTCCATTGAGAAAAAGAACTTGACCTTGAGTTTGCTTCAAAATATTGAAATCGTCCATGCCAAAGAATCAACTATTTTGACTATGAAAACTGCTTGATTTTCTTCTTGTGCCGAATTGTTTTGTTTCTCGAACTGGTGATGAGGTCCACCAAATATGAATTAAATCAACACCTGTAGGAGCCGTCTGGATGGTGTTGACCTTCAATGGCTAATGAATGGAGCAATGAATTTGGTTGAGCGAGACTTAGTCGAGCAAAGAAAGTAAGGACTGGGATAAAAATATTAGTGGGGAGAGGGTGAGGTGTGTGTGTGTGTGTGTGTGTATATATATATAGGGGCCGGTTCCCCTCACACATCTTTTGACACAAAATTTGACACTCAATCTCAACCATTCAAATGAATGGCTGAGATTTAGAGCATTAAAATTGTACACTCTCCCTCCTCTTTTCATCTCACCTAGTCACTCTCTCTCCACCCTCACCAGTCACCGACAAACCACTGTTTTCTTCCAACTCTGACGTCACCATAGCCGGCGAACCCATCTCTGGTGAGCCAATCTGCAGCCACCTCTCTCTCTCTCTCTCTCTCTCTCTCTCTCACACACACACACACACACACACAAACGTACGTAAAAACAAAGATTCGACAAGAAGAAAATCTGGGTATAATCTAGGTAAATTCGAGAGGCCAATGAGAAGAAAACCTAACAAAATTTGGGCAAATCTGTTCTGATTGAAAAAAGCTCCTTAATTTGTTCGCTGTCTTCTTCACAAATTGAAAATAAACGTGTTAGTACCTACATGCATGAAAATCAATGGGTTCTTTCCTCTTTCTTCTAATTGGTCAAAATCGCTTGTCTATCTTCCTACCCAAATGCACAATCCACGGAAAACCCCTACTGAAAACAGATAAATACAAGACCTCCATCCCGCAACCGTCAAAATCCCCATCGATGCCGGCCACATCAGGAATCGACGGATTCCTTAACCCACCAGCAGATTCTTTAACCCACCAACAGATTTTTAACACAATCAGATTCTTTGACATTAGGTTCGAACCCATCAAGTTTTGGAATCGACGGCGGCGGCGGCAGGTGAGATTTTGGTTTGGGCGGGGACAGTGTGGGAGTTGAGGGGGTCGAGAGAAGGTTGGGTTCACCGGAGATGGGGCTGGCCGGACATGGAGGAGCTGGATTGGGGAGGGGAAGCGGGCGTGAGGAGAGAGAGAGATTAGGTGCAAGTGAGATAAATGGGAGAGAATATAATATCATCTAAGTCATGGATTTGAATGGTTGAGATTGAGTGTCAAATTTTGTGTCAAAAGATGTGTGAGGGGAACCGGCCCCATATATATATATATATATATATATATATAGAGAGAGAGAGAGAGAGAGAGAGAGAGAGAGAGAGAGAGAGACTTCGCAGACTGAAAGTTTTTCGATCCTCTTCCCCTTTGCATGCTGCTTTTATTTGTAGTCCAAGGTGGCCCTTAACTCAAGGTGGGTGTCAGTCATAATTATTTTCCTTCTTACGTAGTATGTAGTTTTGGTTATACTCAACTCAAGTGTCTGTCTGCCACAAAGCTTGGTTGATGTGATTCGGAGTGATCATTTCAAAGGCGCATGCCGTGTTGATTGGTGGTTTGTCATCCTGCCCATTAAGTCAAGCTCATTCTTGGCCAAGAGCTGCCATTTACCCGACTATTGGACAATTGACGTGTCGATTACTCCTTTCCTTTGGACATCCCCTATGCAGACCATACAAGTATTACCATATGAGACCATACAAGAATTAACGACAACATGCCAGCGTTCACTGATAAGCTGAAATAACTTGCCGGACGATGTAAAATCTCTCACACCCAGGACGTATTGAAAAAAGCTCACAAGCCATAATGAACCTACCAAAACCAGCGGATGGCAAGAAGGACAAAATAGCTGTGTTCAGATTGGACCAGAGCTGGCCGAACTGGTCGGGTTTTTATTGGTGGCTGTGAAGTTCTGGCGAGGTAGGGTTCAGATGTCGTGGTGTAAACTGGATGTATAGAGGCAGTGGTACTGCTGCTTTACGGATCAGAGTATTGGTGTTTCTGTAGTGGCCGTTTCTTTAGTGGTACAGAGCAGAGGGATGAGAAGGGGGGAAGAAAGGTTGCACAAATGGGCCACAACCCTAACACAAGGCCGCGGCCTTAAACTCAGTTCTGATTAATCAAACCTACCGGTTTCCAAGGACAAATGGCCTATTTACAAGCTAAGAGCCATCATAAAAAGGAAACTTGAATCCTAATTTGGAGAGGGGATGATCATTATCCTTATCCTTACTTTTTAAATATCTAAAAACTGAAGTGAAACTAAATATATCAATTGATCAAATACAATTAAACATATTTAAAATTGTAAATTAAAGCTTCAATTGCCCTATATGTTCGGCATTGATAACCCTACTGTATTTAGTGCATTCTGTGTGATACTGTGATGTTAAGACATCAAAATCTTACTTCTCTTGACGATTCGTCACTGCTGATTTATTCCTTACTGTTTTCTTACCTGTTGCAGGCTGGTTTATTACATCCTGATACGGTGGAGGCTTCTACCGTGGAAATACCTGAATTCAATGTCTCATATAAGCCACAAAAGATAGCTACAAAATTTGAGTCTACAGTCAGAGACCTGCTGCACCAGAAAATTAGAGGGTCATATGTGCACCCTCAGTTCATTTCTGATGTAATTAAGCCTCTGATGATTGAGCAATTGATGGATCTTAAAGTTGTGAATCTCTCTGGTGGGGAATTGCAAAGAGTTGCATTATGCCTCTGTCTTGGAAAGGTAACCTTTCTGTTTCTTAGTTGTCGTAATTAACTTTTATGAGTGTGCCCTGCAGCATTTCTGTTGTTTGCTATAACCACCTCGTATATTATGATTTTGTGGGATGTCATTATATTAACTGAGTGCACGGCCATTGACAGAGCAGAATGGTGAGAAAAAGGATTAATGTAGTAGAGCCCAGTTAGATTAGGTTTGGGCAAAAGGCTTAATTTGCTTAGGTTTGGTTATTTCAATTTAGCGAGATTTATCTTGTTTCTATATAAGTTCCTAGTTCTTACTCGATTACTTGAACCAAGTTTCTTTTCCTAATTATTAATTTTGAGGCCTCTTAACCAAGTTTTATTTTAAGCCTTTTATTGCATGCAAATATTTCATTTGCATCCATTCTTTTTTTCCTGTGTACTTTGAAATCCACCTCTCAACCTATAGTGGTGAGGCATATCACCCTAAGTTATTCTCTCTTCTTTCCTATTCATCTGTTCAAGTAGTAGTAGTCTTTCTTCTTTGTAGACACAGTGTAGGTACTTGAACAAATTTCATGTGTCCTTGTATTGTAAAGTTGTTGTGATATGGACTATAACCATGACACCATTCAGTTGGACCTTAATCTGTGAATATGAGTGCCTTTTTTAGATAAAAAAAATTCTGGCCCTTGTTTACTAGCAGATGATTTGCATGGATCTAATAACTGCCGACTTCTAAATACCACTGGGATTCACTGAGAAGTATTTTTGCACGATCAGGCAGTGAAAGGCTGGTACCCTCTAGTTCGAAACCAATTTGTTCCGAGGACAATAGCATGAATTGGATAAGAGAGTTTGAATGTGTATCAAATCTTGTCGGATTGTGGTGTGACTAACTTTCCTGCCTGGGTGACACCTCCGCTGTTATGGTTGTTTTGCTTACCAGAGTTTTATTATGTTATAAATTACTCAAAAAGGTTCATTAGCTTTTTCTCAAGGTTTTTTGCTTAATTGTTAATGATGTCACTCTTGTTCGGCAATGTTCAGCATGAAATGTAAAAACCATCTTTAATACAAAATTGCTTTCCATTTTGGAAGCACAAACTGGGAAGACATATTGTGGATTAAGTTTTCCGGACACTACATTGAAGTTGTCTCATTCCAATTTACGAGGCAAAAATTTCTGCGTGGAGGACTCCTTACTTACATATGCCTTGTCTGGAGAACAAAAGTTTGTTATTTCGGTATAACTTCTGATTCCGGAATTCCAGAAATGAATGTTGACTTCTGTAATTTGTCAAATCTTCTACGAGTTCCATAGCATGTAATACGGCATGGCAAAGAAAAATATGCAATTTAGAGCAACAGAGGCATTCATTATTACATAAGCTGAGGTTGTATTTTGATCTGCTGGTATACATGAATTTAAGAGACTTTTCCGCCAAGTCTAAATGGTAGGATCACTAAATATCTGTGGTGTGCTTCAAGTGACTTGCTACTTGGTGTTCTTTGTGCAGCCAGCAGACATATATCTGATAGATGAACCAAGTGCTTTTCTTGATTCGGAGCAGCGAATCATAGCTTCCAAAGTTATAAAGAGGTTCATCTTCCATGCAAAGAAGACTGCTTTTGTTGTTGAGCATGACTTCATTATGGCAACTTACTTGGCTGACAGAGTAATTGTGTTTGATGGGAAAGCATCTGTGGGTTGTACAGCCAAGTCTCCTGAATCTTTGCTAACTGGGATGAATCATTTCCTTGCGGTACACACACTTCATTCCCACCTTCCATTTTTCCTTTCTTTAGTAGATAGTGCAACAAGCTAATAGGAGAACTAGAAAATAACAACAATGACAACACAAATCCTCCCACCAATCATGAGCTCCCAAAACCCCTTATAAATATCGGTAAGGTTGTTGAAAATAGTAATTATCGTACTTGTTATGGTATTTTTGGGCTTGCATTTGAATTTCTGTTTTCTAAATTTATTGAATATACGGTACTATATTGTTTGTGTCTTGTGAAATTGATACACATAGCATTGCCTTGGCTCCTACAACGTGAGCATAATTGCCTGTCCAATTTGAACGCACTGGTTGACTAACTTATGTGTATGATCATTGTTACCAGTAAAGTTACCAAACGTTGAACTGAATACACATAGTGCTGCCTCTTTAAGGGTGGTATGTAATCTAGTACTATGTGAGTCTCCTTAGTTGTTATTGATGATGTTCAATCATTTATTGTCCTTGTTTATACTTTTACCTTGTTGGGAAGTCTTTCCTTCTTCTTCTCCTTCTTTTCCGTACATCTATCTACGTTAAT
Organism: Rhododendron ovatum; assembly: GCA_019656835.1. Classification (NCBI taxonomy): domain Eukaryota; kingdom Viridiplantae; phylum Streptophyta; class Magnoliopsida; order Ericales; family Ericaceae; genus Rhododendron; species Rhododendron ovatum. The sequence goes on along the minus strand of CM033791.1, from coordinate 11,538,912 downwards.
AATGCATCTTGTCTTTGCAGCATTTGGACATAACGTTTAGGCGTGACCCTACGAATTATCGCCCACGAATCAACAAGCTGGACTCCACGAAAGATAGAGAGCAAAAATCTGCTGGCTCTTACTATTATCTTGATTAAGGCAGTTTCAAGTTAAGGTTTATTTTTTATTTTTTAATTTTTTTTTTGTGTGTGTGTGAAGGTTATTTTCAAGTTACGGTTTATTTCTCCTTGCTTTTATTATGTTTTATGTGATGTTTAACACCTACTAATTCTTCTCTTTCCATATACAGGAAAGTTGATGTTTCGGAAAGGGCGAGATTCAATGGTCGCTATTACCCTGACTTGGTGGATTTTTCTGTCATTCAAGACAAGGTAAGCTCATCACCCGAAAGTCAAAAAATGTAAAATATTACATAAGCTCCCCAAGCTCAGTTTACGCGAAGCACACTTTTACATATCATTTGGATATTTTCTTATTTATTGTCCATCCTTTGTTTGCCCATATTTCTTCAGAAGAACTTGGGCGGGTTGACAGTGGCCGGAATAAAGCGGCACCACCCCGAGTCAATACATGTTTCTGCCAAATTCGATGTTAGGTATCAGTCAGTCATGTTGTTAATCATCTAAATCCACCTGGTAGTGACCCTACTTATGCTTTAGAATCATAATGCCTGCCACTTGACTTGAATCACATTTTTTGTTTTCTTGTTTAGTTGGCATTCTTTGCGTTGGATATCGGAATCACGTGGACGCGTAACGGTTCTTGGACTTGCCTTTACGACTTTTGCCCGGTTTCACGAACAAATCTCTCTCCAGCAGTGAACTGACATTGCGATATGCAGTGTTGCCTTTCAGTTTCATAACCAAATCCATCCTGATCACTCAACGAGAGTTTTGATTGTTCAACATCGATTGATTATGAATTTGCTTCCTTTTTCACTTTTTTCCCTTTCTATTATTTTTTTTATAAGACTTTACTTTTTCCACTGGTACCTTTTGGTTTAATGTGGCCGTTGGAACGTTGGTGAGCTACCAACCTCATTAATTATCACACAATAAAGGAAGGGAGCCTTTCTCTAATGTTTAACGAGGTACAATGAGTTGTACTGTCTAGCTGGGTTTAGCTACTTTGGTATCTTAATTGGTTCCATATCTTATTAGTGAGTGCCATATTGGAACGTTTCTCTTGGGAAATTTCCTCTTGGAGTATGGATTATGACTGCCCAAAAACATTTATTTCTGATAACCGACGTCTGCATCGTTTTATGTTTGCCTCGATTAATCTCGTGGTCCTGAAATTTATGCAGATGTCTTATGTCTGCCTCGACTAATCTCGTGGTCCTGAAATTTAACGACCTGACAAACCTAAGATGGCCCCACGGTTACATGTGTAAAAAATAGTTGCATTGCGTTTGCAAGAGTTTGTTTTCAATCAAGAATGATGTTATTGCAGTTTTGTGGTTTAGGCCTTTGTTTTGAGATCCTGAATTAACTGGCAGTCTCCCTACGGGTGCTACTGCTACAAGACGATCCGGTTCTCACTTTGGACCATCAAACTGGCTTTAGAGATGGACGTGCAATGGCCTCAAGTAGACGGAACGAATCGGGAACAAACTCACAACTAGAGGTGGGCATCGTGTTCGTGTCGTGTCGTGTTAGAATTTTCTCAACCCTAACCCGACTTGTTTAGCTTTTTGTGTTATCGTGTCGTGTCATATTAGTGTTTTGTGTTAGAAATAGTTGATTCTAATCCACTAACTTCGTGTCGGGTTCTCATGTGGTGTAAAAAATTCCTACACCTACTCACAACCCACTTAAGTATTTGTTGGAGTTTCTGAGCGGGAAGATAACCAATAAGTCGATATCAAGCAGCCTGTAGTTGATTTCGACTATAGAGACAAATCCGGACAAGTTAGTTGCATTAGAACATGGCCAGTTAGCCAGTTAGGTAACCTTCCCAGTCTATAGTAGAGGTTAGGCATTGCCTCTTACTGTTCATTTACGTGGTTGGGGTTCAGACCTAGGTCACATATTCTTCCAATGGGACTCTTTGTTCTCGTTCTCAATTCTTACTGTCTTGAATTTTGATAGTTTGTGATGTTCTTAAAAGACGCTTCCATGATCGTATTGGCGCTCTCACTTTCACTATTGCACGCGTATTATGTGACTTAGTGTAGATCCTGTTACAAGTCGCTTTTGGCAGTGAAAGTTGTAGTTGAATTCTTTTTTGTCCATACATTTTGGTTGTGAGAGTGGTTGAGTATTGATTAAGTGTTTGTTGGGTGAAGTCAAAAAGAAAGGAAAATGGGATTTGTTGTTGTGGTTTTTAACTACTCACTTGGCATATCTATGGTTTTAATATGGTTTTATGTGTCATGTGGGGGTTGTTGGTTTTGGTATTTGGATTTTGGACAAAATCCCAAATCCCTAATCGAACAAACTCGTGATGTTGGGCAGCTAAGGGCTCGGCTATGATGCTCCCAAGTGTTTATAGCCATTGGATCTCTCTCTGATTACTAATATTGCCCGTCCAATAAACAAGTTAATATTAAGCATATATTAATTTGTTTGGCATCTTACTTTTGTATTCCCTTTCTATAATATTGTTTTTGCCCAAAATATAATCTTGATCTATTGACTGTGATTTACTTAATTTTCAATCTAAGGGTTCATATTCAGTGGGAGCGTGATGCTCTCATGTCACTTGGGAGCATTGTAGAAAATCTCGCTACGATGGTGGAGCTATTGTGGAGCTGAAAGGGATCTGACTCCACCCAAATTCTTTATTTAAAGTATAGTTCGCGTAATTTTATGGATATATCAAGAAAATCAAACATAGTCCAACCATAAATAGAAAGTAGAATGATTTTCATTTTTGAGCATGCTAAATTATGGTGAGTGATCAATATGATAAAGATATCACGTGTAGTCAATTGATACGATAGCAATAACACTCAATATTAATGTTTTCAATTTATCAAAACCGTTCTATTAAAAACTCAAATTACTGAATTTAGTCTCGAAAAATCACTGAATCAAAATTTCTTCTACGTTTGCGCCCTCCGAGTTGTTTCACGACTCCGCCAGTGGGAAGCTGGAGTAGTTTTAAAACTGGGACCCAACCCAAATGCGCCGCTCCTCCCACATGCAGAGTTGGTTGTCCGTGTCTCTCGTGTGCTGCGACCAATTTGACCTCTAAAGATTTACTGCATTTTTTAATACTAACTCGGGAATTAGGATCAATTTACGAATATCTCGATTAATCATATGAGCTTAATTTCACCACCCATGTATGGGCTGGCCAAAGAAATTGATAGCACCTGAAAATTTCGAACTCAAAATCTCAGGAATGAGAAGAAATTGATAGCATTTGAGAAATTTCGAAGTCCAAATTTTGGGGGTGAGAAAATCTCTACGGTTAGGCCTTTGACCACTGGCGACTCTGTGGGGTTATTAGACTTGTAAGACTTCGGGGAAAAATTATTCAGTGCCCTGCGGCACTGCCACGTGGTGTCTTGGCTCAACCTCTTTTTTCACCACACACTTGTGTGCTCTTTACAACAAAGTATGTAGAGCTCACGCAAATGTATGATAGATAAGAGTTGGGGCACCCGTAGCGCCAATGCACTGAAAAAAGTGGTTATTTATCAAAATACTTAAGTAAAAGTAAAAAAAAAAAATTATTTTTCCGATTTTTAAGACGAATTAATAATCTATAAAAATTTAACGCAAAATTAACAAATACAAAAAAATTCAAATAAAAACAAAATTTTCAAATTTAAATTAAGTTCAAGAGAACTGTGCCTCAAACCGAACACAATGACAAGTACTTCAAAAGTTTTTTTTTTTTTCCCTTCGTGTTTCTCCTACTTCCTTATTTGTTTTGTTTTTGTTTTTTGATCAGACTCCTCCTTCCTCATTTGTGATTCTCTCAGCTTACCTGAACCTTTTTTGCAAGTCGTCCCCACCATGTGCGCCTCTGAAAACGACTCTCTCTCTCTCTCTCTCTCTCTCTCTCTCTCTCTCTCTCCTCAGCGTTGTTTACAGCTGTATCCAATTTAGCGACCTTTGCGTATATACATGTATTTCTTCTCCATATACATGTCTATTTTAGCTACATATAGGAGTAGTTTATTTTTTAAAATGCTAACCATAGCTCTTCGGGTGGTGGATAATGTGTAAAGTTCGTAGTGCCATTAAACATAAGTATTTTAATATTCATAAATTTATATTCAGACTTTGAAATGTGCATTAAAATCGTAACTTATTCGGCATTACATGTATATTATACCATGTATAGTGACGGGTGGTTGGCGAGGAAGACTTAAAAATAATACATTTGCTACAAGAATAAATTTAAATATTTTTCTAAATTAAAAGAATTAATTGATATTTAGTAAATTGTTAATCTTTTTTTGAAATTCATGTTGAAAAGATTATTATTTGTAAGTCATTGTTTTCGGGAAGTATTATTTGATGATTTTTTCTACGGCCCATGAAAATGAACTGGATCGTACAATTTGTCCGTCTATGGGTCTTTTTGCGCTCACTTTAATGATCGAAACTGTTCATTTTTACAACTCGATACAAAAATATATCACAGCCGGAAATTAGATTGATTGGATATCATTTGATATTATTTCGGAACATATTTGTCTTAGAACATAACAAAATTAGAACGCCAATTTAACTCATTTATTTCAAGACAAATGCATTTCAAAATTGTATAAACCGTAACCCAATCAACATAATTTTTGACAGGATAAATATTCTCGACGAGCTTTAAAATATGAACAGTTTGGATCATCTGAAAATACCAACTAATGGGCAAACTAGATGGTCCGGTCCATGTATCCTCCCCCTTCCGTCATCGCTCTCCTTTTTTTCATCGCATTTCACTTCCCTTTTTCTTTTTGATACTCCAGACTTCTCTTCTCTCTCTCTCTCTCTCTCTCTCTACATATACAGAAAGATACCCTTTCTTGATGTTTGTTTGTTTGATTAAAAGAAAATATTCCTTTACTTTCTCCGTCTATTTGGTTTCTTCTTGACTTCTCAAAGAATGCAAAGCATTACCAAGCCTCCCAGGTTCAGACCCTTACCAAATGGATGCATGAAAATATATTGTTGTATTATGCACATAGTTTGCCTTTCTCGTGATGCGTGCAACAGTCTTGCCTGATATTCTAGGAGGGGTTTGCTTCATTCAATTAAAAAAAAAAAACCCCCTATACTTGATCATTGCCATTATTGAGAGAGAGAGAGAGAGAGTAGTCATGGGTGTCCCCTGAATTTCTCTGGGGAATTTGTTTCCACTGTTTGAATTGGAAAGTGAAGGAGATTTTCCATGGATTTTGCTTCAAAAGTAGCTTTGCTGGGGCTTTGAAGGCTTAGAAAGATTCATAATAAAGGTGTGTGTTTGTTCTCATGCCTATTTATATGCTTATTACCATATCCTTCTCATTGTATTAGTTGTATTTTAGTTATAATTAATGGGTTTGACTTGTTTCATCTGTTTATTTTTGGTATGTTTGTGCAAGTAATTACATCGTTTGAGTTCAGGTTTTACTTGGAATTTATGGGTTTTCACGTTTTGGTTTTTTAAACTCTGTTGATGATTTAATGTTTGCAGTTTTTTTTAGGTCAAGAGAAATGGGAACCACCCAAATGTGAAACTAACCAGCAGACTAATTTTAAGTATTGATCATTGACTTCAATTTTTTTTTGCAGAATTGCTAGAGTAAACTTTAAAGCTGTCATGATTCAAGATGATTGAGGAACTTATTGGGTTCTCAATAACCTGGTAGTGCTAGAAATAGTGAAATAGACACAACCGCCATGAATTGTAACCTTAATTCCATTTTTATTTTCCGATAGCAGGATGTTGGGCCCAGCTTGCACGTACCTTGACTAATTCCAGAGCCCTAAAGTAACGACCGGGCAAAGCCTCCAGTGGCCCTAAGGTTTGGAATGTTTGGTCTCCATGGGGTTCGAACATGTGACGTCATGGAGGACAAACCATTATTAGTTTTCTCATGCCCACTTACCCAAGTGCAATTTTGTTCACCCTCCTTAAAAGATGGTGAACATTACCCTTCCTCTTATTGGTTAAAATGGTGTGGATCCCACCATAAAGTGATGTCATGCTTACCATGTAATACACTTTTTGGTAAGCATGACATCACTTTGTGGTGGGATCCACACCATTTCAGCCAATAAGAAGGAGGGTAATGTTCACCCTCTTAAGTAGAGGGTGAACAAAACTCAACTCCACTTATCCAGACACCTTGGGGTTTAACCTTAATTCCAATTGGGGAAAGTCTGATTTTGAAATGGCAAAGACAGACAATGTTTATACAAGACTCTATGCGTATTGGTGGAGCAACACTAGCTCTTTTACCAAATTTCATGTACCCCTTTTGGCTTCATTTGATTTAGCAAATAATGGAGGAAAGGGAAAGAATATGCCTTAGAAAAAGGCCAAGGGACTTCCTCTCTTACTGATTTTCAGGCTATTTCTTTTCTTGTGGGTTCTGTGGGAATCAAAAGGAAGAAGGAAAGAAGCATATTTTTCATCTCCAAGTATTCCTTTGACATGTATTTTTTGAGCAAAAATAGGAAAATAAAAGAGAAACAAATCAATCACCCAATGGGTAAGAAATTGAAGCTGATCTTGGAGTAGTCTTGCTTGCACCCTGCAAGGTTCTCTCGTGTTATTCCTCGATCTTTGCTGTAGTTGTCAAAGCTTTAGCTGTCTTACCAATTACCATCTAGCCTGTTGCATCGATTCAAAGATTGTACTTTTTAGATGATAATTTTACAACTTATCATCAGATCCATATGAAAGTAATGACAGTTTTGGTTTGTATGCTTAAAATTCCAGTTTTTTTCCTTATCCTTGTGCATGTATGGGGGTCTAATCTTGGATTAAAATGTCATTAATCAGCCACATACGCACCCTTTTAGTTAGTTTGTAGGTTAGGCTACAAATAATAGAATGCTATGTGGTAATGTGCTGACATTGGAGTTGAAAATTGAAGTCGTTAACAAGCAAGTAGATCACTGGGAGTGTTAAGAGTTGAGAGTGTATGTGAAATGAATTTGTTTCACTGAGACAGCAACAGCATTCAGAATTTTTTCCCCAAAGTGTCTGTTTTCAGGCTTAGCTCAATTTCTCAAGTTCTATCACCAAACTACTATTGCACCCAACAACGCCGTTTTCTGACCAGTTTTTCTTCCAAATCCACCAAGGGGATTTCTGAAATGTGTGCACTCGATTTTCTCCTCTGACCAACCAGGGTTGTACGTGACATCATAGCATGCAGATTGTCAAGTTCTGCTATGAGCTGTATATGGTTGCGTAAGGAAGTATAGACTGTCAATTGGTGATTATAATTCTGATACTTTTTTCCAGCATAGATCACTGACACCCGATAGTTGAATTGCTGGTTGACATTAGCAATCAGTTTATATCCGATTAGAGATTTACTATAAGAATTGTCACCCTTTGTATAGAGTGTGCGTATGACCTCTATATGCATGTAAAAGTATACCACAGGAGCAGTATTACTTGCCCCATGTATGGTACCGACTTTTGTATGTAACTAATTACAGTCCAACAGTTTCTGAATCATAATACATGAAAAGAATTCACATTGCACTTCTTGTTAACCCTATTGCTATTTTACGCGCTAAGATTTGAATTACCCTGATGTTTGGTTGCCTACGAATGGTGACAGGCTTGTTGGGTCGTTCAAGGTAAAAAGCTATTGATCAATGGGGGACGACTTGTGACACGCAAATGGATCCTAAGGCTTTTATCAGGTTATCAATTGGTTCACTAGGGTTAAGAGTTCCTGGAACACAATATTCTTCCACTCCGTGTTCATGTGAAATCCGTCTTCGTGGTTTTCCCGCGCAAACAACTTCAATTCCCTTAGTATCCTCTCCAGAAGCTTCACCAGATTTTCAGAGCATTGCATCAAGCTTTTATCTTGAAGAATCTAATTTGAAAGCACTGTTGACACCTGGATGTTTCTCGGCTCCTCATGCTTTTCTGGAGATTGTTGTTTTTGCAGGGTGGAAGGGGTCCCACTGTGGTGTTGGCGGCAAAAGGCAGCAGATTGGAACGTTTAGGTTAGAAGTGGGGCCTGAATGGGGCGAAGGCAAGCCAGTGATTCTCTTCAATGGGTGGATAGGGATTGGAAAGAGCAAAGAGGAAGGAGGGAAGTCAGGAGCAGAGCTTCATTTGCAGGTTAAGTTGGACCCGGATCCCAGATATGTTTTCCAGTTTGCGGATGAGACCAAGTTGAGCCCTCAGATAGTTCAGCTTCAAGGCACCATCAAGCAGCCTATCTTCAGTTGCAAGTTTAGTCAGGACAGGTGATCCAATCTCTGGATATTTATTTTCATGCTGCATCCTACTGTTGTTTAGTACTTTCCATTCTTATTGGTAACGATCATCGGGTTTTACATGAATAATGGAAAGCAGTAGAAGTTGATGTCGGAGAATATATAGGATCCATTCGAAGAGTGGTTTTGAAATGAAGGGATTGGAGGTTGAACTTCAAATAATTGTGGGGAGGTTTACTTTTAGACGTAGATTTGGTAATTTGAAACTTGAGGATATTATGGGGACAGTAATGATTACATTTTGTTTGGATCAGTTGTGAAAAGATTTGAGCTCCAATTGGGATCATTTGTGAAGGGGTTTCAAATGACCACAGTCACGAAGTTGTTCAAATCCTTCAATCTAAAGCTGTTAAGTTTGTTGTTTAAGCATAGACCTACAATACAGAATCGAATTGAAGGTTTTACTTCTTGAATAATTGAGGCCAAATCCATTTGTTTCAAAACCATAAATCCAAAGAAATCCTTTAAATTACCTATTTGTCCTTTATGCTGGCTACATCAAATAATGAAAATTCAAAACTCCATCTGGTGCCTATGGATTTTTTCTCATATTGCACTGCTAGTTACCCTGAAATTGTTTTTTCTGAAATTGCTGTAATAATAAATTTTCAGGGCATCTCAGGTTGACCAATTGAACACTTACTGGCCAAGTTCTTTTCATAATGCTAACCAAGAGACTGAAAGAAGGGAAAGGAAAGGATGGAAGGTGAAAATACACGACCTCTCCGGCTCCGCTGTTGCAGCAGCCTTCATAACAACTCCCTTCGTTCCATCAACGGGTTGCGATTGGGTTGCACGGTCTAACCCAGGATCTTGGTTGATTGTCCGGCCAGATTCTTGCGGGCCTGACAGCTGGCAGCCCTGGGGGAAGCTCGAGGCGTGGCGCGAACGTGGCGTCAGAGACTCCATTTGCTGCCGCTTTCATCTCCTTTCTGAATTGCCTGAGGGAGGGGAGCTTCTAATGTCGGAGATCTTCCTCAACGCTGAAAAGGGTGGCGAGTTTTACATAGACACAGAGCGACGTGCCCACAAAGCGGCAAGCCCACTGCCAAGCCCGCAGAGCAGCGGAGACTTTGCGGCTTTGAGTCCGGTGGTTGGCGGATTTGTGATGAGCTGTAGAGTGCAAGGTGAAGGAAGGAAGAAGAGCAAGCCATTGGTACAGCTGGCGATGCGACACGTGACATGCGTGGAGGATGCCGCCATCTTTATGGCTCTTGCTGCCGCGGTTGACCTCAGCATCGAGGCGTGCAGGCCGTTCCGGAGGAAGATCAGGAGAGGTACCACCCACCATTCTTGGTGACATATACCGCCTGTTACATATCAATTTATACATAGTGATGTGGTCCTGAATCCTGATTAACATCCATGAACTGATGAAGCCCGGATTGGCTTTTCTTCTGATTTTTGTGAAATGAAACATTTGGTGTGTATAGGGTCTATTTGTTTGCATTTATCATCTAGGATTAGTTCAACTGAGTCATGGTTAGGGCTGCAAACGAACTGAGCTGCTCGTGAGCGGCTCGCAGCTCGGCTCGTTAGTAGCTCGTTCAAGCTCGGCTCGGAAGTTAAACGAATGAGCTCAAGCCGATTTTTTCAACTCGTTTTGTAAACGAGCTGAGCTCGAGCTAAGATAAGCTCAGCTCGAGTCGGCTCGCGAGCTGGGGTATATATACTTAAGTTTAGGATTTTTATTGTTATTTCATAATTTGTTTTTTTCGTTTTCACTTTCTAGTCAACCAAGGGAAGCGAGAGTACACGCACACTAGTACACCCCCGCTCCATAAGAAAATGAAAGATATATACCTTCACAATCAAAATATTTTTGGTTGTATTAGGCCTATGCGAAGATATATATATATTTTTCGTTGGTTTGTTAAGGCTCGTGAACAAGCTCGAGCTCGACTCGCTAAGTTTTCACTGAGCTCGAGCTCGAGCTCGTGTTCGTTAAAAACTTAATAAACAAGCTTGAACACCGCAAAGCTTGGCTCTGCTCGGCTCGTTTGCAGCCCTAGTCATGGTTGTGCTCTGGCTATACACGAAAGGAACTCTAGAGAAAAAGGTCAGTATGTTAACAACTTAATGGCTGCTAGTTGACGGTGGGATTGGTTCCTAGGAACAGTCAAGGTGGATGTAAGCTGGCTCGGACAGAGTCATTGAGAAAAAAGGACAACTGAGATCTTTATCTTCTAAGAAGTGTTGGGCTAATTAGACCTGTGCTTGTCTATTTCGGGGGACAGAAGGTATTGAATCTGCGTGATCATTATCGAATTTTTTTTTTCCGGGGGTCAGAAATTCCTTGCGTAGGAAGGGAAGCGGTAGTACTTTTTTTTTTTGATAACTCAAAGTGTCTAAACCAGTTTATGCATATGTCGGCTAAGTCAATTCCACTCCACTCTACTCCGAAACACAGGCTTTCCTTTCCTTTTGATGGAGGTAATATTTATTTCTTGCACTTTGCTTGATTGTGTCGCTTGTAGTTGGGCGATCAAAACTATTCTGAGATGAAGTTTTCGGCAGTTCAAACAAAAACAGAACAAATTTTTTCTGGAATGTACTGTAGTGCGGTAGTATAGAACAGTTGCTTTCTTATGCCCGTTCAGTTCATGCGAACCCAAGCAGAAACAGTTGTATTGATGCGAAAACGATACGTGAATTACTGGACATCGAATTACATAAGGATCTAAACCTAGAAACAAAAGCAAGATCATATCATGCAAACAGACTTAGGTTGGAATATCTCATATCTGGATACGCAAATCTTGACAGACCGAACTTCTTGTGTGTGCAAACAAATGTGAATCACGAAGTTTATCAATTGTTACCACAGGAAATACAGGAAAAGAACAAGGAAGCAAATGATTTCTTCAATTTTTCTGCTGCTGGCTCGGGTGGTACTAGATCTCCTGGGACACAAATGTGGGATTCATCCACGCCACTTTTGCTCGCTTTCTCGCACTCATTCAAGAATTCCTTGAACGCATTGTGAACATATTCAACGGCCTGGCCTACGGTCATATTCTCGACTAGTTTGTGAGGGTAAATATCCTTCTTATGGTCTCCACATAATGTTGCCGTCATTTGCACAAGTTCTTGTTGGAACTCAGTCAATTTAGCATCTTCTTTTGCTTCAGCCTCTCTTAGCTTCACCGGTTCTGGTAATGTAACTGAAAAATGCAGAACACCAAGGCCCAAAAGAAATTATCTCAACAGTCCCAAAGCAAATGAAACTTGTTAGTTTATACATTTGGCACAAACTTGAAGCGATAAGTCTTAATCCGTATGCAGTCATGATTGGTGCGATTGAAGTTCGGTTGAGATCGATTAACTTGAAAAGATAAACAAGTCGAAATTTCGAATCTCTGTAAAACGTTGGAAGTCAAGTGTGATCAATCTTTACTAATTGGTTCTCCTTGGCTGCTTTGGAACATACCAAACATGAAGCGATACGCATGAGGCCAAGGCTATGTGGATTTACCTGGACAATCTGTTCTCGGGCTGCTTCGGCTGAGAACACCTTCAAAAGTACCTGCCCATGCGTCTCGCTTTGTCAAGAACTCTTTCAGATCAAAAATCTTTTTAACGGTGGCCGGAAGGGAAGAATGCTCAAACTCTGAACTCGGATACGGTCCTGAAGGCCCATGCAACACTGCATTTTTCATGATCGAATACAGTTTTCCTTGGTCAGTGAAATATCCTTGAAGTACTGCTACACATATTTCTATAGTTATTGAAATTTCCCAAAAAGCAATGTTGCACGACTACAAAAGATTTACAACAATTTCCTTTTCTTCCTGAAGAACTAAAACGTTGGTCGGAGCAGTAGCATTTTGTTCGTTGTCGGGGGGCGCTGTATTAATATTACCAGCGTAGATCATGGCCGTCAATTAGTAAAAATAGGATTGTGTAAGGTAATTCACTCCCGGGCCTATGAAAGTGAATGTAGTGTCCTTATGTTGTACATTTGATTCCTCTATAGGAAGTGGGTTACAGGTGTCCATGTTAGATGACAAAGTGGTAAAATAAAAGCAAAAAGCCAAAGCGGAAAAATAAAGTTTTTGAATAATTTTGAAAGTGGAATCTTGTGGGGGAAGTTTGGGCGAATGTGTAGTATATATTTCGTGGCAGAAAAAGTGTATTTAGAGGAATATGCTTTTGTAGTGCGATGCATATATACCTGTTCCGCGCTCAATCCATGGAGAAATCATGATGACCGGAACCCTAACACCGAGCCGGTCAAACTGAAAGTTATATGGCTCAGGGCCCACGATGCCATCGGGACTTGGAACTCCGGCAACAGGCGTTGGCACGTGATCGAAAAACCCGCCATGCTCGTCGTACATGATGATGAACAGCATTTCGTTCCACTGGGGACTCGATCTCAGTGCCTCGTAAACTTCCTTGACGAATTTCTGGCCCTCGTACACATCATGAGAAGGGTGGTCGTCGTTACCGGGTAGGATTTTCAAGTCCCAGAACCTTTGCTCAACAACAACGTAGTTTGGTAGCTTCCCCTCTTTGCAGTGATTCTTGAATTCTATATCAAACTGGTGGAAGTTCTTTAAGTACTTCAGTTTCCTAAGGTTCCTGTGAACAAAAACAAAATTTTGTTTTATTACATAAGTGGAAGCAATCACGTAATTAAAGATCAGAAATCCTATTGGTACCGACCGGATCATAAGGAAAATGCACCGACGGCCACTGGACGGCCGATCCGAGCCGTCCAAAAATTTTAAAAAATAAAACCGAGTGGGCCTACGCGAGAATCAATGGCATCCGAGGTGTTTAGGGTACTTGATCCGAGCACCCCTTTTTCGTGTATATTTGTATATACGTGTATATATACGAAAAATGGGTGCTCGGATCAAGTACCCTACACACCTCGGATGCCATTGATTCTCACATAAGCCCACTCGGTTTTATTTTTTAAAATTTTTGGACGGCTCGGATCGGCCGTCCGGTGGCCGTCGGTGCATTTTCCCTATGGTCCGGTCGGTACCAATAGCAATACTCATTAAAGATACGATATTTCACACATCTGTCGGGGCGTATTGTCAACAGCATCACGGTGCCATTTTGCAAGGGACCTCCCGCATCTATGTTGGGCCGAAGCTAAGGTCTCACCACATGCTACGAGTACGAAACCACCAAGCGGTTACGGAGTCTTGAACCCGAGAATTGAGCTTGCTAGAAAAGGCAAGTGCGTACTTACCCCCTCTGAATCAACACCAACCGCTTGCTTTGTGAACAAAAAGCAAATCACGTGTACCACAATGAAAGTGAAGTTGTTGAACGACTTAAAAGGAATGTTAACAAACCATGGAAGTAACTTGTTGAGCTAGATTTACCCCTTTTTGGGTGACTCATACAGCCACAACAACTCAAGGCAATACCAAACACAACCCAATGGGCAGATCGAATTGACAAAATATATACCTCATCTATGGATATGGAAGTCCCGTGTTGAACTCCTCTCAACCTCTCGAGACCATCTGCACGCGATAACTACTGGGACGGAGCCAGGAAAGTATTCTTCGTGCAAGACTGCTTTCATTGGGGAAATCTTTCTCTAGAATCACTACTCTTGGTAAATTGCCTTCTCCCTTTTTTCTTTTTCCTTAGCCTCGTGTAACATCTGCTCTTGCGTGTTCGTAGGCTCCCTTTGGAAGACTTTGAGCATAGAAACGTACTTGATCTTATTCGTATTTGCTGACTAATAACTCAATATCTACCGGTGCTATAAAAATAATCAATGATTGACTGCCTCTAGAGAAGTGTTAACGTGCAGAAAAATGTCCCAATGTTCATGAAATACGCAAAGAAGTTAGCAAATTAAGTATTTCTAATTGGAAAATTTTTATTACAGTACAATTCTTATTGAATGACTTTCTGGGTTTGAACTAGAGAGACGCCGCGCAATCTTTGACCTTTTAAAAATGGTGTCACTAGTGCAGATCGATTTGTTTTAAACACTAATCTTCACCGAATCTGAATCATTAATTGTCAGAGTCAAGAATTTACCTATAGAACAGGGTGGCAGGAGGGTACTGATAGTATATCCCGAAGCTAAACCCACTCTCATCCAACGACTCGAATATCGTTTTCTGTGGAAACCCTTCTATCAACTTCAGAGTATCATTGCTCGTAGCCCCGTGCGACGTCGCGGAGTGCACAAACAACCTGTTCGGCTGCGTCGACGCCGGCACCGCTGCGAACCACCTGTTTGCATGCATGCACGTACTATATATTAGCTATAATTGTATTGTAATATCTACTCGAGTTAATAAAATCCTTCTTTCTTGATGAAAAAAATTACCACCTGTCGCACACGGCGTACTCAGCCACCAGCTCCTTGTAGATGGGCACGGCGTCCGGGTCGAACCCGTTCATCACCGTAGTAGACATGCCCGTCTCTGTTCTCTCAGCGTTCTGGGCGAACCCGGACATTGTTGGTTCGAGTTTTTTGGTGGCAGATTCGGAGCTCCATGGCTGGCCGAATACCTGGTCGTTTTTTTTTTAACAGCGAAGGGAGAATTTTAACCTTTCATGGTATAATTATAAAGTTTAGAAGGAACCAGAGCAAACGAAGGCACCGCAACCAGGAGGAAGCATCCCAAATTAGGTTGGCACCCTAACTTCTCAACAATCATGATTCACAAATGCCACTCTAAACCCAAAAGTGAGAAGTGGAAAAAGGCAAGATGCCTGGCAAACTATAAGTGAACAAAATCAAGGGGTGGGAATTTCCGACACTGACGCGACACGAAGTTAGCGAGTTAAGATCAACTATTTCGGACACAAAATACAAATATGACTCGATAACACAAAAAACTAAACAGATTGAGTTAGAGTTGAGAGAATTCTAACACGAGCATGAGATGACACACGACAACAAGATGCCCACCTCTAGACTATCCTATACCATATTCTAAATATACCTGCTCGTACATGGCTTGGATGGAGTGGCCCGGGTCCTGGTCGACGTAGAGGGAGTGCTTGGCGAATGTGATTCGGGTCGAGTTCGGGTCGGATGTGGAGAGGAGGTTATGTTCAGATCCGGTAACACCATTGATTTCCGGGTTGAGGGATTTCATCCACCCGAGCATGTGGTCGAACGAGCGGTTTTCTTGGACTAGGACCACCACTGTTTTTATAGGGAATTGGGTTTGGATTTCTGGAGCCATTTTTGTTGTTGTTGCAGTTGCAGTTGGTGGTGGTGATGATGGTGGTGGGGTTTGCTGTGATTTTAGATTCAAATTGGTTGAGTGCCTTTTTAAGGCGGTGACAGAGAGAGAGGAAAGAGACTTTGGAAACATGTGTATGATGGCTACTGGCTAGTTTAAAAACTTGTTCAAGTCGATCTGTTTTGCTTGTTGGCATTCCCATTTCAACCCCTTTATATTCTTTGAGAATATTCCCATCTCATCTCAACAGTCGAGAGAGAGAGAGAGAGAGAGAGAGAGAGAGAGAGAGAGAAGGTGAGAGGCAGAGAGTTTCAAAACACGTGTATATTGGCTAAGTTTAAAAACTTGTTGAAGTCGATCTCTTTTGTTTATTAGGTTGGGATATTATCCCATTTCAACTCCTGAAGCAGTAGAGACTAGAGAGAGGGAGAGAGCTGGTTCGGTTGGGATAGTATTCTCGTCTCAACTCAACAAACAACAAATAGAGACTAGAGAGAGAGAGCACCCATTGAAGGAGGCAGGTGAACAATTCTCCTTAATCCCATCTAGAGCAATGGGACCAAGGTCCTGTAGTGCAGGGGATAGGGCACCTCGATGTGCTCGATCGAAATTTTGTCGTCATGATTTGAGCGATTCACTTTGTTAAGATTTGCTAAACGCTGCAAGCATTTGAAAAATCATTTAATCAGACATTAATGTATACATGATCAAGATCATGTATATACTACAGACCATCCATTTTCGTATGGCTGACCAAGGGACTAACTATAGCCATCAACAGGCTGTGAATAAAATACTTCCTTCAGCATAAACAATCTTGTTCAGATTTCACTCAGTTATACGGAGTATTGTAGAAGCCTCAAAAGTATAATCTTATACATGCTCCTAACCATGTAAATGGTATGTTCACCAAGCAAATTAGCCATGTAAATGGTATGTTCGCCAAGCAAAACTGCAAGCAGAAGTATAATAAACTTGTACATACGCCTGACTCCTAACCATGTAAATGATAGGTTCGCCAATTTCAAACTCCAAGCAAAGGTGTGAGTTTATACCAAATCGTGCCAGGGTTACTCGCTGGAATTTGCAAGGCCAACCATGTTAAGCATATGGCGATCCTCCTTAAATCGCTCCAGCACTGTACCATCGTGCCAGGGTTACTCGCTGGAATTTGCAAGGCCAACCATGTTAAGCATATGGCGATCCTCCTTAAATCGCTCCAGCACTGTACCTTTGGCTGCGTCTAGCCTTTCATGCTGGGCTCCTTTCGGAACAACACCCCAGCATTCTATCACTTCTGGGCATATTTGGCTGGTCCTTGAGAGGCAGGGGCTGCCAAAAGTAGTGGATGCAAAGGTGTGCCCTTGGTCGAAGTTTGCTGAAAGGAACAAACCAAAGTGATTCACCTTCCCTCCAAAGCCTATGCCGTTGGGAATGCTCGATGAACTAAAATTCACAGCGCACTGCCAAGTACAGAGATTTTATTATGTTAGCATCGTGGCTCAGCATAAAAATGAGAGAGAGAGAGAGAGAGAGAGAGAGAGAGAGAGAGAGAGAGACTATGACCAGTCATGTCATCAAATTTAAGTGTTCGGGCTTGTCGTTAACAAGTGAAAAACCAAAAGAAAAGAAAAACACAAAAAAGGTAAAGAAGAAGGCCCTTGTTTTATGATATTATTTTGCTTTTTATCTGGGTATTTAGGCCCTCAGGTGTATTGGGCTTTGTCCCTTTAGGGTGTTTGGGCTCTGTCCCATCAGGCTGTATCTTCCAACTTTTGGTTGGAACCCCTCTTCCCTTTCCCCCATTAATAAAATGTTTTTGCCGATCAAAAAAAAAAAAAGAAGGGTCCGATAAGAGTAGTATAAACGAGGGAGTGCTCACATGGTAATGCTTAGCATCATCTCATCCACATTCTTAAATTACAATGGTTACAACATTAGAGGAATTGAATGCAATCCTAGAAATGGGAACGTGAATGAAGGGGTGTCTTATTTCAGATATCTACAAGTTTCAACTAATTTCCGTCAATCAAAGCCACTTCATAAATGACGAATTTCCAGCCAGTGAAAGAATAAAAGAATAGCCGTTCATACTTCCAATAAACCTCACATTTCTCCCTCTACCTGCATGCATGTGTTCGGGGTAAAGATTTGTAGAAGGCTGGTCTCCTAATGACTCGCGAACAAAATCATTACAATTGGATATCACCAACCAGTATTGATGTGTTCTTGTCAAGCGAAATTGGGAGTTAACAAGAATTATCTCAAAAAGTGTTCCAATGATTTCCGAAGCAATCGGAACAGGAACTGTGCTACTGTCTGGCTATGTTAGCTGCTCCACTCACAGCTACATAATGCCTAATTTCAACTAACAGGTACAGTGACAAGAAGTTATGAACTATAAAGCACAGTATGGGGAATGAGTGCGGGTACAGGGACGGGAAACGACAAAAACCTAAAGACATAGGCTATGGGTACAGCAGGATACGTCAATATTTTTGTCATTATTTTAATAATCACGGCATGCTTCATTACGTATAACTAAGTTAAGACCTACCAATATACATTATTACTCCAGAACCCCTAAATTTTAAAAAGCATTATGAATACAACCATACGTACCAAAATAAGTACCCATCCTGCACCCAAGCTATACCATCGCCGTAACTCATAACCAAAAACTATAACGTACCAAATGTGTTTTTGGATTAACTGGGATGTATTTTGCCATACCCCTTTCCTGCACCATCGAGTACCCAGTACTTATATGCATCATTCTCGGATTACCCGTGCTTCATAGGTAGTGAACCTTCCAAACATAAATTTAAGGATTGTGAGTGGGTTAAAATAAGCACACCAAGATGTGTTCCTCTTCCGGATGTTGAGATACTTCTCATTGATCGTCAAGGTGGGTAGGAAATATCTTCTGTGCATAGGAACTTGAAAGCAAAGTATACTTAAATATTACAAGGTCACGTAAGAGACCAGAAACTTACCCATTGTAAATTGTTGTTTGCTCCAGTGGGCCTGAAAATAGAAGCCCTCGGGTATAACTGAAAGAGAAAAGATTTCATATCTCCATAGAAATCCGCATGCCTCTCCCAAGGCTGAGATGCATAGCCTCCATATACATAACCTTCTTTATCCTTGATAATCAACACAGTTGGACCATCATCATTTCTGCAGTTCAATGGATCAAGTCAAGACTCCACTCCTACTTACAAACAGTAGCAGGCTAGCAGCAACCGAGAAACTGAAATCAAAATTGAAAAGCTTAGCACTTATTTTGCCACTGTTTTTTTTTTTTTTTTTTTTCTTTTCTTGCCTCCCTCATTTGGGAAGGGAAGGATAGTGATGGCAATTTTATCCAAAACAGGTGGAAGCCCGAACCGGTCCGCCTCCAAAGGGGCAGTTGTTTTGAACTTTGCCTACCTTGGGAGTTTGGCTAAAAATCAAAATAACGGACTCATTTCAATTTCGGTTTGGTATAAGAACGCACCCACACCGAGCTCGAAACCGATCTGAATCACACCATAGGGCTTCTTACTTACAAACGTAATTATTCTAGCCCAAGCCCTATCCAAAGGAATCGGGTGGGCCTAGGGTCGGGCTTAATCGGGTGGAATTTGAACACGGGACCTGATTTACACCCCTTCTAATCATGCGCTAGTGCCTAGGATTCTCACCACTAAGTTGCATTCCTCCATCTGAAAGGACTTTATTTTGGAGTGTCACAGTAGGCCAGGGTTCAGGATAAGCAAAGAATGGATAACAGTCTTAGATATATTACTTGTTCTTGGGTTTTTAATGCTAGCAGCCATCTTCAATTTGCCTTCATTGTGTGTCAGTTGTTTCATTTGGGATGGTCTATCTCTCCATCAACACTTTGCTTTCAATCGTGCCAATTTAACCGTCCTTTGTAGATACTAGAACAGTCTACATAAGAAGAAAGAGACACTTACGATATGCTGCCCATGAACGTGTTGAAACTCTGGCCATTCAAAGCACTGTGATACAACAATTTCCATTCATCCAGCTCTTCTTGGGAAAGAGCTCCACCTATATGCCAGGCATATTCCTTCTTCAACAATAACAAATTCGACTCCATACTCTGCTCAAGCAGTTGAGGAACTTGGGAACATGGTCTCCCTGCATAAAGAACTCCCGCATTACTACAAAGGGAAACGAATTGAAAACATTTTCCTTTAACTTAAATCCATTTGATTCCCAACTAGTATGAGATGGTGAGATTAATACAGAATATCTTCAAGAATCTCGTAAACATTACTTCAGTCCACAAAACTACATTAGAAACAAAACCTGGACCAGATGGTGACAACAAACTTCCAAGGTACTTCCTGACTGATGGGAGAACGGCACACCATTTTCTGAAATCCTCCAAAGACATACTACTTTGAGCACATCCTTCATGACTCTCAGAGAAATTTGCAGCATTAAGGAAAATACTAACAATTTCCTGATGTGGATTTGATCCCGGCTCAGAACCTAGTATTTCATCAAGCATTACCATTAACACAGCTTCTACGTCGGACCTGAAATGACCAAAAGAAAACAAATCAACAAAAGCATAAAAGCAGGAAGGTTTACTGGAGTCTAGAAGCTTAGCTGTGAAATTTAAAGCTTAAATACTAGAATGCTCTCATCATAACAAGACTGTAGCAGAAACAATGCAGAGTTGACACCAACCTCCCATGGTTTAAGTACCATTCACCATTCCCTTTCCTTTCTTTATCGTCTTTATTTAATAAATACACCTTACCGTTTCTCAAGATGGGAAAGCTGAAATAACACACCAAATCCAAACCTATAAGAGAATTTCCTAACTAATACCATACTAATGTGTATTGCCAAGATACATTTATCAGCCAAAGTAAAGAGTATCACTCCCATTAAAACAAAGAGTTAATGAGTGGAAAAGATGGTCACAATTATATATCCTACTTTCTCAAATAATCTGGAGTACTCTAAAACCCCAAGAAAACTAGCTACCACAGATGCTAGGCCAAACATAATTACGATTTGGGGAGCAACATAAGTTTCTAGTAACAGAAGTAACACTGATTGAGGAGGAAAAACTTGTCATTAACTCACTTAACTACCAAGTTGACACCATGCAGTTTGCAGCTTATATTTGACACAAATAGTAGCACTGGCCAGCAGAAGTTAGTATTGATATTCGTATTTCTCCTACCATCACAGCTAGTTTTGTTGCGTAACAAAGTATTCTTCATTCTTCTGTATCATATTCTATATTTTAACAAAAGCATCCAACCTTATTGAATTAAGAAGCCACAGACAATTCTTTTTGCTGAAACTGAAAAGCAGATATGCATCCAACCACAACAGAACCCATGTAGTCAGCAATCATTGGGGGTATGGGCAAGATATGCATCCCACACGCCAACTTTAATAATGCACATAAATAGCTTAACTGCTTTAAGTATCTCATTGTGTATGACCATGCGCGGGAATAGGAGAAGGCAAGATCACAAAGCCCTTCTTGGCACACAAGTGGGTCCCGATATGTGACAGGGACTTTCAATATGGCCAAAAAGATCAAAAGACACCCAGTGTTTAAAGTTCTACCTCCCAAAAATGCCATCCCCGGTGACATCTAATAACTGATAACTGAACTCTTCGATCTCATCTTTTGTTCCTTTCTCGTAAGTTCCCTGGAAACATAGAAATGGAAGCAGATAAAGTACGATGAAATGTACACGTATCATATATGCAATATTCACATGATGCAATAACTGCAAAGTTCACATACGAAGACATGCAACAGCAGAGTTCAACTGAAGATATTTGGAGGAATTCTAAGGATTATTTTGAAAATTCCCAAACTTACCTATGTTTGGGTCAAAAGACATGAGGTCTTATGTCCTTCGGACAGCTATCATGGAGAGATTTGAAGATCCCGAACACTGAATGTTGATAAAAAAACAGCAGTTGAGAATACTAGCACAAGTGACTCTTCCTAATTTTCTCTCTAATACATATGGATTTGGGTTGCTCTACTGATCCCCATGACCACCTCCCCTTCTCAGACCAAACTGTTTGTAACTGATCAAAAATTTAAAACTATAGCTTCCCGGAGACAGGTCAAGAGTCTGCTACTTTCAGACCTTCCTGCTAATTAGTTACTAAATCTTCTAACATGGAGATTTTCAGGTTCCATTTGCTTTTATAGACTAAGTAGGAGTAATTGATATGGTTTACCATTTACATTTTCAAATAACTAAGGAAGATTGCCAGTAGAACTTTATATTGGGGCAGATAAATAATTGATTCACTTCATCAGTCCTTTCTCCATTGATACAAATGAAGACAATTCAAAGAATTTGGCCAAAACAGATTTTGTTGGTAATACGTGGATGTCTAGAATTCTAGATCAAGTAAGTTTCTTCATGGAAAATAAGTAAGGCACTTACCCATTAAAGACCCCACAAGCAAAGTGCATTGTTTCCCCAATAATTTTTTATCAAAAAGACACATAGGGCAGTCCTTCGTGCATTGCCATATTGCCCCCATAAAATTGTCTGAATGCACTTCAAAGGAGCCTTGCTTCAAAAGCAAAACTTCAACCATTGGAGACACATGGCTGAATATGCGCATATTATTGGGTTAGTTTTGACTTCAACACTCTAATGCAAGCTCCCTATAGATTTGCAATAATCATCTATACGCTATTTTGTTTGTTCGAACTTATTTTCTTCCTGGGGTAATGCACACTTCTTAAATCTAGATCATAAGTATTGAGTTTTCCTATTCTTCCGTACAACATAAAGTCAACCCCCTCATGCATCTTCTAACATGTCAAAAGGCTTACCAACGATCTTGTGCAGCTCAACATATGCCACACAACTCTTCTAGACCAGCTAGATTTCATATCTTATCAGCAAAACATTATCCTCAGTTCTGCTTCAGTACAACAACGGATAACTCATATAAGTAGGGTTACTTGGAGATGTAGGGAAATGACAATCAACAGCTAAGGCTTTTAGGAACTCTTATATTCGCAGATTAGAGCATTGAATTTCAGATAACAAGTCATGTGGGGATCGCATCTCTAACATTTGATTGATTTGAATGCTACAACTCTTGAGCAATTACATATCTATCAGACAATTAACTACACAAAACCTAGAACCGAATATGAAGGCAATTGAGCACTAATAATGTATCCTCTATACCAGTCTTTCAAAATTGCTCACTCTTACGGGCCCTCACTACTTGTCTGCCATATCAAGGATTTTTTGACTAGTACATGATAAAATGCAACAAAACCCAACTAAATAACGACATAAAACACTTAGATCCAAATGTGTCATCCAATCACCCAAAGCACGAAACGAGCCGATTAACAAAATAACAAGCTAATCATGTTAGGATGGCACATTAGTGGGTGTTAGTACTTAACGGAAGTGGTTGTTGTCTTAATGGTACGTGTAGGTAGCTGTTAGAAGATGTTAGTAAGTTAAATAGAGTTGTTAGAATTACAGAAAATCAACCCCTGGTGGTCAAGACATGGGACTTAGGAGTTTGCTCCCTCCTAAGGTCTAAGATTTGAAAGTTCTCAGGTGCTATCAACTATACGGAGACTTACTCTGACTTTAACGAGGCTCCTCGCAAGTGGGCGGTGGGATTGGGCCTCCAGAATTAGTAAAGGTGCATGTAAGCTGGCCAGGACAACAAAAAAGAATCACAGAAAATGCATAGTTTAACCATTTCAAACAATCTACAACTCACTTTGGCAGTGACAAGGTCCTCGAAAGTGAGTCTTTCGTCGTTACGATTCCGCGTGATTACATCGAACATTCGGTCGCCCAGAGGGCCATGTATTCCAAAATACGCCTGAAAATAATCAAAACCAACCCACCTACGTGTAAGCTTCGTTTGAATTTTGGGGGAATGATTTTGCAGCTAGAGAGAGAGAGAGAGAAATGGAAGGGTATAACAAATAAATAAATAACCTTGAAAACGGAGGGAGAGACGTATTGAGCGTTGTTTTGGGACTGGGCCGCGAGGGACACGAACAGGGCCTTGAGATCTTCGAGCTCCTTCTGAGTGAATGCTCTGCAATAACAGCAATTAGTAAGTCGTCGAGTTGGTTCTTGAAGCGTACTTGGATAATACTATATACGTACGTGCATAGATACACCTAGAGAGAGAGAGAGAGAGAGAGAGAGAGAGAGAGAGAGAGAACCTGGTGGCGGAAACGAAGTGAGGATCGCTGGAAGGGGACTGAGCGTTGCCCATTGTTCTCTCATCTCTGATGTCCCTACTCCCCAGCGATATTTATATCTTTGTTAGGCGTTTTTTTTTAAAAATGATTTTCACACCCTATGTTTTTATAAATGCACCTTTTTCGTCTTTTAATGAAAAAAATTATACATAAAAAATTAAAATTTATAGGAGTTCTAAAAGTAAAGGAATGAAATCATTGAAATGCATTCATAAAAAAAAAAGTGAAAATCATTTTCTGTTCTTTTGAAACAAATACTTTTGTTTTCAAATTATCATCTACCTTTGTTTTCATATTGTCTACCTTTTTTTTAATAAAAAAAAAATCTAGGGTTTGTTTGGAAGATATTGATAAGAAAGGGGGCGTTGGTTCACAAAGGAAGTAAGAGGAAATTAAGCAAAACAAATTTTGAGCACATCATAAATCTCTCATTAGTTTCATATATGCTGAGAGAGAAAAATGAGTGTTCCAAAATTTAAGCAAAGCTTGAGTAAAAATCTAGGTAAGACATGTTTCTTCTGTAACAAAATACTAATTAGTATTAATATTTCTTACTATAAAGACTCCCCAAAAGGTTATTTATGTTTTCAAATTTAAATAATAAAATTAATTCATGTAAATTTAGATCGTTTGGAACTAAAATTAAGTGAAACCTATCAAATAGCATTCATATAGTTTTTAATAATATTTTTGAATTAATGCATATAAATATTTCTATTAAAGTGTCTACATATTCAAATATGGACATTTATCTTGAAACAGAGAAAGTGATATAGATTTGTTAAGATTTAAATAATGCATTAACATATATGATTCTTTTATTTTTTTATTTTTGAAAATAGGAAATTCATTCATTCGTACATGAAAGTAAAGATTACGTCGCTATACATAGAATGTATCAAACTACCTAAATCTTAAACACATAGGAATGTATCAAACTATCTAAATCTTAAACACGAGTTATTGCACAAAGCACACCAAACTAAAGACTAAGGACATCCCGAGAAAGCAACGGACACAAGTATCGACAAAAACGTTACTTAAATTTAAGATAATTTTTTGAGTAGCTCCGTAATCAATCAGGTCGGATTGACCTGACCCAACCTTTTAACGTTTCATTCAGAATTGACGGACTCTAATTCTGAATCAAAAGCTCGCTATCTACAAGGATGCCCAGGCCGTTAGTGCTGGTTTTCTTCTTCTTGTTAGTTGCATTCACTTCTCAATTTGAGTGGAAGCAACGAATTGTGAACGGGGTTGAAGCGAGCCCGAGGATTCCCCAAATGCATCGGCAAAGTAAGAGGGAAGAATCCGTCAAGGAAAAGGTGAGACGTTTCATAATCCAATTTTTGAGTCCTAACGAGTTTAGGGTTTTAGAGTCCTAAGGAGTTGCTCAGTTGTTTTGTTTGAACGTTGAGTACAATGGAGTTGCTCAATTCTTTAGTCTGGTTGATGCTGAACACTTCTGCGACTCTGCGAGTCAGTTTTTAGGTTGTGAATGAGCATTTTCTGAACATTCATGGTGGTTTGATCATTTCAATGATAGAGGTGTGTAAAAGACTCGAGAGGGTAATTGAAGTATTGTGCTTCTTCAAGCTACACTTGGAGCAATTTACCCTAGGCCCGAGTCAATGTCTTTACGTCCGTAAGAAAGCCTGATCAAGGCTATTTAAAACCTAATATAGTGGATGGTTTTTACATTGCATGCATAATTTCATGGAATGTCGTGAATTTTCAATCAAAAAATGTCCCTTCTAAGATCAACAGCGTTCAAATATCTTGGTTGATGTAATCATAACTAGTTAAAAGTTTTTTCAGATTTTCCATTTCATATTTTGTCGCATACCAACCTTTTTGGCGGCTCCAAAGCAAGTTGAGGTTTTATTTGTTTCACCAGTTTGTCTTTGACTTCTTTACATGATCAGAGATGCCAAAACTTCTTTATTGTGGATTTTCAATCCAACATTAGGTAGAAGTCATGTGTTTCCTTGTTGACTTGCTTCTAGTTACCTTGCATGAAATTCCCAAATCCTCTTTTTTCTTTTTGCAAGTGAGAGATTTCTAAGTGTGGAAAAGTCTAGGTGCAATTGGGGTGTCTCGGTTGACAAAGTTATTTAACAAGACTATTATGACTAGGAAGATGCCTGACGAGTGGAGGAGAAGCACCCTATTACCTATATTTAAGAATAAAGGGGATATTCAAAGTTGCAACAACTATAGAGGCATTAAGTTGATGAGCCATACAATGAAGTTGTGGGAAAGAGTTATTGAGCATCGCTTGAGAATGGTGACAACGATGTTGGAGAAGCAATTTGAATTTATGCCGGGGAGATCGACTATGGAAGCATTTATTTGATAAGGAGGTTGGTAGAAAAGTATAGGGAGAAGAAGAGGGATCTCCATATGATTTGTAGAGACTTAGCCTACGATAGGGTTCCCAAGGATATCATATGGTGGGTTTTGGAGCAAAATGGAGTGACAAAATGATATGTCAATGTGGTTAGAGACATGTATGAAGGTGTCGTCACTACTATTAGATCACTACTAGTGGAAACAATTGAATTCTCAATTACGATAGGGTTACACCAAGGGTCAGCTTTGAGCCCTTACATTTTTGCCTTAGTTATGGATGAGATGACTAGACATATTCAAGATGATATTCTATGGTGTATGTTGTTGTTTTTAACCGCAAAAGAGAAATTTATTTTTATTAATCTCAGAAATAAGTATAAAGATTAAAAGGGAGGCAAAAGGGTGGTGTATTTGTTTGCGGATGATATTGTCTTAGTAGATGAAACTGCAAGGGGGGTTGATGCTAAATTAGATATTTGGAGAGAAGCATTGGAGTCCAAAGGATTTTGATAAGTAGGAGTAAACTGAGTATAAAAAGTTTGGTCTTTATGCTCCTAGAAATGTGTTTTGCATGAATAATTTGACAAACAATACTTAGTTTCACTAGATGTTCATCGCTTGGAAAAGTAAGTTCTAGTTTTGTTATCTATATAAGTCTACCCCTAGCATACCACAATTTAAGCATGTGGCATACCACGTTCCCCTTCCTCGTACCGAAACGTTCTGTCGTTCCAGGTAACATAGGTTCCACTGTTGTGTACGTAGCATTGTTGCTTGTAGTCCTGTTCGAGTGACAACTATATTGAATGGGCTTGGGTTATCAGGTATAGGTAGAAAGCGGTGGAGTCATATAATTCTCATTTTCTAGTGCTCGGAGACATGGAAATTTTATGGTGTTTAATGAAAAAAGAACCAAAATTTCATCCTCCTTCAGTGCTCCACCCCTCCCCCTTCTCTCTCTCTGTAATGCGTGTCCTGTTCGAAAATCTTTTTATGTTTTATTGGCAGTTGTCCCTCCCTTTTTATATTTTTTCTGATATGATAAATTGTTATTATTCACCTAGGCTGTGCTGAATCCTATTGAGATGTCAATCACTGTACCTTGTGCTTGCATTTGAGCAAACATTCCTTTAAATTCTGTGTTGCATCCAAGTCTGGATAATGTGAAGATGGTATTAACTATTAAATATCTTTGACGGTAGTTATTGATGTAAGTCATTTTTTTATACTTTATTTCTAGTCTTTTATGATTTGCTTTGCTTTGGTTGTACCTGCCAGATGATGTTACCAAGTTGTCCAATAGCCTTTATCTTAGTCATAGACTCATAGGCATGTATTTAGCATTTTTATCATGTTAGGAATAGAAACACTGAGAGCTTAGTTTTAGTTTAATCCCTTTTTGGAAGTTCTTCTGTCAGTTGATCTATCCCTTTGATTTGGTTGCTTTAGTTATGATCTTTTTGATCTCATTGGCTAGGGACTTTTGCAGATTATTCTATCTCAAGAGAAAAGCATTCGAAAACTTGCTGATCTTGTACGTAGTCTCAGAGAACAATTGTTACAATGCAAGTTCAAATTTAAAGCTGTGAACACCACTGCAGTTCCTTCAACAGAACTTCTAAATGAACTTGAGCAACAACAAATCCTGGACATCTAACCATGGATTTTATTTGGTTAGTGCCAGTATTATGGTATGTGCTACAAAACCATTCTATCAGAGCAATTTTGCTTGTTTATGTTAATATAACCTTGGCATTTGTGCCGGGCTGATAACTATTGCTATCTTGGATCCACACAATCTGTTGTCAATATTTTGTGGAAGGTAAAAATCCCAGTTATTTTACCAGTCTCCTTTCTTGTACTGTCGCCAGTCTATCAATGGCAAAATCTGTTCTTTTTCTGTCAGTGCTAGAATGTGTTCACTTGAGGGTGGTAGGCTGGTTCTTATGTATGTCACGACTCACGAGTCAGGACCTCTATATCATCTGCATCCGTTACCGAAGATATTTAAACATCCCGTATCCATAACTGATGTTTGCCTTGACAGTGATATTGCTATATGTATAGCAGCCAATGCATCTCAATTTACATGTCCTATCCATGATATTTTGTTCCTTGGCTAAACTACCACTCTCTTTTCGTTTGGAACTTGAAGACATCATTTTTAGCTTCGTTCAAATTAGTGTCCCAAGTATTTCTTGCCGTCAGATATATTATTGTTTCTGTGGATGCTTTCTTTGATACATGAACCAGAACGAAGGCCTTTCTCAGTTTGTTCTAGGTTTCCGTATTGGCTGGAAGATGAAGAGGTCATGATGGAGCATTGGACAATATTTTGAATGCTTGGGAAAAGTTCTGTTGGTTCAGTGTAAAGTCTTTTGCATTGAGTATGCGAAATTGAAATTGTCGTTTTGCGCTTGGTAGATAAGAGAGGATGGAATTTTCTTGGTCGGTGGTAGAGGGACTCCGATGCAACCCACAGTAATCATGGTCAACCCACTGTCTTTTTACTGAAATTATCGTCATACTCTATACATTTGTTTCTCGAAGTCTTTTGAAACCAACTGCAGTAGAAGAAAATACTGATCATAATGTGCCAACCAAGACGGTGACGAAAATTTGATCGTGATATTTGAAGTTAATTTCTCTGCCTTAATACATTGAAAGTTAAGATCTTGACCTCTGTTTGGCTATTAACATGAAGTGGGGATTCCTAGTCCTTTTTTTCTAAAGAAGCATTTGATGCCTGATGGCTTTTTCTTTTCTTTCTCTCCCTTTCTGGTGGCTTCAGGTTTATATTTGGTCTTGATAAATGTTCCGCATTCATCACTCACTGATCGATACGAGGTAATAGATTGCAGTATTGTTGAGCATTGCAGGAGTAAAGTCTGGCCCTCCAGTAGTCTAAAATTGTGAATGTTTGTTTGCTATTTACAAAATCAGTTTCCAAATCCTGAAAAAGGTATTACCTCCGTTTATCTGAAAAAAATGAGATGTTTACAAAAGAATCTACTGAAAACAGGTTTCAATAGTTGTTCCCCAAATAAGTTTCCTTTATTTCTGGGAAATTTACGATGTTTGCACAACTGTAATCCTTAATCATCTCCAAACAAGTTGTATTCTTTTTTAGAGTTCATATTCCATATTTGTACTTCTTGTTGCAGTCCTTTACAATGACAATTTTTTTTTTTGCATTATGTTGGTATAAGCATATGGAGATTATTAAGTCGGTATTTCGAACATGATGGCTGATCGATGCGTGGTGATTATTGACGAAGCATGTTCAATCTGGGAGGCCCGTCTAACCGATCTATGAGAAAGAGTTGTGTGCGTGTATGTGTGCATTAAGTAGATTCAGTTAGATAATAATCACCGTGATTTTTAGTTTGAAAGTTATTGATTAATAGTTGTACAGTGTCACATTGGGATGATTTTGCACCTCAAAAAATTGTCCGACGGAATGAGTTTGGACTAGATGTACTATGGTTGTGACCCGCGGTACGACAAAATGAATCCACACTATTGGGTTTATTTTCTGGACACTTTTCTATGGTTGATTCGGGGCAAATAGACTAATCAGGAGTATAGGCCCTGTTCTCAGAAAAATCGTCCGAATATGGAAGTGTTTTCCTGTAGATATTAGTTTCTGGATTTTCATTGAATCTGTATTCTGGTTTTACTCAATCTAGGATTTCTGGAGTGATTCATGTAGCGAAAAATGAAAAGGCAATGAATTTCATCTCGTCCTGAAATAGAATTCATTGCGTTTTTTGTTTTCGTCCGCTAATGCGAAGTCCCAATACCTTGTCATACGACTACTGCATTCAAGAGAATCAAATTCCCTCAAAATTCCTCTGCTTTCAGAAGATGGAGATCGCTTCATCTATTCTGCATTTTGGACTTGCTTCCAAACAGCCAAGTAATCCTGCTCTGTCTCTTCATTACATCAGCTATAAATTGTTAACCACCTCATTATCAGTTGGACCTTCAATAGTTTTTTTTAAGAATGAACGAGCCAATTTGTGTGCACCTTGACTAATTCCGAAGCTCTGAAATTAATGAACAGGCAAAAACCCTCCTGTGTCCTCAAAGTATGGAATGTTCGGCCTTGTGATTCGAACATGCGACCTCATGGAGGACAAGTAGTTATTATTTTCTCATGTCCGTTTGGCCAAACCCATTGGGGTTAAACCTTCAATAGTTTTGCCTCTTAGCACTAATTCAATTATGTAAGTAGTTGGCAGACTCTAACAGGACATGTGCACATCCAATCCCTTTAACTGCTTCAATCAAAATCAAATTAAATTGCCAGGAAAAAAAAAAAATCTCTTTGCCATATTGCCTTCGGTTTTGGAGATAAATTAATTACGGTTGATGATCCGTTGCCATCTATCATTATCAAACACTAATTGAGAGTAATTGTGGTCATTAATTTTTTTCGATGGTGATTTGTGATCATTAATTGAATAGCCCATTTTTTCATTCTTGTGGACTTTGAAATAGTATTTTCCATTTTCAGGTATACATCTCACTTTAAACGAAAGCAACTAACCCTCAATTTGATACTATCACAGTTTTCATGCTTTTAGGGGCACTATATCTTGACAACTCTAACTAGGGAGAGGGAGAGTGGTCCATTTTGTGATGTATCAATGTGTCAGCACAAGGTTTTGTCCAGTTGGTTGGTTAGTGTAACGACCCGGATTTTTGCCCTAATTTTTTTTTTATAAAGAAATTTTTTTTAAATCAAATAATCTATAATAATCGATTAATTATTTAAAAAGTATTATTGATTAATTCTTTTCTTTAATAGATATATACAAATATAATTATAATTTTTTTTCTTGATAGATTTATACAAATATAATTATCTTATCATATTTTTTTTTTATTTCAATTTGCATACATGCACACCTCTTCCATCTCTCCCTCTCCTACTAAGTCTCTACTTCCTCCCTAACCATTAAACCAAGCCAAATTCGTCCATTCCAAATTCCATGAACCCAACCCCATTAAATTCACTATTATCTTCGTCCACCAAAATTCTCCTATAAATACCCCACCCCCATTGACCACGAAAATAACACAATATTTCTCACGCCCCACCAGTCCAGAAAAGAAGAGAAAAACAGAGAGAAACCCAAGTTTCAATCAATGGAGTTTTAGAGAGAGAAAGAAAGAGAGAGAAAAGTGGGTTTCGTACCAAGACCCAACCGAAACTCAATCCGACCATTCCAATCTCTTCCTACTGTTCCTAGCATCATCAAGCATCGTCCAATTCGGTTTCAAAGTCTCCCGATCGAAAGAATCCGAAGTTTTCTTCTCAAAAATTCAAGATTCGTTTTTAAATTAATTCGATCCGATTAAAGGTACTATAATCCTATCCAACCACTTCTCTAAGTATATTAAGTGTTTATATGCTTAACCCCATGTCCCGAACGAAAAAAATATAGTAAACCGCGCGTTTTCTGCCGTATTCACCAATCTGATATTATTTTTGAGCCCGACGCTTTATTTGTAATTATTTACGTAGAAGATGACCTTTCTGATATTTATTTTACAATCCTTATGATATTAACATTATGAAAAACTACTGATCTGATATTATTTTCTTACAGTATAATATCAACTTAGTATAAAACGTATTAATTATATCAGTTTAATTTATCTGGTAGATTAAGTTGGTTTTAAACGTTTCGAAACAACTTTGCGACCTTCCGAATATCATTTTTGATGCCCGTTCTATTTTTTCTAGACTTTTCACACCTGAAAGATCATAACTTATTAAGATGATATTTTTTTTATTTAATTATATATTTATTAAATTATTTATTAGCTATCTATCAAATTTACTAACGAAAAATCTTTGCGACCTTCCAAATAACCTTTTGACATCCAAACTAATTTTTTTCCAGACTCCTTGCATCTCAAAGATGATATCTTGTTGAATTAATATTTCTTTTATTTAAATTACTATTTATTTTTATTTTTATAGTGTTTCCAATTAAAATTACTTTACGACCTTATAACCTTACTATAAATGCCCGAATAATTTTATTTAGACTCTCTAT
The DNA here is from genome assembly GCA_019656835.1 of Rhododendron ovatum. Classification (NCBI taxonomy): domain Eukaryota; kingdom Viridiplantae; phylum Streptophyta; class Magnoliopsida; order Ericales; family Ericaceae; genus Rhododendron; species Rhododendron ovatum. Next base: position 11,506,631 of record CM033791.1, on the reverse strand, counting down.
ATTCTGAAGATGAAATATTGTAACAGTAACATATTTTAAGTTTGTAAATTATTTATTATCTATTTACTTCACTTTCAACCACTTTATTTAATGTCTTTATTTAAATTAATCCCGTGACCTTCCGAACCCAACTTTTGACACTCAACTGGTTGCGTAGGACCTGTAGGACTCTTATCAAAGTCATGATAAATATTTCAATATTTTTATCTAATTAATGTATTTAAATTAGCTTTTAATTAATCTATTATCCTAGAATTAATTAATAAGAGCCCAGAAAATTTTCCTTTTAATTTCTTTTAAAAACTCTTACTTTATTATTGATATTGTGACCATACAAGATTAAGGGCAACGGTCCGTTCATAATAAGTTACGTGATTGCATTATTTATTAATTGTGTTGTGTGATTGCATTGTTTATTAATTGTTTTAATTATTATTATCGATTTGTTATATATTGCATCGATACTTGATTTGAATGCTAGATTGGACCCTAGAGACATGGGGTGGTATGCGAAAAGAATTCACTTAGACGATGCTAAGTAATGGATAAATTGAAAAGTTTTATTTCTAGATTGCCTGCAGGCGTGGTGTTGAGATTTGTGATGAGATTGAAACTGGCGTGTGTCCAGTGATGAATTGAAACTGGCGTGTGTCCAGTGATGAATTGATAAACTGGCGTGTGTCCAGTACTGGCGTGTGTCCAGTGATGATGGTGAAGTGGTATATAAGATAGGCGAACCCTAGTTGTGATTCAGGCATGATAAGCTTTCCCCTTGTTGTAGTTATTGGGATGCATACTCGGTACATAACTTAGATGCATCTGCGACAGCAAAGGGAAGTGACCTCATGGGACCGAGCATGGCTAGCGGTTGAGGGAGGAAAGATCTCGCGGAGAGATCTTAGATTTCACATTAGGCTATGGATAGTAATGAACTGACTTTTGTGGAGAATATTTGTTTGACTTCTTCGATTCAATATTATCTTGTTACCTGCTAATTGTAAAGTAAGAGGGGTGGTTGGGTTGGATTATTCTACTGGGTGATTTATCACTCACGGATACGTCTGTATCCTGGCAAATCGTTTGCTTCGGCGATCAATTTGCCAGAGGGTGCAGGATTCAATGGAGAGGATTCAAAGATGGTGCAGTTCGACACGGAAAGAATATCAGGAACGAAGATCGAGTGTGCTTCGAATTTGTATCAAGCCTAGAGTCAGCTCTGAAATTAATGTATGCTGAATTAGTAAATTAATCTTATAATTGTAATAGCTAAATTTTATTTTGAAAAATTATATTTATTTAACAAATTTTCTTAAGATTTTATTTTATATTGCTTCCGAAAAGTCGGGGCGTTACAGTTAGTTAGCTCTCTTCCCAATTGATCAAGATTCGACTCTTGAGATTTGACCGTAAGAAAGTAATTTCTTGTGAATCTTTTAGTCCCGGCATGGATAATATGTCTTTGACTGGACCGAGTAGCATGTCCCATTAGATGAAATCAACAAAAATGTTGGGCAAGGGGCATTACCTATTACTCCCTTCATCCTGTTTTAACTGTTCCTTAAAGTATATTTTAGATAAAATAAATAAAGTAATTACATACATAATTTTATCAATTTTTTTGCATCAAATTAAAAAACTCAATTAGATCTTTAATTTGGTACGAAGAAACTGAAAAAATTATTTAGGAAAGTACTTCATTTTTTATTTAAAATTTTCATTTTTTTTTTTGTATAAAACATTTAGGGCTAGTTTTCCAAAAGTGCTAAAAATGCTAAATAGTACTTTTAGCACTTTTTACCTTGAAAAAATTACAAATGGAAAAAAAGCTTTTTTTAGAATTTTTGGAAAATTAGGCCTTAAAAAGTGATTGAAGGATGATCTTTTTTAGGACATCTCCAATCCATTCTCCGTTTCTTTAAATATAGAGAAAGAACAATTCTAACCCATCATCTGTTTTACATTTTTTCCTCTAGTTTTACCTTTATGATGATAGATAGTAAAACAACGTGTCCCATCAACCCTCTAAAATGGAGACCCTAGGTGTTCCACATTCTTTAAAAAATATTTTTTAAAAAAAAAAGGTAATTTTAAGTTTAAAAATTATATATTTACGAAAAAATATTTTTCCTACCAATATTGATCTTATTTGATAGAACTCATTGAGATCTTTTAAACGGTACAAAAAAATTAAAAAATTATTTTTTATTTTCGTTATATTTGAGTTTGAAATTATTTTCTTTTTAAAAAAAAAATTTAGAAAGAAAGTGGAACGGGGCAAGGTCATAAGAATGAATACTGACAAACACAAATAATGAAAGAAAGTGTCCAAGGGGGTCGACGGGAAACTTTATGTCACTTTTATGTCACTATTTATCCTCATAAAAGTGAAATAAATAGTAATTCAAAAAGTACATTTGGTTTTGGAAGAAAAATAGAGATATGGAGCTCCAGAGTTGAGTCAACCCTACTACTGGTTCTACTGAAGTAGATTTATTATTTATTACTCCATTTTGATTTGTTCTGTAGTCCATTTTGGCATTAGTAGCCTAACCAACAACGGTACGTTTTTTTTGTTCCGATTAGGGTTCCAAAACAAGCCGGCCCCGGCCCCGGCCCCCAGGCCCCCAGGGGATTGACAAGTTTGGCTTGAAAAATTTAAAGAGCTTTAATTATGTGTTCGAGTTTTACTTGCTTAGCATTGAATTCGAACTTAAGTCATTTCGTCCTTTTTTACTGTTTCATATTGCCAAACTCAATAGTATTGGTACTCCCTACGTATCTTTTTTTTAGAGTTCAGTATTTCATTTTTTGTTGTCCTTTTTTAGAGTCCAGTATTTTATTTACGAATTAGTGGGCCGTAAACTCAATGCCCAATCTAAGGCCTGCTGCAAGAGCCAAATCTCAAATGACCATTTTACCCTTTTGGAACTAGTTATTTACTAGTCATGTGACAGAATCTCGTGTCACGTGACAATGCGGATCTAGGGAATCTGGCAATTCTTTGAAACATAAATACTATACGACTTATTAAGGGAAATGATTTTGCCACTCCTTTCTTTGTTAAAAATACACTTGCAGGGGAGTGACGTTAACAAAAAAAGAGAGTGGCAAAATCAGCAGCCATTACTAAGTGTTAATTACGGAGTATCAATTTTGATGGGCATTGAAGGAACTCATAGGGAAATGCAACAAAATTTAAGGTCACTTACTGCAGGAACTTACAGTCGATCACCTAAAAATGAAGCGAAAGAAAATAAAAGTGCTTTAGAAAAATTGGATAATACTAGTACTGAGAACCCTTGAATGTCTTAATTGTAACCTGAGGTGTTCTTGGTTGGCACATGAAATGAATCATCTAATGGCTTTTCAATGCTTGTATGGAGTATCAACTCTCTCTCTCTCTCTCTCTCTCTCTCTCTCTCTCTCTGTATTATTTAAGAGCCTAATCTGAAGGTATATTAGTTAACATATTAGATGGCCAATGAGCTATAGCTTAGTTAGCATCTTCTGGTTCTTCTCATGTGGGACTTCAGGGTTCGAGTTCCATCATTGGCATTTGGGGTTCAGGACTATAGATAGCCTCCACTAACCCCTGCTGATGTACACATTAATATTTGGGAAAAAAAAGAAAGAAAATAGATGCACTTCAATGGGAGGAAATTGAGAGTTGAATGCAAGTTTCGTCAATAGAGGCATGTAAGTTTATAAATGCCCCCTTTTGGATTGAATAGTTTTCATAAAAATAGGACAAGTGGTAGAGAGGAATTAATGAAGAAAAGAAAATAATGATGAAATAAATAAACTAAATTATTTGTTTGATGATATCTTTTTTTTTTTTTTCGTCTCTAGGCAAATCCCTTTACAAATTCAGGTTTCAAACGAGGCTAAATAATATTTTTTTCCCCTTCCGATTCTAACCAGTATTACCTAACAACAATGGAGAAAAACGAAAAAATAAGTGACAACATTTCGGGAAAATTTCTTTTATTCTTCCCTTCAACTTTGATCAAAAATTTATTTTGGTCTTTCACTGTTCAATTTCGACATAAAAATACTTCGACTTTTCAAAATTTTTCAATGTCATCCTTTAGAAGGAATCCGTTTTCTGTTTGGACGGAAAAAACAACGTGCCTAGCACGTGACTGATTTTGAGGGGCATTATTGCCCTTTCTCCTCCTCCCTCTCCCCTCTCTTACCCTAGGTTCATTGGAGGGAATATTTGCCCCCAAAAATGGTCCCCCTATATGTAAAAATGGTCCATCTGTTTATAAAAATAGTCCCCCCTTCAAATTAAAAGTCATTTTGTCATATTTTTTTTATTTTTATTCATTTGAAGGGCGGACCATTTTTATATATAGGGGGACCATTCTTGGCGGCAAATGTTCCCTCCAATGGACCAAGGGTAAGAGAGGGAAAATGGCAATAATGTCCCCCAAAAGGAGTCACGTGTTGGGCACGTCGTTTTTTCCGTCCAAAAAGAAAACGGATTCCTTCTAAAGGATGACATTGAAAAAAATTGGAAGTCGAAGTATTTTTTGGTCAAAATTGAAAGGTTAAGGACCAAAATGAATTTTTAATCAAAGTCAAAGGGATATAAAAGAAATTTTCCCAAACATTTCACATAACCATACAAATATAGATTCTTACAAGAGACCACGGGAGTTGCCAATAAAAAATAAAAAATGAAAACACTTATTTCTGTATATTTTTTACATCCTTTAATAAACAGCCATTTGGGTTGATTTTACAATTTTCTTTTATCTATTAGTAACAATGTTTTCCCAACTACTTTTCAGTTTCTCCACATTTTCTTAACTCAATCAAAAAAAAAAAAAAAAAAACTACTCCATTTATTTAGTTCCCTCCACTTCATTTATTTGTTCTTGTCTTCTTCTCTTTTTTATTTTCCATTTTTCTTCCCAAAAATTTAACAGTACTACTTTGGTTAATTGTTTAAAATCTACAAACCCAACAAGTGTTTCGCTAAAATTCTTACTATATTTTAAAAATACTTATTCGCTAACTAACTGTCGTTAGCTTAGTTGGTCAGGACTCTTGCATGTGCGAGTGTTCTTCCCTCGATTAACAAAAAAAAAGTATTTATTCGCTTTACGAAACAGATCATTCTTTCACAATACATCACCTAAGTACTAATTTTTCTCAGCGGAACGGAGTAAGAATTCACCAAGAAATTAATGATTAGATCCAATAATAACGGAGTAAATAAATACTAGGTCATAGACTCATAGGTATAGGCAGCTCGGTTCATGTCTAGTTAAGGATTGGGCGGCCCTTACTGGGCCCTGCAGAAGGACATAAATGAAATGAAAATTACTACTACTAATAAATGAGAAATTAAACTTCATGTACTTCTCCCGACAACGAAAATGAATGTGTACGAGTAAAATACACAATAACTGCGATCTCCAAATCCTTTTGCAATTTTTGTCCTCCATGAGTTAGCATGTTCGAATTTTATAAACGCCGAACATTTCAAATCTTGGAGCCGCTGGAGAGGTATGTCCGATCGTTAATTTTAGGACCCCAAAATTAGTTACAGTGTTCGTAACCTCAAATCATTCATAAAAAAAATAATCTTTTTGCGATTCTATACCGTTAAAATACTTTGTTCAAGAAACTGCTACTACTCCTACAATGGAATTAATAAACTAGATGATGACTTCGGGCTATTTTTGTTTTTATTCAAATTTATTTATTTATTTTGTATCTGATAGTTTTGTGTCAAATTTTTACAGATTATTGATTCGTCTTAATCAAAAAAGTAAAAAATTACTCTCTCCGTCTCGGTTTAAATGTCCCCGGAATCCGTGCATTTTCAAACTCCAAAATTATAGGAGTATGGTTTATATATCATTTATTTATTTTATATCAAATTCATGTACACATTGAGTACTTTAAATTGGTGTAAGAAATAAAAAAAATAACATATAAAAAAATATTTTTTGGGGGTTTGAAAATACAAGGATTTTCACGGGAGACATTTAAACTGAGACGGAGGGAGTGTTATCGAAATTCATAATTTTTGGCTTATTTTTTATTTTATTCAAAAAAGTTTGAGTTTGGATATTAGTTTTTTTACTTTTTCGATTCCTGACGTTGAAACGAATCAATTATCCATTAAAATTTGACGCCAAACAAATGCGAAAAAATTTAAACATAGATAAAAAAAAAAATTTAAACCACTTGGCTAGCTTGTTTTTGCCAAGACAACTTCGTCAAAGATTAAATTTGGAGTATGAAATTGGGACGGTATATAGCACTGTAACGACTTACGCTAGCTGACCTATTTAACCTAACTTAAATTATGTGGCTCAAAAAATTAACCTCATATTGATAGTAGCTTGTGGACGTTGTCTTCTATGCAAACCCACATTTTGACATGTAGCTGATGTGGAACTAAGGGTGGAAACTCACAATTATTATCAGCCGACTTTTGGTCGTTTGTTAAATAAGTCGCTTGGCTTATTTTTTTGTCTTTATTTAAATTTTTTTCGTATTTGTTAATTTTTTGGGGATTATTGCTTCTTCATGACAAGAGAAATCTAAAAAGTAAAAAATTACGATTGAAATCCAATTTTTTTGAATAAAGACGAAAAAATTGGCTTATTTTTGTCTTTATTCAAAAAAATTAGGTTTCGACCGTAATTTTTTACTTTTTAAATTCCTTTCGTCATGACGAAGCAATAATTCTAAAAAAATTGACGAAAAACTAACAAATACAAAAAAAATTGAATATGGACAAAAAATTTAGCCGAACGGCGTTTGGTTTCAATTTCATAAATCCATTAATTCAGGTTTTCAACTTTTGACCAAAAAAATTGCCATGAAAGCAGTTAAATTTCTGGTTTGTTTACATATATGGAGCTGATAAAATAACTGGTCTGTGGACAAAAGTGGTCATTTTCCTTAGTAAATGTTCTACGAATTCAACGGATCACTACCCGTCTATTGTTGTAATGGATGGTCCAGATTCGTTTAGGAAATAAATAAATTATTCGCGCAAATAGTTTACTTAAAAGTTGGATTTGATCAAAAGAAGGATAAAATGTCCAGCGTCGCTAATTGCTATTCACATGTACAGATGTAAGCAGAGGCGGATTCAGCTAAGACACAGATGGGTCACGTGACCCACTTGAAAGGCTGAAATTATCGGAATATTTTTTTTTACCCAAAAACTTAAGTAATATATATAAAATTGCCGAAAACATAACGTGTGAGGTGTCTTGTACCAATTGAAAAATTGAAATTGAAAAAATTCTTGTGGCTAGTGGGAGTTGAACTCCACGCGGCAATTGCTAGGTAGAAGCAATACCACAAGGAAAATTCTAAAATCAGTCCAATGGGCTAATAATAGTGAGTGTATGAATGTGTATTAAAGGGTATAAAAAATACACAGAAATACGTGTTTTCTTTGTTTTCTAGTGTGTTTATTGTCAGCCCAGTGGACTGAAAATAGCAAGACCGATTTTTTTTTAATGTTTTACTAGTATGTTTAAGTTCAAAGTTTTGTGCTCTATAAAACATGGTTAACATTTTTTGTACTCATTATAATTTTTTCTTGAATGCATATTGTCGTTATATTAGATTATGAGAATTTTTATCAACTCAATACTCGAGAGGTGACCCATCTATATGAGATTTCTAAATCTGCCATTGGATGTAAATACAAATCTGGTTTGGACCCATTTCAAATTCCCAAAAAACAATCTAAACCGCTTATTTTGTCTCCGATCAAATTTTTTTTTTTTGTAACACTTAACGGGTCAATGCCAAATTTGTACTCGCAGGTACAGATTTCACGTGTATGTGCAAATCCTTTATGATTGGGTTAGTGTACTCCAAATGAGCAAAGTTATATTTTTGCATGGGGGAGGGTCCATGAAATTAAATAGACTACACTGTCCAATTTGTCCGTTTGTGGGTCTTTTCTGGGTCTACATACTTTGATAATTCAAATCGTTCACATTTTAGATCTCATCCGTTCACATTTTAGATCTCATTGAGATCATTTGTCACGCCAAAAATCAAGTTGATCCGATAAATTTAATTTTGGCATGGTTGATATTCTTGATGAACTCTATAATGTTAACAGTTTGGACCATCAAAGTTTGCCCAGAAAAGACTCACAAACAGATAAACTAGATGGTCCAGTCCATGAGCTCATCCGTTGTTGTATTTGTTACTAATTAGTTTTTTGATTTTGTACAGAGAAGTTCAACCCGCTGGAATGTTGAAAGCAATAGTAGGAGTACATCTTTAAACGTGAAAGCTAAGCTAAAAAAAAGAAAAGAAAAGGAATTTGATTAATTTCTTGAAGTTCATCCCACTATCTTTGTGTTTGATCCTTGACTTTCTCGAGCAAAGAGCATATCCAGTGACGATCCTCATGTGATTTCTCTAAACAATAGGACATAGCATGTACGGTCTTCTTTGTAAGTCTCGATGAGTTTATTATCCACGCTAAAAAATAAATTCATCAGCCATCGACGTCCATCCGAATGAAGCTTATTTCGTCTATGATTTGACTGTTTAGGATTTCATTTTCATCAAGTATATATGATGCAAGCAAAGGTCTGATCAACTTGAATTTTGGTGTCATCGATATATACTTTGAGGCTTACAAATGATCAGCGGTTCGAGATCATTAAATAGGACTGTAATGAGCTCCATTTTGCATCACGAGAGATCCCATGAGTAATCTTGATACACGAGATCTTGATTCGAATTTCTAAAGTAATAAGAGGTAAACGAAATGTTAAGGATGAAGTGAAAAGAAACTGGTTTATCTTAAAATGAGACGAAATTGAAAATGTACACATTACAAAATTCAAAAAAAGAATATGTTGTATGTTTAAGAGCGTATTTAGCAGAATTTGTAAAAATTAGCTTCAAAACTGTATTTTGCTAGTGCATTTTTACATAATTTGAAGGGTGAGCTAGTAGAGCGCACTCTAATCTGCTCAACAAATTTTAATTTTTATCAATTTACATTTGTAATACTTGAGCAAATTGACCTCCCTTTCTTTTAGATATTGCAATTTGTTGTTGTCATTTGTCGTGTAGAAAAATATAAAAATATTTTTTTGGAACATTTATAGGACTCATGTTGAGATTAACTAGGACAGTGGAAAAAGTTTCGAAAATGTAGTAGTGAAAATACTCAAGAACAATTACTCCTAAGCAATAGAAAGTAACAAAATGATAACAATAAATTGCAATATAAATTGTACTAGCTAGCTTACAATATATTGTCAACATTTTGAGGGGGAAAAAAAAGTGTCTTGAAATTTGAACCAAAAAAAGAAGAAGCAAAACTAAGGTAGCACACTCTGGTACACAAGATGACACTCTCATTGTAGCACATAAAACACATATTTGTTTGTTCTCGATCTTAGCACACCTACTAATACATGTACACCATATACCACACCCATTCGAGATGCTAACAAGCTTGACTACCAGGTCAATCCATTGCTGCAACTCTCGTTATGGGTAGAGTTATACTCAACTTTGTTCACAAATAGACTCGGTTCACTTACAACCCTATTTAATTGCGAAAAATCTCGTTTTCTTTGCATTAGTCGGGTCTAATGGATTAATTTTTTTGGGACATCACTCGCAATACATACAAGGATGAATCTGGTCCCCAATATCTATAAAATTTTTGGGTAATCTCCTTAGTAGTTTTTAAGGATACCTTGCATTGTTGTTTCTTTAAATGATTACTACAACTTGTGTGTTGCTTCTTATCGCAATGTAGGAGCGCCCGTTCTGATAAAGTTCTTATTTTTTAATTAACTATTTTCTGCTTTACAAGATAGGTCATTCTCTCACAATACACCACCCTTTAATTCAAAAAATTCATACTTATTCGAAAAATAAATACTTATTTTAGTTAGTGAAACATAAGCAATCGACATACAGCGCATGTGTTGTGTTGGGGGCTCAGACATTGGGACCCCTTATTGATAGTCTTCCAAACGCGGCTTTAAATGATTTCTGAATTACAAATAAATACCTGTAAAAAACGAATTTATGTCTACACGGCTGCTACGTAATTTTCAGCCCATTTAATTTGGTGGCCCTAATATTTAAGTTTACTTGCCACCACAATGACGCAAATTGTGATAGACCAATGGCACACCAATTTACCTATTAACGGATCTACCCCTTTTGTAGTTTTGTTCTCTTTTACAGTAAATTTTGGTGTCCATCACTTGAGGAATTTTGGTTGCAAATAAAGGGATCCGGAAGTGCTACAGTGCATCCTGTGTAGTGCGCGTGTATGACGGCACACAGCCGTCGATCTCATCAACTAGCGGTTTAGACTGAAAACACTTTTGAATGGTTACGATGTCGTACCACAGAGAGTGTGCTACAGCATTTCCCCTTTCCAAATGGGGTACCACGTGGCATACATACGTGGTACCCCAAGCCAACCAAAAGATGACACCTGCTATAAAAGTCAGATGGCGTGTTTGCCGTGTTAACGCACAACACACCCCATACCCAGGGACTTAGGGATGTCAATCTCGGCCGACCCGTTTGAACCCGTCCGTTCCCCGTCCCGAAAATTCTTCGAACTTCAGGGACTCGTTTGGAGATTGGGTAGGGTATGGGGAATTTTTTTAAAAAAATTCGGGGATCAGGTAGGAGACAGGGATAGGTCTGTCCCCGCCCCGAACCCTACCCGTCCCCGTTTCCCGTTCGTTACCCGCCCGGCCCCGCCCCGTCTCCGAATCCCCGAAATATATATATATATATATATATATATATATATATATAAAATGATATGATAAATATGGCCGTTCCTGATTACTTTATTTTATTTTGTTGGCTTTTCTAATTCTGTTTGTGGAGCTTTGTTGGCTTCTAACTTCCTGGTCAACCGACAACCGTTACTAGTACTGTTTCCTCAGTCCTTTTCCCTGGAAAAAAAATACAAAACAATCAAAGTCCTTTCGGCTTTCACATGCTAGTATATGCTATTAGGTGTTGAAATTGTGAAATCCAGGTGCCCGAATTCCAAATCCCCGAATCCCCGTTCCCTGTTTGGGTTGGGGATGGGGATGGGGTAAGGGGTGGAGGTAGTACCCCCGTCCCCGACCCGTCCCCATTGCCATTGGACTTCAAGTAAAGTTTTACCCTTCACTTCCCGTTGATAAGTGGCAGCTCCAATTTTTTTTATAATTGAATATTTGGGTCAGTTTGCGCCCACGTCGATTAATTTTGGGGCCCTGAAGTTAAAGACGGTACAAATCCTCTAGTGGTTCCAAGGTTTGAAATGTTTGGCCCCGTGGAATTCGAATATGCGATCTCATCGAGGACAAATAGTTAGGGTGCGTCCATTATATTTTTTTGATTCAGGCTAATGACAATAGTCAAGTTTTTTTCGCTAAATAGTACTTTAGTTGATGTATGTGGGGAAAATAATCTGCCTAGAAATCTGTGAAAACATGAATTTTAGTCTGTATAGTTTAGTGGAAACACTTTTTAACTTTCTTATGTCCACTTGACCAAACCACTCGGAGTTAAACAACTCCATCAGGGTTTGAGAATGTTTAAGCAAACCCCTTGAGGGGGTGTTTCCACTAACAAAAACCACAAAAAACTCAACGCATTTTACCATTTCGTTTGCACTAATAAAAAAGTTTCAGCATTTTACCATTTCGTTTTTACTAACAAAAAAATTGTCAACAATTTTTTTTTTTGCTATAGTAACTCTACTCACAAACCCATCAACAACTTATTTACAACCGGAAACAACTTGATATTTCTCAACAACTTATTCACTAGCAGAAACACCTAACAATTTCTCAATCACAAATAAAAAGCCACAAATTTTTCAATACTGGAAACACCCCCTGAATATGTTATACCCTTTTTTGCATATACGTTAATTTTTATTTAATATTGATCTGTACTGGATCATTCGTACAAGTACCTACTCTTTCTTAGATGTGTAAATGTATTAAAAGAAATTATGATTACATAATTTGCATAAGAGATAGAAAGGTAAATAAAGTAGAAAGAACACAATTGCAAGTGCCCAAGAAAAAAACAAAATAAAGCACTTGCATAACAGAAGTCACAAAATCAAATGAAATTACACTAGCTAAACAAACATGATAGAGCAACCGAAGACTTACGGAAAAGCAACCAACGAATTACAGCTCGAGATTCTTGGTCTTACATATTCAATTCAACTACACACAAAAAAAAAAAAAATTCAGTTAAGGAATCAACCATTCTACAACCACAAACAAACACACACACACACAATCAGGGCTCACACATACTACGTACGCACCTCCGGGGGCCCTTCTTTGTGAGTGTGTAATTTTATTTGTGGTTCTAGACTTTTCGGTGAAGGAATTCGCTTACTTGTCACGGAGGCGACCACCACAATTGTCGGGATTAGCCCATTCCTTATCTTTAATTCCTCTTTGCTTTGAGGGATCCCTCTTTGTTCTTGTTTAATCGCCATCTGGCATAGCAAATCAGATTAATTATTTATTGAATTTTTCCTTCCATTTCAGTCCTACAAAAGATGATTCACACCGCTCATAATTCTTAAAATTTTCCTTCGTTGGTCCCTGTAAAAATTAGCTCCATCCGACATCGATAAGGGATTTCTTCAGAATTCGTAGTACAAAATTTTGAGAGAAAAAACGATGAAGCCAAATTAAGCTAGAGGTTACTTTTATTGCAGGAGAGGCTTTTGAAAGTTGATGGTTAATAACTTGGGCAAAGTCCACTTTGACCCCATGTAGTTATCGCTATGTCCGGATATCCCTCTCATGGTTCAAAACTGACCATATAACCTACATGCAATTTTGAAAATGTGCAGATAGACCCTCTGCAATCATGTTTTTCATCCATATTAACATACACAACATTAAAAGACCGATATACCCTCATCGTGTTCCTTGATTCTTCTTCTTTTTTAAATCTAACCACACCATCCCCTATACCAAAAATTGAATTCAAACCGTTGATATTGTAAATTTTGACAAGTACTACATCTATGTCAAAATTCAAGTCAATTAAAAAATGAAAAGCTCATGGTCAAATCAATTTTGTTATAAAATTAAAATCTCAAATTTGAATTTACTAAAAATTAGATCACTGGGTTATTGATGGCCTGATCGAGATGATTTATTCACAGAGATACTCTATTCTTTATTTAATACATTTTGAACGACTCAGATTACATTCTAGAGGCGTGTGAGATACACATCCGTTAATATAGATGTAAAACATGACGGCATAGGGTCTATCCGCATATTTTCAAAACCACAGGTATGTTATGTGGTCAGTTTTGAACCATAAAGAGGATATCCGCACATGACGATAACCACATGGGGTGAAAGTGGACTTTGCCCTAATAACTTCTACCTACTAAGAGTACTAGTGTCTAAGAGTACTAGTGTAATTTTTTTAGGATATAAATGAAAGACTATACAAGTTTTTTTTTGAAAGGCAAAAAAAATTTCATTAAACTCTGAATTTGCAGATTGGTGGTCCTATCTCAAGTTTTTAGAAATCTATGTGCAAGAGTGAAAAATAAATACCTGTAAAACAAGGACCCAGGTTTCTATCCGTGTGGTTGCTGTTAATTGTTCAGCCAAATTAATTGGTGGTCCTATCCCAAGTTTATAGAACAGAAATGATTCGTGCACAGCAGCTGTGCACAGCGGCCTTTTTGTCCCGCCTCGGATCGCGCAAAGATGATCGGAGCCGCTCATTTTGTTCAAAATATGTCGTTTAAGGTCTCTGTAAAAAATGAGCTTCGTTCGATATTGTTAGAGGTGTTAACAAAACACCCAAAATCACTTCAGAAATTCCGATCATCTTTGCGCGACCCGAGGCGGGAGAAAAAGGCCGTTGTGCACAGCTGCTGTGCACAGCTTGCTGTGCACGTAGCACAGCTCTTTATAGAATTGCTGCGAATTGTTCCAGCCAATCTGGTGGGCCTTCAAGTTCGGAAATGATATTGGTACGGATGGGTACCATAGGGAAAGTGCACCGATAGCTGCTCCAAGCCGTCTTCGGCCACCAGACGGTCGATCTGAGCCGTTCAAAAATTAAAAAAAAAAAAACCAGAGTGGGCTTACACGAAAATCAACGGCATCCGACTTGTGTAGGTGCTTGATCCAAACATCCCATGTTTTCGTCTGTACATATATGTACAAAAAAATGAGCTGTTTGGATCGAGCACCTACGTACGTCGGATGACGTTGATTCTCATGCAAACCCACTTGGTTTTTTTAAAAATTTTTTTTGGACCGCTCGAATCGGCCGTTCAGTGGCCGGAGACTGCCCAGCGCAGCCATCGGTACATTTTCCCTACCCTATTGGTCGGTACCAACATCAGTTCTCCTTCAAGTTTTCTACCTATTAATGGATCGGTAACTCTATGGATTCCATACCGACCCAAGCACACTGACCATGGCAACCGACGGTATGTGGGGACCCACTCCGCGCTCCGCACAAATAATCCGAGCTGTTCAATAATTTTAAAATAAAAAAACCGAGTGGGCCCATAAAAAATTTGCTCCATCCGATGTGTTTAAGTGCTCGATCCAATCTTTTCATTTTTGGAAAATTGGAAAAAATGGAAAGATTGGATCGAGCATTTATACATATCGGATAGAGCTGATTTTTTGATGTCTCACTTGGTTTTTTATTTTAAAATTATTGAACGGCTCGGATCATCTTTGCAGGCCACGCAAATGGTCGGTACATACGGTCTGTGTATCTAGTCAGTATTCGTAGTATCCTCCATTAATGGATCAAGTCTTTTTGTTGTCTTTTTTAGGGAGTGTATATGGACCAAAAAAAAAAAACGTGTGACTTATTCAAAACTCGTAGTAAATTTTGAGAGAGAAAATGATGAAGCAAATTAAGTTAGAGGTTACTTTTATTGCAAGCGAGGCTTTTGAAAGTTGATAGTTTAGGCGGCGTTTGGTAACTTTTTGTTTTTAATTTTTGGTTTGGTTTTTATTTTTTTGAAAACTAATGAAGAAACCTTGTTTAGTAACAAGTTTCTAGTTTTTTGTTTTTCATAAAACTTTTTAGAATTTTTGTAAACTATGAAAACTACAAAAAGATGTTTTTCCCTTCTTCTTTTTTTTTTTTTTGAAAAACAAAAATTTTACCAAACATGTTTCTTGTTTTTGTTTTTATAAAAACATAACCCATTTCTACTTCTAGTTTCTTAAAAATAAAAAACTAAAAATTTTACCAAACGCACCCTTAATATTTTCTACCTACTAAGAGTACTAAGTGTAATTTTTTGAGGATCTAATGAAAGAATATCCAAGTTGATAGAGATATAAAAGTGCAAGAGTTGAAAAATAAATACCTGTAAAACAAGGTCCCAGGTTTCTATACGTACGGTGGTTGCTGTTAATTGTTCAGCCAAATAAATTGTTAAACCTATCTCAAGTTTATAGAATTGCTGTGAATTGTTCCAGCCAATCTGGTGGCCTTTAAGTTTTCTGAAAAATCAACAACTTACCTATTAATGGATCAAGCCTTTTTGTTGTCTTTTTTAGTACAAGTGTATGGATCCCATCAGAACGTGTGGTTGTAAAGTGGTCTGGAGTACCACGTAACGGTACTCCCGAAACTATTGTATAATTACTCATTTTCCTTAAATCTCACTTTGCCCTCCTCGCTTCACATTGATGTCACCTTCACTTGATTCGAACGGAAAGTGAAATGTTGAACTTGACTCCAAGCGTAAGGTTTCTGAGTGATCCTTATATCCGAACCGTTTATCTTATAGAATATGCCAAAAAGGAAAAAAGAAAAAAACAGGTTTGCAAAGAATCAACTTCGTTGAAGACTGATAGACAAGTGCATGTACAAGTTACTACATTTTATTAGGTAAAATGAATGGAAAAAGTGTTTTGAATTGAAACCTTAAAATTTACATTCTTTTTCGGGTGTTCTTGAGATGAACGGTATGGATTATGGTTGTAGGTCTGGTACTGGATTATGGTTGTAGGTCTGGGACGAGGAGCAACAAACCTGAAATATGAAATTAGGTGTAGGTTAGAGATGGATTTTGAATTAAGGTGTCCACACATTTAGAAGTATATGTGTACGGGAGATTTACTGATAGATTTACTATAACAAAGTCTCTCATGCATGATGTTGTGATCGTGTGTGTAAGTGTTTGTGTGTTTACTTGCGGTTGTAGACTTGTTGATTCCTTCACCATCCTGATCACCTCAAAGAATCTCGAGCCGTAATTCTTTGGTTGCTCTTCCATAATTCTTCGGTTGCTCTATCACGTTTGTTTAGCTAGTGTAATTTCATTTGATTTTGTAATTACTGCTTCTGTTATAGTATATGCGGGTTGGTTTATATATGTTTTTTTTTTTTTCTTTGGGTACTTGCAATTATGTTCTTTCTACTTTATTTACCTTTCCTATCTCTTATGTAACCATATATAATCTACACATCTAAGAAAGATTACGTACTTGTGCGAATGATCTAGTACAGAGAATATTAAAGAAAAATCAACTTATATGCAAAAAAAAAAAAGGTATAACATATAGGTTCATTTTTTGAACTCAATGGGGTTCGCTTTCAGCCTTCTCAAACTCCAATGGAGCTACCCCTAATAACTCTAAGTGATTTGGTCAAGTGGACATGAGAAATCTAAAAAGTGTTTCCAGTAAACCAAATGAACTATTAAAATTCATGTCTTTACGGATTTCTAGGCAGGTCAACTAAAATATCATTCAGCGGAAATTTTTTGACTATTAATTATCATGAGCTTGAACCAAAAAAATATTGGGAAAAGGCACTCTAACTATTTGTCCTGCATGAGGTCAATGGAGCTGGGTACCATATACATGATCAGTTGAATGGGTCATTAATTTGATAGTGCATCTGAGCTCCTAAATGTGGGGGCACCTTCAAAACTTCTGTCACCTACACCTAATTTCACATTTTAGGTTTGTTGTTGCTCCTCATTGTGGACCTACAATCATAATCCGTACCGTTCATCTGAAGCACAATGGAAAAAGAATCTCATAAAATTTAGTTTGATCAGATATTGATAGATAACTGAATAAGGTGCATTAATTTATTCTGTAATTTGAAGGTTTCAATTCAAAATATTTTTTCCATTCATTTCACCTAATAAAATGTAACTTGCACATGCACTTGTTTATCAGTCTCCGGCAAAGTTGATTCTTTGCAAACCTATTTTTCTTGACGTATTCCTATAAGATAAACGGTTCGCATATAAGGGTCGCTTACATTTCAAGTCAAGTTCAACATTTCACTTCACTTTCTGTTAAAGCATCCAACTCAAAATTAATTGGTAATAAGTGGAGAGACCACCCGTACTCATATACAGTACTAGTTTTCAGAAGAGATAATTAACTGATGGAAGACAATTTCCAACACTTCCCGTTCGAATGTAAGGGAAGGCGAACATCATTGTGAAGAAAGGAGGGCAAAGTGAGATTTTAAGGGAAGTAAATTGCTTCTTCCCCCACCCCCCCCCCCCCCCCCCCCCCCGGGCGAAATTAAAATACCCCACAGCCTGCGCCCAGAAATACCCCAACCCCATTTCTAATTTATTTACTTAATAATCTTTATATATTTTTTCTCTTTTATTTATTTAATATTATTTAAGTTTTCCGATTTTCAATCCGGTTGAATTGGTGCAAAAATCTTATTTTTTTTATCATTTTATCCTCAATAGTCATAATAAATTTTTGACTCTAAGACCTTTCAACGAGCACCCTAAGGCTTTTTATTTAGTTTCAGGTCTCTCTTAGGGTGCTTATTGAAAGGCTTTAGAGCCAAAAATTCATTACAACTATTTAGGATGAAATGATAAGAAAAATAAGATCTTCACATCGATTAAAACGAATTGAAAATTGGAACACTTATTTTTTTTACACCGTTTATATATTAAAAAATATTATTAAAAAATTAAGTATTTCAATTTTCAATATATTTGAATCGGTGTAAAGATCTTATTTTTCTGATAATTTTATATTACATAGTCATAATGAATTTTGACTCTAAGGACTTTCAATGGGCATCCTAAGAGAACCCTGAAATTAAATAAAGAGTCTTAGGGTGCTCGTTGAAAGACCTTAGAGTCAAAAATTTATTACGACCATTTAGGATTAAATAATCAGAAAAATAACATTTTCGCACTGGTTCAAACAGATTAAAAATTGGAACACTTATTTTTTTTACATAGTTTATATATTAAAAAATATAGTTAAGAAATTAAGTGTTTCAATTTTCAATCTGTTTGAACCGGTGCAATGATCTTATTTTTCTGATTATTTTATCTCAAATGGTCATAATAACTTTTTGGCTCTAAGGCCTTTCAATGGGTACCTTTAGAGAGCCCTCAAACTAAATAAGGAGTTTTAAGGTGCTTGTTGAAAGGCCTTAGAGTAAAAAATTCATTATGACCTATTTAGGATTAAATGATAAAAAAAGTAAGATCTTCGTACCGGTTCAACTGAATTTAAAATTGGAACAATATATAAACGAAGTATTTATTCTGTTTGAACCGGAAATGTTTCAATTTTCATAGATAAACAGTGTATATTTTATTTATTTATTATTCATTGTTAAGACAAATTAAAATAATATAAAGTTCTTAGGCTCATTCTCTTGAACTTAACTTAAATCTGAAAATTGTCCTTATTTGAATTTTTTTTTTTGCATTTATTAGTTTTGTGTCAAACTTTTATGTGTTATTGATTCGTCTCGACGAGAAGAATCGAAAAAGTAATTTTTTTTTTACTTTTACCCAAGTATTTTGCTAAAAAGTGATTATTTCTCAAATACTTGGATAAAAGTAAAAAAAAAATTATTTCTTCAATTCTTCTCGTCAAGACGAATCAATAACGCAAAACTAACAAATGCGAACAAAATTCAAATAAGAACAAAGTTTCCAAATTTAAGTTAAGTTCAAGAGAACGGAGGCTTAAATATAAAGCCAAATTTAAATGTAAGAAACATATTTTAGTTGAAAATATTATTTGAGTTAACCAAATTAAAATTAAATAAGTTATTACATTAAAAAAATAAGATAATAGAAATAAGGAATTAAACAAAAAAAAAATTAGTTTAAAGGAGCGAGTTGGGGACATTTTGATCTTCTTGACAAGAGAGAGAGGGCGGCAGTGTAGGGGGGGTGGGAAAAGCAGCTCCAAGTGAGCAAAATTTACTGAAAAAGACAACAATAGGTAAGTTCTAGTGTCATTGGTTTTTCAGAAAACTTTTAAGGCCGCCAGATTGGCTGAAAAAACAATTCACAGCAATCCTATGAACTTGGGATAGGCCCACCAATTTGGCTGGGTGAACAATTTACAGCAACCGTACGTACGTACGTTTAAAAACCTGGGACCTTGTTTTACAGGTATTTTTATTTTTCACTCTGGCACATATATAGATCTCTAAAAACTTGGGATAGGACCACCACTATGCAAATTCAGAGTTTAATGAAATTTTTTTGCCTTAATTTCAAAAAAGACTTGTATAGTCTTTCATTTATATCCACAAAAAATTACACTAGTACTCTTAGTAGGTAGAAGTTATTAAACCATCAACTTTGAAAAGTCTCGCTTGCAATAAAAGTAACCTCTAGCTTAATTTGGCTTCATCGTTTTCTCTCTCAGAATTTAGTACTGCGAATTTTGAAAAAAGCTCTTACCAACGTCGGATGGAGCTAATTAATTTCTTGCAAGGACCAACGAAGGAAAATTTTAAGAATTATGAGCGATTTGAATTATCTTTTGTAGGATCGAAATGGGGGGGAAATTCAATAAATAATTAATCTGATTTGCTATGTCAGACGGGGATTAAACAAGAACAAAGAGGGATCCCTCAAAGCAAAGAGGAATTAAAGATAAGGAATGGGCTAAATCCCGAAGAAACTATACAAGTTGAGAAGCCGGATCCCCTGTCCGACCTATCCCACCCCTCTTGGCCGTTGATCTCGCAAATCAACGGCTGAGATGGGCCAAACACTTTTTTCTTAAAACGACGTCGTTTTGGAGCAAAACATGCTCGGCCCATCTCAGCCGTTGATTTGCAAGATCAACAGCCAAGAGGGGTGGGACAAATAGGCCGGACAGGGGATCTCAGTCGACAAGTTGATAGACATCGAAAAGTGCAAGAGTGAAAAATAAATCAATCATTCTACAACCACACACATTTACACACCCACACTCACAATAAGGGTGGGGCCACACACTCAGTGTGTATGGGTCCCATCCTTATTGTGAGTGTGGGTGTGTGTCTGGGTGTGTAAATGTGTGTAGTTGTAGAATTTTCCAAAATAAATACCTGTAAAACTAGGTCCCAGGTTTCTATACGGTTGCTGTTAAATTGTGAAGCCAGATTGGTGGTCCTATCCCAAGTTTATAGAATTGCTGTGAATTGTTCAAGCCAATCTGGTGGCCTTTAAGTTTTCTACCTACTAATGGATTGGTAACTCGATGGATACTAACCCAAGCACACCAGTAAAAAAAATTAGTTCCATTCGATGTGTTTAAGTGTTCGATCCAATCTTTTCATTTTTGAAAAATCTGAAAAAATAGAAAGATTGGATGAAAAATGGAAAGATTGGATCGAGCGCTTATACATATCAGATGGAGCTGATTTTTCGTGGGTCCACTCAGTTTTTTATTTTAAAATTATTGAATGGCTCGGATCATCTTTGCAGGGCCCACAGTGGGCCCCGCATATGGTTGGTACGTACAGTTTGTGTATGCGGTCGGTATCCGTAGCATCCTCAATTAAATTTTTTTTTTGATGAAGGTCAAGTGGGTAATTTCACTTACCAACTCACCTAGGCAATTGCTGACTAAGGAGAGACTCAGTGAACCCTTTAAACACACACACCCAAACCCAAACTCCTGATGTGGGAGCTAGCCCAACTGACGCAAATCCAAGAGCCTCGCCGTGGATTGCAGCACTACGACAAACGGGCCCAAGGGGCCTGCACCAGAGGTCGGACACCACCACAACAGGTAGGCATGACTTAGGATCAAGCCTTTTTGCTGTCTTTTTTAGGAAATGTATGGACTCTACAAAAATGTGTGGCTTTTTCAAAATTTGTAGCAAATTTTGAGAGGGAGAATGATGAAGCAAATTAAGTTAGAGGTTACTTTATTGCAAGTGAGGCTTTTGAAAGTTGATAGTTTGTGGGACGTTTGGTAATTTTTTATTTTTAGGGGGAGTTAGGTAACCTTTCAGTTTTCAATTTTTTGTTTTTAAAAAATTAGAAGTAGAATCAGATTTATGTTTATATAAAAACAAAAATAAGAAACATGTTTGGTAATATAATTTCTGTAAACATTAGAAATTAAAAACAACGTAAAATGCCAGTGTCCGAGTGAAGTGTTTTCGCGATTGTATGTGATTGTAGAATTTTTTTGCCCTATAATTCACTTCGATCATATATACCCTTGCGCGAGAGAGGAGAGAGAGATGGTCGTGTAAGGACAGAGACAAACACATGGTGTCAATGGAAAATGAGAAATTTTCAATGCCGACCGGATATATTTTACGTGGTGCCTGCTCGACACAACTAAGCCGTCTAAAAGTATTTTGGAGGGTTCTGATTTTCAACTTAGTTATTAGTACTTTAGAGTGGTGAAAAAGTTAAACTCTTTCCTTGATTTTTTTAAGGTAAAAGTACACAGAGACTCCCTCAACTATGCATTTTTTTCCATGGAGACCCCCTAACATTTAAAACCGTTCATACAAACCCCTTCAACTATAACCGTTAACTAATTAGCACCCTTCTGTCAAAAACACCGTTAAGATAAAGGGGTCAGTGTGGACAATTTTTATAGATGAGGGGGTCAGTGTGGACGACTTTTTAGGGGTAGAATCGTCATTTTTTCTCATTCCGTTAACAGAGTTAGCCAATTTTTCTTTTCATATAGTTGAGAGGGTTTGTATGAGCAGTTTTAAATGTTAGGGGATCTTCGTGAAAAAAAGGCATAGTTGAGTGGGTCTCTGTGTACTTTCACCTTTTTTTTAAAATTCGGATCGTCCAAAACACTTTGAAACAGCCCGTATGCGCCGAGCAAACACCACCATGAAAAAGAGTAATGGATAGTGATCATAAATAAAAAAATGAATAAAACAATGGAAAAGAGCTGCAAAAGGTGTTAAGGTTGGTAGGTCCCAGGAGTATTTTGTAAGGAGGTGGATCAAAAGTTGTGCAAGAGGCGGAAGAGCCACCGATATTTGATGCGCGTCCGAGAAAATTGAGCTGCCGGTTTTAGATTAATAAAAAACCAAAAATGAAATAGGTACCGACGATTTCCGTAGGAAAATCGTACCGACAGTCATGCCGGGTCGTCTCCGGCCATCGGATGGCTGATCCGAGCCGTTCAAAAATTCTAAAAAAAATAAAAAATTGAGGGGCCCTCGCGGGAATCAATGGCACCCAATGTGTGTAGGGTACTTGATCTAAACAGTAAACACCCTATTTTTCGTGTATATACATATAGACACATCGGATGTTTAGATCAAGTACCCTACACACATCGGATGTCATTGATTACCGCGTGGGCTCCTTTAGTTTTTTTTTTTTTTTATAGAATTTTTGAACGGCTCGGATCGGCTATCCGGTGGCCGAAGACGGCCCGGCGCGGCCCTCAGTACGATTTCCCAACGGAAACCGTCGGTACTCATAGCAGTACTCAAACTGGGGAAAACACCTTTTTGATGTTTCCACAATTTCAAAAACTTTGGAAACGTTTATGAATAACGAAAAGGTGAAAGTACATAAACACTCCCATAACTATCACTCTTTCTTGTAAACACTCCCTAACATTTAAAAGCGTCCATAGAGACCCCTTCAACTACTGAAAACGAAAAAAATACTAACTCCATTATTGGAATGGAGAAAATGACCAAGATACCATTTTCTATTATATCCTTAGAAAATTTTAAAAAAAAATCTTGAAATTATTTACTTCACCCTCTGAGAGAGAGAGAGAGAGAGAGAGAGGGGAGAAGGAGGGTGATCGGCGACCACCACCACCGGCAAAACTTGCTCGGATCGGCTGTCAGCTTGGCCCACATCTCGGGCCCAGAGAATATGTCCCCAAACAGCGATGACGAAGGTGACGGCAATGACTAGGGGCGGCGGATTGAGCATCTTTGAGGCCGAATTGTAAGGCCTCGTTGGTGGGGTCGAGGCCTTTACTGTAGGCGGGAACGGCATCATCATAGCTACGTGGGCCGCGCCGAGGCGGGAGTAGCCCTTGGGCCAGTCGAGCTTGAGCTTGACGGTCTTTTGGGCGTCGGATAAGGCTTTAGTGTACTGGTTAAGGGAGGTGTGGGTGGCGAATTGGTTGGAGTAGAAGACGTGGTTGTTTGGGGAGAGGGCAATGGCATCCGTGAAGTGGCAGACGGCGTCAGGCGTACATAGTTGCCAGCCGAGAAGGCGGTGTTGCCTTTGGCCTTGGCTTCGTCGGCCATGTGGCGGTGTCGATTGGAGGAGTGTTCTATTCTAGGGGATTGTCAAAGGGCATTTTTGTCCAAAAATTGCCCAATTTGCTGACATGTGACCTCCCAGCAAACAATTTTGAGACGGAATGGTGTTACTTGGGTAACGGGAATAGGTGAGAGGGTCTCCATAGGCACTTTTAAATGTGAGGGAGTGTTTACAAAAAAGAGTGATAGTTGAGGGGGTGTTTATATACTTTCACCAAACGAAAAAACAATAACAGGTTTACCAAACATGTTTTCTGTTTAAGTTTTGAAAAAGGTAAAAACATAAACCAAAAACTGAAAATAAAAAGGTTACCGAAACGCACTAGTTTTTGTTTTTACTTTTTTAAAAACAAATGAAGAAAACTTGTTTGGTAACAAGTTTCTACTTTTTTGTTTTGAAAGAAAGGTTACGTGAAACTTAAGCCTTTGGAGGGAGCTTAAGGCTAATCAACTTCTTGTTCATAAGCACTTACTTACCAAGGACGTTACTAGCTAGGGAAGAATCTTTGATAGTGGTATCCCAATAAGCAGACGATAAGTAGGCTTTGCCATAGCAACATTCGTCTTCGAAGCTGTCTTATTCTAGCCATGGCATTAATCGTGTCTGCCTGCCTGTGATCAACTTCTTTACTTTACGTTTTTTGAGCCTTTTCCTTAGCTGTTAGCTGTAGCATGCTGTCTTAGTCGGCTAGCTTGTGACCAACTTCTTTACTTTGGTTCTGGTTCCTGTTCAAGATTGACTGGCAAAGCTCGGTTTTGTCTCACCCTATGAGAAGTTGTGGACCAAACCGCCCCCGGTGAGTCACTTTTTGAGTCTTTGCAAATTTGATAAACAAAAGAAAATGATTGTTTTTTAACTAGCGCCCCCGTTTGGGTATGCAGGTACTAAGAGTCCTCTCACTGCCAACCAGCAGACATCATCTGGCTGGGTCTTGCCGGTATCAACAACGAGAAAAAAAAAAAACCAAATGGAAACAACAACGGGTGTTCCGGATGCGCAGTAAAAAGAACTTTTAGAAAAAGAAAGTTTTTCAAGTTCAAATATAATGAAAATAAAAAATAATTTTTAATTTTTTTTACACTGTTTTAAAGATCTCGATGAGATCTATCAAACAAGATCCATATTGGTAAGAAAATTATTTGCGTAAACACATGATTTTTGAATTTGAAAAATCTTTCTTTTCTAAAATTACTTTTTACGGTTGATCTGGAACTCCACATAACTATGGCTCTTGGCCCGGACATCATCCTAGGCATATGGAGGATCGCTTTGAGTTTTAGGGGAATCAAAGGCAATGTCCAGGAGTTTCTGTGAAGCTGGGGCATTTGTTTTGATATTCTCAAGTTGTAATTTAGTGGCTTTGTGCCTGGTCTTGTATTTTCCCGAAATAGTGAAGGGTGCTTGATAATATTTCATTCCTTGATAGCCAGTGAATATTAGAGCCAATAAAACGGTAGCTACTAAAGCGTAAACTGCTCGTTTTTCTTTCCCCGCGAGTATAGCTTGATGAGCCCAAGTTACGACAGCTCCTGATGAAAAAGGAGAATAAAGGTATTAAGAAAAGAGATTTTCCAAGTATCTAAAACCCAAATCCCTTTTGGGGGCCAAATACTCATAAACCTTTTTAGAATTTTTGTAAACTATGGAAACTACAAAAAAGTGTTTTCCCTATATTTTTTTTTTTGAAAAACACATATATTACCAAACATGTTTCTTGTTTTTGTTTTTATGAAAACATAAACCTATTTCTACTTCTAGTTTCTTAAAAACAAAAAACTGAAAAGGTTACCAAATGTATCATTAATTAATATCTTCTGCCTACTAAGAGTTAAGTGTAATTTTTTGAGGATCTAATGAAAGAATATCCAAGTTGATAGAGATCATGTGCAAGAGTACTGGAAAATAAATACCTGTAAACCAAGGTCCCTGGTTTCTATACGTACGGTTGCTGTTAATTGTTCAGCCAAATTAATTAATTGTTGGTCCTATGTCCAAGAGTAATGGAAAATAAATACCTGTAAAACAAGGTCCCTGGTTTCTATACGTATGGTTGGTGTCAATTGTTCAGCCAAATTAATTGTTCAGAAAATAAATAACTTAGTTGTTCGAGCCAATTTACGCACACCTCAACTAATTCCTGGTGCCAAACCTAACAGCCCACTATGCAGAAAACTCAATTTTGAAGCAAAACTCCGTATGAACTTACTCAAAAAAGTTGATAATACTTGAGAGCTCAGAGATTTTAAACATGAGGGCCTAAGCCTAAGGGTCTCTCTGGTCAGCCTTTGATCTTTGATCATCATTCATCTTTGAGTCTGACTTGACTCACAAACACGTTGCATGTATCTCTATTAGGCTATATATGTCTGGAACCTAGGCAAAGCTACTTTCTTCTCTCTTTTTTTCCTAAAACCAAACAAGGGAAATTGATCCCCCAACATTGTTCCCTTCTCTTTTTTTTTTTTTCAACTATATATCTAAGCCGGGACAATAGAATTCACAAGAAATTACTTTCTTACGGTCTGACTCTAAGAATCGAACCTAGTCAATTGGGTGAGGAATAAACCCACCAACCAACCGGACTTACCCTTGGGCTCCCAACATTTCTTTTCCGTTTGCGAGTAAAATCGAATAAAGAGAAGTAATCACGTACACTTTCTTCTTCTTCTTCTTCTTCTTCTTCTTCTTCTCCTCTGTCTTTTTCTTCCCTTCTCTTAATTCATTTCAAAAAGTTCCAAACACAGCCTTGGCTATGCTTGTGCGTACATGCATTAACTCCACCCACTCATGTTTTGAATGTGTCTAGAGTCAAATAGACGACTAAAATACCCACATATGATGCAAGCTAGCATTCGTGGTGCGTGATTAGGAAGTTTATCAAAAAATCTTGGTGAACGACACACTCTTATTGACTTTCCATGATTTTACAACAATTTCTCCCCAACATAACCAAATTTGAAACACCAACAATTACTTCTCTCTTTATCTGCTGGACCATTCTTCTTCTGGTAAATTTCCACTCTTTATGCCCTAAACTCTCGGAATTTTGTTTACTTCGACACTTATATGTCCGTCAATTATTGTGTATTTGTACCTAGCTATTTCATCCGTCAATTACGCAATTTAAATCCCTTGAGCCTTACGATGGCACGTGTCCAGACAATGGATATAATTCGTCCCTTGTAACATGCTCGAAGCTCTAGCTCCTAAAGAAATTTTTAGAACGGAAGAGTGGTGCAAATTATTCCATATATATATATATATATGTGTGTGTGTGTGTGTGTGTGTGTGTGTGTGTGTGTGTGTGTGTGAGAATTTTCTAATTTTCAGTGACAAAGTAAACAGAGTTAAATAGGTAGATACCGTAATAGAAGTTTCTATTTGGGTGTGAATGTGAATTCATGGTAAGTTCATAACATTTGTAAATACGTGCACATAAACTCAAAACAAAACGTGTTCCTATAAATTAATTACTCAAATTGACGCGGGATTTAATTTTTGTTATGGGTTTTCGTGCAAATTAATATTTTGACTTCTTAAATGGGTACAATAAATTTAAAATGAATTCAAGAGGTGCATATTATACAAAATCACATCGGGGGAGTATATGGTATTTCACCGAGGTTAAGGAATAAAAGAGAAAATTAGCCCCCCTTCGTCATGTCATGCCCAACCGGGCCCACACCATCATGGCCTGAAGCTGCCCGGCCCCTCCTCAAAGCCGACAAATTCAAACTTCATAATTACATCAAGCCCCCTTCACATTTTATTGTCAGCAAATTTTGACTCCGACCAACTTTAGAAAGTGAAATTTTAGCATGGGTGTTTTTAGATGGAAGGGGGGAAAAAATCTCTGAATTGGGCATGTGATAAGGCTGTTTGTGATGATGAAATCCAACCTAAACGTAGCTTCCATGTCAAGGAGACAAGGACAAAGGCAAGGTTTGGTGGTTTGGTTAGGTTGAACAATCTTGGAGAAAAATGAAATTAAGATTGGAATAGAATGAGAAACGAAAAAGTACCATATATTCTCATTTGAATGTCTGGTTTGTGAATTGAAATTAGTTACATGTATGCAACACCCATTGCAATTCATTTGGCCTTGGTAGAGATCGGCGCAACAGTATTTTACTTTGAGTTTTTAAATTCGGGATGAACTCAGACATCGAGTGAGTTGTCGGTCGAAATTCATGAAATAGTACTTCGAGACCATCTTTGCCGAGAGATCAAGATCACCCTAAGCGTGGATTTATGTGTTTTCTAGCCCGTCTGGTTTTTTTTTTTTTCCTTAAGGATGACGAGTGTGTAAGTTACTAAAAGTATATTTTGTAGCTTTAATTTGATTTTTAAGTGCAACGTATATATGGTTGTGGCTCTTATTTAAGTCCTTCATTGTATTGATTTGCATTTTTGTCATTGAAAATACTATTTTCTATCACCAAACAAAAGAGCAGTAATGAGCAGAGTATTAGGTTTTCCAACTTAACCTAACCAAAAAACATTAATGATTGATTGATATTGAAGAAGTTTTTAGCAAGTTGACATTTATAGCCCGATTTCCAAGTAATTAGTATGACTTTTTATAGTGTTATAAACTAATTGTACTTTATTTAATAGTACGAGTGTCTGGCCTAGTTTACGCACAACTTAACTGAGTTCGAGACCATGAAATCAACAAGGAGCAAAGTTCCAGAATCCCCAAGTGTTTTTTTGCTGGTGAAAGTCAAACTTGCTAGTTTGGAGGTAACCCCCTTCCTTACTGTCATGCCCCTCTTGAACAACTTCTTATGGTTCGAATTTGGTGGTTGATTATATGTAATGAGAAGATATCAAAAGAGGTCTATACAAGCCGAATACGAGTCGAGCTCGAATAATATTGTAGTTCACCTAACAGCCCCCTTCCTAAAATTCGTCCAAATTTTGCCATGCATCCAGATCCATCTCTAGTTTTGAAATGTAAAACGTTTACTTATTATTTCGGATTGATGATGTGGTTCGATGACTACTTGTTACTTGGACTTAATTACATGATGATCTGTCTATTTCCCCTTATTTTATCATCATATTAACTCCCTTTCACGTGTGGGAGCCATTTTTCATTTAAGAGGGGGATTTGAATTCTAATGACGCGGATACGACCATATATAATTACAGTATATATATATTAGCGGATGTCCGTGCTTAAAAACACGT
Source organism: Rhododendron ovatum (assembly GCA_019656835.1). Taxonomy (NCBI): domain Eukaryota; kingdom Viridiplantae; phylum Streptophyta; class Magnoliopsida; order Ericales; family Ericaceae; genus Rhododendron; species Rhododendron ovatum. The sequence goes on along the minus strand of CM033791.1, from coordinate 11,477,899 downwards.
TCAAACGAAATACAATCCTAACTTAAATAAGTTGTCTGCTTTATATACCCGTTTGCTCTATCCGTCTAATATAACATACTCATTCTCTGCCTTACTTTAAAAAGCACATGCCAAAATAGAGAGAGGAAAAAAAAAAAAAAGGCAATAATTTACAGGTTAATTATCAACCCTCTTGAAATACTATCAACTTATAATAGAAAAAACCAAAAGGTAATAAATTGAAAAGGAAAGTGTTCATATTACCACAACAGTAGGTCAAAGGATAACGTAAGGAAACATTCTTTTAATCGGACGGCTACGATCTTAACTTGAAGGCGATCAACGACTGTAGAGATGCTTATGTTTGTATATATAGACAAAAATCACTCAGTTTTATAATATAGATACAAGATTGGTTATTCTCGGAACAACATGTGGCATTGCCCAGTGCCCTTGCGGAACTCCCCCTCACAAAGTGTGGTGGCGATCTTTTATTACTACATGACATTTTCACGTGCTACTCGTGCTACTCACTGCATGCATAGAATATGTTGATCTCTCAATTAATGTGGATCAAGTGTTCTTTAAGAGGTTTGAAACTTTGAATGGTGGAATGAAGAAGAGATCCGTAGAAATAGGGTCAAAGAAGTGCTACATTGAACTCAAGCCTTTAATGATGTACTCATTCCTTGAGCGATGCATAATATATCGTGTATATATAAATAATGAAGTTTTAGAGTCCCGTAATGGATTGTAAACTAAGTCTCAATGAAATCTTTTATACGATGCAAAAAAAAATTGAAAAGTCATTTTTTATCTACATTATTTTTGAGTTTGAAAATATAAAATAAGCTGCTTATTTTTTAAGAAAATTTCTGGAACGGGTCCTAAGAATATGAAAGAAGGTATTCCAAGAGTCCGCTTTGAATTCTTAGCTCCTTGTTGTAGTTATAGACGAATTGAATAAACATATATATTCGAGATTCCTATATATCTCACGTTGTATATTATTTGCTCGTGATATTGTCTTAGTAGATGAAACTGCAACGGGTGCTAATAACAAATTAGAAGCATGGAGAAGTGTAATAATATATGTTGGAGTCAAATAGATTTAGGATCGGTAGGTAGGAGGAGCAAAATGAATTTAATTAGGTCAAAGTGCTAATGTTTACAGAATTTACGTATGTGGTTGACTAGCCCAGAATGTCCTGATCGATGGTTTATTCATCAAGAAGCTGAGTGATGAGCTTAGCTCGGCACAAAGCGTGACGGGTCACCGCGTTGTATCAAGCATGGGTCCGGATGGATTCAGGCCCGTTCGGATGGACAAAATATAGCTTTACCTTTCGGCCTTAATTAATTAGTCACGTGATCTTTCAAAGTGTCCTGCGCGTGCTTCCGCTCTCCATTCCTCATACTGCGCTCGTACTATATCAATCCTCGTTTTCACAGATTATACTGAGTTGGACTATGTTTCAAAGACACGCTAGCTAGCTAGCTATCACATTAGCTCTAGCACTTCTGCTCACATATGCACGCCCGAATTATTTGACTTTAGACTTTACCTATGTAATGGTGATGTGCAGTGGTGTGCACAGCACCATGCTGCACACCTCCGAGCCTTCGGATTGTGTATCTAACGGCTTGGATCTCATCTCAATAATGAACGACTTTTGATCGTTGGTTATAGAGATAAGATCCGAACCGTCGGATGCACGATTCGACGTCTCAAAGGTCACTGCACAGCACTAACCCGAAGTCCGTATAGAGTTGCAAGCTGTGATAATCAGTTTTCTGAAAGGAGGGGGGTAATGATTAACAAGGGCCAAATTCAATGCTCTCGAACTGCGATTACGCCTTTGCAATCGCAGAGATTCATGCATGTCATGTACTATATAGCAAAAAACAAAATCTCCAACAAGCAGATTGTTATGTCAACTTTAGAAAAAAAATTCAAAAAAGTCTTCTATTCCCATTCAATTTTCACAAAAGCACTCTAGTTCTTTTAACTCTAGAGAATATTATCAAGGGTTAAGGTCGTCATGGACCAACTATAGAAGTCTTATGTTCGACTCTTACTGACAATGTCCCGGTCATATTGGAAGGCGCAATTATGAAATTGTTTGTCAGTATTAGGAATGCATACGGTCTGGATTAAAGCGGTTTTCTGAAAATTTAGTAACTGAACCATTAAGAACGGTTCTGAAAAATTGAGAATAAAACATAAACAATATGGCCCTGTTTGGAAAAGTATTTATTTTCAGTTTTTTGTTTTTGTTTCTGATATTTTTTGAAACAGACACTATAGACATGTTTGTGTTTCTATTTTTGTTTATAAAATACATAATCAATTTCACTAGTTTACAGAAATTCTAGAAACACAAAAATTGCAAGATTTGGTTCGGTTCCTGTTGATCTACTCGATTAGCATCTAATAACTTTTTCCAAAAAAATAAAACATGAGCTCACAACAATTTAGAGCCCAAAATAACTCATACAATAATTATCGCGATAATAAGAAGTATCTTCGATGGTTAGTATGGTAATAAAACTATAGATCTGTTTCCTACTAATAAAACTGATGATTACTCTAACGTAGTCCACAAAAAGTTAACTTGAGAAATGTACTAATATTATACGGTCTGGCTCGCTTCTAACCATGATTGTAAAGTTGAGAATCAATAACGGAATCAAAACTATCAGTTCTTGTATTTTCAGAACCATAACCATAACGAGCGGAAAACATGAGTGTTGGCTCCATCAAACTGTCCATTTCAGCAATGGACAGTTCAGATTTCACCTCGGCAGAACGATTGAGATCTATTCAGCCGAGATTATATCTGAATTGTCCTTTGCAGAAATTGAACGGCCTAAGTGAGCCAACACCCATGTTGTCCCTTGGATCCCCCATTTCAACCATAACACTGAACCTTACAACCAAACCTAATAAGACAAGTCAGTCCGGATATGATCAGTTGAGTGGTTAATTACTTCGGTTTTCTTGAACATGCCTAGCAGGACCCGAACCGGGTTTCCGACCGGTAGGTCAAGAAAAACCCAGTAAAATGACAATTAAATACATCCATATCCGTAGATGACTAAAAGAAATATTTAAGAGAGAAAATAATTGTTCAACCTCCAGCTCTGTTTTTTTGGCCTTTGCTGGCCCTCATTAACAGCCCCAAAATTAAATACCCCATTCGCTATAAGCAGCTAAAAATTTATTGTATTTTACTCCGCCAAATAACCAGTTCTCCATTAAATTTCAAAATCAGAAGGGGATCCTCTAGCCTAGAGATTAGACCAAATACTTCTCTAATTTATTACTCTCAATCAGGTACTCCTTTTTTCCTGTTCTAGAAGATGGAACCAAAATTACTAGTAATTAATACCCACGAATGGGGCCAGTACTTTGGATAACATTTCAAAATTTTGAACTTATTATTCTTCATTTTGCAAAATAAAATTTGTACTTAGGCCTCGTTTCCACACACTAAAAAACACTAAAAACTTAACGCATTTTACTATTTCGTTTTCACTAATAAAAAAGTTTCAGCATTTTATCATCTTGTTTGAGCTAATAAAAAAGTTGTCAACAAAAACTGTTTTTGTTACAGTAACTCTACTTACAAATCTATCAACAACTGGACAACCACTGCTTGGTGTAGTTGGTAAGTCTAAATTTTCCCTTTGTGAAAGGTCTTGGGTTCGAGCCCCACAGAGGCAGGTCTTTTGGGGGCCAGGGCTATGGATAGTCTCTGGACCCCCCGTGTTAACACTAACACCTCCACTAACCCCCGCTGATGTATATCACCTGACAAAAAAAAAAACATATCAACAACTTATTCACTATCAGAAACACCTAATAACTTTTCAACTACAAATAAAAATCTATAATTTTTTAACTATCAGAAACACCCCCTTAATGAAAGTGATTGAGTTGTGTGTGGCCTACTATATATTTTGATGTGTGCAACCAATCAAGATGTTTTTAAATTCCAAGAATGCTAGAGAAGCCAAGCTTGTCAAGTTGGCAATTCTCATCTGCCTCTCCAGTGGAGGCATGAGTTCGAGTCCCATGGAGGACGCAACCGGTGTCCAGGGTATGGATAGACTCTGGATCCTTTGCGAACTAACATACTAACTAACTAATTCTCTCAGATCCAACTGATGAATAAAGGTGACAAAAAAATCCAAGAATGCTAACGTCGTATTACTTTGGTGAAATTACGTGAAAACTATTCAAAGAAGCTAGCGGGGCTGTTTGGTTAAAGTTTTGGGGAGGTTTTTTAGGGTAATTAGTGGAAAGAGAACGATAGGGAGATGAGAGTGATAATTGAAGGGAAAATTTCTTGAAACTTTGAGGGAGAGAGAGGGTAGTTTTGAGAATATATTCCAAGTGAACAAAGCCGCTATCTATCTATCCATCTATCAATATATTATAGAAATGTGTGTGAGCCTTCAAAGTCTCCAAACTTTAAATCCTAATTTTCTAGATTTTTGATTTTTTATAAAAAAAAATAAAAAGAGTGAGAGAGGTCGGGGGGGGGGGGGGGGGGGGGGGGGGGGCGGATGTGGTGAGAATGGGGGAGAGGGAGGGAGGGGGGCTCTTGGGGTTAAATATGGAGAAAGAATTATTCTATGTCCCAAAATTATTCTATGTCTCTGGAATACCATCATGTGGTACTCTAAAATTATTTTTTGCGCACGTGTCTTTCAGTGCATAGAATAAGGCCAGTGCTATTGCATTGAATATTGGACCGAAAAAATATGAAATTATTTTTTTTATCAATTAGCGTTGTATTTGTTTGATGCACGGGGACCAAAAACCACCTATGTGATTTTATTTTATCCCGTGCATTGAACGGGCATAAACACTATTTTTCCTTCTTTAAATGTGTTTTGCCCTCAAAAGCCTCCAAACTCCCAATTCTAATTTTTCGAATTTTTTTTTTAAATTATAAAAATGGAGAGAGAAAAGAGGGGAGGTACGTGGGAGGGGTGAGAGGGACGTCCTATTTTCCCTCCCCAATTCCTTCAATTGTTTATGTTTTTAATAAAATTCATGTTTTTTTTTTATCTCCTTCACTTTTAGCATTGTGCTCTCTTCCACTGTTGAATTTTTTTTTTTTTCATTTTTCACTTTTGCCAAATTCGGTTCTTGTGTGATTTTATATATTGTTTCATTTGTTCATTTATATTTTTGAGTCGCTATACAGTCGTTTTGTACCACTGTTTTCGAGTGTTTTATTCAATCTATTACTTGCCCAACAACAAATAAATATTGTAAGAAAAAAAAAAGGTGGGTATTGATAAGAAAATTGAATGTATACAACATGCTTTTCCAAATGATTTTAATCTTTAAATATGATGCTAATTCGTGGTTGAAACTTTCTAAATTGCATTGTGTCTATTTGATGTAAGAGAAAAAAATTATTTTTTTTAACGTCCCAATAATTAGCATTGTGTCCGTTCGATGCACATAAAAAAAAAAAAAAAAACCAATGTGAAGATTCTCTATTGTCCCTGACACGAACAGGTACAATGCAACGTTGTACGTGAACAAACGAATCCTAGTTGTTAATCACAGGAACGACAAACATGAATAGTACCAAGGGCGCGCGCCCGAATCAGCTATAGTATTCAACATTAATAGAACAACAACAAGAAATGAAACTTGGAGGCGCGCTATTTTTATTTTAAAAAAAAAAACTAAAAATAAGGATCAGAGGCCATATATAAGAAGATATCAGAAGTACCTTGTAGTACAGGTGTGAACGGGACAACTCAGTTTGTACAAATGAAAGATGAAGCTAGTTAAACCGAAATGTACCAAAATGTCCTCATCTCTTTGCTGTGAGCTTGTGGTGATACAGTATTAGTATACGCCATACTATGCAGGCAATGGCATAGTGAATGAATCTTCGGCACAGTAAACCCATTTATGGAGATTAGATCTGCCTCCATACTAACAACTTTAAGTATCGTGTACTAAAACTCCTTAAATGACAATAAAGCTTTTTTGGACATGGTTGCAGGTCGATTTGTACAAGTTTAATTGAGGCTTGGGTACAAGTACTGAATTACTACTCTTGTACGTACCCAGAAAATGTTTTTTTTTGTATTTTCGTTGAAGGATTATTCTACCCTCCGTCCAAAGAGCATAGGATAATAGATAATAGATAATAGATGGATTGATATTCGAGAAAGACGTATTGATATCTGTGAAAGTGTGTTAATATCTGTAAAATATGTTTTGATATCCGAACTTGTTTGGAATTATTAGCATATTATTCTCCGCCTAATGAGCGGAGGTTACCAAGACCGTTCTTTGAATTAATGAAAGGAAATTCTGGCCAAAGATCGATTATGTTTTGAGATCATCTCTCTTCTGTTTATAAATTATGATGGCATATTGTTTCCTAGCTAGGGGTGGTAGATCATCTCATCTTCCTATGTGGAGTATTTTTTTTCCCTGGGTGATAATTTTTCCCTTCTGGTTCTCGCGCGGTGGCGTATGATTGTCGGAGTTCTTTTTTGCTCTGCTTGATGCCTCGTGCTTCGGATCATTTTAATCTTTGTGATCCGTTTTCAAAGATTAATAGATTTTCTTTCCTATTCAAAAAAAAAAAAATCGTCTTCCTATGTTTTCATAGTATTTTTTTTTCCTTTGGTGTGATTGTTCTTGTTGTTTCTAGCTAGTCAAATTTGACTTGGAATGAGTGGGCAAAAGTGGCCAACATATAGGGTACTGATATAGCGAGAATTCCGCTCAAATATGAGCGCATGATCAAACAACTGCTGAAGTATAAGGGAAAATTACGGCCCAGAACGTGTTTTGATAATTAATACCCGCCAATGACATGTTTAGAATATTTGCTAATACTAAAAATGTCCTTAAAAGATATTAACTACAAAACACGTCCTTAACCGTCATTTTCCCGACGTATAACGTACGAGACAAATGAAAACATGATTTCTTGGAACAAAGTCTAGTATTAATTATACCACAAGCACTTGCGTAGAAAGTGTTGTGGGGGCTGAACAAGATGAAGACCTTGTGGTACTGCCCAAAATGCCTATTTCCATTAGGGAGTTTGTTGTTAGGGATAGCCTTAACATTAGACAAGTGTTAGACAAATTTGGTGGGTAGGCTAGGTTAGTCTTTCCTGTTGTTTCGTTTGTTATGTATGTTTCTATGCGTACCCGTGTGATGCGGAACTAGGAGCTCGGCTCGGCTCGTTTAGTAAACGAGCAAGCTCGAGCTCGAGTTTTCGGCTCGTTTAGTGAACAAGTCGAGCTCGGCTCGTTCAACAAAAGCTCGGCTCATTAAGGGTGGCTCGGCTCGATTAAAAGGCTCGTTTAGTAAATGACTCAGCTTGGCTCGTTTACAGCCTTGCAACGGAACTTTCTTTCTTAGTTTTGTGAATTTTCGATTGACCGGAAAAAGAAAAAATATGTGTTGTGAACGGTATTGGTACTAGTCATGTGTTTCACATCTCCAAAGTCATCTCCAAAATTTTATCATACCATTCCAATTTCAAATATGCCCTTTTTTTCTGATTTTTTACGGGTACCTTTAAAATCATGTTTTGAACACATTGAGCGGCTCGGATTATCGAAATTCGATCGAAAAAGAAAGGTCTGCATTTTATTAAAATAATATATATATATATATATATATGTCGGCTCGGCTCGTTCAACAAAAGCTCGGCTCATTAAGGT